>CM070743.1:8418065-9618065 GCA_036346245.1 Bonia amplexicaulis | reverse complement strand
GAACTTTTGTTTAAAAGTAAGCTCAATGTGCTATCCGATCTAGCTGCGACGCTGGTTACTTTAGTACGTACTTACATCAGTTTTGGAATATTTGCGGCTTGCACTATCATAAAGAAAATTGTCAATATCTGTTCAGCATGTTTTTTTGGACAGTAGAAGAGGCGCCTATTGCACTATATACTTATAAGAATAGATTAGGCCTGATGAGGCCTAGGCTATTTTGGCCTTGTGGAGCATACAGAGCTAATCCAGCCCGATAGGTTTGTTCTTTTTCTCCGAAGCTGACGATTTTTTATTTTTGCTATAGTATATAACTTTCAAACGAAGTATTTTCTTAAGACGGAGTCTACAAGTTAAACGATGTACACGTTAAAAGCCTAACATCTATACCATCCAAAATCGTAAGTGAGTATATCTCTCTCCGTAATCTGTACCGTAAACAGCCAAATTTCAAAAATTTTAGTCAAAAATCATAAATCGTAGTCGTTGCCAAACAGACCCTTCGACCCCCTACTTGTCCCAGTTGAAATGAAAGCTATTTGTCTCTCTTTATGATAATGTAAACTCAATGCACGGACTCATCTGATAATGTGCTCAGCATGCATGTACCAATCGTAGACAAATTTCTCAGCGAGGAGCACAGGAAACTACAGAAAAAAAAAAGTATCTCCGCCAAGTAGCGACGAAGCCTCGCAAGCAAACTCAAATTTAAATCAAGAAACAATCCCAGAACAAACAACGGCCAGCGCAAGAAGCGAGCACCTTGCTGGGCAGCCGCTGGCGGGCGGCGGGCGTCGAGAAGGCGGCGGCGGCGGTGGCGGCAGTTCAACATAAAATAAATAAATAACTTTGACAAAAAGAGTAAATTATTTAAAAACAAATTAAGAAAAAATCAACAGCATGTCTAATTAGGATTTTTGCATCATATTTAGGAAACACTTTATTCTTAAAATTTAGAAATTATCATTATGAGTTAATTCTGAGGATGGATTAGGACACATAGGACTCATTTCTATTTTTGACAGATTGGTAAGAGTAGAAATACACTTAGGGAAGGACACCTGTGACGAAGAGGAGTAAGTCGTGACTTCGAAAAGGCGTTGGAGGAGGCGGTGGCAACAGGCATGGGGGAGGCTTAAGCAGAGGATGAGGAGGAGGCGACGATGACATAGCTATGGTGGGTCTCGCTAGTGTAGATGAGGCACCATGTGGGCCATGGCCCGAGGAGGAATACGGCGGCGGCGAGTATGGATGGATGGATTAGTGTGGGGAGAGAGAGAGGAAGGTATGTGTTAATCTAGATGGTTGGATTCGTAAGGTATACCCTAAATTTTGATTGAAACTTTGGAAGAAATTTGTTGAGTAATACTTAAAAACTTTGGTTTTGTAATTTTATACACAACTCTCTGAGAGCGACTGAAAATTGATGGTAGAATGATTTAATGAGTCGACTGTGGTGATATTTTTATTTTATAGTTTTAGAACATGGAATATAATTTTTCAACAAAGATCTTTAGCAACACACGGACAACCAACTAGTTAAAATAGATATTCGAGTAGGATAAGCTGCCAAAAAAAGAGAGCAGCAGATGCACTTTGCTCCCAAACAACTATTAGTGCCATCCTGTCAGGTGAAAAGAGACGGAGTACTAAATTGTTCATGTGGAGCTATGATTAATTTTAGTTAGCATACTTAAAACTAAGCAACTTTACCTTTTGTACGGAGATAGAACCTTATAACTAAACTACTCAACCATTCATGTCAGCATGGGTAGAAAACATTGATTAGCCCTTTGTTTTTGTTTTTTCTTCTGTACGTTCTTTTTTAATATATAATTAGCAGATACTCTCCTACTGTTTCTCTTTTTAAGCTGAATCCTAAACGTTACTAGCACTCCTTTCAAAAAAAAAAAAACGTTACTAGCATCTCCTTTCTCTCTCACACACACACGTAGATTCAAAATGGGCCGAGCATTCATTTTGTGTGGTTGGCTCTAGAAAACTTAATTTTGTACGAAAACTTTACCATTTTCTTCCTAGAGTAAATAGATTGAACAAAACCATAATAACTTAAATAATCAAATTTTATTGGTTGTAATGGTTTGATTTAACTTGGTTCCCCCCTCACAACACACAGAGAACACCATGGAGCACACACAAAAAAAAAGACAATATTTTGCCAGCAACTAGGGTTACCGCGGTCAAAACGCTAGCCGCATACCGGGCTCTTCGCCGCTCAGACCTTTTCTTCCCGGGAGATTCAATTTTTTGCCACTCTTAAGAATAGCCAATTCTCGCTGTCACTTACATGTGGGGTCACCTGAGTCACTGACAGTGGGTCAGGGTGGCAAATCCTTTGCCACTCCACTCATAAGAGTGACATAGGATTAAATATTCCTTTCTTCCCTGATTCCTCCCCGTGGCATGAACCATCGAGGCATCATTCGAAACATAGAAATTTCCCTATATTACCACGCGAATTTAACTAGTTCTAGCGCGACGCAAGTGCGCAGCTGCGCCAAGCTGCGCGCGCCTTGCTAGTATTTTTTTTTAGCAAGGATGTTTTCCATTCAACCTCGGTCGGAAACCAGGTACTGCCACAATCCCACTACCACGAACTCATCCTGCTCCCGTGCTACGCAATGTTTAAGTGAGTACAGACAAGTTCATTACCAGCAAGCAATTCCACGGCTACAAATGCATCCAGGTCTATGGTTATGGTCTGTTCTTTTCAGCTTCTAAATCTGTTTTTCGATTTTTTTACAGTAACTAGCTTTTAAACGGAATATCTTTTCAAAATAGGATCTACTAGTGAATTGTAGTACGTACTATACCGACTTCATTTATATCAACAAAAACCGCACGTGAGTTTCTGTTACTCTGTAATCTCTCACACGAACAGACCAAAAATCACAAGCCACAGCCAAAAGCCATAAGCTTCAGCCAAAAAGAACAGGCTCTTTATTCAAGCAATTAGATGCCCGATGTTTACAAACATACATTTCCAGTCCACGTTTACATCATTTAATTCCGAATCAGACCACCACAAAACATCATCTGATCCAGTGCCAGACGCCATAAAACACCTGTATGACTTCTCAGGGATCCACGAGGCATGAACCAAATGTAGTGACTAGTAGTGACTCTTCAAAAGTTTATTAGTTTCTCTGTAGTAGTACAACATATAAAATGGACGTGGAACAGATGGTCTTTGATTCATGTAGCAATTGGAGAACTAACCCCAGCAGCAGCAACACAAAATCTTGGGAGGATCAAGAAAGAAAAAAATGGGTAAACGATTGAACATACAACACAGATTGAATGCCAAGTTGGCCATAAATTGTTTTTTCTACTCTGAACGCAATTGCAAGATCGAAAGGTCCAGAGATCCAGATGGTCCATTGGCTTCCAAAGGGGCAACCAAAATAATGTGCTTAAGCAGTCTTCTCCTTAACAAGCTTCTCAATAAGGTTCGCTGCATCCTGCACAGTTGCAATGTCCTGCGCGCTTGTTTCATCAACAGTTATGTTGAATTGTTCCTCCAGGCCCATCACAATCTCAACCTACAAGAGGAATTGGTGTTATCAATGACGTCTTTTTTTGAACTACTGTCCTTTTTGGTAGTAAGGGATTACCGTATCCAGTGAATCAGCACCAAGTTCAGAGAATTTTGATTCCCCTGTGACTGCAACCTCTGCAGGGAGTGCCAGCTGCGTCTTCACTATCTCACAAACCTTGTCAACCGTCTCTTTCTTGGCCTGCTCAAGAAACCAATGAATGTCAGTGCTTCAGATCAGTAACGCGAGCACCTTGAGGAAAACCTCTATAGTCTAAGACAATCAATAGAATTATCAAGAATCACGTGTCACTGTCACATAATCTAGTAGTTTTTAGAAGAGATACTGAAGCACTTACCATCTCTATATGATTAACTGAGGATATTATCTATGGAAATTTTGCTTAAACCATGGTGTCTAGTCTGAGGTTTGAGAATAATAAAGCTAGCCTTGATGAATCCACAGAAAAGAAGGCGTCATAAAAGTACATAATCAAGTGTAAACGAATTTTCTAACAGGGCAGGGCTGTTAGATAATCTAGTATATTTGCATGTCGTTTAATTCTTCTCTTCATGTCTGCCGTCCACTTCCTGCATGCATGTCGATTACTTCTTGGCATTTCTAGTCTGCATGCATATCAATTCTCGCTTGGCGTTTGTAGTCTGCATGTCTTCATGCCTTCATGACTGCATTTAGTCATCGGTTAGTCATCGCTTTCTTCTTGAATAGTGCATGTAAGTTACTACTATAATTGCTAAATAAAAGGAGGAGAAAACTAGAAAAGTCAGTAGCTTGCGCGCCAAACTCGGTGTACGTGTGAGTTTCTTTGTGCGTTTTCTTGTCGGCGTTGAGTTCCACGGGCAATAGCGTCATCCAACACGTGCCAAGCCGTCAATTGGTATCGAGCCCGCTCAAGCATCCCGGTGGCCATGTCGCCCGGTGGGAGATAGATCGGTCACTCCTCCACGGAGGATCGCCTTGACGCCATCACGTGGCCCTCGCCGTCCGCGACAACAAAATGGTCGGGGCGCGAGGTCGTCATCGAGCGTGGTCAAGGAAGCGTCGGCGTCCGTCCAGTACCCTATGCTGACGAAGACAAACTACCCGGAGTGGGTGGTGATGATGCGCATCAACTTGCAGGCGCAAGGCACGTGGCGCAATTGAACCCGCAGCAACGTCGAGTACAGCGAGGATCGGCTGGCACTAGCAGCGATCGCTCGCTCGGTCCCGACGGAGATGCTGAGTTTGATCGGCAGCAAGGAGACCGCGCAAGAGGCGTGGGAGGCGGTCAAGGTCATGCGGATGGGCGTCGAGCGGGTGCGCGTAGCAAACGCGCAGAAGCTCCGGCGAGACTTCAACAACATCGTCTTCAAGGAAGGCGAGAACGTGGATGATTTTTCGATGCGAATTGCGGGCCTCGCCAACAACTTACGTCTTCTCGGCGACGAGATCGACGAAGCCGAGGTCGTTCGTAAGTTGCTCCAGGTGGTTCCTGATCGGTTTATGCAGGTCGCGATCTCAATCGAGACGCTGCTGGACATCGAGGAGGTCACGAGACGTCTTCGCTCCGTGGAGCGGGCCGACTCGGCAGCGGCGGCGGCAGAGCTAGGCTCCCTACCGCTTCTCGTCGAAGGAGGAGGATCTCATCCGTCGCCTCGCAAGCGCGACAAGGAGGTGCGATGTCGGTGGCGCCGCGCGCCAGAGATGGTACGAGCGGCGGCTCGGTCCTACCACGCGCGGCGCAGCCCACCCAAGCGCGCACCGACGACGCACGCAGGGCGGTGGCGGCAAGGCCATCGACAAGGATGTGTGCAATCATGCGGCAAAAGCGGGCATTGGGCCCGGAGTGCCAAGAAGAAGAAGAGACGAGGCGGCAATGCAGCAGCTGGCTGGCGGAGGAGAAGCGGCGACGACGAGCCGCCCTGTGATGGCCCAGTGGCCTCTCTTTCACCGGCCGCGCGCCCTCGAGCGCACCGCACTGCGCGTCGGCGGTCGGGTCTTCCTCAACGAAGAACGCGCGATGGTGCAGTTGGGTGACATCGACAACCACACCGGCGGACAGAACGACGGCGTGTGGTACCTCGACACGGGCGCGTCGAACCATATGACGGGAAACGACGCGGCTTTCTCCGAACTGAACCGCGACATCACGGGCACGGTAAAGTTCGGCGATGGATCAATGGTGGACATCATCGCGCGCGGCACGATCATGTTCGCAGCACGGGGTGGACGCCATCGTGTCTTTTGGACGTGTATTTCATCCTCGTCTGCGTAGCAACATCATCGATTTGGGTCAACTCGACGAGGTCGGTGCCAAGTGTTGATCGAGGACGGCATCTGCGTGTGCGCGATCCGGGAGAGGAGCTCGCCAAGGTACGACGATCGGCGAATCGTGCAGATAAGATCACCCTCACGCCGCCGACCGATCTCGCCTCCGGCGCACGCGAACGACAACGCGTGGCGCTGGCATGAGCGGTTCATCCACCTAAGCTTCGAGGGGTTGAAGAAACTTGGACGTGGCGACATGGTACGTGGGCTTCCGCCGCCGGATCATGTCGACCCGTGTGACGCGTGCCTTGTTTGGCAGCGGCGGCGCGCCGCCGCCTCCGTCGAGGCTAACTACCGCGCCAAAGGACGTTTGGATCTCGTACATGGAGATCTGTGCGGACCCGTCACGCCAAACAACGCCGCGGCGGCAGCGCTACTTCCTCCTCCTCGTTGATGATGCTAGCCGCTATATGTGGCTAGTTCTGTTGTCAAGCAAGGACGAGGCAGCAAGCGCGATCAAGAAGTTCCAAACAGGCGTCGAGGTCGAGACTGGGCGGAAGCTACGCACGCTACGTACTGATCGTGGTGGTGAGTTCACGTCCGTGACCTTCGGCGAATACTGCGCGGAGAAGGGCGTGCACCGACAACTCACGGCGCCATACTCTCCGCAACAAAACGGCGTCGTGGAACGCCGGAACCAGACTGTGATGGCTATGGCGCGATGCCTGCTCAAGGCAAAGAAGGTGCCCAGTACGTTCTGGGGGGAGGCAGTGAGCACGGCTGTGTTTATTTTGAACAGGTCTCCGACGAAAAGCGTCACTGGCATGACTCCCTACGAGGCTTGGCATGGCGAGAAACCGGCGGTGAACTTCTTGCGCACGTTCGGGTGCATTGCGCATGTGAAGGTCACACGTCCCCATCTCGCCAAGCTCGACGATCGCGAGTGTCAAGATGGTGTTTCGGCCACGAGCCGGGTTCAAAAGGCTACCGGGTGTACGATCCGGTGGGCGGGCGGCTCCATGTGACCCGCGACGTGGTGTTCGACGAGACCAAAGGGTGGAATTGGGAGGTGAATGGCGACGCCAGCCCTGAGACGTTCACCGTGGAGTACACGGTCAGCGGCGTCTTGGGCGGCGACGAGCCGAGCGCTCCTGTATCCCCTGCGGTCCCGTCCCTGGAGGAAGGTGAGGAAGCTGTGGCGTCACCCCGAACGCCCATGAACGCCACTCACGACATCGGTGGTGCTCAAGTCGAACCTCGCGCTCCACCGTCGCACATCCGTCGGGGCTCGACCATAGTGACAATGGCGCGCCGCGCGCCGCCGGTGGACAATTGCATCAACACCGCCGAGCCACGCGCGTCGGACCCCAACGAGTGGCTCCTCGTTGCGACCGAGGAGCCCACCTCCTACGACGAGGCAGCCACCGATCCGGCGTGGCGCGCCGCGATGGAAGAAGAGATGGCGGCCATTGAGGACAATGGCACGTGGGAGGCAGTGGACCTCCCGGCCGGACACCGCCCGATTGGCCTCAAATGGGTGTTCAAGCTCAAGAAGGATGCGCAAGGGGTGGTGGTTCGACACAAGGCGCGGCTGGTGGCTAAGGGGTACGTACAACGCGCTGGCGTGGACTTCGATGAGGTGTTTGCACCGGGCGCGGCTCGATTCTCGTGCGCGACCGGCGTGATGGCGACACGAGGGTCGGGCGCCCACCATCTCGACGTCAAGTCTGCGTTTACGACGGCGACCTCGGAGGAGGTTTACGTCGCTCAACCGCCGGATTCATGATCGCCGGGCGAGCGGCAAGTCTTGCGGCTACGCAGCACTCTACGACCTCGACAAGCTCCCGCGTGAACGTCAAGCTTGACCGCACATCGGGTGGCGCTCGGGTTCACGCGTTGCGAGGAAGAACACGGGGTGTACACACGCGGTAAGGGGCGAGGACGTGTGCTCCTGGGCGTGTATGTTGACGATTTGATCCTCACTGGCGCCGACCAAGCTGAGATCGAATCGTTCAAGGAGGAGATGAAGCGCTCGTTCAAGATGAGCGACCTCGGCGATTGAGCTACTATCTCGGCATTGATGTCAGCGGTTGCTGGAAGATCACCATGAGCCAAAGCTGCGTATGCGGCAAAGCTCTGGACAAGGCGGCATGGCGGTACAATCTGCCGCAAGTGCCTATGGAGGCACGTCTTAAAGCGAGTAAGGAGAGCTCCAATCCACCGGTTGATCCTACGTTCTCACGTAGTGTGGTTGGCAGCCTCCGGTACTTGGTCCACACTCGGCCGGATATCAGTTTTGCGGTCGGGTATGTGAGCAGGTTCATGGCGAACCCAACGACGGAACATCTGAGCGCCGTCAAGCATCTACCGTTATGTCGCCGGTACGCCCACTTTGGCCTTTGCTACACCAAGGGCACAACGACATCGAGCTCAAAGTGCAATGACGCGACATGGCGGCGACGTTGATGATCGCAAAGCACCTCCGGCATTTTGTTACGCCTCGACAACGCGCTGTGTCATGGCAATCACAAAAGCGGTAACGGTGGTGGCGCTATCGTCATGCGAGGTCGAGTACATCGCGGCCTCGGCGGCTGCATGCCGGGAATCGCTCGGCGGTGATCGGCAACTTCTACGGCGAGACGTCGGTGCCGCGACAATCTACATCGACAATCGGTCGGCGATTCAATTGTGCAAAATCCGGTCTTCCATGGCGGAGCAAACATATCGAGACACGCCCACTACATCCGGAGTGTGTCGAGAGTAACAAGTCGCCATCCGCAAAATCCACACCGACGATCACCGGCGGACATCTTGACCAAATCACTTGGCGGGATCACGTTTTCACACTGCGCTCGAAGCTCGGCGTCGTCGACATCAACATCAACTAGATTAGGAGGAGTAATGTTAGATAATCTAGTATATTTGCATGTCGTTTAATTCTTCTCTTCATGTCTGCCGTCCACTTCCTGCATGCATGTCAGTTACTTCTTGGCATTTCTAGTCCGCATGCATATCAATTCTTGCTTGGCGTTTGTAGTCGCATGTCTTCATGCCTTCATGATCGCATTTAGTCATCGGTTAGTCATCAGTTTCTTCTTGAATAGTGCATGTAAGTTACTACTATAATTGCTAAATAAAAGGAGGAGAAAACTAGGAAAAGTCAGTAGCTTGCGCCGCCAAACTCAGTGTACGTGTGAGTTTCTTTGTGCGTTTTTTCTTGTCTGAGCGTTGAGTTCCACGGGCAATAGCGTCTGTCCAACACAGGCCAAGCCGTCAAGGGCCATGTGAAGGTTTACTCTACTCATGTTTAATTACCTATGTTAATTTACCAGTTTACTTCCTAGTTTAATTTATCAAGTCTAAACCAGTTTACATGTACTAATAGTCTAATACATAAAAAAGATTACTAATAACGAGCAAATTCTCAAGAAAAAGATACAGATATTGCAAAAATGAGGTAACAAACTTTTAAGTGTTGACAATTTGCAATAACCATCGGAAGCGATAGAAAGCATAAATCTATGAATACCGAACAACAAATCTTAAACCGAAGCAGACTTGTCCTTGAACGGGTGGACACAAAGCTCATCCTCTGGCTGTGGAAGGAAACTGAGCTCTGACTCGAAATAACATTAGCCACCTGAAATGCACCAAGAAATGTCCTTGTAACTGAACTGTTCATATGCAATAAACAAGATAGAGCACTATAGAGAGAAGGACAAATGGTATCACATTATTTATTTTCAGGTGATCAAGCAAGTGCCAGTTTGTTTGAACGCCTCAGAATAAGAGGTCCATCCTAATTCCTACATAAGCACATTGCATGGCACAAACCCTTTTCTCAAACAACAGTGAGCAGACTGCTGGATGTTCATTCAAAGAACAGATACGGCAGCTAGACTCATTCTAGAATCTAAACAGTAACCACTTTCACATTATGAATCTGGAAAAGAGAAAAAACATCAACACAGCATAATGAAGCTGATAGAGCTCACATATTTAAAGCACAACTATGACTCACTTTCAGATATCAGGATTCCTGCCTCCTGGCTGGCAACCAGCACTTGGCACTCTTTGGGAAGTGGGAACTGATCTGGTCTGTGGATTTGAAATACCTTAACAAGGACAATACACAAGGATGCGGCCACATTTTAACCAAGTTTTCCAAACAATGCTGGGCATTCCAGGTCCAGCAAGAAGCACATGGCAGTATACACTTGTAACAAGAAAGGTCGGCATTTTCTAATTGGTTAACGCATCGACATTGATGAGGAGAAGCAAAGCATTGGTGAAGAAATGTTTCTTAATTTAAGAAAGATCTGAAGCATGTGCTGTCAGTTGCTGTCCTCATGTGGTTATCAAAGCTTTTCCGTTTTCTTCTGAACTGGGCTGCATTAGAATACTAAACTTTTTTTAAAAAATAATCTCAATGTGCCGTCCGATCCAGTTGCAACGCCGGTTACTTTAGTTACAGCAATTTTGGAATATTTGCAGTTTGCACTAATATAAACAAGACTGTCAACATCTGTTCATCATGACAAGTGAACAAACTTGAAGTGTGTACATACGCAAGCTAATTTAACACCAACTTACGGTTAATTTACCCTGAGTATAAGCTTTTGCGCCAATTCCAATCATACTTGTACCAGTTCAAATGAACCATTTGGCTCTCTATATGGATATGTAAACTCGATGCACGGACTCATCTCGTACCGTGTTCAACATGTACTAATTTTTTTTTCAAAGACGTTCAACATGTACTAATTATAGACTAATTTCTCAACAAAGATGATGGGAAAGTACAGAAATAAGATCTCCTCTATTAAGCAGAGAAGAAATCTCGCCAAGAAATCGGAAAAAGGTAGCATCTTTATGATTCTCAGTAAACTTAAATCTAATCATACCAAGCAATTGAATCAAACCAAGAAAACATCCATCCAACCAAAGCAGCCAAGGGCATATAAGAAACACAGAGCAACCACCTAAGAACCTCATGAATCGCAAAGACGCGAACCAAATGTAAGCAAAATGACCGAATTGAGTCTACCCAACCAAATCACGGATCACTCCTAACCCAAACAACAGCCAGTCCAAGAACGGCACCTGGCTGGGCAGCCGCCGGCAGTCGGCGGCAGGCGAGAAGGAGACGGCGGCGGCGATGGCAAGCGAGTGCGCCATGGGTCGGGTGGCGGCCGAGCTGGTCGGTCGAATCGGAGGCGGTGGGAGGAGGCTGGCGGGTAGGTGGCGGTGCCGCTTGGGAGGTTCGTGGCTCGGGAGTCGCGAGATACAGGGACTGTTGTTTCGGGCTTTATGGGTTCTGGGTGCTCACGAGACAGCACAGAATAATAAAAAAAATTTATAGTTACAGAAATTAATTTAAGACTCTATCTTAAAAGATATTTTATTTAAAAACTAATTACTATAAAAATTAAAAAATAACTTTTAAAATCTGAAAAGAAGAGGCCTATAAACTTATGTGTTAGTGTGGTGGCATTATAGTGGGTAGGAGATAAAATACACAGGCTTATGATACTTCGGGTGCTCTATGTTATTTAATGTTTATATTTAATAATTAGCTATTTACATAGGTTGAGATATGATGTGACAAAGGATTAAAGAAGAGATGTGAAAGCAATATCTTACATAAGATATTACTTAAGTATATGAACCAGCAAGGAAGACATAACTAAAATATGTATTATGGAATAGGGTTGTGTCTACTCCCATTAAATATGTGGTATGGGTGAGAAAGAAGAGGGAAAAGAGATAAATGTGAGAGAATGTGTAAATTTATTGATTGGGTCTACTGGTAGACATTATGTATTAGAGGAGTTATATCTACAGTTGTTTCTAAGTGATATAAAAGGTATAAACATAGCAAATCAATGTTTTTCATTAGGAATGTCCTAAGAATAAAGCCTTCCAACAAAGCAGCAGATTGCTCTAAACAAAATTTCTTTTTGCTGGAAAGAAAAGAGACGGAGTAATAAATTGTTCAAGCGGGGCTATGATTTCTGTTGTTAACACAAAATGCTATCATCATGATTCACATGTCAGTTAGCATACTTACGCTCTATTTGGTACAACTTCGACTCCTAGCTTCTCGTCTGGATTTTGTTGAGATGCATCAAATACTTAACTTCCCAAAATAGCTTAATTCTGCTTCTCACAAGGAGTTGTCTCAAAAATGATCCAGCATGGAGAAGCAGTCTTCTCATGAATTCTCGTGATAAGCTGACATACTAGAAGCAAAAGTACCCTTAAAATTGAACCAAATTTCCCAGCATTTGCCATCCAACTACCCCTTGATCCCTTCCCACCCGAGCCCCCAGCGCACGATTGTTCCCCTTGACCTCGCCACATGTTCCCCTTTCCCTCCCCACCCGCACGACTAGACTCCAGGCGACCTTGACTGCGCTCTCGACTGCCGTACCGAAGCATCCTATAACGACCACTTTTTGTGAGCAGGTCGTCAGACATCCCGTACAACCCGGAGTTCGATTCGCGAGCATGTAAAGAATATCAAACCTGCTCACGAACATTTAAAAATAGTTAATTTGATTAAAATAAGATCTAACGGTCAATTTTAACAGCTTTAAGGGTGTCCAACCCAAAATTTACTTACACTCAGAAGGCCCAAAAAAATTTTCCACATGAACGCTTGAGTGCGGTCATAACCCTAACATGAAAACTTGTAACATCCTTTCTTCTTCTGATTTTTGTGTTGGTGGAAAATGAAGCAAGACTGAGTACAGCCAACCGTACTCAACAAGTCACATGGAAAAATGCTATATAACTACTTGTTAGGATTTTCAAAGGATGGAGATATAGTGGTTTTATTAAAGTATTTGTGGATGCAATTTTATTTGTAAACATATTTAAACAAAAAAGGACAATAACTTCTTAAGAAATTAGGGTTTCAAAACATGATTACCAGACTACAATATTTTCAAATCATTTCCAAATCTACTTATACTTTGCTATTAGTATCACCCATTAAACACAACTTTATTTACCAGAAGCACGACCTATTCGAATACCATTAAGTTATGACTCTGTGGAGTTGTCCAGTTTTACCCACAAGATCTCTTGACCCTCATGATTGAGTTAAGAAAACAATGCCTTTCACTGCTCAATTCTTTATATAGCCTCTACCCAGTAGCTGTTGTTTCCCAACAAATTCGGGTGGCCTGCGGCCTTGCTCGATTCAAAGCGGATCTACTGTTGTTAAGTATGGTTTTCCCCCTCCCATACCACAAAAACTTCATCAGTCTCCGTTCACCCTTTGTAGATATTCAATTGAATTTGAGCAGCTACTAAACCACATTTGACAAATCAACGCTTGTAATTTAGCGATCACCATGTTCTTTACTTGGTATAAGGTTCTAGTCCTTATATTTTCACCGAGACAACTTCCATCCACAAATCCTTATTTTAGTGTCCATCCGCACTACCACCTTTCTAGTCCAAGTCTTCACCCTAGGATAAAGTCATAAGACCCTTCTATCTAGTGGCCTCCCATGATGTCTCCTTACCCTAGAACCACTTTTGAAATTCTACTGGCAAAGTGTCAAGTCTCTTAGTTGTATAAAATAGTTGAGTTCCTGATTTACCATGATTATTTAGATAGTATTAGTAATAATACTAAGCCTTGTCAAGGTGAATATGGCCATCAAATTGAATTGGGCTTTTTCAGGTGGTATGACATAACTAGATATCATGTCATTCCAACATTTGTTGTACATGAAATAACAGTGCGTAAATAACATAATGAAAATACTGATAAATAAATATTTAAAGGAATGTAGGTTCAATGTGATAAAAAACAAGTGACTTGCCTCCTTATCCAAGTTTTTGTGGTCTTCTGGTTGGACACTTATTGAATTGCTCTTGTAGCTCTTCTGTTAACTAACTCGTTGGGTCCGAATACTAGTGCAAAAATGAATGCAAAAGAATTCCTGCTTTGCAGAATACAAGCTGGAATAAAATGCAATAAAATAATAAAAAATACATAAATAAAATGGGTTCGAGTGGTTAGGGTTGAGGTGGTATTTGATTTGGTTGGACAGAGTTGGAATTGGGCTAAATAGGTCCGAGTCGGTCGAAGAAGTATAGTGTTATGTGGATCTCTGTGAGTGACTATGGGTATGGACGATGTTGGGTTTAGACAGGTTTATCTATTCCTAATTGGTTTTGGTGAACGATAAGAGTTCGTATCGTATTAGGAACTGAGTGTGGAGCAATGAGTTGCTATATGAGATTGCTAGCTCGTCTAGATTTAAGATTTGCTTTACTTTTAGGCTTTGACTTTTCGTTTTAATATCTTATTGTGCTCTTTCTAATTGGTTTGGTCATAATTGAGATGTCTATCATTATTCTAATTTGCTTAATCATGCTAAAGATAAGTTTTGATAGTTCTATATGATTTTATATGATCTATGGAGCTCTACTAAAAAATGACTTGGATAATCAACAAAGCTTCTAGATGTTTACCCTCATTGCTCCTTCTTAGAATCTTTCTTTTCTCTTTGTCAAAATGGGAGCAATAGGAGAAGAATTGGAGACATTGGAGAAAATTTGGAGGAATTTGTTAAAATTGTTCTCTTATGTTGAGGAGTAGTTTTCTAGAGTTTTCTGAGCTTTCTATGTAGTCTAAGGGGGAGTTAGCTTTCTGTGTGGTCTAAATGGGAGTCTTTTGAGCGTTTGGCTTTCTGTTGTGGCCTGTTGCTTTCTCTTGCTGTGCTGTGGTCTGCTAGTTCTTCTTATTGTGGTCTGCAGCGTTGAATTTTCCTTTCGCACATTTCTCATTGAAGAGTTTTTGAGGTGTTGTCAATGTATTCATCAAGGGGGAGATTGTTAGACCATGTGGTGGTCATGGATTTATTGATGACGAATAATTGACTTTTTGGTTACATTGGAATTTACGTTTGGAAAAGTTTCAATCGGTGCTCTTTTACATAATTGGAATTGACAGACTACGACCACAAACGGTAGTCCGATTGGCCTTGTGATGGCTGGTCCGATCGGCCTTATGATGGATAGTTCGATCAGTAGGTCCAAACGACAAGCGTTGACCATGGCAAATCAACCACCTTATTTTAACCACGTTAAGCTTAGACCACGGTAGATCGACCACAACATTTCGACCACGTCAAGCTTTGACCATGGTACTTCGACCATGGTATTTCGACCACATCAACCTTTGACCATATTTGACTTCGACCACGTCTGATTTCGATCATAGCAGACTTCGACCACGTCCAATTTTGATCATAGCAGACTTCGACCACGTCCAGTTTCGATCACGATATTTCGACCACGAAACATCGACTACGGCAGAATGACCATACCTAGTCGCATAAGGTAAGTTACAATGAATCGGTCATAGCTACAATACTTTTTCATAGTTGTAGCTACAGTACCTAGCCGATACTCGATAGTCGTAGACTTTTCTAGTCGATACTCGATACTCATAGACTTTGCGGTCTGCTGTTATTGTCTTAGGCTTTTTGATCGGTTGTCGTAGACCTTGCGATCAATAGTCGAAGGCTTTGCGATCGGTTGTCATAGGCTTGATGATCGGTATTCGTAGACTTCATGGTTAGTTCGAGTGCTTCAATTCTTGCTATCTTTGAGTACTTCAAGTACTCATGTTAGGCCAGCGGTATGACTGGCTGGTGCATGGTGGTCGGTGATCGGTGAATAGTGCTCAGAATGACTCGGTACTTGTTAGTCGGAAGGACTCGGTACTTGGTAGTCGGAAGGACCCGGTACTTGGTATTCGGAAGGACTCAATACTTGATAGTTGTGATTTTCGCGATCGTGGTCAACGATCGGTTGTTGGAGACTTGCTGGTCTCGTGGATGGTAGTCTATGCGGTACTCGGTGATCATTGGTGCAGCGAATGGTTGAAGATTAATAGTCATAGACTTAGAGATCTGGTGCTTTACTCAATGCGATCGGTGCTCGATAATCAGTACTCGATGGTTCTATGGTTAGTAGCAATGCTTGTTATTCCCGAGTGTTCTGAGCGATGGTGTTTTCTCGATTACTTGTGTTCGAGTACTCAATGAGCTAGCGACCGGTCTTGCATAGTGGTTGTAACAGGTCAAAATGAGTGGTTTGAGGTTGATTTATGAAAAGCGAGGAGATTGTGGTTGTGGACGATCTGGTTAGTGTTAATGGTTGGTTTGGTTCTTGTCTGTGGATAGATGAGGGTGAGTTATACGTGTGTGGACTGATGTCGGTCAAGTTGTGGAGAACTTATGCTGGGTAAAATGTTCTTTGGTCTTTGCATGTGTAGGTGGGCATGGAGACAATCATAGTCGTACAAGTGATATCAGAAAGCAGAGGCAATCATTCACCCCCTCTGATTGCGCCATACGATCCTACAAGTGGTATCGGAGCCAACTGCGATGGCATCAGAGAGGTATGTGAACCGTCGCCCATGTTAGATGGTACTGATTTTACTTTTAGAAGTGTCGGATGCAAGCGTACATTGAGAATCAGGGTGGTGATGTTTAGAATAAGGTTTCTAGACCGTATGAGGTTTCTGTTACAGTTACGACCCTAAATAAAATAGATATTGATCTAAATTCTCAAGTTCATAACATGCTATTTCAAGAAATCTCTCACAAAGAATTTGATTGTATAGCTCATATTAATTCTACCCACTTAATTTGAAATACACTTTGCGATTATCGTGAAGGAGCGACTAAGATAAAGAAAGTACATAAAAATCTGTATCAAAAAGAGTATTATGATTTTGCTATGAAGCCTGTTGAATCTATTGATGATATTTTTGCTCAGTTTGAGAAAATCTTGAGTGATTTGCGCAGTATTAATGTTACTCCTGCGGATGAAATAGTACAACTAAAACTTTGAGAGCTTTAGGTTAAGTTTAACTGTAAGGTAATGTTTGAAACGTGGGCAATATTTTAATTCCAAATTTTACTAAGAGATAAATATAATAAACCAGTAATGCAAAACTTACTACTAACAGCAATCTACTCATCATACTTCAAAATATACGCAAGAAAAATATAGTAACAAAGTCGAACGAACGCGTGAACGATTTACTTTTGAGCCTGATGATGAACAAGAAGCTGCGCAAGCTTGAAGCAGTGCAGAATGTAGATGACGCAGTGTAGTGAGCAGTCGAGCAGATGTGCGCTGCCCAGAAACCTTATTGCCGCCTCGTGCTGGAACTCTTTGCAGCAATGCTTCGGAGATAGCCGCTCTCCCTCCTTCTAGGTGCACGTCGGGAAGAAATGTTGGCGAAGTTCAGACAGCGCAGGACAACAGCACAATCTCGCAGAGAAGAAAGCAATGGAGGCAGAGAGATTCTCACCCATACTTTGGACATCTCTAGGCATATAAATAGACAGACTGATAACTGACATAATTAAAACAACCATTTACCCACTGGTAACTGACATATTCAACTAGTCATTTATTCATTAGTAATTGCCTGTCATCAAATCTCCAATAAAGCCTCAAATTTAAACGTTTGAATCTCATTCAAACACACAAGAGAGTGGTGCATAGTTCAGCAAAAATAAAGATAGATTTGGTCTGTCAAGTGGCGCGCCATAAACCATAGCCCAAAAGAATAGGCCCTTAGTCTTAACCATGACAGAACAGTTGAATCCTGTCTTAACCATGACAGAACCGCTAAATCCCTAAACATTACTCCCTCTGTCCTGTAATATAAGTTCTCATTCTTAGGAAGCACCATTTCCACAATATAAGTTCGTTACAAATACTAAAGATGTAATTATTTTAATACTAAAAATGAGTAAGTAGTTGTAGTATGCCATATAATAAGGGTATACCTTGTCTAATGGCACAAATTGTTGAGGCATCATTAGAAACATAAGAATAATCTTTATATCTCTACTACTTAAAAATGTTGATTATAGTGGCTTATTTGTCCTTTCTAATTCTCTTTGCACATCCGTAAAAATCTCTAACAAAAACAAAAAAAGCAATTTACCAAAAAATTCTACTACCCTAAAAGTTCTCTAACAAAAACAACAAAGTTTTATCGGGTGGGCGATCCGAGGGCATAGAGACACGACACGGCTGAGCGTGAAAGCGGAGCCAATGGCGTGGACCAGATAGGCTGATCCCGAGAATATCCACTCGAAATACTAGGATACTGTAGATTTTTTATCCGTAACGAAATATGGACATTCAGCTGTTTACTGTAAAAATGAAACCAGTTCCGACAAAATTCCTGCGCTGAGCCTGAGCATTGTCAGCTCGGCCCCCAAAACCGGGCCTTTTGCGGGCCCTCAGCCTACTTGGGCCGGACGTTTTCAGGAGTAAAATTACTCTGGCAGCCCAGCACCCTTCCCAACCAGCTCAGCTTCCCTCACTCCGACCCGGTTACCAGGCTAGGGCCGGCGCAGTCTCCCCCCCTCCGACCGTCACCTCCACCGGCGCTTCGCTATCGATCGGCTTCGCCGCCTGCACCCTCGTCTTCTCCGCCGCCGACGCCGTTGTACTCTCCAAGTGAGTATCTTTTCCTTCTCCTCATCCCCCTGCCCGCTGTTCCCACGGGAGGGCAGGGGAGGGGAGAAGCCGATTCTAATCCAGATCCGGGACTGACTGGTGTTTCTTGATTTCTTGGCCGGTTCGGGCATGGCGAGAGGAGGTTTATTTGATGCGCTGGTTGTCGTGTAGGGGTGGTCCTGAGGAGCGTTCTTGGCCATGCCGGACCTGGAGGATCTGCTCCTGCAGGCCGCGGGGCGGACGGGGAAGAACAACAGCCAACCCCGGCCGTCGAACCAGAGGTGGCAGCAGAGGGGGCGGCGCGGGGGCTCCTACTCCGGCGGGAGCGGGTCCGACGGCTCTGATGACGACGACTCGGACGCCGCGCCGACCTACTCGAGGAAGAAGCCGCCGTCGGGGTCGCAGGTGCCGCTCAAGAAGAGGCACCAGCCGGAGAAGGGCGGCAGCCGGGGCGGGTGGCAGGAGGACGACGATGAGGACTTCTATGAGGGGAGGCAGAGCGGGGATGACTCCGATAGCGCGCCATCCGTCGGGAGCGACCTGTACAAGGATGAGGACGACAAGGAGCAACTCGAGAAGATGTCGGAGCTGGACAGGGAGATGATCCTGGCGGAGCGGAGCACCAGGATCGATGACTACAAGCTGAAGCAACTGGCGAGGGCGTCGTCGTCCAAGACGGAGAAGGCCCGGAAGGACAGCCCTCCACCGCCGTTGAGTCGTGCAAGGTCATCGACCCGGATGGACAGGTCTGCTGCGAAGAGCGCCCTGGACGAGCTGCGGGCCAAGCGGATGAGGCAGCAGGATCCGGAGGGTTACCGCAACAGGTTCAAGGATCTGCTCCCCCAGAGTGGCTCGCCAACCAGGCGCAGGGCTGGAAGCCCCACAAGTGATGGCAGTAATGATGGCGATAACAGGGGGAGGATGAATGACCACGGGAGGATTGCTGATGATAGTCGGGATGATGAGTTTGACGAATCGCCGAGTAGGCTTGACCCTCTGAAGTTTGATGATGTGAAGAGTATAACCCTTCGAAGGTCAAAGCTGGTGAAATGGTTCATGGAGCCCTTCTTTGAGGAACTTGTATCTGGGTGCTTTGTGCGGCTTGGGATTGGCAAGACAAGGTCAGGCATCCCCAAGTATAGGCTGTGCATAGTTAGAAATGTGGATGCGAGTGACCCAGATCGGCAGTACAAGCTGGAGAGCTACACAACAAGCAAGTATCTCAATGTTGTATGGGATAATGAAGCTAATGCTGCTCGGTGGCAGATGACTCAGGTATCGGACTCACCGCCCCTCGAAGAAGAGTTCAAGGAGTGGCTTCAAGAGGCTGAGAAGAATGGTGTGCGCATACCAACTCGTCAGGAAGTGCTGGAGAAGAAAGAAGCCATTCAAAAGGCCTACACCTTTGTGTATTCGGCGGCTACTGTAAAGCAGATGCTGCAAGAGAAGAAATCAGCTGTGAGACGTCCTATCAATGTTGCTGCTGAGAAGGATCGGTTAAGGAATGAGTTGGAGATGGCCCTGGTCAGGAGGGATAATGCTGAAGCAGAAAGAATCCGTGCAAAGCTGAGTCAGCTGCAGAAGATGTCGCAGCCAATGTCAAATAATGAGAAGGCTGCAAAGTTGGAGGAGATGAACAGGAAGAACCGTGCTGAAAACTTCAAGAATGCATCAGAACTGAAACCTGTTAATACAAGTCTGAAGGCTGGAGAGGCTGGTTATGATCCTTTTTCAAGGAGGTGGACAAGATCGATAAATTATTATGCGGCAAAGCCAGGAGATAATGCTGAAGCCTCCAATGAGGACGGCGGTAATGCAGTGGCTGGCAACGAAGATGTGAATAATGGGGCGCAAGCTGGTACAGCCGCCACAGCGGCAGCTCTAGTGGCAGCAGCTGATGCTGGGAAGCTGGTTGATACCAATGCACCTGTAGATCTGGGAACAGAATCGAATTCGCTCCATAATTTTGAACTCACTATATCATTGTCTGTTCTGGAAAAATACGGTGGACCCAAGGGTCTGTTTGATGGGTACATGGCGAGGAAACAGAAGATTGAAGCAACAATGGGTTACAAGGTTCCTGACAATGACGGAAGGAGGCATGCTTTAACTCTGACTGTGAGCGACTACAAAAGGCGACGGGGTCTCCTTTGAAGGATATCTGCACTTCTGCAGGCTGCTTGATGTATTCGCCTATCCGCTTGGCTACATCACATCTGCATCGCTGTGACAAACTGTCCAGATCATTCGCATTTTAGCTTTTTTTAAGTAATACATGAGACAAACAGACTACACGTTTCTTTACATAATTAAGACCTGTATGACTGATTATGTTGCTGACATTTCGTGTTTACATTTGCGGAATGGGCCGTCCTCTTGTCAGTTTGTTAGATATCCTTGTTGCTCTGGCAGAAGACAGGTAGAAAAATATTCTAGTTCTGTATATTTGCCATGAAAAAAATATTCTCGGTTAACTTCTGAATGTTCTTCGGAAGTCTCCCAAGTTGCCTTAGATCGGTTCCATAATTATTTGATCAAATCGAATGCTGCTTTCCTTTTATTTCATAGCTACAAGGTTGCATCACTTCATTACGTTTAGTATTTTATTTTAGGACACATTTGATGTATTTTTCAGTTGGTGTTCAATATTTCAGCACACATTTGATGTATTTTTCAGCTAGTATTCAAGACATTTGTCTGGCGTTGTGCTTCCTGTAAAGCTCAAAACATGCCCTACTGTGAATTTGTGACTGTTGCTGAAATGTGTTTGAGGTTTCTGTTGGGAGATCGGGGAGTCCGACTAGAAAGAGGTAAATAGGCGGTTTTAAGAATTTTCTTTTTTATTAATTATTTGGCTAAACTAAGTATATAATGCTGAAGTTTAACTTAATTTTGTTTAGCACAAAAAATGTATAAATCAACTAGATTTGCCTAAGTGTATCAACACCTTAAATCTATATCAAAATTTACAATCCTAGTATGACAACCAATCAATTTAATTCTTTAAATGTAAATTGCTTGAATGTAAATAGTTTCAACCTTCATAACACGTCGGACCTTCTCATCAGCTTCTTTGAGAAGATCACTGGACACGACGTCTTCAACGCCATCTAGTAGTCGACAATATCTAAAAGTAATAAGTCAAGCTCCTTGATTGATTCTCACCACGTGCAACGAATGTACAAGCTCAAGTAGATACTAAATTCACCTTTAGATGCAACACATGCAATCTGGAGTTCTCCTTGCTCACAAGGTGCAACACATGCACAATTGAGATACGGACGTCACACTAGCTCAAGAGAATGAAATGTAGTGCTAAAAGTCTTACTCCAACCGACCACAAAGGAGTATTTATACCCCACTCACAAAAACTAACCGTTGGAAGCAAAACCTTTGAAAAAACAGGATTTTCGGTAGTACCGTAGGCAAAACTCAGGAACTACCGCTCCCCTCACAACTGTCAGAAAACTAGCCGTTATTTAGCAAAATCGAAAGTACCACCACACAAAGTCCGATACTACCAAACATTGGAAATGCCACTACACACATGCGAAACTACCGATTTCCCACGGAGGCGAAAATCTTCCAAAGGTGCCTCTCTGAAAAAAACGTACCGTGGATGAGTCGGTGATTTCGGCCGGCCGACCGCAATACATGCCGGTCGACCACGACCGTCGTTCACAAACACATGCCGATACTACCGAAGTCTGGTCGTACTGCGCAACACATGCCGCCGATGCCGGTACTTCTGACTTCCGGTCGTATCGTTTAATACACGCCGGTATTACCGTTTTTCCTAAGAAGTGCATATACTTCAACAAATTTGTAAACACACATTTGCAAATTATAGTACCATACACACAAGGATCAAACCATAATTTCTAACAAATTGCAAAATACGTTTGCGCACTTTTGAAATCATGATACAAGGTATGGGTACGCGAACTCTTCATGTTTATAAAACACATTCACAAACATAAATCATACACTACAAGGATTATGTATGAGTTTCAATCATTTACAAAATACATTTGCAAATATAACCTCATACTACAAGGAGTAGTAAACATGGACTTTAAACACTTGTAAAATACATTTACAATGTATAGTCCAATATTACAAGGATTCAACACACGAGCCTCAACTATTTGCAAAATACATTCGCAAATACAAGCATTATGCCACGAAGAGGTAAAGTGAGTGAGGTTGGGTTATCAACACATGATGAGACTCAACTTACTAGACATGACTTTTCTTAATAGACATGACTTATCTTAATAGTACGGCAATATATACTAGCAATTCGATCTTCTAACCAAACACCAATACTGTTAAAAGACTAGGAACACATCATTAGCCACAGCTAGTCATACATTTGCTTTGAGCAACCTCTTGAAACTTGATGACGCACATCTTCAAGTCCGGATCATTCACTTGACTCGCTGATCAACTCTTGATCATCTCCTCTTGGACATGCATCAACTCATGGTGCATCCTTTTCTTGATGTCCTTCAACACATGAAGCCATCTTCTATCCCGTATCTTGACTTGATATTCTTCAACACATGAAATCATCCTCATTTGTGGAACCTAATCTATTTATCCAACTCATGAAAAATGTTAGTCCACAAGTCAATTGCCATCAATTACCAAAACTTCACTATTAACTCATAATAGAGGAACTCAATTCAACAATCTTCATTTTTTTTGGTAATTCATGACAATCTCAACAAGTAATGAGATAAAAATTGATTTACGAGTATATAACATGTACACAACACTCATATATTCTAGGATAAGTTTATTAAGCAATTAACTCATTTGAATGGAAGTGTTTGTCTTTGAGATTAATTGATAGCAAAGTTTACACATCCGGTTGTCATTTATCATACAACCATTAACACATACTGAAGGCACTAGATGACAATCTGATTATGAGTATATATAAACTACACAAGCTATATATACTTAAGAGATATGTTTTAAAGTAAATATCCTTAATATGTGGAAGAAAGAATATGAATCAATACTAATGAAACCACAAAATATAGAACAAACTCCCTATAAATGTATACATACAAGAATGTATAATGAAAACATATGCACATATTTACGTTAGACTATTTGGTGAAATTAATCTATATTTTTGGTTCTGAGAAATGCAATAAGATATAAAAATATGATGTCGAATGCATACCTCTTATGATTTTTACTTTTTCATCTAAATAAGACTTAAGCAATATCATAATCAATAAACATGTTAGTCTCACAATTGCATTTGTCATTATATCCAAAATCATTTGTCATTAATACCAAAACTATTTGTCATTAATTACATCCAAATGAGATTAAACGATAGTATAGTTGATAAATAAGTTAGTCTCGTAATTGTATTTGTCATTATCACTAAAACTAATTTAATGGGGCTGAAACTTACATCTGTACATGTCAAATGACAAGATTACGATGTTGCATTGATGTGCTTTAGCAAAGTTTGTGAATAGGTGTCTCCTGTTCCTTGTGTGAATCACACGTGCTGAGCATGTCCATGAATAGGCTTCTGCTCATTGTGTAATTATGCTTCAATACTGGTTTCTGCATGATGCGCCAATGCGTGCAGATAGCTAGATCTCTTGTAGATGTAAAAATTTTGCATCCTAATTTCTTCAGCTGTGAATAAAACCAGTGATTTCACAATTTCGTACATGAAAGCTGTGGTCTGAACTGTGCATTCTTTGCATAATTTCTGAAGAGAGTGCCTTGGCACTCACAGTAATGTCCAAAGAGCAGAGTACCGAATACTTCTTGCTACGCTACATAATGTCAGAATGTATGGCGTAATGGCAGTGTTCAATCTGGAAGAACGCAACATCAGCATAAAAGTTTTATGCTGAAACCATGTATGAAATATTCTGCATGGTAATGCTCAGCGCCTCAAGAAGTTTCATAAGCTGGACTTCTCACAAAAAGCATGGAGAAATGGCTTACGCTTTTTCCAATACAAAAGGGAACTGGGCTTATTCACAAAAAGGAACTAGGCAACACAATTATTCAAGTTTATGCCCTCCAAATCAGACCCAAAGTTAGGTAAAATTTGTACACAGGTCACTTTTACATGCAGGATTCAGGAACCATGTAGCATTTATTCATCTCAGATTAAGCTGGTTCTCCTATGTTTCATCGATTGTTATTATTACAGAGCCATGGAAGTCTTAAAGGTCAATAGATTATCCAAACGTTAGTAGAACCAGAACTAATCGTTCTTCACTTTAATAAACTTCTTGATGATGCCCATCATCTCACTTCCAGGAAATCGTCCAAGGCAGCCCCTTGCAGCGGCGATCTCGTTGAATTCAAATACAGAATCACCACTGAAAGCTTTACGCTGATCAGACTTGCGCTCGGGTACTTCTATATTTTCCGCTAAATCTTCTCCGGATTTTACGGAAGGAAGCGGGAAATCATCTAGGGGTGTGTTCATCACATTGTCCTCCCCAACGGCTCCCACAAAATCTCTCAGTCGGCATAACGCAAATGGGACGGGTTCGAAGCTATGGTCACCGTACTCTACAGGAGTAGAGTGGTCTCCAGTGACACAAAGGACATACTGGTAGTGTCCAGACTTTTCAGTCTCCCAAAGGAGCCTTGCAAGCTGACCAACAGCCCGATCAACAGCTTCTAGACCCCGTACCTTTAACTTGACAGCCTTATCATGACCAGCATCGTCGATGGCCTGCATTACCATAATAAGAGTAACTATCAGAATCACATTGTCAGTATTAACTTGAAAAGAGCCTGAACTTATTTTCACCTTGATGTGCAAAAAACCAAAGTCATATCCCTTTTCTCTTCCGGCTGTATATTCATCCTCTCCAGGCACAAAAACACGAGGTGGTGTATCCAGAGGAGCAGAGAGTGCCTTGGCTATAGCTTTAGCTTTGGAAGTTAAGAGTGTTCGATAATCTCCGGTTGCTCCAGGTGCTTCAAGGATATCAATGCCCAATGACAGCCCCAGCCCAGCTATGATCTTAGTAGGAGCCACCATGCAAGGTGCGAGCCCATGCTTGGTTTCGAAGGCAGGTGCCTAATATTGCCACATGAAACTTCATCAGAAAGGAGGTTAAAGGTTTCAGTAGTATAAAGTTCCAGTAGGGCAAAAACATGCCAAATCTTAACGACTTAACCAGTAAACTCTCTTTTCTTTCTTCCTTCTGTTTTGAGATGGGAGTATGGGACTATGCTTCAAGAAAGTAATTGTCATACAAAATTGGAAGAGCCAATGCAAAGGTTGACCAAAAGTGCATTCCTAGAAGGTGTTGCGATGGTACTATAAATAATTAAATACATTAATCTAAATACTAAATAGAAGCTAAAAAACACATAAAACTGTCAATTTTTGCTTCGAAGTTTTCCTTCTGACTATTTACTGTACTAACAATGATTTCATTTGGAAGTATAAGCAAACTGTAGTAAACTTGAAGAGAACAAGATGCCCTAAGCTTAAGATGCTACAACCTCCAAAGTTTCAACTGATAACTTGGCAATCAGATCTGGATTATGCTCATCTTTATGATACTGAACCGCACAATGCAAATAAGGAAGAGCATTGCAGGAAAGCTCTCCAAATCTGTCTGTCAGATTGCTGCCTCCAGAGAGCTGCACAAAAAAATGAATATTTACCAAATAGGACGGGTATGAGGTCCTTTGCGCTAACCTCAATCCGGATGCCACAGCCTCGCAACAGCACGACATTTGCAATATTCTTCCCCTCAGCCACCCGCTTCGCATTGATGGGGTGAGAAACCAGTATACGTGTGATCTCCTTAGAAAGCTCGTTGACCACAGTTGCCGTGTTTTTAGCTTCTTCTGAATCATCCAAAGGTTCAGCCTTCAGATGCAAGCGGTTATCCTTCAATGGATCGGTTCCAGAAATGTTCCCACTCAGCCTTGGTCCTTTCACAACCACACCGCATCTGTGCTCAGTAGCATACCTGTAGAGAAGATGTGTAAGCCACAGTAATAAGTAAGCCACATACACACTTCAATGCTGACGAGGAATAGGTACTGCACCTGACTCTCACTTCATATTCAGGAAACGATGGGAGCTTCATCCCATCCAACGCAGCACAGAGGATGGGGCCTTCCTCCTCAAAATGCCGATCAGCCCTCCTGCTGACGACAACCCCTGTGCTTTCATCCAATGTAGCGAAGTTCGACTGCTCGCAAATTGTTCACACAGTTCAGCGAAGGGCAAACAATACAGTCATCAGTCCCAATACACCATAAGAAAACACACTCATCAGTCCCAATACACCATAAGAAAACACACTCATCAGTCCCATGCTTATTTGCGCACTACATGGCTTCAGAGCGACACCCTATGATCCGAGCAATTGCTAACTAACTAGAAGCACAGCACAAGATCTAACAAAAAGGAGTTTCAATTTAGTACTGCTATTACAAGAACACCATGATCTGACTCTGAGCCATTACTAACTAGGAGGAATCTGGTTCCAAGAAAACGCTATGATCTAAACTATCAGTAACTGATTAGGAATACTAGAACACAAGTGTGAATAATCTAACAAAAGCAAGGATAGTTTACTACTACAGGAATTAAGTGCTGTAATTCAGTGTCCCAAGAACCGGACCTTGAACGCGATGTCGCCGGGGGCCATGGCGAGGCCAGCGCCCATGGACTCGAACGCGCCGCGGCCGCGGTAGTACACGCGGGGGTCGTACCCGAGGAGGGACAGGTGCGCCGTGTCGCTGCCGCAGGCGAGCCCGGGCTCCACGGGGTCCATGAGCCCGACCACCCCCGCCGCAGCCACCGCGTCCAGCCGCGGCGCCGCCGCCGCCTCCAGCGGCGTCCGCCCCCCGACCGACGGGATGGACACGTCCCCGATCCCGTCCACCAGCACGAACGCCACCCGGCTTCTCGGCCCCCGCGCCACCGCCATCGCCGCCGCAAAAGTGCCGCCTTTTTTGCTTTCCTCTCCTCCAATCTTCCTCTCCTTGCTGCTGCTGCGGTGAAGGCGAGAGTGGCTTAGCGGAGAGCGAAGCGGGTTGGGTCGGACCCGAAACCAAACCCGGCGTCCGACCCGGTCGGTTCGGTCGCTACAAGAACCGACCGAGCCCGAGCGCGTCCGCCCCTCCCAAATCTCCAACGCTTGGCGCTCGCTTCGCCTCCGCCTCCTCCCCCCACCCCCTCGCCGCCGGCGATCACCGGGGATACGCCGCCGCTCGCCGGGGATCTCCTCCCCTCCCTCTCCCGCGTCCCACTTGTGTTCCCGTCCTCCTATCCGGGGACCTCTACCCGCGGAATTTGGCATGTGACGCGGGGGCGCTCGGGGGAGGAGGCGCCGCCGGCGAAGGTGGATGCGGCCGCGGCGGCGGCGCGCGACCGGTTGATTTCGAGATTTTTGAGGATTTGTCGGCGATTTTTTGGGGACTTGGCGTCCTCTAGGATTTCGGTTGTTCCAGGTGAGACACATGTAAAAAAGCAAAGCATATTTCCTGTGTTTTATTTACTGGGTTAATTTTAGTCGTAATTTGATCTGAATTGTTGGGGATGGTATGGAATCTGCCGGAAAGACACTGCTGACCTGTGGATTTTTTGTAATAATTTTTAGGAGGTTTTAGTTTGGAATTTGATCTCTAATTTGGAAATGCGCTCGTTATGTAGTGGAAAGATCACAGCTGTGCGTATAGTCATATTGTCGCACTGTACTAGGTGCATTACCGGTTAGTTAAGTGCGCATTGTCGTTTGGAACCCTTAAATGTAGTTTGATCTGAATTTAGGAGAGGACATGGAGTATAGTTGGAAGATCAAAACTTGCATTGCAAAGGTACTTGTGGGATTTTCTGTATTATTTGCCGCAATGCGCGATGCTGGAGTGTGCTTTTGGGGTTCTTACAATTTTGGTTTGAATTTTCGGACAGTGTGAAAAGATTGAGGCCACACATGCAAATGGATCTTTTGCAAACACTAGCTGACAAGTGGGACCAGTGTACAGGTGTTACCAAAGTTTTGCTTGTGAGCCAAGAGTTAGCAGTACAAGATGCAAAATGGGATGTTGCAATTTCATCATAGTACTTAGAAAGTTTGGAGTTTGAACTGTAAACATAGTAGGTGTGTTATTATTTTTATTTGTTGTTTCAGTTTTGAATTTAGGATTTCATTATTTTGCGATTTGTGAGCATAGGATTGACATATAAAATCGTGGACATCTGAGGTACTTTTGTCCCAGTGTCTGCATATATTAATTGGTCTGTAGTTTTCGAAAAGCTAGCTGAAGCATACAAAACTAATGCTTTGGCTAGGGCTCATGCTATATCTTTGGCTTTTATGGTTTCATACACCAGTTTTATTGAAATTTCTTAGAGGATTTGGTGCATGCATTAGTGGCACACTGGCGCGTGGGATGTCACATGGCAGTGACACGTCACACGTGTGCATCCATTTTCTTCATATGGACACTAAGTGTTGGAAAGACCAAGATCTAGCATATAATCAAACTAGAAGTTTTGAATTGGCTAATGCAAAGTTTCTTACACGGCTATATCACTTAGTTCCAACTTCAGATGTTTGAATAATATGTTACTTTAACTGATATCCTGTGCATGTGGCTGTAATGTAGGTTGCTATTCCAAAATGGTTTGCATGTCTGGACATTTTAAAATGACTTCTGTGTTGAAGCTTGTCATGATGGAAAATCATGGTACACCAGGTAATCTATAACGTGTGTGTGTATACATATATATATATATATATATATATAGAAAAATACATTCTACACCCGGGTAGAATGTATATATATAAGCTTCTTTTGAGTTTCCATTTAGTTTATTCACAACATTTGGATAGAGGGTCCTCAAAACCTATATCCACAAGAAAACGAACAATAATTTGTATTAGAGTCTAATTTGGGTGCAATCCATATTACATTACAGTTCTATGTGTGCTGTGTACAGTTCCTATGCACTTGCTTAGAGTAAACTGAGTTTTAAAAGGATTTATCCTGTCTTGAATGAATTTGTGCAGTTTGTGAATCCATGAGCAATTTATATTCATGATTGCTTCGAATAGAATGGATTTGTTACACCTTGCTTTTTACCAATACTGTGTGCAGTTTCTATACTATATTCCTTAATTGCAGCTTGGGTAGATTCCAAATGACTTCAATTTGCCTAGTTCCCTACAAAGATAAGAGGAAAAGGTCAAAACTGTAGAAAAGTGACACTAATCAAAGAGGCCTAAAAAGGACGAAAACCGTTGTATTCATATCTAATATCTTCTACGGTTCATTGGTTATCTAATTCAACAGTGAACTGTCTGTGGTTGTTTTTGGTAGTCTGAGAGGGGTTTAACTTTAGAATTTTCTAGTCTGGAAAGCTTTTGAGCTTAATAAAGCTGGTATCCCCAGCAAGACCATTACCTGTTTTTAGCTTTTTAATAAAGCTGGGCAACTGCCTGTTCTATAGTATCTTGTACAGGTCGAAAGAACAGTTTAGTTTGCACCTAGACTTTTATTATGTTTGACTCACACAGAGGTGTACTTCTGTCAGTGAGTCTTATACTCATATATTGTGATTTTCACAACTATTTTCTTGGTTGCAAGATCATCGATTTGTTTTTATAATATATATGACAACGTGACTTGAATAGTGCAATATCACTTTTTGTACTCCTTCCAGTCACAAAAGGATGTTGTTTTGGACATTGACACGGTCTCTAAAATGCAACTTTGACCATTAATTTGTATTTTAATAGATTTATAGAACCTAATAAATTTATACTTTTATTAAAGTTCTTTTCGGGACAAAACACATATCATTTTCATGTATTCAATCTAAATATTAAAAAAAGATATCGATAGCCAAAGTTTAGAAAGTTTAGACTGCATGTATCCCAAAATGACATTCTTCTGTGACTAGAGGGAGTAATAACTAACTCCTATAAATTTTATAACTATCATGTGTACATTCTGTTGGTTTAGAGGTAGTGTAGTAACCTTAGACATTTCACCATCTGCATGCAAGGCGAAAATGTCATGATTGTCTTCCATCTTTCATTCCTTGGAATTTTTATTCATAACTTTCTGAGAATAAAACAATGGGAATTTGTTACCGAGAAGGTACAATTTATACTTGCTTGGAATTTAAAAATGAAAAAAAATCTCCCGACTTTTGGCAGATGAGATGATCAATGAGAAGAGTGCAGCACAGATCCTACACAAGCAACTTTTCGATGCACATGAACCAAATTTACTCAATGAAGATGGTAAGTTCTTACCCTCACTAAAACCGGCAGATTACAATTACTTCCTTTAGGACTTCTACTTGTCTTTACCAAGTGGCACTGCTTTTCTAGGTACAATTTTTTTTTAATGCAGTCAGCAATTCCTGATATCTATTTATTTGTTAGACTGTGGTTTCTCCTTTTTTTCCCAATTTGTTTCTTGGCATCATGCACTGCGTCAGCTATTTCTACTATGTTATGTTTACTTTGTAACACTCTGTGCTATTATATCAGAATTATTATAATTTACGTTCTAAAATTTATCTGTTGATGTCACAACTGATCATTTAGTTATTCTATAACTTTATGCAGATATGCATATATTTGGATCAAAACCTATGGCTGATCCATTGGATCTGGTAACTTTTGATGAACCTACACTGTATGGTTTCCCTTTTTCATTTGTTGCTTTTAATTTGTGGTGAAATCATATATTGAAGGTCCGCTGTAATACATGCAAAAAACCAGTCAAGGCCAGCCAATATGCAGCTCATGCAGGTAGTGTTCAACGCTTTTACAACAAAAGTTAATTTAGTGTAAGTTCAATCTGCTCATGCTTTGTAATTCATCATCAAAGTTGCTGCGAACAAAGCTGTGAACATCTATGCTATACTCATAATTTAGCATGAATCCAGACTTGTGAACACATAAACTACATATTTTGCAATGTGTATATGCAAAAGGCCCCAAGTTGTTACTATTTCGTCATTTAACTTCATCAGTAACTACTGGTACACATTCAAGATATATTATTGATTTGTTGGAAAAGTTTCTACATCCATGTAGTGTATCTTGTTCTTAGAACAGGAGTAATTTGTTCAATCAACATGAGATTATATATATATTCAGGTCATTTGTTTTTTTAATAGGAAGCTATATTTGTGTTACTTGTTTTATTACTAGGTTTCTTCAAATCGGACAGGCAGCAATCACTGACATATTATATACTGAAAATTCATTTTCTCACAGTTTTTGGCTCTGTTTATTGTTCAAATCATCAATAATGCTGTTCTTTATTCCCCATTTTCAAGAGTATTACATCGTTTCCAGTTGCCCTACCCCACTATACCTTAAGACTTATTTGGTGGGTGTGGCCGTAAATTATTTTACACTTTCCTTTGGAGGGGGAGTCCAAGGGAACTGGTCTGGAAATTCATTCAGACATTTCTTTGACTTCCGCAGAGCGATGTAGTTCAGGGAAGGTAAACGCAAATGATTCAATGGCTGTAGATGATGATGCTGGTCCTAAGAAGCCTCCAAAGAAGGGCAGAAAAATTAAGCTGACAAGTAATGGAAGTATCCTATTTATTGCTTATGGGCAACAGCTTGATCATTCTTGTTTTGTTTACTATGAATGTCTACATGCTACTAGCTGCGTTCGCCATGTGGAATATTTTTTCCTTTATATACATTCTCTATTTAACTGGATTACCAATGTTGTGAAACTTTGGAAGTTTTGCTGCCTTGACATCTGATAGATCAAAAAGTGCATATAAAAGTGAAGGCAAAGTCTCAACCTGAAAACAAGAACATCGTCAATGGTTTTGAGTTGAACAATGGAAATGTGAACAAACTACAACCTTTAGGTTCTACAGCTGATCAAAGTAAGTTCTACTTTCTTTCTAATGCAATATTACTATTAATCTGGTGATTTGTTTATTCTACTATCACTGTGTTTGCTGAATAGTTTCTTGTAACATTTGATCGTTATTTGTAATGCTTAAGTGCTATTATTAATATACCCACTGAGTGCCACCATCAAGTTTGTTGTTAACATTAGCTTGTGATCCTCGAATGGTATAGGTTTTTAGGCCCATTTTTCTATGCATATGAGATACGACAATCTGAGTCATGGATAGTACAGAGCCAGAGGTGGCTGATGCAGTTGACTCTTGGATATGTTCTTATTGAAACAATATAAGTTGTGTTGACTTTCTGACAGAATGGATGTTTCAATGGGTAACTATACGTTGCTTGTGGCAGGAACCAAAATACTGGTTTGTTTGTTTTATCATGATAGGACTTATTTGCATGCTTATTTGTTTTATAGGGTTGAAAACATCTGTTGATAATGCAGCTGTCACCAATGCGCCTAAAAGTCGCTTTAGAGGTACAAGTGCTTCCCAGTATGCTTGTTTTCTCCTACAGAGTGCTGGTTTTTTTGCTTATCTTTTGTCATGCACATGCATGTAGGCATGCTAAAGGACATTTGTTCTTTTCTGGTTAAACCTAAGCAACACAACAGTTGATTGTGTGAGGAATGCTACCTTTTTTAGTTGTAGTTAGACACAATTTAATCATTTCAGTGATCTCAGCTTTATACAGATGCTCATCCAACAGCTTGCTTCGTTTTTTTTCCTACCTCGGGTGGGATTCCTGTTTCAAACTCTCTTCTAATGTTAGTTCATAATTAACAGATATATAGAGCTGCATTTGGTTAAATTATCATGCTTTCATGACATGAGTGTTGGATTGTTTGTGATCAATTTTGCTTTCATGACATGAGTGTTAAATTATCATGCTTTCATGATATATAGAGCTGCATTTAGTTATGGACTTATGGTTACTCTTATTTACACTAGCAATTTATGAATTACAAAAATCTAAGTTGTCAGAAAGTACACATGAAATTCTGAATATACTTTAGATATACGAGCATAAAATAATTAAGGTTTTTTACGGGGAAATCAAGGGTAGTTATGTCAACTCCAAAGCTTCTAAAAGATCTGTATTGGGTGAGGATCTAGGGTAGGGAAGCACATTTTTTTGTTCTGGCCTTGTGTACTCCATGTTGGTTGAGGGTAGGACTTGCCCCCTTGGTGAGTTGGTGACACCGATAACCAGAAAAGTGAGAAGTTTCTGCTTCAGTGAGTGGTACAATTGTTTTTTGCCTTCTAATTTAATGTTAATATTTACATTCATTTTGTGTGTAGTAAAATTTCCACTGCTTAGCTTTACAGCTGTAATTGAAATGCTGATCTTCAGCAATTTTATTTGTAAATATTTACATTCATTTTGTGTGTAGAAAATTTCCACTGCTTAGCTTTACAGCTGTAATTGAAACGCTGATCTTCAGCAATCTTATTTTACCTGAGATTTTAATTAGTGGTGTTCTTCCCTTTTGCTTTTCAAATCTTGTTTTTCTTTCATTATACTGTAGTATCTGTTTAATTTTCATTGCTCTGTTACTTCTGATCAGATGGTGTTTTGTTCTCTTCATTTAATTTATATCAGATGCGCCAGTTCCTCTTGCAACAAAAATGTATCATTCACAGGGAAACTACCGGCTTCGATTGGAGCTTGGTCAGCTTTACCGTGAATCATGTGCAGAGCAGTCAGGCAGCTACACAACTCCAAACTTGTCACAGGAGAATGGGTTGATGGTATCACGGTTTTCACCATGTGATAATTCAGCATTACATGGTGCTCAGAAGAGCTTTGTTCCTCAAACAAAGGTTTGATGCAGCCTCCTTGTGAGCATGGATAGGATATCTTAACATCTTCTCTTACTGAGTGTTGCATGTTCCTATGGTGCTTCTCAGCATCTGGACCAGCTTCTTGCAAGCACACCGGAATCATCCTCAGGAATCCCTCCGCAAATGTCAGCAAGCAGGCCAAACCGACTAGAAGCAACCAAATCTCATAGTCATAGAGCAGACACCCAAGTATCTAGCATTAGAAATGAAATGGCAAGAAGCAGATGCAACAAAGCAGCGGTTCCACATTCAAAAGGCACAGGTTGGAACAGGAACTTTTACTCATTTTCTCCTTCCTGTAAAATGCGATTCGATTATTTAAAACAGTGTTAAATGAAAAGTACATTTGTTTATGTAAATAGTAACCTAGGGCAGAACACTTGTGCACTTGTTACACTGTTGGGACCAGGGTTTCAGTTTTCGGTTTGGGCAAAAAACCTGGAACCTGGCCAGTTCCGGAAACAGCCCAAAAACATGCTTTGTTGGTGACGCCGTTTTGAAGATAGTAGCTGTGAAAAACTGGTGGCTTGGGCTGGTGGTTTCGGCGACCGGGCGCCGTGACGGCAGCCCTGTCGCACGGCTTGGAGAATTAGGGGAAGAAGTAGAGAGCGGGGAAGAACTAAAGATTGAATCTTGACTCCCTTTATTCATTACGAAGGCTGTCCCTTACATAGAGCATTGCCTTACAAGTCTGATAACAATCTACTCCAAATCTAATGTAATTATAACTCTTTCCTAACAAACTCTTCTATATCTTTAAATAGAATACGAAAGATGTATCTTTATCTAACTAAAGACCGAACTCATGAAGGAGTCGGCACAAACTCTACGGATAGTTTGCCGCCGTCTTGACTTGGTCCGCAGCAGCCGTATGTTGCTGCCTCCTTCTATAAAAACTTAAGGACACCTTAAGTATATCATTTCAAATTCAGTTATTAATAGAACGAATCACACTTTTACCACTAAACTATACCCGCTACATGTGGATTATGATACCAACGCTACCCTTTGTCAAGGGTAGCCATTCGAGAAGGAGGCTAATTCCCCCTTATTGAATCAAATGGAGAAAGTTCATGACAGTGAGCGATTGGTACTTCGATCGCGGGCCTTTACTTTAGGGTTTAGATAGCCTCTCTGGTCTGTAAAATACATATCTTCTTACCATCCCAATAGCGTATGAACCTAATGTATGCATTTCGATTAGGGTCGTATTCTTATTCTATGGTTACTACTACAATGATTAGGGCAGCAACATACGGTTGCTGCGGACCAAGTCGAGACGGTGGCAAACTGTCTGTAGAGTTTGTACCGACTCCTTCATGAGTTCGGTCTTCAGTTAGATAAAGATACGTCTTTTGTATTCTATTTAAAGCTATAGAAGAGTTTGTTAGGAAAGAGTTATAATTACATAAGATTTGGCGTAGATTGTAATCAGACTTGTAAGGCAATGCTCTATGTAAGGGACAATCTTCGTAATGAATAAAGGGAGTCAAGATTCAATCTTTAGTTCTTCCCCGTTCTCTACTTCTTCCCCTAATTCTCCAAGTCATGGGTCGCCGGAACTACCGGCCCTAGCCACCAGTTTTTCACAGCTACTCCTACTATCTTTGAAACGGCGTCGCCAACATGCTTGTTTTTGGTTTAAAACCAAGCCGGTTTCAAATTTAAACTTGATTTTTTTCAAATATTCTTTGGGATTCAAGCAACAACTAATACATCTATTTAGCAAGATGGAGGCATGGAGCAAACACGCGGGGTACCCCTAAAACGAATTAGCGAAAAGGAATATGTCACAGAATTTGCGATCCATTTGGGTGAAAGAAGCTGTACTGGGCATCTCGATTATAAATATCAAGCAAACTAAGTAGTGTACCACACATCTCAATTATAATCCTTAAGCAAACAAACTAAGAGCTCATGCTTCAGTTCTGTTCTAAATTATTGTCTTCAGCTCTGCAAAAATGTGTGATGTACTTTTCTGCTATACTGGAAGGCACCTGCACTAGTACCTTGTGTGATGGCTAGAAACTTGCTGAAATATTATCTAACTTCGCAATTTCTGTTTTCTAGGTAATAAGAAGACGCAGCAGCAATCTAGTGGACCAGTTCCTGTGATTAAGTCGTCAGTAGAGTAGCCCATTGAGCGGTCTTTATCTTTGGCTTTATTTACAGTGAATTTAAGTGTGAAGCTCGTTTGGTGCTTAGCATGACATAAACTTGTGTTGATTCATTTCACAGGTAGTTTATTGGTATAGCGGCTTCATCGGTGAACAGTCTCTCCTTTTGTTTTCAAATGAAATTGTTTTTTTTTTCGGAAGGACTTTGGATTGGAGAATCGAAATACAAGGTCATTTTGGTAAGTCCAAATCTCTGCAACTCAGGCCACAGGTTGTACTATCTTTCATATTAAGCCCTTCTTAACTTGATCTCATCTGTTTGTACAGGTTCGTGGACTCTTGCTACAAGCTAACTACTTCTTAGATCTACCTCTAATGATGGAATTACCTGTAAATATCGCCCCTGGAAAGCCCGTTTTCTTTCTGCTCCTCTTGTTATAAATGACATGATGAATATTTTCAATACAGCTCTTATCTTTTCCAACCCAGCAATTGCAAGTTTTTGTAGTGTAAATAGCACTGGTTGTTGACATTGTTTGCTCTCTATGCTTGACACAGTTTGGAAACCGGCTGAGAACCGGGGCCACCTTAGGTCGTCTCTAGGGTGGTTTTCCAAAACGCTGGCTTCGATTGAGCGGGTTTAGTGTACTTAAATGGTACTTTTTTTTTTGGAGAAAAAGGAGCTTCGTTTCATTAATCAGAATTAGCGGTATAATCTGGGAGTAGACGTGTGCATAGGAAGTCAGGTGTTTGGTTTAACTAAGTACACCATCGTCTACCCACATAAGCTTGCTTAGCACAAAGATGAGCCGCAGAGTTTGCGTGCAGACGAACAAAACAAAAATTGAACTTAACAAAACCCCTACCAACCTCCTGTGTTTCATCAAGAATCGGCCTGATCGCGGCTCAGTGCTGGTCTCGAGAATTCCAAAGGCTGAGCAAGGTGAGTCAGTCAGTTTGCAATATATTACCTCGTGATCCGAATGTCGATAAGCAAGGGCTTGGGCCATACAACGCATCGATCTGCACAGTGTTGCCCTCGCCACACAAACAATTGCTGTTTGCTGAAAGACATTAGAGCCTGGTTTTTTTTTATCGGCTTATAGTTTTTTTGCCTATGATTTGTGGATTTTGACTATTTGAGGGAGAGAGAGTACATAGAGAGACTCACGTGTGATCTTAACGGATATAAATAAAATCGATGTAGTGTCTACTATAATCAATTTAAGATCTTATCTTGAAAAGACACTTTTTTAAAAGTTAGTTACTAAAGAAAAATTAATTACCGTGGAAAAGTAATTTTTAAAACCGAAAACAATCCGGTCATTTTTAGGTGAAACAGTGGCCATTACATTACCGGCACCTCCATCCATCTTTTGTATTTTTTATTTTCTATTCTAATGCAATGCTTGTAATTTATTTACTTCTAAATGCAAAATTCATATTATGTAATTATTCAAGTGTTGTAATAATTTTATTTTGCTTACAAGAGCTATGTTTAAATTTTTGTAATTCACTGTATTGTGATTAATTTAATTGCTCTTTAATTACTGTTAATTGCGCTAATTCACTGTTAGCGTTAATTAAGAGTTAGGGTTATTTCAGTTAGCGACTTAGCGCTACCTAGTTTCGCCATTTTGAACTGAAGCCTCGATGCTGGACTGGAGTAGCCCAACAAGCCGGCTTTCTAGGCCTGGCCCACCATTCGTGCTGTGCCAGCACGGCCCACCACATGGTGTTCCCGTGCCGTGTTTGGGCTTTACCGGGCCAACCGGGCTTTGGGCTGGTATGGATAAGCCCGGCTCAACTCCTAACTCTAGCCGCATCCCCAATTGTCGGCCTCACGTTGGATTATGGTTAAATAATCGACCGATTTTCAGTTTTATCAGTCGTATCGATCCCTAGTAAAATTTTAAACTAAGTTTGAAAATTTTATTGTATAAATTTTATCAAATTAGAAAATTTTTTGCCAAAATTTGTTTTCAAAAATTTTGGCCGATATTTTCAACCGATTTTCACCCATTTTATTTAAATTCAAATTTTGATTTGAAAGTTTTGGCCCGAGATCCTCTGAACTTTTCCTATTATCGGTCGTATCGGTGTTATCGATCATGGTAAAATTTTAAAACCGGTTTTTAAAACTCTGCATTATATGCTATTACTTACTTAGAGGTGTGTAGGGAACACTCGAGTGTTTTTTGGGGTTAGGTGCACTCACTTTTTTTGAACGTCGGATCTCTATCCAACGTCTCAGATTCGGAGCACTTATATTTTTTTGAAAAGGGTGGGGTATAAGAGGATCCGTTAGATAGAGATCCAACGCTCTAAAATCTTAGTACTCTCAACTGTAAAAAACACTAAGTGTCTCTGATCACTTCTCTACTTATTTTATCTTGCAGAGCCAATTTCCTCTTCCTTTTGTTAAGTAGTTATAACACTATGGCGATGGAAGAACATACGAGCAGTGCGGAGCATTCTTAGAACTACGCTGTCACAGGAAGGAATGAACAAACAAATAAGACAACACCTCCACCATCGATCAAGAAGACGAATCTCAGGAACATGCATAAAAGCCTTGCAGCTATGTACATCTCAATGCTTCTCAGCCTAGAAGAAGGGCCCACATAGCTCGAGGTTCTCGCAGCCGCACGGGATCGTCAGCCTCGGGCATCCGCAGTACGGCGGCGGCGTCGCCGGCGTGAGCGCTGTGCAACACTGTTTTTCTTCTTCCTCCCCCTCTTTCTTCTTCTTCTGCCTTCTTTTTCTTCCGTTCTGCTTCTTCTTCATCCCTTTTATGCTCGATTTTAATGACCGGAGCAGGCGGTGGCCTTGGTCTCGCGACGCGCAAAGGGACGTGCCTGGTGTAGACGGAGGCGGAGACGGTCGCGGCGAGGGAGAAGGCTGACGACATCCGGACCTGCCCGCAGAACCTGCCGCCGGCTTGGCCGCACAGGCTGCCGCGCTGCTGCCGCCGAGACCCACCGCTCCGGGGCAGGGCGCAGGAGGTGATGTCGTCGACGGCGAGCAGCAGCGCCGACGACGACGACGTGAGCGCCAGCACGAGCTTGTCGATGAGCTCGACGGCCTTGGCCGCCTTCCCCTTCCCCACCACCTCCAGGTAGATCGCCACGACCTACAGAACTGCCGACAGCAGCTCGGCCAGCGCCACCACGCGTGAGTCAAGAATCGTGCCTAGCTAGCTTGAGAAGCAAAACGGCCATGGTCCATGGAGGCATGGAGAAGTGTACTAGCTTACTTGAAGGAGTTGTAGTCGCTGTATGAGAGCCGCACGGCGCCGGCGGGGCAGCTGCCGCCGCCACTGTGGACGGACCGCGCGGAGGCGGCCGTCATGATCGCCGACGCCAGCGACAGCCCCACCGTCGCGATGCGGAACACTAGCCTGGCGCACACAGAAAAGACCCACAGTGCAAATGCACACACACATCCGATGCATACTGCATTTCAATACAGGCAGTTCAAGGCCCAAGGTTCTTCGTCAACAGCTGAAACTCACAAGTGAAACCTACCAGTTATTAGTCAGCTATCAGCAATTGAGATGGAAGTGTTTTATCAGAAGAGCCGTGCTGGCACACGGTGTAAAAGGATTCTAATAGGATAGTCAAATTTTATCAGATTTCATTTAAGTTTCATAAGTCTGTCGAGATTTTAGAAAGTTTTCAACATGCTTTATAAAACTTAGTCAATTTAGATATAAAACCTCCTAAAACTTTATAAAATCTTCTGAAATACTATAAAACTTAAATATAAAAACTTTATAAAACTTAATCAACTTAGACGTGAAACATCCTAAAACTTAATAAAACACTATAAAACTTAGTCATGAAACTTAATCATAATTTTTTTTAAAACTTTATAAAACCTCATGAAACTTGAAATTCAACTTCATGGATTCACTACAGGGAATTTTTTTAACTTCATAAATCCGCTATAAAAAACTTTATAAAACCTCATGAAACAGAAGCAGCCGTACGCGCGGGGCACCGAGTCGAGCGAAACAGTAGCTCTGGTTTTCTCCTCCATTTCCAATTCCAATGCTCCTTCTATAAATCAAGAATAAAATGGCAACAACAAATGTCAAGCTAACTAACTGACTAGTAGGGATCAAGAGTAGCTTGATGAAAGAGACCATGGAAGAGAAAGACAAAGCATGCACTATTTGCAACGGCAGAAACACTTGTGGTGACGTGGAGCGCGATGACACGGTCACCTTCCCACACTGAATCATCTGTCACTATCGCTTGTCAAATCGCCGCTGTGTTAAATTGGACTAAGGGGGAGAGAGATGAAGAATGAGTGATAGAGAGATGAGGACAGCTAGGAAGGGAATGTGCAACTCAAGCAGTTGGGATGTAGGGGAGCTGGTCTCATGACATATTTAGACTGTTGGATTCTATCAGATCAGGCGGCAGCACTCTATCCCATCGCATTGTCTGAGAACAGTATACCGTTCTATGAATCTCTCTTTATCAAAATGATCCTGAAAAACAAATACGTGGAAACCAGCAGTTTCACAAATCCAGTGATTCTTGTACTTCCCAAAACTACGGTCAATCATCTCGCCTCACTTAGAAAATTCGGAAGGAGCCGGTCCAATCCGAACAGGCATTGCCAAGGTATATACTTTGGCTTTTCACTTTAACTTTTGGTTTATAAATAGTAACAATTTGTAAAAAATATATTTACATACGATCTTAGCCAATATAAATAAAGTCACTAACAGTGTATACTATAATCGATTAGTAGACTCCACATTAAAAAAACATTCCGTTTGAAAGGTAGATACTATAAAAACAAAGACATTTATTATAGAAAAACAGATTTTAGAAGCAAATACAATTAAAGCGACGACAATCAGTTGAATGTTGAAACAAACGTATTGCCGCACTGCACTGAACTACAAAATTTCCTCAGAAGCATTAGCCTCGCAATGCATCGTCATTTACTTGTTCGAGCTTCCTAGTGCAGTCTCCAAGAGGTGCTCGATCCTGTATTTCATCACAGGCTGGCCGGATCTCGTCTTTTTGAACATCTTCTCCCTCAAATCCTTTCGCTTCGCTTCGGACTTCTTCCGCTCCTCCTTCCTCGCCTGAATTATGGCGTCCCGCTCCTTCTCTGCCTTCTCATCCTCTGCGTGTTTTTTCTCGTATACTTCTTTCAAGCTTGGTGTTGTGCGCTTCTTATTCATACGTGGCTTTGGTGCATCCTTTGCATCGTCACCTCCTTCCTGTAAATTTAAATTACATCAAGACATGGCAAATTTGCGCCCACTTTGTAGGTTAACAAGTTACAATGTAATAGTATGTTTGAGCTATGGACTTCTAGGCAGATCCTGAAAGAACTGTGCAAAATTTGATCATCCACTTCGGTTGAACTTATCACTGAGGGCAGTCTTAATATCAAAGGAAAATTACCTCTGGGATTGGAAATTGTGGAGCGTTGTTTGAATGATTTTGTTGCTTCCTTGACCTTTTGTACTTGCTAATCAATTTTGCATTCCTGTAGAATTCTTTCTGCTTCTCTGCAGATGAAAGCAATGGTTAATACCATAACAGTCCATGATAACTTCTAGCATTGTTGCAATTGAAACCAAATGACAAAAGTGGCAGTACATGTCATAGAGGCATTGATACAAGATTGATGGACAAATTCTAGAAAACAAGTAAAAAATTACATGACAAGTTTATCTCTAAACTCCACTCCTCTATTAGGCATCAGCATCACCACCAGCATGCAGCCAAACATGCTTAAGCAGGCTACATGCTATGCATTATTAGCTGATGCAGATTCCTTTTGAGTAATACATAAGCTGTGCAAAGCATATGAGAGTTGACAGTTGTAGTTAATTTTCAGTGAGCAAATTTGGCATGCGTTTCTGCGTTAAATTATTCTTGAACCAAAGAACAAGTGTTGAAACAGATGCAGGACAAATCCACAACCATGGCCAATTGGCAAATTCAAACTCAAAGCTTTCAGTGCGGCATTAATAACAGCATCGTGGAAATACAAAAACTTTAGCTAAGTGCTACCGTTCTAAATTCTAATCATACACAGTGTTACTTGGACACGGACACGGACACGGGTGTTGGAATCCGACTCGGATTGGGGTGTCCGATTCGGCAAACTTCAAAAAATAGGATTCGAGCATTCGTCTAATATATATTGATTTTATATTATATAAAAAAGAAATTCAAATTATAGGTTTTTTGAACGATACATTTGTTGATAGTTACTATTTTTATCTCCTAAAAATATGTGTACTCACATGACATACCCATATATTTTTATGTTACAACCCATACACATTTTTGTTGGAAAAGCTGCACACAGCAGCTAGCCTTTCAGTGTGCATCCATTGACTAGTATGGCCACCTCTATTAAATCTATGCAGAGGACAGATGGGCCCACTGGCCTCCTTCGGTCCTTCCCTTCCCTTCCCCTCCTTTCTTTTCTACTAACTGGAAGCGGCCATGGCTGTCTCATTATCTTCTCTCATGCTTCCTTCGAGATTAAACCTAGGCATGGTTGTCTCGTTCTCTAGGATGCCTTCAAATATGGATGCAAAATCACTCTAGGACACAACCAAACTTGTGCTTCGCGGGCTTAAACGGTGTGTTCTACTGACTTGGACACGGCCATGGGTGTCAAACGCACATCGCACCATGTTGGATGTGAGTCGACACGCCAAATACATTTTGGACACACGAGTCCCGGTAACACTGATCATACAATGAAAACCCCAATTTCTTTCTAAAGGGAAGACAATATGGACGAATTTCACTTCAATTGGAATTGATATGTGTACATAAAATTGGATCCCTCACATCATTAGACTTTTATGAAAACTAATTTAGTCTCACAACAGCCACTGAGTTGAAAATTATAAATGAAAGGCTAAATTACGAAAAAAACAAAATAAAGTTTGTGTGAACAACCTAGATGATTTTTCCAATCCTCCATTCCATTAACGTCTCAATCTGAAGAATGCAATTCGTATTAAACTCAAGTAACCTCTCACGCGGACTATTTATTAGCGATACAACTGAGCTTCTAATCAAAGTGCTCTGAGAAAACTGAAGCGGTACTGTTCCTACCAACAAAGTCCTAAAACAGCAAGACTTGCTCGGTTGCTCCTAAGCCCAGCACACTAACACAATGATCCACAAATTAACTAAGGGAAACAGTAAAGCCATGGACAAACACACGAGTTACTAATCAGCTAATTCGCACTGCAAATTATCCCAAATCCTCGAGCATTGACACCAACAAGACAGAAATCTTGTCCTATAATCCAAATGAGGATATAATTTTGCCCAATATTAGACCACAAGAAACAAGCTTGAAAGTAAAACCCCACATCAAAGGCACGAAACTCACTGATGAGCGCCGGGTTGTAGCCGGTGTTCCTGGACTTGGCGTTGGCGAAGGCGGTGAGGGAGAGGCCCCCGCCGCCGCCCCCCAGCCGCTGCTCGTTCCGCCGCCTCCCGCCCCACCTCCCCTTCTTGAACCCTCCATCTCCTCCTCCGCCGCCGCTTCCGCCCGCCGCCGCGTCGTCGCGTGGTGGTGGCCGCTTCATGGCGATGGCGGTGGTGGTGTGCGTGCCCCGTGTGCAAGAACAGCGAAACCCTAGGCGTCCGATCCAGCGACCCGAGGTAAGGAGAGTTATCCGATGTGTGCAGGCTGTTTCCACTGGTTTACACGTATCCTTTGGGCCAAAGGGCCCAAACCAAAATGGGCCGCCGGCCTGCTTTGAAGAGCGAGGCCCAAACCCGGCCCGGCCTGATTAGAGCCGAAGCCCAAGACCCGGATTTCCAGATTTCCTGTACATTCTAAAGAAAACATAATTTTTAAATAAAAAATTTATTATTCGGAACTACAAAATATATCTAGATTTAAATTTTTGCACTTTTGACCGCATGTCACCCAATTGTTGGGTGATATGTAGCCAAATCGTCCAATGGTTTGGCGACTTGACGTTGTCGCTCAACGGTTGGGCGATTACTCCACTGGTCGTCCAAGGTCAAGTCGTCCAACCGTTGGGTGACAAGGTCAAGTCGTCTAACCGTTGGGTGACTAATCCGTCTTTTTCTTTTTGACCCGATACCCTCACGGGCTCTCCTCATTTCTCTCGCAAGAAGAACGAGAGGAGTTTGAGAGAAGCAAAAAAGAGAGAAGCTCGAGAGAGGGAGAGGCTGAGACGGGGAGAAGTAGAGGAACTCGGGAGGAGTGAAGGAGATGAGAGGAGCTCGGGTGAGGGAGTGAAGGAGACGAGAGGAGCTAGGAGAAGGAGAGGAGCTCATGAGGTTAGAGAGGAAGCATGGTCACTTGCATGGATGAGCTTTGTGCAAGGCTGCCGGCGACGTGGTTACGAGTGCATGCTACTCATGCAACCATGTCCGAAGGGAGACATAGGAGGTCCGGATGGTAGGAGCAGCTTAGGCGCGCAACACGTGGTTCATGAAGGGGGCACGATGGGCGATGTTGTGGAGGCAGAACTAGAATATCGCACACCATACGCTCAGCCCTCCTGACAGGCGGATGCAGATGTTGCTGAGACAGATCATGAATATCGCACTACGCAAGTTGAGCCCATTGGACAGGCGGACGCAGGTGAGTATGTCTACAACATTGTGCGTTAAATGAAGATTGCTAACCAGATGGCCTGGGCTGAGGAGGAAACTTTAGAAGAGGATGGCGATGACCATTCCAATGAGGACGAAGGTCACATGCTATAGGCATGGAATACGGTGGATGTTGAGAGTTTTTCTGTACACGACGAGCATGAATCACTGTAAAAGTACCATGCTACGGAGGTTCGACTACATGCAATGTTTGCTAACAAGGGATCATTGCAGGATGCTATTAAGCTGTAGGCCTTGTCCATGCAGAGGACGTTTCGGGTCCTCAAATCCAGCCTAGAGAAGTACATCGTGGTCTACGAACAGTTTGGTTGTCCTTGGCGTGTGCACACACGCTGACCTAAGTACGAGACTCACTGGATTGTCTCTAAGGTAGAGCCACACTCCTACGTACTCAGTAGTGTTTTGCCGAAGCATCGCAACCTGACGTCCACCTTCATAGCAAACCTCATGTACGGTGAGATGGTGAAGAAAATTTGGAGGCCAAGCACATCATGGTGGCTATTGAGCAAAAATTCAAGTATAAGATTAGCCACGCCAAGGCATGGCGTGCGAAGCAGAAGGCTTTGGAAAGGAGGTTTGGTTATTTCGAAACGGCTTGTGACAATCTTCCTCGTATGATCGAGGTGCTGCAGGACAGAAACCTGGGCACACACATTGCTGTGAAGGACAAGCCGTCCAGAAGACCGCTCGATTACCTATTTTTGCAGAGAGCCTTCTTTACCTTCGGTGCTTGCATCGACGCTTTCAGGCATATGTTACCAGTGATCTCAGTCGACGGGATATTTCTAACAGGGAAATACAAGGGGTAGATCCTGACATTAATTTGTGTTGATGGCAACAATCAGATTCTGCCCTTGGCCATCGTATTTGTCGAAAGTGAGAATTTTGACAGCTGGTTGTGATTCCTTTGATATCTGAAGGAGGGAGTAGTTGGGGCACGTCTTGATGTCTGCATAATCTATGATCGTCACTCCGGGATGATAAAGGCTATAAGAAAACTTCAGCAAGACCCGGAGGAGCCATTCCCTTGGTCAGACTTGAGGAACAGATTGTGCGTTCGCCATCTGGGGGCCAACTTCTTCAAGCAGTTACCATAGCAGCCATTGATGAAGTTGTTCAAGAGGCTGGCCATGCAGAACCAGCAGTGTAAATTCGATGCGCTGTGGGAGATGTTAGAGGAGCACACCATGAAGCACATTGCCGAGAGGAAAAAGTGGTTGGCCATTCCTGGGGCGGCGCAACCCGAATGCCTCGCACAATTGTCGGAGCTTGACCCTCCTGGTGTGATGTGGAGGACCTCGAGGAATATCAAGTTCTTCTCCCATTGGATTGAGGTTGAGCTTTTGGAGAAGTGATCGTTGTTGCATGACACCGACGGTGCGAGGTATGGTATAATGGCCACTAACATTGCGGAGGTGTATAATTGGGTTCTTAGCGGCGTCCGTTCTTAGCCCCTCGTCGCCATCATTGAAGGTGTTCTACAAGGTTCATTCGGATATTTTAGGAAAAGGCATGCAAATATAGCACTTCATGCGGTCAACCCACGTACACCGTACTGCTCGAAAATCACAATATACATGCATGCCAAGATTGAGAAAGGTTAGTCACACACGGTCTACGTGATAGACAATACAGAGCATTGTTTTGACGTGCTCCTACGGGACATAGCCGGATTAGGGACTGCTCACTCTCTTATTACCTACGAGGTGTGCCTTAGAGATCATGTGAACGAATCTAGCTACACATACAATAAGCCAAAACTCATTCACAAGCCATGCTCTCATGTCCTCACCGTGTGTGCGACTATCAAAATGGACCCATCGAATTTCAAGTCGGAGTACTTCATGAAGGAGAGGGTGGTGCAAGCGTGGTGCAGCGAGCTAAGAGGCTTTAGGGTTGTGGGCAACTTTACCACTTTGGATATTGCACAGGGGGCTTGGATTCTGGATCTTGACCTATTGAAGGGTGGGAAGGGACGTTGACAGAGTCATCACATTAGGAACGACATGGGCAAAGGGGAAGCTGGATTGGCGAGTAGACATTATGAGCGTTGTGGGCAGGAAGGCTACGCTACAAGATGTTGCAAGGTGCTTGCCGACGAGTAGGTACACCAGTGTGAAGTGTTGTGCGCCTTGTTGTGGTGTGTACTGATATTTCGATTACAAATGCTATCATGTTGTAACTTTATTTGCAAACTTTAACTTCATTTGTATAGTGTATGTATGTATAATGCATATCCACGCCACCTTGTGCAAATAGTAATCTTCTCATTGCAATGTACTTCTCAAATTCTTTTGCTAATAAAAATGACATCATAGTAAAATGACATCATTCTACATGCTTTAGGAGATTGAACATAACCGCGTACAACAGGGGAGAGTATCGTGGTACAAGCTAGTGTGGCTACTAGTACAAGGTGCCTCGTGCTACCCACATGAAGTGTTGAAGAGGGGGCACCTCGGACATGGCTGGCCGTCATTGTAGTAGCATGCACATATGTAACTAGGGTTCGTGCAGCAATATGTGGGATCGTACGAACTTCCATCCTTGTGCTCGGAGGGTGGGGCCCCTAAAAAGATTATCAGTCCATATATGTATTTACTCTCAGTTAAAAGGAGGCTACTATTGCAAAAAAAATAAAATCGCATGTATAATTTCATATTTTAGAATAAAAATTTATTATTTTAAAAAATTCACGAATTATCTATTGCAACACAATAGCACTAACATTTGTACTTACAAATCTTTGCTAGTTTAATCACTACAACAACATATAATGATCACAAAATGTTATTGCGAGTTTAATAGATTTTGTACCATTCACAATCTACGAAAATTACAAATGGATCAACCAACACTGTCTACCCTATTTTTTTTAAAAAAAATACTTACAAACAAGACTTGTTAAATGTTACCTATCTACAACAATTGTCATTTAATCTCCCACAATTGTTTCCATCGGATTAATAAATAATTACATATTTTTTAACAATCGTCCAACGGTTGGGCGACTAGAGGATTATCGCCCAACCGTTGGGCGACATGTGCCAAAGTCGCTCTATGGTCGGGCAACATGGTAAAGTCGCCGAACCGTTGGGCGACTTTGACCGCATGTCGCCCAACCGTTGGGCGACATGCGGTCAAAAGTGCAAAAAATTAAATAGTAGGTATATTTTTGTAATTCTGAATAATAAATTGATTATTTAAAAATTCATAGAAAATATTAGTTCATATTGGGCCTATTTTTTTTTTATGGTTGTGGCTTATGGCTTTTGGTTGAAAATTTTGAATTTTAGCTATTTGCGATAGAGATTGCGGAGAGAGAGATACTTGCTTGTGATTTTGGATGGTACAGATGTTGGGTTTTTAACGTGTTCTACAATTAACTTGTAGACTCCGTTTTGAAAAAAAATAATTCGTTTGAAAGTTAGATACTATAGCAAAAGTCAAAAACCAGTTTCAAAAGCCAAAAGAACAGACACATTATTTTTTCTATTGAAATACGTGCTAAAATGTGTATAAAAGTAAAACCATATTTTAAACCCTATTGTCGAGACATGACAGGCTTAGTATCGAGTTTGGCAAAACTGAAACTCGAACCTGAGCACTACCTGGATTGGGTTGCCCATGAATAGGTCTACAACTCCTTTCTTTTTAGATTGTGGTATGTGGTTTATGACTTATGACTTCTCTCAAGTAAGTAAATGAGACGACTTCTTCATTGTATTTTTAAAGTGGTTTATTGGGACAGTCTTTTCGAAGTAGTCTATCAGCATTCGATTCGTTCGTACAAGCGGTCGCGCTACAGCCAAAAGCTATTATCTGTAGCTGAAAAGAACTCACCCTAAACTCGCTTGTAGTTTCCTAGCTATGGAAAATATTTTCAATATTTTTCTTGATGACTCTCCTTTGCTAAGCAATCTCAACCAACGAACACAGATAGCGTAACATTCTTCTTGCAAAGTTCATATCTATTACCACCACTCTGGAAAAGAAGACGAATATGTACATAAGCTTTTCTAAATTTTGTAAGAGTTAGTTTATAGTTGTTGTGGTGTGCAAATTTTCCTGTTTCAAAACATTCACTAGTCATCCTAAGATGTTTCTCTAAGAGATACTTTCAAGCAGTTATTAATAATGTAATCCCAAATGAGTGCAAATAAAACCATGGATAATAAGCCAAGCCACATGTGAAACCCCAAAGTATCAAGGACCAAAATGCAACACAAACAAAACCCCGAAGGGCTCAGCCGCTAAAATCCACCAGCCTTCGTCTCCCTCCCACTCCCCTTCTCTCTCCAGATCTCGCTTCCCTCGCCATGGACCTCATCGACGCGGGCCACCGGCCCTCGCCGGAACCCTCCGCCGACATGGATGGCGCCGCGGTGCTCCCCCTCTCCGGCGCCTCCTACCAGCCCTACGTCTCCGAGCTCCTCTCCTTCTCCATCGAGCGCCTCCACAAGGTACGGGCGCGCGCGCGGCCACGCCACCCCCCCGAATCCTTGACCTGATTGATTGATGGTGATCTCGAGATGCGGTGGTGCAGGAGCCGGAGCTGCTTAGGGTGGACGCGGAGCGGGTGCGGCGGCAGATGCAGGAGGTGGCGGTGGAGAACTACGGCGCCTTCATCGCCGCCTCCGAGGCGCTCTCCTTCGTGCGCGCGCAGCTCGAGGGGTTCGACAAGCACCTCGAGGCACTGGTAATGCAGCTGATCCCAGCTCTTAGCAGCCATCTTTTTTGCCCATTGCGTCAAGGTTTGTACCTCTATGTGGAGTAGTATTCTAGATGGGTCTCTCATTCTGTTGCGTGGAAGATGTGAGGGGGAGTGATCGAATGAATGTCATAACTTCATGTGGGAATGTGAGGTGGGGTTATCTCACTATGTTGCTTTATCTAAGTAGATCTTTCTCACATCGGCGATGCTGCGCTCATAAATGTAAGTTGTAGTTGTGTGTTCATCTGGAAATGTGATTGTATTGTGGCTTGTGAGTTGCGAATATGTGTTATTGTAGAGGTTTGATGGAATGATCCAAGGCTGGCCCTGGTTAATTCCTCAGCTTGTTAGTTTGGAGTCAGCACCGACTCTGGGTCTTGTTCATGAGTCGTGACATTCAATGTGTTTACCGATGAGAAATTCATGGGGCGTGATTATTCAATTCGATGGATGTTTGGGTGTTGTATCAGGTAGGACCACAGGAACTACCCCTTAAAACAGGATAATGCGAACTTATGATCTTGACTGTCCGATCGGCGTGAGAATCAATCGTGACCATTGTATCAGTCCTTGGGGCGCTAATGCCACTAGCTTTTCTAGGGACACTTGAGCTGCTAGTTTCTCAAGGGACGCTGGCAACTTTAGCTACCCAGGATCAAATGGAGAAAGATCCTTGCTGACGGGATCTAAGGGTTCATATCAGAGTTTCTATTCTCTCACTCGGGGACAGTTCCTATCTGATACATTCCCTTACCACTTTTATGAAATTTCCCATGCTCTGGACTTTTATTTGGAGCCGGTGGTATTTTTTTTTTGAGTTAGTGGGGTTGTATTAGAACTCACGGACTCAGTGACCTAACCAGCTAGCATTAGAAGCATGGTTCTTTCTTACTGGCATCCAAGCTGTGTCCTTTTTTTCGATGCCCCAGATTCCAGAATTTATCCAACACTTCAAGTACTTTCTGCATTGCCATGGTTGTTTGAATTGCTAAGAGATATGAGGTACCTTAATGTGTCAAGATTGAAACTGTTACATGCAACAATAAGTGAAGTTGTGGCACCACTGCATGGTCGATTTTATGCTGTTGAGCTAGTTGGTTCATAGTAGATGTTGAAATTCCCACAGATTTGTTTCTTAGGAGCATTTTTTTAAAAAAAGAATCACTTCAACATTGGCTATAGGTAACTGTTAGATCTGTTTTGCCACATTGTACTTTTAGTATTAGACATCAGACAATGGTACATGCTTGCTGCCTATGAATTAATATTTCATAAAGTCATTTGAAGACCAGTTGTTGGTACAGGTAGATCTTACCTATCGACATTAGGGGTTTTTCTATTTCTTCATTGACCATTTATAACATTTTGCGTGCAGTTTACTACCTTTTTAGAACTGCATGGAAATGTATCACTCCTTGTCTTCTCATTAGTTGAGTTGACACCAATTCTATTAGTTGAGTTGACACCAATTCTATTAGTTGAGTTGACACCAATTCTAAACACGAACAATTAGCTTAAGGTGTTCTTTTGGCTGCAAATGTTGGCCTGCTTTCTTGTGCGTACATTAATTGAGAAATTCGACCTGCTCCTGTAAGCTGTGTATTATAATCCTCCTCCTTAAATTGTTTGCTGCTTTATATGCTTCTCATGTCGATGATTTCAGTGCTAGTTGTATGACCAAAAATATGTTCATACGCACTGTAGTCGACATATAGATTTGCTGGATGTTATGACTTATGAATCAACTTCTGAAAACCACCGTCATATGTATATTTGCTGAAACAATGTTCCTCACCAATATTGGAAATTATACAAGTGCTGTTCATTTCAAAATGTTACATACTATGCAGCTTTTGCTTCTTTCCAGTGTGATGTTATATCCTGATATGATTTGGACCATGTCGGAAGCATGTCATGAAAATGTTTGACCATATTGTTTATTCACTTATTGCAGATAGAGGAGATACCAAATTTAACATCTGGTTGCACCGAGTTTGTTGAGTCGGCGCAGCAAATTTTGGAAGAGAGGAAGCTCAATCAAACATTACTAGCCAACCACAGTACCTTGCTTGACCTGCTTGAAATCCCACAACTTATGGACACGTAATTGGCATTTTCTTAGCATTTCCCGAGGATCTTTACTTCATATTTGAGTTGGATATGCATTTGGTTCTTATATAGACTATAGATCCATGTTCTTGTTCTGTACTACATAGATTCAGGTGTTGACATGTTGTATCAATGATGAATCGTGCATAACAATTAACAAGCTACTGCTCACAGATGCATACGAAATGGGAACTATGATGAGGCACTTGATCTAGAAGCGTTTTTTAGTAAAATCTCAAAGTTGCACCCTGAGTAAGTCATGTAACAAAATACTTGTTGTGGCCCCTGTCATTGGCTATTATTGTAACCATTTGCTATTTCAATTGAAGTTTACCTGTTATCCAAGGATTAACTGCTGAAGTCAAGAAGACAATACAATCACTAATTTCACAGCTTCTGCAGAAACTCCGATCAAATATTCAGGTGATGATGCTGGTTTACTAAGATTTGTTACTTGCTAGCACCATTTTCGTATTTTTCATTGGTCCTGATCGTACTGTGCAAGTTGACGTTATACATATTATATTCTGTGTGTACCTGATTTCATTGTTATGGTCAATGTTTCCATTCCTCTCCCCAAATTGTTTGATTTGTCTACTCTTTAGCACGTCTGTATCTAAGTCCAGGACATTTCATTGTCTGCAGTTACCTGAATGCCTCCGTATTGTTGCACATTTGCGCCGGATTGGAGTGTTCAGTGAATCAGAATTGCGTTTACAGGTATTCTGAATTTTGTATGTGATTTGGATAACGATTCTGTTTCAATAGATACTGTTTTAGCGTTCACTTTTGAATTGTACGGTAAATTTTAGTTTAGTTAACATGTCTCCAAGTATGTTTAGTTCATAGTGGTGTTCACGAGTTCTATGAACTAATAACACTGAAATTTTAGTTATGATATTGCACTGCTTTCTTTCTCATAACAGATGGTCAAAATCTCTGGATGATACAATTTGAGCATTTTCGCCTCCTAACTACGATATAATTTCTAGTTCTTGAGGTGCAGGGAAGCTTGGCTTTCTGGGATTCTTGATGATCTGGACCAAAGGAATGTATATGAATATCTAAAAGGCATGGTGAGTTGCCACAGGACACATCTTTTTGATGTTGTCAATCAATATCGAGCAATATTCAACAATGATAATTCCGGAAGTGAAGAGAGCTATGATGGTGGACTGCTTTTCAGTTGGGCAATGCACCAAGTTAGTAATCATCTCACCACTCTTCAAGTTATGTTGCCAAATATAATGGAAGGTGGGTCTCTGTCCAACATTCTTGATCAGTGCATGGTAAGCAATTGCTTTCACATGATTTTCTGAGTAACAGTTCTTAGATACAGGATTTACCACCAATAGTTCTAATGTTTTGTAAATTTTGATTACTTGTTCATCTTGCAGTATTGCGCAATGGGTCTTGGCTTGGTTGGACTGGATTTCCGTGGCTTGCTTCCACCAATTTTTGAAAAGTAATCGGTTAATTATAGAATTTTATTATTTAGACTGTAAAGAGGATGTGTTTGTGATTGCTGATGCTATCTGCTTCTTGCAGCGCGGTTTTAAATTTGTTCTCAAAGAATATGAGTACAGCGGTTGAGAATTTTCAGGTAATACAACCTCAATGTGGTTTGCTCTTTCGAATTATACCTAGTAATTCTCTAGATTCTTTCTGCCTTAAATTTCATCACAGTAAGTTAACAACACTACAATACCTTCTATTATCTTGCAAGGTTGTTTTGGATTCACATCGTTGGGTTCCAATGCCATCTGTCGGCTTTGTAGCAAATGGAGTTGTGGATGAGACTTCCGATGACGTGACTCCACCTTCTGTTTTAATGGAACATCCACCTCTTGCAGTGTTTGTTAATGGTAAGTTTTATTGATCTCACTCTCGGGAATTCAACATCATGTGTTGGCTCTAATGGAGCATGTTTTGTAATGGGTGTAGTTGATATCTCCTCTCTTAAAACTCTTGGATGCAGGTGTTTCAGCAGCAATGAATGAGCTAAGACCATGTGCGCCATTGAGCTTAAAAAATGTCCTTGCTCAGGAGGTGGTGAAGGGATTACAAGCGGTTTCTGACTCCCTAGTTAGATACAATGCCATGCGGATGCTGCGTGGAAATGAGTCCTCTCTTTTCCTTTCACTTTGCCAGGCATTTATTGAGGTGAGTTGATCTTCCTATGATAAAGCATTACTTTTAAAACTGGTAAAAAAACAGTATGTTACATCTGAATTGAAAAAACCAAACAGAATGTGCTCAAGGCCTCAAAACCCATCAAATCTAAATTACACAAGGTAAAAATTTCTCTTTAGACTTAGGGAGGGCTCACATCTAATTTTGTCATCTGATCTCAGATCGCATATCCTTACTGTGCTGCATGTTTTGGACGATGCTACCCCAATGGAGTAGCACTGATCACAGAGTGCCGGAGCACATTGGATGCTGTCAGCCAGCTATTGACCGTACCTGCAAGGTCTAACAGTTCAGGGATCAGCATTGAACGAAGGCAGTCAGGAGGCATTGAACCAAGGCAGTCGGGAGGCATCGATAGAAAGTACTCAATTGAGAGTGCCGGGACCACGGTGTCCGAGAATGGGCTGCCAGCTGATGGACCAGAGCCAGAGGAGACCAATGATGCCGGAACCACTTCCGCACCAGCTCAGGCTGATGCGCAAACCGATCCACCAGCAAATACATAGCTTGGACCTTGTTCATGTAACCTGTTGAAGTTCTTCGTTGAGGCCTGGTTTATCTTCAGACAGCGAGGAGATAGCGCCGCGAAATTATGTTTGTTGAGAATTCGGTTCTTATTTTTTGCTCCTGGTCTTACAGTGTATACAAGAATCTCACCTCCAGATGCTGGATCTCAATTTGTACAACACACCATTAAATTTTTAGTTCACCGTTAGCCCATACATAGATGTTGTGTAGCGTAGATTGTTTCGGACAATAAGTTGATAATATGAAGTGAGTGCGCTGCATTGTGGACTGCACTTTTTTTAATGGATCCATATGTAACGACTCCGTTTTTGAGAACAAAGCCATTGTACGTCTCGCAGCAGTTCAGGGGTTCAAGTACAGATAAAAGAAATATCATATCTATTTACGAATATTTAAAAGTGTTAATTTGATTAAAATAAGATATAACGGTCAACTTTAGAAATTTTAATGGGTATCCAAACGCAAAACCTAACTTACAATCAGAAAAACCGAAGAAAACTTTCACATAAATGTTTGAGTGTAGTCGTAACCCTAACACGAATACTTGTAATATTCTTTTTTCTTTTGATTTCTGTATTAGGGGAAATGAAGTAAGACTGAGTACAACTAACTGCACTCAACAAATCACATGGAGAAATGTTATTTAATTACGTGCCAGGATTTGCAAGAGATAGGGATATAGTGGTTTTATTAAAGTATTTGTGGATGCAATTTTATTTATAAATATTTTTAAACACAAAAGTATAACAATTTCTTAAGAAATTGGGATTTCAAAACTTGATTATTTCAATATTTCCGAATCATTTCTAAATTTATTTATGCTTCGCTGTTGGATTCCATGTACCTATCCTTTGTGTCATGATTTTAAAAGTGTGCAAATGTGTTTTGCGACTTGTTGGAAATCATGTTTGATCCTTATGTGTATGATATTATAGTTTGCAAATGTGCTTTACAAAATCTGTTGAGATATCTGCACCTGTGTGTGTAGCAGTACTACCGGACATCGGAAGTAACAGCATGTGTTACACGGTACTACCAGATACAAGTGGTCTGATTGGCTCTGCGTGAGCGGCTCGTCCGGCCGTTGAAAGTACCGGCTCTGTGTGAGCGGTACTACCGTAAGCCGGAAGTACCAATGTGTGTTGCACGATGTAAGATCGAGGAGGCCGACTAGAGGGGGTTGAATATGCGGTCTAAAAATTCTCTACAAATTAATACTAATCAATTCAAGAGCTTTTCTATTTGCCTAAACCAAGTATATAATACGGAAGCCTAAATCAATTTGGTTTAGTTCAAATAGCGTCTACAACAAGTAATTTCGCCTAAGTGCACCAAATTCTATCCTAGGTCAAGGTTTGCAATTCTAGGTATACAAGCAATCAATTTAATTCTATTAATGTAAATTGATTGGATGTAAATAAGGCACAAGAAAACAAACCACAATTGACACGATGACGTTTTACTGTGGTGTTCGGAGAGTTGCCGCTCTCCCCTAGTCCACGTTGAGGTTAGCCCAAACGAATTGGACCGGCTCCACGAATTAAGCCAAAACACCTCAATCCACTAGTGATAGCTCTTTCTCGCTCCGGGTAGGTGAGCTCCGACCTTCACAACTTCGTCGAGCCTTCTTACAAGCTTCTTGAGAAGATCACCGCGCACAACAGGCATCCCATGCAATTGAATATGTGATCAATAAATTTCTTATCCACATCTTGTACTGAAAAGGGATGGCTCATAGGAATGAAATGAGAATACTTAGTGAATCTATCTACTACCACCAAAATAACGTCTTTACCTTTGGATTTTGGGAGTCCTTCAATAAAATCCATAAAAATATGAGTCTAGACCATATCTGGAACAAGAATTGGTTGTAGCAGTCCTGGGTAAGGTACATGTTCAGAGTGTTGATTTGACACAAACACATTTTTTAGCAAATGCTACCACCTCTTGTTTGAGACCAGACCAATATAAAAGCAGTTTTATCCTTTGATAAGTTGCTCTTTCACCAGAATGACCCCCTAAGGTAGAGCTGTGCATGGAAGCTATGATGTTCTATTTCAATTGAGAATTATGACCCACATACAACCTATTTTTGTATCTCAGGACACCATTCTTTAATGTAAAGTTCTCTCTTGCTCTAGGGTCAACTACTAGCTGTTCAAGTAGCTCCTTGCATCTTGTATCATCTTACAACATGTAAAGTGACATGGTCAAACAAACTTAGTAATGACTTTAAAAGGATGCGTGTTAGTAAAGCACACTGCTGTGCAAGAAATAAGTTGGAAACTTTATCAGAGCAAAACAAAACTTCTGTTAGGAAATAACTGTTGGGGATGAGATGGATAGAATAAAACTAGAGGTAGTCACTCCACAAGTGTTCATCATATTCTGACTTTGTGATGCACTGATGCTGAGATGGAAAGCTCTGAATATTTAGACATGTTTTGCTGCTTGCTTGAATAACGGATGATTTGTTGGTTTATAGATTGAAGAGACAATCATGCTTCCTGTCTACAGGTATAAGGTATTCTCTTCTGACACTATGCAGTGCAGTCCAACACACATAGCTTCCATTGCCAAACTGGGTTATGCTAGTGCACTAGCCAAGGATATGTTGCTCATTGCTATATAATTCAAAACCACCTTCACTAGCCATTTAAAAGAAATAAACATCCAAAGGAGTAGGCTCCATTATTTTGCATTTCTGATCTATTTGAGCTAACCTTTGAAGAGATCAGGAGATCATTCTAATGCAAAATCACATTACTCGGATTTATTTTAGGCTAACCACGGGTTATTCCTTGTGCTAAAATTTCCAGGTTTTGGTGCTTTGCAATGACTGCAACAAAGTCTCAGAAGTGACCTTCCATGTGGTTGGCCACAAGTGCAGCCACTGCCACTCATATATAACACACGATCAACGTCACGGCGCACAGATTCATCAGGTAGCAGTTCTCCAGCCACAACAGATTCTTCTGAGAACAACCTGTAGAGGATACGCCGTGCTGGTGTACACCTGGTCTACACAAGCAATCCCAGACCCATACATAGAAGAAGAAGAAACATTGCTTTGCGGCATGCCTGTCAAATGCTCCCTGGACGGCTAGCCCTGCCATTTTGTCAAGATCCAATCCTTTTCTTGAATCTCTGTTGGAACTCCAGCTACTGCATTACTGCCGCTAGACGAACATCATTGTCATGATCAATATGTTATCATAGATTTTTATGACATCCATGGCTTTATGTATCACTGTGGGTGAAACCCTGCATGTTGTTATTCAGGAGTTGGATCCTGATATTTGTAATCCATGGGACATGGGTATGCTGCTGCTGCTATGAGATACCTGATTGTTGGTTGGTGTGTGCTCTGTACTGAACTGCTGCACTGAACAAGGATGTCTTTTTTTTTTACAGGTTGAAGAAAATCCAGGAAAATATTAATATGATGATGTTCATACGTATAATATATGTTGATATTGCTTGTACGGATGCATGTGTATATGTTGATGAAAACTATGTCCAAGGCGGAAAGATAGGCGAGGCCTGCTGCCTATCGCCGCCGTTGATGGCCAGCCCGGCGGGCTCACCGTCGTCGCAGGCGGTCGTAGCCACCGCCATCCGGGGCCGAGAAAGCTTACCGCACGACTTGTCCGCGGCCCAACTTCCTGGTGACATATATGAACTGTTCGTCGTATCGAAGGACAGCGGCTGGTCTGTTCTTTTCTTGGAAGCTGATGGGTTTTAGTTTTTGCTATAGTATTTAATTTTGAAAAGAAGTATTTTTTTAAGATAAATATGTACACGTTAAAAACCTAACATTTGTACCATCTAAAATCGTAAATGAGTATCTCTCTCCGTAATCTATACCATAAACAACTAAAATTCAAATATTTCAACTAAAAACTATAAACCGCAGCCGTTACCAAACAGGGCCTGCACCGCGCTTTGGATCCACGGCACAAGTTATTGGTTCGGATCGCGGTATCGTGCGCGATCCGATTCCAACCGTTCGTTTGGGGATGGACAGCTCTGATCTTCCGCAGGTGCCGTCTCGCAATTGTGCCAGCCTCCTCTTCTTCGCCGCCCGCCGCCGCCATGGCCGTCGCTCTCCTCTCCTCTGGCGTCCGCCACCGCATGCTCGAGGTGGTCCTCACCATGGTACGTGCACTTTCCCACCGTTCGTTTGTTTGCCTGATTAGTATTAGCTCGAGCCTCGAGGTTTCTTGCGCCCGCCTGGACGATCGGCAGTCGGTGGCAGTTTCCCCCAGTCTGTTAATTCTTGCCATGGATTTCTCTGCAAATGGCATTAGAACCTTATGTGCAAGGATAAAGTTGTCGTGTGGCAAGTCTGCCAAATCCTAGCCTGCCATTATCAAGATCCAGTCCATTTCTTGATTCTTCTCCACCTTGTTGGAACTTGAGCTGCATACATGGCTACTAGTAGTACTAGACAACAGCATTGCCATGGTCCAGACGCGTTCTTGAACCTTGATCGTTCTCATGGTTGATGGTATATTTTTGTATTGCTGTCACCTAAGGCCTAAGCACACCATGGTATTGTATTGTACTTCTTGGTATGCTGCTGATTTGCTTGCCTCTTCAGTAAACTGAAAAATGGTGTTCTTGTTGGTGGGGAGGGAATGTATGCTTGTGTGTTTGTGGAAATTGTACATCTATGATCTGTTGCTTGATGTAAATCTCCATTGCTTTGATCAGAAGATTGTACATGTCAAACCTATTTGTTTTTGTATTGTTTATTTACCCTTTTGTTGTTTATACCTGCTGATGTACTCTGCTCCTTTTGGTTTTAAGTAAAGCTAGGTAGTGCCTGTTGTCTAAGTTTGTACCTGCTGGATTGATGTTATGCCTTCCCCAGGTTAAGTATGGAGCACAAGGTATTCTTCAGCCGATGACTTTTGAGTTTGGGCAGCCTCGGGTAGTTCATCCTGCTTCTGCCTCGGGTAGTTCATCCTGCTTCTGCTTCCTGTTTCAGTAGGCAAGTTCCATGAATAGTTTGAGCATGACACATTAGAATGAATCTGAAATTTTTATCACCATGGCCTGTTCTTGTTTTCACTGATGGATATAGCATCATTTTCAAACTTGAGAATAGTTAATTAAATCCATGCCATAAACCACAAGACACCATGCATACACCAAACTTAATCTATCAATTTCCCTTTTTTGCGTATGAGTTCAGGTTGGTTTCATGAGACTGGTAAGAACCATAATTATCACTAGAGAATGGTAAACATATGAGGTGAGGGGAAGACCTAACTTGCAACATGCATGCATTCTGCATTTCTTAAAAATGTGCACATCTTTTTTGTTTTACGACACAAACGCACATATCTCTCACGGTGTTGCTTATCTTTCTGTAATTTTAAAGGAGTGGTATATGGAAGAAAGAAGCACCGGAGAGGAGACCATCTCGAGTACAATGGCGCCGTGCTGCACATTGATTCTACAGTATCCTTTGAAAGCGTGATATACCACTACTTTGACGTACAGCAACATGCTCGATGCTGAGGGAACCATCATCCTGTCGAGGCATCCCTGTGTACAATTTGTCACGGAATCAATCCAACAGTCACTGGTAGCCATCCTCCTTTCAGCGTCAACGATCGTACAATCTTGTATATTATTCTCTGTTTGCATTCTCTGTACATAGCTCTAGTACCACCATGCTGCAGATAAAGGCGTGCATAAAGGCATTTCTGAGGAAAAGAGAGGTATCAACTCTGAGATTTGGCATTCGGGCCCTTTCCTCAAGTACAAATCATATGTGGAAACTTCATGCTCACTCTAATAGCTCCATGGATTTGAAAGATTATATGCTTCAGTTTCAATTTGTGATTATTGTTACATAGATATTTCAATATTCTCTGTAGCTTTCACCTTATCCTTGCAGACGCTCTCTTTAGTGTAAGCTATGCATTTGAAGATTGAGAAATGCAATTCTTCTTTGAACAAAATGTGGCTCTGAAAATATCATGCCTCTTTTACAGAAAACATTGTGCATCTTGAAAGGAATGAAGAAAGAAGCATCCAAATCAGTACAACACATCAAAAGAGGATTCTCTGAAGGTGAAGATGAAAGGATGATAGTCATATGCATTCATCTAGTAGGCTGGATAGAGTCATAGACATCAACTGATGCCATGTTCAAATTGGAATTTAAATCCTTAAGATGGATAGGATGTGATATGGTAGGAGAGGACATTAATATCAAGTAGTCTTCATCTACATCATCATCAGATTCAAGTAATAATGACAATGACAAGACTAGTGCTGGTCTTATGACTGAAACTTTGCAACAATTGTACAAGGGACCAATCACTCTAACTAGAGTAAGGGAACTCACTAAACATGTGAATCTAATCTTAAGTTCCTTTGATTTCACTGCTAAGAACAGCTTGCTACCTAATACTTCCACTTTGTGTATTCTTAGGTTATTAGGTGAGTAAGAACATGGTGCTTTCAAGCGGAAGGTGAGGGAGGCTGGAGCACCAAAAGTAGGTCCAAAAGGAGGATGCTGGAATAAGTTTTCTAGTTTCGAATTGAAGATTAGAGAATACTACAATTCGGAAGCTCGATTGTGTTTAGTTTTCAATTATGAATTCGTTTGAGTTTTTGGCAAGTTCTATGTGTCATGGGCTCGTTTGTATCTATAATAAGATATATTAAGGGTGTTTTGGGTTTTAGTATTCGTTTTGGTTCAGTTTTAAGGTGATGGCGATGCCGAAACTTCAAACGGGCTGAAAACAAATACTTGAACCGCAAAGTAAGTTGGGTTATTGTCAAAGAGTTATGTGCCATCCTCATGGGCCAGCTACCACGTGGGGCCCATTGGCAACCAGGCAGCCACTTTTTATTGCTTTCAATTTAAGTTAGGCAAGAGTTATCTAAATTAGGAATTATAATCGGATTCGGATTGTTTTCCTACTTTGAGTCCGGCTAGGCATATACGAGGGTATAAAATCTTGGCCACTGTTCTTTGTAAACCTCAAATGTTAATTTTGAGTCAAAACAATTTCTTGTTTTTGGTTTATGCTGTGCGCTGCTATGAGAATTGGGAAGCTGACTAGTTAGCGTTCCACCAAATTACTGGCTACCAGTGTTCTTGTTGTTCTTCACGTACTAACAACATCGTCTATCTTGGTGTGGTGAGAAGACGGAGATCCAGAGCATGTTGTTAGTTGAATTCTGGTACATGGAAGTATGTAATCGAGATAGACAATCGTGTGCTTCCGTTCATCAGAATCCACTGAATTTTTGGTTATCCACATATTTATCCTTCAAGAGAGATTATACATTGTGAAGATCAGACACCCCGTATGACTATCAACAAATAAACTTCTTAGGTCGCCCACTTGCACAAATGGCATGGTACAGACCAAGACATAAGATCCTCTTGGGTGTCGGCACATCATGTATAGCAACAATGTAGGTTAGGTCTTGTGAATTGTGATGCACATGTTAAAGAATCATAAGCACAGTGTTGAAATGTACTCTCACACGTCTGCAGTTCTACTTCAGAGAAGGTGATAACGCAAGAAAAGTAAATCCAGCTCAAAAGTATTAGCTATAGCTGTGACATTTTGAACTGCAGTCGTACAAAATTGGTAGTATATAAAGCTACACTTGCTGTCACACATGTAAACTTCAGAATTTTCTACTTTTGCAATGAGGTACAGCAAGATTTGATCTGAAGAGCTAAACTATATAATCTTCTTGCAGGAGCCAAGACTGCCCCTTGAGAATATGAGGAGTCAAGAATTGATCAAACACCGAAAAGAATCATAAGATTCTGGAGCAATGGAGATTGCTCTACAGAACACTAGCTTTTCCTTCTCTCCTAACATTTTTTTCCAGGTGACAACTATCAAGGCTGATATATAGGATAAGGATATCTCTATCCAAATATTAATCCTTTTGTGTTTGTGCTGGTTTGCGTCATGCATTAAAAATGAAGAAAAATAAAAGATCAGATAATATCTGACTTTCTGCAGATGCCTGTAGCATCAACACAGGTCGCAACTGTGCTAAATCTCCAGAGAAAAGCAGGCAAGTTGAACAGATTCCGTGCTACATATAAGACAGAGAGGGAGGAACAACGGATTCTTTTAGGCTTAAAAGCTAGTTTATGTTTGTACTGCCTATAATAACTAGCTTTTAAATAATATATTTTTTTTAAGACAGGGTCAATAGAAAAATTGTAGTAAAAAGTGTATTGAGTTCGGTTGTACCGGCCAAAATCACATACGACTATTTCGCTCTGCGTGCTACCTCTTACGAATAGACAGAATTTAAATCATAAATTATAAATCATCAGTCCAAAAAAACTCGCCTAAAGAGGAGTGTGAGTGAGTCAGTGATGAGAGCTATGTATGTGGATGCTATTCTGATCCTGAGCGGACCGATCCCTGGATCCTTAGAAACCAGCTCATCTGGTCGGAATCGGTTCCATGTGTCGTGTAGCGAAGAATTGGCCGTATACCGTATCAGTATTCCTCGCCATTGTCGACACAGTTCTCGTCGTGCCGACGCATTTTCTGTAGAGCTAGTGCTAGGGGTAGTAGCATCAGAGGTATTTTCATTCAGAAGTAGGCATGCACTGAGGTCTGTGAAAATTTGAGAATGCAGGGACTTCACCATTTCAAATCTGCAAAGCATGACTTCACAATTGTAGCGCTGGTGATCGAATACAGTTTTCAGTTTTCTAGTTTATGCAAGAGTGTGCATCCATATCTGTATTGGATACCAAAATACGCATCCAAATCTGCAAAGCATGACTAACATTTATGGACCTAACCTAATATTGGATACCAAAATACGCTCAAATACTTAATATGTACTTGAAAAGATATTGGAGGTTTAACTTATTCATAAAGAGATAGATTCCATCATGTACCAAATGAGCTAAGCATGAGAATGATCTTATCACATCGAGCAACAATGTCATTTCGATAAGTACTTACAATTGAAGTATCTATCTTTTTCCTTGTATAGGATATATTGCATGCAAATATGTTTCAAAGAGTGTTTTTGCTCTTGTTTTAAAATTTCGTTATTATAATCATGAGCAAGATACTTGTGACACACCAAGGGGAGTGTTAATTTCATTTTGCAAAATAAAGGCCTAATTTGATAAAAACTATTTTCAAAAAAATATTTATCCTTGACATATAGTTGAAAGTACCCTGTTTCTTTGCGAAAATTTTTAGAGTAAATTACATCAATATTTAACTTCTTCTCAAAATTCCAATCCTCAGCATGTATTCTGTTGTACTACGGTCAGATTGGCCCCACTCAACGGTCTGACCAGCATTGCTAGCGGTATGACTGCTCCTTTGCTGCCAGTCTGACTAGACCTAGGAGTTTTGGCTGCATCTATCCAAATTGTTGATTTTCAATTTCCTTAGCCATTCACTTTGCTCCCTAAAGTCAAATTGATCCTAGTTATCCTTGCTAGCTACCCTCAATGCTATTTTTGACTCCATATGCCATTTTGATCTTATTGTGATGCTTTTATCATAAAAATGGTATTCTCTCTAAAGCGGTAACATTTTTTATCATCTTGATTTCGGTAAGAGATTCATGTTTTTCTTTACAAGTGATATCATTTTTTTTCCTTCAAGTGTTATCTAATTTCTTTCCTTGTCGAGCAAAATCCTTCTTTGACCAAACTCTCTCTGATATGTGGTATCTCCTCAAGTGGTATCTCTAATATGTGGTATACCCTACAATTGGTATCTCCTAGATGTGGTCACTCCCAAGTGGTTGCTAATCTCAAGCGGCAATTATTGAAGATCTCTTAAGTATTATCAAGTGGCTTACAGGTGATGTACATGTAGAACCTTTATTATCAAAGTGGTATCTTTAGTTGGTGTTCACAAGTGGATTTCAATCCTTCGAGAGAAGATTAAGTGCCCAAATCAACTTTGTGTTTACAAGGGATATTAGTTGTCCATACAAGTGGTATCAAGTATCAAATGGAATTAATTATTTTCACAAGTCTCTATACGAATTGTCTGTGATGTGACTTGTCACAAACAACTCAAAAACCGTATGTGATAATCGTCTGTTATCACAGGTGCGATAAATCAGATGGTTCAAAAACAGTCTGTGATGAGGGTTTAGAATCGTCTACGATGACCCTTTGTGTGGTAGTGTGTCATCATAAGTGGTATCAATTTTAAATGGTGTATGCTCTACATGAAAAAGACAAAAGGACCATAAAAGGTTAAAAGCACCTATTATAGAGAAAACAATATTTGATGTCAAAGTTTTGGTGCTTGATAACAAAGGAGGAGAGAAATCAAGAAAGCAATTGCAAATTGACCTCAAAGGGGGGAGAGGAAGCTAAAATTACAAATTCAACAAAGAGGGGGAGAAAGCTACAATTGCAACATATTTGGTCTTTTGAGATATAGAGGGAGAGAAATGCAATTGGAGCCTGGATAAGTTTTAGTGGGGGAGATGACAAAAGGGAAGATGACAACGAGAAGAATATTTGTATGTCAAAGGAGAAGAAAGAAATACCAAGAGAAATCTTTGTGTAAGGGGGATTTTTTTATGAAAAACTTATTAAATATTTTGGGCTTGCTAAGAAAAGAAAAGAGGTAAAATATTATTATTCGGAAAACTATTTTACCTATTTACCCAAAATGATTTATGGATTTTATGAATGCATGTTTTTCATTCACATGTGTTAATTGTTGCATTCTTTGGATCCAAAATTTAGGTTAAACTCCATATCAAGTCAAACCTGGATGTGTGCATATGGTTTGACGCAAGCATGGCTCGAATCTGACTGGGAGACAAGTGGATCGCGACCGATGACGAGCTCCTGAGGTTGGCGGCGACTGGATCGAGCTCTCTACGAAGGAGGGTGGGTACTTGAGCATTGGCGAAGTGGTGGGCGTGGGGTTGGTACTGGCACCAGCAGTATGGAGCAAGTGTTGGCGTTGGTGGTGTTGGTGTTCATGTTGTGGCCTATGGGTGTTAGCAGAGTTGGTGTTTTAGGAAGGGAGAGGAAGGCGCAGAGAGAGAGAGGAAGGACAAGAAAATGATGTGGTAGACACCTATGTTAACGAGGACTACTTTCACAACTTGGATTCACGTGGGATGGCACGTCGGCGAAAAACCACCCTAGTGTGAGGTTCCAAATTAGATGGTTTCATAGTTTAGGGTTGAAAATCGAACCAAGTGTAAAGTTTAGGTTGAAAAGTAGGCTTTTTCTTTAATTTAATGTCTTGCATGTACTTCCCTAGTGGCCATGTGACCCAATGTCAGTTTGCGGAGAAATCGCATGCACTTAATTTGTGCATAATAAACCGCGTGCTATCCTTGCATATATTCAAAAAAAAATTGTGAAAAACCAAAACCCACAGTGATCAGCGACAGTGATATCCACCGAAAAGTCGAAGCGCACTGAATCGATCATACAACCACATTACACGACGCGGCGAGAATATATGAAAAGATAAAGTAGCGACCAAATGCAAGTAGCTAGAGGCATCTCTTTTCTCTCTTGCAGGTGCTCAATATCACCATTACCTCACCGGCCGGGATTGCGAGTGATCACAGTGCATGCATGTGTGATGCCGCGATCCGAGATAGATCGATCCACGCAATATATCCCATGCATGCATGTCCATCGCCTTTGTACCCATCCGATCGATAATCTTATATTGTTGCAATATCCATGTGTGTGCAGCAACAGCTTGATTGATTTCTAGTAATTAAAATATGGATTCAAAACGAGTACGTACCACATACATGGGATCAATTAACTAGTACCACATACATGGGATCAATTGCAGCTTGCCAATATAAATGAAGTACTATACTAATTAACTAGTAGACTCTATCTTAAAAAGATACTCTGTTTAAAAGTTAGTTACTGTAGAAAAGTCAAAAAACAGCTTTTAGAAGTCAAAAAGAACAGGGCTGTTGATGCTTATGGTAAAAACCAAAGAAATTTTTAACCAAAAAAAATGACAAATGGGAGTTTTTTTTTGCTATTGCCCTTTTGATTTTCTTTGATCCAATCAAATCTTGATTTGACTAGGATTTTTTTAAATTTACATCGTGACTTGTGAGAATGAGTATCTTAACTATATCCTGCCCATATATTTGTACGACCAGATAGGCAACAGAAAGGGTGAATGGTGTCTTAAAGTTTTCTCCCAAGTATTCACTTAAGCTTTACTCTAATAGCTACAAAGCTATGAAGATTAGGATAGCAATCCCACTGGGAAACCAAAGATTCTCAAAGCTGAGTAAAACAGTTAGAAAAAACGATGCGATCGAATTTCGACTATGTGGTTAGAAGTCCCACAAATCTGAGCGCAACCTGATCGGAAAAACACCTTGGTCAGAATTCGACTATCAGTCGGAAATCAACATGATCGAATTCGTCTTGAGTGCTCAATGACCAGAGAGTGGTCGAAAACCAACATTGTCGAATCCAACGTGGTCGAAATTCGACTCGAATGGTCGAAAACCAACGTGGTCAAAAATAAACGTGGTCAAAGGCCAAATCAACGTGGTCGAAACCAACGTGGTCGAATGCCAACGAGTGGTCTAAAACAGACGTGATCGAATCAGGTCAGAATACGACCAGTGAGATCGATGACCAGTGAGTGGTCAAAAACCTAAGGTGGTCGAAAAGAGATAATGTGGTCAAATGCCTGATCGTGGTCGAAAATTTGAATGTGGTCGAAAAACCAGAGAAAACAAACGATGAACGGAGGCTTTCAGCAGAGTTTCAAAAACCAAATTTAATGTAGCATTTATCTGTAGATCAAAATGATATAAAACTTTGTAGAGATTTTCTCTAGGGTATTGTGAACCTATTCCAACAAACGGTCATGAGAATCATGGCCAAAGTTGAGACTTTTTCAGTTTGTTAGAAGGTTTTTCCAAAACCAAGTCAAAATCGAAATTGGTGAATACAACTTGCTCATGGGTGGATGATGACTAAGATGGGACTAGATGTATTTCTACATGTCGCATCAAATTAGAACACCAAAGAAATCAACTAAATACCCTCAGATCAAGAAATCGCACTTTGAGGCCAAATCAAGAGCAAATAAATCAAATCAAGATGGATCCATGAAAATACGCGAAATGCGTCCACGCACTGACGCGCTCGTTCGAGTGTCTCCTGAACACCCTCCAACTGAATAATCAAATCGAATTGAGCCTATAGGCTCTCTTCCCTTTCTTGAGGAGTCTCCGCAAGGTTGACTCTATCGACAGCCGCCTCGACTAAGCCCTCTAAGTGACGGCAAGCCTTTTGGAGATATGCAACGTCGTGGTGGAGGACCACGTCGATTGCAAGGTTAGCTCACCGGAAGCAGGAAACCAACATGAAGACGCGGAAGAGGAGGATGTCAAGACGGCGGATGGTGACCTTCAACTGCTTTAGCAAATCCTCGGATATAGGAGGGAAGACATTGTTGGCACAGTGTCCTTCCGCAGTATCCGCCAGCGTACGACTATCGAGGTGCTCATCCAGGATAGCCAGGTTGGCCATCAATACCAACGACAAGGAAGAATAGGGAGCCATTTATTTGTGCTTGAGAGACAATGAAGACAAGGAAGATAGCCGGCCGGTGAGGTGCTCGTACATGATTAATCTCTGGTGGCGGACGATCATTTTTATACAACAAGGAATACATCCGGCTCGTGAGACGAAGAGATACATCTGGGAGCCGAAACGATCGAAGGGAGCAGAAACGATCGCAGGGAGCCGAAACGATCGAAGACGCGCATCATGGAGAGGATGCATATCACAGACGGTTCTAACCACAAGCCGTCTGTGATACACAACTACCACATACGGTTTTTATTAATGACCGTCTATGAACTATCACATTCAGTTCTAATTAAAAACCGTCTATGATGTCTCAATTATCATAGACGGTTCATGCTAATAATTGTCTGTAAATAGTAGGGTATCATAGATAGTACACGAAACACGCTTGTAAACCATCTGTGATAATTATAACACAGACGGTTCGAAGAAACCGTCTATGGTGAAGCGTCTAATATAGCTTTTTTTTGTAGTAGTGGATGATGGAGAAGCCACCCCATTTATTTGTTTGTTTGTTTGGAGGAATCCATAAACCATAAGTCATAAATTGAAAACAAGGAACAATTATCATCCGATCCAACATGACAGAAAGATCTTGCCTTTGATCTTTAATTCCGTTTTTGGGATGTGCTTTAAACCTTTGTGATTAGAAGAACCAAACCAAGAAATCAAAAATATGCATGTGCACGTTAGTTAAAAATTCAGAATAAAGAAATGAAAAATGTTACTTTTCCATATTATAGTATTTCTTTCTTGCTTTTCTTGACTTTACTAATTACCTTTTCCCCATATTATAGTACTTCTTTCTTGCTTTGGTTCCTCTTGACTTTGATAGAAAGAATCAGCAGTACTGTTTTCAAGTTAGCCCCGCTCGTTTCGGCTTCAACTTTTTGACTTATTTTTCACTATTCATAAGTTTCATCTTTTCTGGTTTTTTAGTTTTTTGAGCTTTTTTTGCTAGTTTTTTCTGTATTCGTTTCCGTTGTTCATGATGGACTAGCCTGCTTTTTCTATTTTATTTTTTTTAATTTAGTTACATCAAATAAGTCACCATCAGTTACAGTGCAATTTCAGCCATAAGCCAGTTTATTTCAGCCCAACCGAGCGCCATTGTAACAATTAAGTATATATTGGGATTTAAATTCTAGTCCCAACCAAACTGGGTTCCTTACCAGTTAAGCTACAGGCCTACAGCGTGTGTAGTTGGAACATGTTTCATCCTTATAGGAGAAATATAAATGATTTTCAACTTTTGTGTAGAATTTGCAGTTATTACAATGATATCTGGAGGTGTGATCACTATAGCACTTACTATATCAATAGATCATGAAGCGCTTTATTTTGTCACTTTGAACTCATCTTTGTGTTGCTCCACATTTAGGCAATATTCGGAACACATGAATTTTGTTCGATTCCTACGGAAATTGAATTGTTTTGTTTCTAGGAAATTCTTGCATTCCAAAAATGGCCTTAATTACCCTAGCTAGTTTTCAGCCCTAGATGCTTCTCACAGGGCTTGCATGCAATTTGCAAATTGGAAATGCTACGTACACTTCTCACTGCATTGACAATATTTTTGTAGGCCATTTTTTAAAATATAAGAATATATTATTACTACAGCAAACAAAAGGGAGGTGCAAGATATGATTAAAGATAAGTAGCGTGTACTTTACTACGCACTCAAACTCACTTGAGTTCAATTCTCTATGCAAGACCCCAAACCAACAAAGATAAACGCACGCGGTTCATCGCATGTATATATATATAAGCGTATCCACATACTTCTATTATTACCTTCGATATATATGAGTGTTCTCGTAATTAGTTAATTATACCATTTCTTTGTTGATCTTATGATTAACGTGCATACAACAAATTGACAAGCCATACAAAGAAACAAATATCACTATAGTGCATGTGATGGCAAAAAATTAGAACAACCAGTACACGATAATTAAGATGATCGATATGCAAATTTTCACATATAACATGCACATGCATGCCATTGATTATTCAGCTCTCAATACATATATCCATTAGCTACGTACCTCGTGGAAAAAGGGTGAGTATACATCGATAGATCGATGGAATTTCGAACAGAAACATCGATCAAAGAAGGATTATATATATATATATTACATAAACCATATTATGGGCATTATATTGCTCGCTGCTAACGAGCTAAAACCTTATTATTGTCGAAACAGGCTAGGAGTGGTACGTACGAGAGTTAGGTCTCTCTGTATCCCTCTCTCTACAGCCAGAGGGCACCGGCATTCTTCAGCATGGGAACCAGCTCGCCGCCGAGGTGCAGGGACATGATCTTGTTGGTTCCACCGACGAGCTTCCCGCCGATGAACACCGCCGGCACAGGCGGGCCCCTTCCGAGCAGCTTGAGGAGCGCCTTCTCCATCTCCTTGCCCCTGGCGTCCTGGTCGAGCTCGTGCACCAGCGCACTGACCCCGAGGTCGCAGAAGAGGCGCGTCACCGTGTGGCACATGCAGCAGGAGCTCACGGTGAAGATCACCACCGCCCTCTCCGACGCCTGCTTCATCACATGGTCCATTATATTTGCCGTGCCTGCGTGCGTGCACCAACCTCGATCGAACCAATAGGTTAATCTGGCTCAAGGGATCGATGTGCTAGTGAGGAGCCTGTGTGTGTGTAGCGAGTAGCAGCTCGATCGTAGATGTGATGACTTACTTGCGGGATGGTCTGGCAGCACAGGGGTTGGCTGCCTTTTATAGATGTGAATTGCTAGCTAGGGTTTCTTAGCAGGTTTGGATCCAGTGCATGAAAGAACAAGAAGTGTTTCGAACAGGCCAGTCTGATCTAGCACGTGATCGTACAGCTTAGCTTTAACAATCTACAGGCGTACTTTGGATATGTCTCTGGAAAATATAAATGTACCAAGGAATATATGAGCTTCTAGCTAAGCTAGGACCATAAATATAGGTGCGGCTCGGTTGAGTTGAAATAAGCTGGTTTATAACTGAAATTGTACTATAGTTGGTTGAAATTACACTGTGTCTGATGGTGGCTTATTTAGCGTAACTAAATTTAAAAAATTAAAAATAGAAAATGGGTTAGTCCATCACGGATAATGCAAACGAATACGAAAAAAGAACCGGCAAAAAACTCAAAAAAAGCCAAAAGGACAAAAAAGATTAAATTTAAGAATAGTAAAAATAAACTAGAAATCGAAGCTTAAACTAAAATTGGCGGAACCTATAATTAACACATCTTTGACGACTTCGACAGACCAAAACAAAATAATTGAAGGTTATATATGTAGATGGTTTTGGATCCAAAGGCAATTGCCCATTGGTTGGTATGCATGAGATCAATTTGGATAATGCATCGAGCCGTTTTTCAATAGGGCCCAAAGCATATTTTGTTGTGTTGACCTATAGAGAACATTGGAATATATATGCCTATGGGCAGCCTTCTTATTTTATTTTTGGCATGGCTTTGGCCGGCTAAGCTTGTGCTGCAATCTTGAGGAGAACCAAAAGGTTGCAAGTACTGATCTGAACTCATGCAAATTGTTCCAGTTGGCTCGAAAAATTCATTAGGCTTTGTGCTTCACTAGTTTCCAACATGTTTCTGCTTATTCTCTCGCCTACGATGGTTTAGAGATCGAGGTCCCAAAGAGTCAAAGTTTCATTTTTATTTGTAATATTGTATATGCAGTATATTTTTTATTTAATGTTAGTGTTAGTAGAAAAATTGTAGATGTAGATAGAAATAGTTAAATTTAGGTAACGTAGTTATGAAAAATTAGCATGCGTAGAAGCAGAGAGGAGAGGAAGAAACAGATGTAAGTATTATTTTTGTATTTGTAATGTTGTATATGACTGTTAGTATTAGTACAAAATTGTAGATGTAGATAAAAATAGTTAAATTTTTTGTATGCAAAATTTAGTTAATGTAGTTTTAGGAAATTAGCAATCGATAAAAGTGTAGTTGTGTACAAATTAGCGAACATAGTTTTACAAAATAAGCTTCATCAGCAGATTGGTAGAAAATTCAGTCACCGTAAATTAGTAAAGTGTAGTTGTAGACAAATCAGTCACCGTAACGTACAAATTAATCGTCCGTAGAAATTTGTACGTATTACAAAATTCAGAAACTATTTATGTTAGCATTTAATAACTTGGTATGTAAAAAATAATAATACGTAATATTTATAGTTAAATACGAATGAATGTAATGTCGTTAGTACGTTGGGAAAACGTTGGAAAACCGATAGGAAGTTCATAGTACGAGGTTATTGTTAGCGGGTTATGACATACGAACGATTGGTAAAATATGAATTGCAGTACGTCAGTTCTTTAGTATTGTGTGATGCGATTTGACATGTTGGAAAATTAAAACATATATGCAGACAGACATCAGCAATGCCGATACCCACTACATTGAGAGTGCATTACGGTACTGGAACCATTCGTGAAGGTTCGAATGGTGTGGATTTGAGCGGTTTTTCGCAAGCCACTCTAGTACATCCGGACGGCGAGAATGCTCGAATATCAAATGTGATGCATTGGTTGACCCAGAGTTTTCATTGGACCCCGAGGTGTGCAGCGCCATCGTACAAGGGCTTTGGAGCCAGCCTCCCACGAACATCAGAAGGAAGTTGAGAACATTGATACGCACTGTTGCGTGGAAGGGGTTTGTGCAAGGGTGCCGGCGCCGTGGATACGAGTGTGTGCTGCTTGTGCAACCATGCCCATTAGAAGCTGTGCAAGGTCGTGAGTACGACCTTGCTCCATGAGGTGCTATCAGCTCGGGTGGCCCGCATGTTGGTGAAGAGAGAGAAGCTGCTCGTGACAAAGCCGATGTGGTACATGGAGGAGAGGTACAATGGTCAAGCCCCCTTTGTTGGTGGCAGGACAAGTGCAAGTTCTTCAAGTCTAAGCTCCACCTCAGCCTAGGTATACGTTACTAGGGTTGCGCAAACAATTCCAGTGACTACCTCGACCGCCGTCTAGATACCGTAACTTATCGGCAGCCAGTAAGGACCAGGTGCACCGTTTTCCCCTACCTTTTTCCTTCAGAGTACGCACTAACAACCTCTCCCCTGTATTCACAGTCTCCGGAACCCCTATGTGGCTATCGCAAAAGGATCGATCTTGAGATCCACCCAGAGGACCAGTGGGCCCTCGACTTCGATGAGTGGAATGTCGCAAGGTCCTCCGAGATACAGGAGGAGGAGCGCCACAAAACGAGCAAACCCTGCGTATACAACGCGAGACGGAAGCTCATCTCGAGGTGTGCACGTGTAGGGAGTGGGAGGCTCGCGAGAGGGAGCGCGAGAGAAAGAGAGAAATGGCGACCAAGGTAAAAGAGGCCGCCGAGGAGTTCAACGCCGAGGTGGCAAGGAAGGAAAAATGGCCCCGGTCCACACAGTAGGTCGTACGAGCAGTTGGGTAGGTTAGTCGTACATGATGCTATATGTTATACATGTAATAAAAATGCACGCGACATATTACTCCCAATTGTATTATGAAGTCTATTTAAATTCAGATAAGCTTATTTTCTCATCTTCTCGAATTCAATTATTCAAATAGTAAGTCATTCAACAATATTAATATACCAATTTTCCTCCGTATACGAATTCCCAGTAACATCACAATATCACTTACCATCGTACTTACCGATCGTTCTAAGATCAATTGTTCTTAAAAAAAGTTTCACAAATTTTTTTATGCTCCTACAACATACAACAACCATAAACTTTTATTACAAATCCAGCAGTTTGCAAAATTCACAAAATCTACAAAATTCACAGGGTTGCAGTTTGCAATCGCCCTACAATTCTTCTACTTATAATCTACAAAATTCACAGGGTGACAGTTTACAATCGCTCTATGGGTGGCGACTCCACATGCAATCGTCCTGTGGGCGACTAGAACTCTATCGCCTGGCCGTTGGGCGATTGGCTCCAATTACCTAACGGGGGACGACTGCAACCTATTTCTGTAAAAAAATGTTATCACGGGTATGTTTCTGTTATTTTAATAAAAAATAGATTATTCATACAAAAAAATCTAGTATCACTCGGTTTCTGTATATACACACTATATATCCCCAGTAGCTTTCCGGTTTTTCTCCCCTCCATGAATTAATACCCAGCCCCTTACGCCTCATGGATCGCCTGCGGAGGCTCCGCAACCTCACCCATGGCGCCACGCCTAACGCCCGCAAGCGCGCTTCAAATCTTCAATGCGGTCGGCGGAGGGTATTACCGGGTTTTTGATTAATTACGCAGTCCCCGGTTTTCGCAAATAGGTCCCTGGAAGTTTTTAGCCCTCCACTTTGCGATGGCCCCGCGCTTTTGGAAATTGCGACGGGTCCCGCTTTTCACGTCTGATTCCTCGGTTTCTTTTCGAGTTTTTGAAATTACGTCTGTGTCCCCGGTTCTCGCAAAATATCCCAGGAGTTTTTAATCCCTCCACTTTGCGGGGCCCGTTTTTTACTTCTGTCCTCGGTTTTTTCAAAAAATACCTTTGCTTTTTTCGAAAATGCGTTTTTGCCCCTGGTTTTTTTAACAGGTCCTCGTTTTTTGCGAATGACCCCTTTACCTTTTCCGTATTTACGTTTTCCCCCCGATTTTTTTTAAAACTCCTCACAAATTATCTTCTCATTTATTTTTTTACATACGGTGGCTGGCGCGGCGTGTCGCCGCGCCTATACTTCTAGTATATGTCAATATCTTGTCAACTCCAGATGTGCCTAGCTAGCTAGATGGCTACTAGCTAAGAGATTGAAAGCAAGCACACAATCAAGATTCTGCCAAGATAGATAGAGGGCTAGGGCATATAGCTGTACCTTGGTTCCATCCATGACAAGCCATTGACACAAGAATCAATCGATTGATTAATCTACCCAAAAAAATTAAAGAAGAAAAAGGAAAAGATAAAAGTATCCATCGATTTGGCTGTGTCGTTATCGCAGGCGAGCAGAGGCCACCTGTGCAGTGCGCAAATCACATGTGGCGGTCGGAACGAGTTGATCCATCCATCAATCCATCTCACAAGTTAATCAGAATAAATTTGATCACATAATCTCTTTTTGCGCCGACTCGTCAATGTTAACAACAGTAGTACTTACCCCTCCTGCTTGATGCGGAGGATTGCTCGATATTTGCAGTGTAAAATCGATGACGTTAACCACTGTTAGAACAATAATCTGTGACAAAAAAATTCGTTCAACCATATGCTCGTGATCTCGTCTATCTGACCACAAATATACGCGTCGTCGCTCCAGCCAATCATAACGAATAACAAGAACGATGGGAAAAACGTCTGATTTCTCTCTAGGTTGCAATCATATATCAAAGTCTACGAGAAACAAACATATAGCTCTCTGAAAAAATAATAGATCTATTTTTCTGTTCATAGTGGTTTGTAAAAGGACAATATAAATAAAGTCAATAAAGTCAATAAAGTCAATACTATATTTACAGAAGGGTATACATGGTTTTTGCCAATATAAATAAAGTCAATAAAGTATGTACTACAATTAACTAGTAGACACTATCTTAAAAAAATACTATATTTAAAAGCTAGTTACTGTAGAAAAACCAAAAAACAGCTTTTAGAAGCTGAAAAAAACAGAGCCACAGCTTCATGGCTTATGCACAAATTTTGTAGTTGGAATAGTAGCTCTTTCGTGCATGCATGTAGATCGACTAGATAAACACTCTCGTCATTGCTTTCTTCACGAGGCATGCATGCATGTTTGGGCTTCGGTTTAATTTTTTTTTCACGTGTAGCACTTTTCGTTGTCTTCTATTTCAGCTTCGTGATTCTCAACGAAATTTTTTTGTTTAAACCTAAGAATAATTAAATAGCAATATTAGGTAGTATATTATTCTCATATAAATTAAAACCAAAATTTAACTAGGAGCGAGTTCATCTATTGATTAATCTTTTTAGCTCGTGCTCATGTAATCAGTCCGATTGGAATGTCCTTATTATCTTGTACACTCGAAGTGATGGACGATGCACTAGTGTCGACAAGACTTTCTAAACACATCTTCACTTTAGGCTTGTACAGATCGAGTATGGTCATGTATATAATTAAATAAAACAGTAGTGATTATGTATCTCTAAATATAATAGTTAAAACCCAATTAAATTAGAGTTCACCTGATAATATTTAATATGGCTCAATAATTCCTTCCAGTTAAATAATATATTTAACTGAGAAGTGCAAGACATGAGCGTATCCGCGTCACTGCCACTATAGGTATCGATTTAGCATGCATTTTTTAAGCTACCTTTGGCCAATAATATACAACGATAAGTATTTAGATTGACTATATAAAAATAATACTAATAAAATCTCCATCAAACTTCCTTTCATAATATTATATTATAATTTTATAGCTGTTACTAAAATATAATCAATAATGGTCGATGTTGTATATTTAGGCCATGCCGACAACTAAAATGATAACTAGCTACTACATGGTAAAAGAGAGAGTACGTGAGATGTTATTCATCGTTTGACAAATGACAAAAAGAATTAGAGAGAGTATTGGAGAAGTACTATGCAGGTTGGACGATTGCCATGGATGGAATCCATACCGGCAAGCATAATGTACCTGACGTGACTACGTGTTCAGATGATCAATCTGATGGAATTTGAACTTAGAATCTCATCATCTATTGTGTACTGATATTGTTCTGAATTAAGTTCAAAGTCAACAGGAAATTTCAATAGTAGCCTGTAAGGCAGGTTGGCTTTTTCTCTCCCCTTTTGATCCTTTGGTTACATAAGTGGAGCTACTAGTTTCTTCTAGAAACTTCCATGGACCTCCTAATCATGGTGTCAAATTGTGAATTGTAATATTGTATACACCAGATTTATATATGTGCATTGCATATATGTAACCAAGTTAATTGAAGAGTTTATTCACCACTAGATTAATGCAATTTGAGCATATCATGTAGCTAATTGGAAGATTAGTAATTATCCTTGACACACTGCACAGTAATAACAAGATACAACGTATCAAAGACATGAATACCATGGTAGAAAATAAAGCATATAGTAGAAAGGCTACTCACATAAATTACCATACTATCTATAGACCTCCTGCCTCTGAGCCGCTCTTGGGCGACTCAGAGGGTGATCGAACCCCGCCGCCACAACCCTCCCCCTCCACCGCATCCCCTCCCATTGCCTTCGCTATCGATGATGCGGAGACGGCAGTGGGGCTCCTGCCGTTCCCTATCCTCCTCCCTTGCCTTCTCCTTCCCCTGGATCTAGGGTTTTCTTCCCCAGATTCATTTCTTGATGATCTCTCTCCTTTCGTGCGTTAGTGGCCGGCGGGAGTGTGGGTGCGGGTGGTGTGGCGCGGAGGCGTGTTGTGGGTGTGGATGGGTACTTGAGTGTCGACGAAGTAGTGGGCGTGGGGGGTGATACCTGCACTGACGGTATGGAGACTTGTGTTGGCATTGGTGGTGTTGGTGTTGTGGCCTGTGGGTGTTGGCAGAGTTGGTGTCTTGGGAGGGAAGAGAGAGAGAGGAAGGAAGGCAAGAAGATGATGTGGCAGACACACCTGTGCTGACGATGATTACTTTCACAGGTCAGATCCGCGTGGGACAACACATCGGTGAAAAAACACCATGTTTCGGTCGAGGGGGTAAAGTGAACTATTTAGTTAGTTCGAGGTTTCGAATCGGACAATTTTGTAGTTCAAGGTTGAAAATCGAACCGAATGTAGAGTTCAAGGTTGAAAAGTGGACTTTTTCTTTAAATTAAAGATTGTGATAGGTCAAAATTAAGTTTGAAAATTAAGTTGTTCTCTCTGTAACTATTACAGAAGCTATGCCCTTAATTTCTTCATTTCTATATAGTACACCCTACTACTTATAAGCTAATACTTCAGATATTTGTAAATTAAAATTAATTCATGCATGCATAAGTTGAAGAAACATTGACATGCATCAACATCAGCATCCAATGCTGTCGTGTATGTGGCCCTGGAGTTGAAAAAGAAATGGTAGATTCAAACCTTATCAAAAACATGAGGATCCTTCAAGCTTTGGAGTGATTCCATATTTTTGCAGTGGTTGGCATCCCAAAAATATCCCAATATTCCCCACATATCTTGCTAGCCCCCATTTAAAGTTGTTTAATTTAAACGTTACCCAGTATGCTTGTGATCTGCTAGCTGCTTTATCAAATGGACACGGCCGGACACATGCATATATAATGGAAAGCTATTTCCTACATACATATAATTTTCTGTAGAGATATATAGTTTATATATAAGCGGTCATGTTTGGAGAATTGTTCATCCCATAACCCGATTTTTGCATATGAAAAAATAAGGCACATAGATGAACTTTCTGGTATAGGCCGAACTATGAATAGCCTAGTTATTGTTCTGGTAGATGACAATTCTTTAAATTTTAGTATTAATGCAAATGCTAGCCAGATAGTATGCCAAACTAAATTGTGCAGTTGTTTCATTTTAACAATCTGTAATATTCTGAAAATACCCTTTTGAGGACTTGTATGTAATTAGTGAAAAGATGATATGCGAAAATGGGAGTGGAGATTTTAGAGAGATTTTCTTGTGAACACACCCAATACAACACATAGACGCTCCCACACACGCACATCACCACACGCGCACACGACGCCTTTGGAAGATTGGACGAGCAGAGCTTGACGACGAAATGACGAAGTCAGGCCACCGGCGTCTCGCTTGCGACGAGCACGTCGCCTCCCACTAAAAGAAAATCATCCTAAATGAGATACATAGAGCCAAACCTAAGATTTGAACTCTGGTAGGCTAGGGGTACAACCATCTCCACTAGCCTCCTAAGCAAGGCTTGGTTCTTTTTAGAGGAGAGATTGATTTTCTATAACAAGTCATGTAGGGAGTTAAAATCAGATTAGGATCCTGAGCCATGTTAAATAGGGAACACGTGAAAAAAAGCCCTAGCGGCATTTATTTTCTATTCCCGTACCGTCGTCTCGCCAGAAAATTTTCTTTGTGTCGCCACTCGCTACCTATCCAACGAGCTCCCTCGCTACTACGTCGCCATCCCATCGCCGCTTAGGAGCCCGTCGTAGCAGACATTCATGTCGCCCGCACGCATGAGGACTTGGCCTGGCTGCAACTGCCTACCACCCAACTGGCTGTCCTGCCAACTAGATTGCTGCTAGGATGCTTGCTGTCGAATAGATTTTTGAGTTATAAATTTTGTAAGCCTATTGTTTGGTAAGTTGTTATCTGTTTACAGCTCATATTAATACATAGATTAAATATAGAAGATGGAATGATTTGGGAATTTGGTCTACATAAAAAGTGTAGGTAATTTCTTAAAGATTCTAGAGAGTCCAAAAACGTGATTTTTAGACGAGTAGAAGAGAAGTTATAAATTTTAGAATACTGGAGTCCAGAATTGGTTGTTGCTGATGCAATCATGAGAAATTATTAATTTGACTATTTTAATGGTAGAATTGGCCAGATTTTTGGCTTGACTATAAAGTAGTAGATAACTTTCTGTAGTTTCTGAAAATATCATGATTTACTACATTTGCATGAGTAGATTACTAGATATAAAAATATTAAGTCTGTTGTCCATAAGATGGTAGATCTGTCTTCTGGGTTAAAAACGGGGGTTTATATGATCTAATATGGTCATATGGACAACTAAGAAGTTATAAAAAAAATTTATATAGAATCCAAAACTGGTATGGTTTTCTATACTATAATTTTAGAGTTGAAAGTTATGTTATTGTAACACTCCAGCTTAACAAAGACTACGATATCACCCATAACTATTATCTCTATCAGTTTTAATTAATAATCAAGCATCAACCTCATCTAAACATCGAGAATAAAAAGTCAACAAGGTAAATAGCATAAAATTTTAGCAACATGATAGACCATAAATTGAATTTAATATAAACTAATCAATCACCAAAAGGCATTATAAATAAGTCTAAACTATGAAATGCGTTAAGTAGCAATATTACGAAAGACAAGGAACTAAGGGAAACCATAAATTATCTAACTATCACAATGGGAGATGATAAATTGCTCATGTCCAAAATTAATGAGTAGCTAGGTAGAGTGAAGGGCTACAAAAGTGCAATAATCCATATCTTATATCCACGCATGTCGCCTTCAACGATCACCTAAAAACAATAAATAAGCAAAAGTGAGTTCACGACTCAGCAAGTATAAAATAGAACAATAAATGAATCCACATCATTTTAACCATTTATCATTAACTCAATTTTTCACATCTCATTCTCATCAATTATCATCCATATGTCTCAACATCTCACCTCAATGAGAGGGAGGTTGGGGAAGGGAATGACAGGATGGAGTTGTAGGGGGGGAGAGATGAAGATAGGGCTAAGAAAAGAAAAGGGTCTCTGATATGTGGACCAAGGTGGTTTTGTATAAAATTACAATTGGAGGGGCTAAAATGAAAAAATAAAGGAGCTTCGAAACCACCATACATTGTGAAACAGATTTATGTGGGGTGACAGTTGATACGGAGCTCTCTCTCTCTCTCTCTCCTTGTAGCTACCATATACTGTACATGCCCTAAGTAGCAAGTCTTAAAAACGTAGAAAAAGCAAAAACACACAAAAACAAATGCCAAGTCGCGCCCAATCGGCATATACACACAATGGATGATACAAACCCTAACCTGACCCGCCACTAAAATAGGAGAAAGACATGATGCTCTACACTCCTCACTTTGAGCGTGCAATGGACACGTCGCAGATTCTTATGCCCACACCATTACTCTCGCTCGCTCGCTCTCATACACACACACAAACTGTTCTCCTCTTCCTCTCTCCAACGAACACTATAAAAGGGCCTCACAAGTCACACCCTGCACTCAAAAACCACACACAACCAAACACGACTGCCTACTAAATCCAGCGTGCATATCTAATACTTAAAGCTAGCGCTATCTAAATCATTCACTCGCTCAAGAAGACAAGAACTTTAAGAAGAAGCCGGCGATGGAGAGGGTGACGAGGTTGTCGTCGGAGAAGGCGGTTGTGATCTTCAAGGTGAGCACGTGCCCGATGTGCCACACGGTGGCGAGCCTCTTCTCCGACCTCGGCGTGAGCGCGGCGGTGCACGAGCTGGACAAGGACCCCCGCGGCCGCGAGATGGAGCTGGACCTCGCCCGCCGCCTCGGCCGCGCGCCGCCCGTCCCCGCCGTCTTCATCGGCGGCAAGCTTGTCGGCTCCACCGACAGGGTCATGTCACTGCACCTCGGCGGCAAGCTCGTGCCCATGCTCAAGGCCGCAGGGGCCATATGGCTCTGAGAACATTAACCCTACCTTCACAAATTTGCACCTTGCATGCGTAAAAAGAACGTACATATGTTACATGTACGTGGTACTACTGTGAGTGTGAGTGAAGTAGTACCTTCATCGATGAAAAGGAGGATGATATATATAGGTGTTGATAAATATCATCCGGATGTTTTCTTTTTAACTATCATCTAGATTTTTAACTCTTGGATTAGAGATCCAACGGCCATGAATTCTCCCCCAAGCCGCAACAAAAAAAATCTCCCTCTCCTCCACAAAAAAGGAATTGTTAGATCTCTAATCTAACAGTCTCAAATCTGGATAATTATTAGAAAGAAAATATTTAGATGATACTTAGACATATCTGATATATATGGGGTTCGCGGGGTACTCTTGTCTTCACCGTTGGATCGGTGACGGACGGCTCTAGCCGGATGGCTAAGTGACTGGACCAGGTCCTCACGTGAGATCGATATCTCCCCAAGAGTACGAGAGGTTCTTTTTGTGGTACGTAAAATGGGCTTCATTTTCCTGAATTTTCAACCTTTTTTCAATGAGAAGTGTACCTTAGCTTGGTCTTATTTTGTGATTTACGCTGGATATATCCGTGTTGCGATTATTTATCTTATAAATCAATGCTTGGATTAGTTATTCCTAACGGCCGGAGATCTGGTACGGGTTGAAACCCAAGGGTAGTGTAGCTTGCCTTGGTCTAAGCAGTCTAACAGCCATATCTTACTACCTTCGCTCTCAAAACAAAAATGCTGTCCTAAAACACGTACCATCATTATTTTAAAACTTTGTAGAACACATATATACCATCAATATGTTAAAACTTTGTAGAAGCGAATGGAAGAAGACAAGCTCAGAATCACCTTTGAAAGGCGGGAACTGTAATTAATACAAGAGCTATTTGGACAGCATTAGGTGGTGATCATTTTGGCTTATTTTTGGTGGCTTATGGCTGAAAAGCACTTCAGAATGGTGAAAAAACATCAGAATGACGGAGGCTTATTTAACATAATTAAATTTAAAAAAAATTAAAAAATATGAAAATATGTTAGCCCATCACAAACAACGCAAACGAATACTGCAAAAAAAGAACCGCAAAAAGCTCAAAAAGCCAAAAGTTCAGAAAAAGACGAAATTATGAATAGTAAAAAATAAGTCAGAAGCTGAAGCCGAAACGAGCGGGGCCTGAATCAAGGTAGATTCTCCATATATATAATACCACTAGAACTTGAAAGGACATTAGTCTATAAATAAAGGAGGGGGGCGAGAGAGAGAGAGTAAAAGTTGAATATTTCTGGGCTTCCTTTACGTGGTTGATACAAGGAGGCCTTTCCTCTGCAATGGATCATGTTATGCCTTACAGATTTCCTGTGAATGTCTTGCTAGAAGATGTGATTTCTTGGAATTGAGATCACAGTTTCTAATTTTTATTCTCGTATTTAATTAAAATTTCATGATAGTGCTATACATTGATTATTTCTCTGGCCATTTCCCTGAAGTTCCGTACTTGCATGCATATGCCTTCATTTTTAGAGTACAAAGGCACATTCACTACACACCACACTTGTACCACCTACGTATACACATGTGTGTCCTCTACACACATTTCAAATTTATCGAAGGCATCCAAGGTCTTACGGAGTGGGCAAGCGCTTTCTCATTAAATATACACACGCGTATGTACTCTAGAGTCGGTGGACACCAGTGTTTCTTTAACAATAATACATGCAGCTCTATTCTTTTCAGTTTATGGCTTCCCCGAATGGCTTCTCTGCCGTCGTTTCGAAGTGGTTTAGCGGGATAGTCTTTTTGAAGCACTTATCGGCATTCGGTTTATTCGCAAAAACGCTTGCACTAGGGCCAAAAGTTATCAACATCACCATAAGCCGCAACAAAAAAGAACACACTTGTGTGAGAGGGTGACATATATCTTCACTAGTGTGACTTCGTTTGGGCTTCGGCCTCAAGCAACTGTTTTCTTATTGCCTTATTTGAGTCGACCCAATAATGTAGACGGGCCCAAATGAAGAATAAAATCTTATGGCCCAAACGATCGAGTGGGTTGAAACCTGAAAGGCCCAGTTTGGCCTAATAACCCTCCGCTTTTGCCTTTGTATTATTTTCATTTTAGTGACCAAAAATAATTGGCAAAAAAGTATTTTTCAAGGAACGAGATGGTTCTAATATGAAATGCACAAATGTTACTGTTTGTCAAATAATTAAACCGTCTTTTCAGTTGGCAGAAGCTAGCCAAACAAGGGACACATAATCTAATCGATGATTATATTCGACATCAGCTGATCTCAATCTTGTGCTTTGTCACTAACCATCACTTGAAACGGCCATACTGTAAGTTGTCAAAGAAAATTAAACATATATGGTAAAGCCATATCATGCCATTTTGCAAGCTTGCATGCATTGACAATGTGGCTGAATTAGAAGCTTCTATCCAAGCAATATATACGAAGTGGTCCAAAGATGCCAAAAACAAGTGAGGTAGCATGCATGCAGCTAGTATTATTTGCTCACATGCAACCACCTACCTAAACTTGGAAGACCATGTGAGTGGGAACTTTGGAAGTATATATATTTGGGATACTCCAAATGAGAGAAATTCATTATTGCTGGCAAATGGCAATGCATTGCCATGCTCATGCTCGGATGAGCCAACCAACACCTAAATCTGGAGGAGCCCTACACATGTCGGTGCATGCATGATCCATCGACCTACCGGGCGGCACATCTGGGCCGTCCGATGTTTGATCGACGGTGCGAGGGAGACGGGCACTGCACAGCATCGTTGGCACCAGATAACTTGTGTCCTTGGCTACAGTGCTAGTCGTGTTTGGCGGCTCTGGCCCATGCATGCATGCTGACGTGGCTCATACGGCATCCTCTGTGACCACATGATATATGGTAGCTCGGTGTGGGGCAGACAGCCGCCTTTACTTGTGGTGGTTCGTCCAACGTACGTTTCTCGTATTATCAATTTGAGCTTTGCTGAGCTCTAGTTTTACTGTAGAAAAGGAGGTGCCAAATCTTTAGTCAGATGACACTGTTGCTATGGAATTATCCATATACTCTCTGATCATTTATAGCATGTTTTATTTCACCTCAAGGTTGTATGCTTTTCCTTCTAAAGGGTTAAATAAATCAAGACTTAAATAGGTAGCATATTGATCTTTAATTTGATTTTCCAAAGAAATAACTCAGAAGATAAATACTTAGACCATAAATGTCCTTTTAAGAACATGTGAATCATGAAGAATTGAATAGAGCATTAATGCGAATCTAGCTAACAGGCGTATGAGTAATTAGACGAGGACCGTACTTGGTCCACATCTACTCACTCATCTAACATTCTAAGTTAGTTACTATCCTATTGAAAGCACTCTCTTTGCTCAAAAGACAACATATTAATTAACCAGTGCGTACATTTTGAACTGTTTGCAATTACTAACGTGCATGTTTTTATTGACCAATATTTGTGACTAAGGGGCGTTTGAAATGGCTTCGACAAACTGAATCAAACATTCGGCTTTTGAAAATGGCTTTGGTTGAATCAAGCTCTGACACTGCCACACGCTTTTGCCTCCGTCCCAACGATGCCGCGACAAATTTAACCTAAAATTCCTCCTCTGCCCCGATGGCGCTGCCATGAGCTCTGTCGCAACCACGAGGTCTACCTCCACCCTAATAGTGCTGCCACGAGCTTCGCCTCTGCCCTGTCAGCACCGCCATACGCTCTGCCTCGCTCCGATGGTGCCACCACAAACTTAACCTGAAGCTCTGCCTCCGTCGACAAACCGCCACGAGTTTTTTTCGAGGAACAACTAAGGTTTCTATTAAGCATTCTTTTATGCTACTTTATCAAAATTCTCAATATGTTTTTGGCCACTATACTAACTAGATTGTGTTATATATGTTGTTTGTTGCAAAACTTCAAACAACGTAACGTAAACCTAGTTGTTCCTCTCATGCCTCTCCTCCAAATCTCCAATGCTAAACTTTACCTGATACTATAATCTATTTAATTATAGTACTCTACACACCCGAGTAACCTATGACAGTGCGAGTAACCAAAGTGGTTTCTCAACAAGCAACCCGAGTTTGCTGTACTAGCATTTGCACAGAAGATCCTGGGTTAGTACAGCTCCATGACTGTACGCATGGTCAGATAGGATTGAATGCGGCTGTCGGCTACATGCGGCTCTCCTCACAGAAAACGCCGCTCCCATCTTGCCTTCATCAGAACTAGGATAGTTAGGGACACAGTGACCAAAGACAATGGGCTCAATAGCTATATACGAGAAAAAACATCTATACAAACGTCGGTTTAAGATGTTGAGTCAAAGCCATTTTTAACACTGTTTCATATCGTATTTTTCATATCGTATTTAAAAAAAATAGTAGTATATTAAACATATTGATAAAAATATCATTTCATTGTTCGAGGTCGGCGGCAATACCGCGAGGTGACACGCGACGCTGCCGCCCCCTCCCTGGACGGCAAGCAGCCTGTTGCTCGGGGGGCAGACGGCAGGCAAAGAGGGGGCGGTGGTAATTAGGCCAGCTAATTATTTCCCTAATTTTTCGTTTAATATTTGTTTAAATTTTTAAATATATCAAATGAGCTCAAAAAACTACGAAAATTTATGTACAGCCTCCTGACATAACGTATCTCACAGTATAATTTTTGGGTAATTTTATCCATTGCGAATGTTGCTCAAAAATTCATACAATTTTGTTATTTTTACGAGTTTTTACATATAGCAAATGAGCTCTAAAAATTACGAAATTTTATATGAAGCCTCCTGATATAGTAATACTTTGTATGACATATGTAGGCCCCACTCCACTGGACTTCAAGCTTTAGTTTCTAACTTCTTAATTTCACTTTTTAAGTTTTTGGTTTTTTAGGTTTTTTTTTGCTTTATTCATTTGCATTGTTTGGGATGACGTAACCTTTTTTCACTTTTTAAATTTATTTACGTTGAAAAGGTAATAGTAGTTATAGTGCAAAAATATACCCAAAACAGTGCCGCACAGAAAAAAAAACTCCGAAACAGTGCTGCACAGTAAAAAAAACCCAAGCTCGCAACTGAGTTGAGCGGGGCAGACTACTTTTTCTAACCTAGTGAACAAGGAGTTAGTTTATGAGTAGCAATGCTACCATGGCCAACAACCAATTCACACAAAAATACCAGCCTAAAAAGAATTTTACAAATGCATTCCCCACGGGCAGCTACGAGGGGTGGAGCCATGGCCTGGCAACCTGGGCTCGCCGGCGACGAGCCGTAGACTTCGCGTGCGCAAAGAGCCGAACGTCGCTAGGGCACGTGGGTATAAGCCGGACACGGCGTGAGTCGGAGATCCGGATGTTGTGTGGGCGTGGGTGGTGTGTCCGAGCTCCAGAAGAATTCTGGCTCCACACCACTAGGCACTGTGATCTGCAACAGTAACAACTGGCTGGTGATGTGAGAAACCCAGCCGGGGAAAAGCTCACCAGTTCTTTCTGAAGCCAGGGAGAAAAAGCTATCGCCACTGCCGCTATAGATCAACCTTTCCCAGCTCCTCGCAGTCACACTGCTGAGAGAGCAGAGCAGCTAGCGGCTACCTCGGAGCCGTTTCCCCTCGGACGATGCCAGCGGCACACTTGCACTGAACCGAACTGCTGCTTTTTTTGGGGTATCCCCCCTTTTACTGCAGAATTTGCCGTGATTCCTCGTGCTCCTCCTAGGCTCCAGCCCGAGAGGTAGTACTAGTAGTGCTGGTGCATGTGTTCTTCTTCCTGTCGTTCTTGGGTGATTCTCCCCTGGCATTGGTGATGCTTGTAAGTTGTTGCTCCTTGGTTGTGTGATCGATCCAGACGATTTTGGCAGCTTGGCTGAGCGAATTTCTTGGGTGTTTTTGCAAGAAAAGCTACCTGCATTTCTATGCCTTCTCTCTCTTTGATATTCGTGCTTCTTCTTGGAAGGCAAAAACGAAGTTATTGTGGCAGTTCCTGCTGTTTCTCCCAAAACAAGAGGCGGCGTTTCTTGATTCTTCTTCTTCTGTTCTTACCAATTTCTTCTGTTTATTGGTCTCTCGTGAGTGAAGTGATCCCCCATTTTGTTTTTGTTTTCTTGCTACAAATCTTAAAGGAATCATTTTCCCAAAGGAAAAAAATGCCCGGATTTTTCTCCTCTTAATCATCTTCCTCCCCTGTTTTCCGCCATGATTTGGTGTACGCAAGTCCACTACTCCACTAACCCAATTTACTTTTTTTTTTTTTGCATTGACCAGTTTGTAGGTGAGAGGATAATGTGCAGTACGGTGGTCGGGTCTTGAGAAAAATCGGGGAGAAATTAAGCGCAGTACCGAATATGTTTGGTTTCTCGCGGCGCCGGATGAAGCTTGGAAGGTGGAAATTGTACTGCAGATTTTGTCAATTTAGTACCCTTGTTCCATAGTACTTACATTTTCTTAGTACTAGCTGTGATGGGATCATCGAAAAGAACTGATAGTCGAAGCTTATTCATGACAGATGCGGTTTCTTGTGTGCTTTCTGATGTTAAATATCAGTACAGCTTTTATTTTGGCAATTAAGTTAGCTCCTTCACCTAATTTAATTCATTAACAGTTGCTCATTTTGGTTGCTTTAATGGATTTACATGTGGTCGTGGACGATTCTGGTACTGTTACTATGTTCAGACAAGTAAAGTTTGTTGATAAAAACTGGTGTAATGTAATCTAAACTTGTGGATCCGTTTAGGTTTATGAAACCCGGTTAGCCTATACATTGTTTAGTAGGTTGCTCCTTCGATTAAAATCAAATTTCCTAGTTACATTTGGGTGCTGAATATTCTTGCTGTAGTTAGTCCTATTCGGCATTTGTTTTGCTTGCTCTCTTATTTGCCATGATTGTGTTTTTCCTAGAATAATTAGACATGGTTTCCCTCACAGAAAAAAAAAGGAGTAATGATTTCATCATCTCTGCAGGTTGAATGGCCACCAGAGTGATCCGTTGCATGGATCTACGAGCCCTGCGAGGCCTGCAAGGCACCCCAGCCTGCCCAATGTTAGCCTTTGTGACAAAAGTGCTTAATATCTGGTCTTAGTATATTGTTGTATTTTTGGTGCATTTCGATGGTTAGCACTTTGGTTTGTTTCAGGGGGGTGACCCGATTACAACATCAGTGAGTGGCCGTGCAGATGACCTTGCTTACTGCTGCTCGTCTGATACATTTGATCTCCATGGTCGTGCATTGGATAGCTCAGAAAATTGGGCGGTGTTGTCTACAGAGGGTGACAAACCAGCTCCTCGTTTCGCTGTAACCATCTAAATTCTCAAGTCTAAATAGGATTGTGTTCACAGCCCTCATAAGAATGTCCATATATCCAATTGATCTCCTTTCCATTTTGATTGAACAGCACGCAGCAGCCATTGTAGGGAGCAAGATGGTAGTGTTTGGTGGTGATTCTGGTCATCACATGTTGGATGACACAAAGGTAATTGGGGTTTTTGTGTGTTAGGAACTCTGCACGAGGCAGTATCATGTCAATTGTCAACTAACATTATAATTTTATGTTCTATATCCATCAGATACTGAATTTAGAGAAGCTTACATGGGATTCTGCAGCTCCTAAAGTTCGCCCATCGCCAAGTGGACGTTCTTTGAAGTTACCAGCCTGCAAAGGCCATTGTCTGGTATACTTCTTGTAGCTCACTATTGTTGGTGCGATTCTCACTACTCAAGCTAGTTCTTTGTTCTGATTAGCTTTTCCACGTTACATGGCTACTTGTCCTCAAGTATTTTTTGTTTGCGCCCCAATGGAAGAAATATTTATACATGTGACGATAGTTGATACAACAAGAGCCTCGCTTGCTTCTTTTGATGTACAGGTTCCGTGGGGGAATAGCGTTATTCTTGTTGGAGGTAAAAGTGAGCCTGCTTCTGATCATTTATCAGGTTTGCTCATACTATTTTATTCTCTGAAACTCATGGATTTATATCCTGTCGACCTCTGCCAGATAGATTACCCATCCTGTGTTTGCTGCAGTGTGGACTTTCAATACAGAAACGGAGATTTGGTCACTTATGGAAACTAAGGGTGATATCCCTGTAAGTTATCAGGTATTGAGAGCTATGCTTTGGTCAAATATTCATGTGACCTGACATAATTGTCTTGTGGTACTGATTTTAGGCAGCTCGAAGCGGCCACACTGTGACCAGAGCAGGTGCAACACTGATACTTTTTGGTGGTGAGGACACGAAAGGAAAGAAACGGCATGACCTTCACATGTTCGATCTGAAGTCATTAACATGGCTTCCTTTGAATTATAAGTAAGTCATCCTTCCAAACACCGAAGAATCATGTGAATAAGTGGGGGGAAAGAATTATTTATTCAATTTACTTTGCACTTAGACTTTAGAATGTAAATTAGTGGTAGTTGCTAATAATCTATCAGTGCCCAACAGTCATATCCAGAAGCATTCGAGTTTTAGAATTTTTTATTTGAATTTAATATGCACTCATTATACTGATTTAAGCTCATCATTGTAGAGGCTCTGGACCTTCTCCAAGATCCAATCATGTTGCTGCACTGTACGATGATAGGATCCTTTTAATTTTTGGAGGCCACTCAAAATCCAAGACCCTGAATGATCTATATTCTTTAGATTTTGAGACAGTAAGTTCCATGAGGTTCCTTGATTACCTCAGAACCAATATCCCTCGGTAGGTTTTGCATGTAAATGGTTACTTAGTCGTCTATCTTCTTGTCAGATGATATGGTCAAGAGTGAAAACCCATGGTCCTCACCCATCACCTAAATCAGGTTGCAGCGGAGCTCTATGTGGAACTAAGTGGTACATTGCTGGTGGTGGAAGCAAGAAAAAGCGTATGTTTCAAGCTCTCAACTTATGGGTATAGCATTTGGAAGATGAGTAGGTCGATTTTGATTTGTATGCACAAAATACATGTATTCCTAGAAGAATGTCTTGCACTGGTTTTGTGACAGCTTCTAACTGGAAATCAAATTCTCAGGACATGCAGAAACCTGGGTATTTGATGTTCTAGAATCTAAGTGGTCTGTTTATGTAGTGCCCCCTACCTCCTCGATTACTACAAAGAAAGTAAGTTATTTGATTCTTTCCTCTCTTATTGTGGAAAATAAATGCAACTCCAGTTGCATTAAGTGGAACCAATACCGAAGTACGAAAATGAATATTCGTATCCCTGTTTGTGTTCTTGCTCATAACAATAGAAACTAGAAAGATTATCTTCAAAAGCAAACCTTCTTGCATATTTTCATGTCCAAAGTGCAGTTCTGTTGTCTGATAATCCCACTAGTTCCCATGTTATCTCATTTTGTCTGGTTGCTGAATAAGTGAAAACAACTCATGCAGGGTTTCAGCATGGTTCCTTTGCACCACAGGGACAAAATTGTTCTTGTTGCTTTTGGAGGAAACAAAAAAGATCCATCCGACAAGGTGAAAGAATCAAACTTTTACTAAAGAGCATTTTCTTGTATCATTGTTAAGGAGTTGCATTCTTATTTTGAGCAAAAAAACATGTACTTTTCCTCATGGTCTAAAGGCTTTCAACAAACAATTTTCTCACCATTGTAATTCTGATATTTACTTCAGAACATAATTCGTTCTCCCTCTAGTTCCTTAAGTACACTTGGCACTTCACTATTGGATTCCTAGCTACGTTTACTTGGCACATCTATGTTCCACTTGCCTGCACCTTAATATTACTGAAACTGTTCAAATGTTAAAGTTTTGATTTCAACTTGAGATGCATCACTGAATATGTGAGATTACCTGCAGGTTGAAGAATTAGTGGTGCTGCAAAACGAGCATTCTTTTAGCTGGCGTTCTGCCCCAGATGTAGACCCTTTGCTGTATGAATATTCTCCAAGCACCAAAGAGCTTGCCGATCATCTCAACAACTGTGCTCCTTTGTATTCTAATAGTTCTGTTGCAAGGCATAGTCTCACTTCTAGGGTAGAACACCCACCTAGAAGGGAATCACTCTCTGAGTCATTGTTACAGCATCCAAGTTTGGGCACTTCACTCCGCAGGCAGTTCCATCATGTAGAAGACTGCAGCTTAGCTCAAAAACTTCAGAAACCGATCGATGATGACAAATATGATGATGTCGATGATTGTTCTTCATGTCAAGCGAGCACTGTAAGTAATGCACATTCAAGTCGCTCGACAAGCATATATTTTGTTGCCATGCATAGCTGATTGTTTCTTACAGCCGAAAGAGCATCGGAGCAAGAGGACAGGAGCTGATACTCAGATTGACATAGCCAGAATTTTAGCCAGCAAGGAAGAATATTCGGAGACTGAAGGATCAAGTGCAAGAAGGATAGCAAGAAGCTCTTCAGACATCAGCCATCTATACAACACAAAAATAACAGACTTGATCAGAAGAAACGCCGCACTTGAAGACCAGCTTGCAACTGCGCTGGCAAGCAAAGACCAGGCAGAGAAGAACTTGTCTTCTGTCATTAACAGTCGGGAACAGTTGGAGAAGAGACTTGCCAATAAGGAAAATGAAGCTGAGTTGCTGAAGGAGAAGATAGCAGGCTTAGAGTTGGCACAAGAAGAGTCGAACAACCTCTCCAACACCGTTCACACTGATAATGTGCGCCTGGAGCGTGAAGTGGCATTCTTGAAGGCCATCACAGATGAGACCCAAAAGGCAAGAAAAAACTTAATATGTTCTCTTAAGCGCGATGATTTTGGTTGTATTTCTATATTGAGTTGGTTTTATCCGTGTAGGAGCTGCATTCCACTCGCAGAGTTTTAGCGGGAGAGCAGTCACGGGCATTCCAGCTCCAGGTATCTGAGACCTGTTTGGTTCGTACATTGAGAAGTAGAATTGTAGAAACAAATTTCTGTCGTTTGTTTAATCAGCCTAGACTGCAGAGTACATCAGATGCTGATCCTGCTTTAATCAGGTTGAAGTGTTCCATCTCAAGCAACGACTGCAGATAGTGGAAGGAAGAGCAGGAACGCTAAGGAAACCTCATAATCCGTAGGAGGCAGAAATGTGTGATCATATGTTTAAATCTCTGGGCTATAGTGGTTGTGGGTTTGTAACATCGTCTTGTACATGAATTTTACAATGTGTATATGTGACAATAGGTTTTTGTGAACCATTATGTTACACGAATTGATAGAGTTGTAATTTGCAGAGATAATAATAAGTAATTGATGGATTGAGAGCAACTTCTATAATCTGGTGTAGATCAATTGAAATAATTTACTAGATTTTCAAGTGCATCTTATACGAAGGATTACTTACTGAGGTACCACTGTCACCCACAGATTGCCTCATCGTTTTTTCCTTGTTTTTTCAATTAGCTATTTTATACTTGCATCACAATCTGTCATCCTGAGCTGCATTCCTTGTTTTTTCAATTAGCTATTTTCTTTGAACTCCGAAGCTGCACATTTAGGCAGTGTTTAATATTGCTTCAATGAAAAGCGTTGTAACAACTGTTAGCTTTTTTCTGAGTAATAAAATTTAAAAAATAAAAAAAGTTATATCATCTCGAACAATACAAAAGGAATAAAGGAAATAAAAAAATTAAAATTAAAATTAAGAAGTCCACGCCATGCATAAGTCGAGCGGAACAATACAACCTAAGGTTAATTAGCATAGTAGCATAGCGTTACACTTGGATTTTATTTTAGCTGAAGTTTGACTGTGCTTGTTATATAAATCATATTGCCGAGAAAGATAGTAAATGTCCATATACATACGGAGAGATTCTTCAAGCCAAGGACATGTTCGAAAATGTGGGAATTTCGTAGAAAAGTGTATTATCCCTCCAAAATTCCTACATAACTTATTCACTCCAAATATGGCCTAAAAATGATTTTGGCTGAATGATCCGATAGTCAAAGAGTAGCTTCGATCGAGCTAAGGTTTTACATCATCTCTAGTACCGATCAAGTAAAGACTATATGTTGCACCAAATTCAAATTTTCACCTAACATTTCGCCATCTTAGATATCGCACTTGTAATGGTCTTTGGGATTTTTTTTTTTTGAGGCAGTCTTTGGGATGATTAATGGAATGCACTTTAGTGTAAGCCCACAAGGCCTCGCAAGCTCCTCCACGGCCGAAGCAGCCGACCACGAGGCTTTTAGACTCGTATTCACAAGAATGTCAGTGTACACGTAATAATAGTAAAAACATTCGTTTTGTTGTCTAATCATCGAGCGGCGATACCGTGGAGCTGACACCTAGCACCTAGAGCCCCGTGGCCATGTAGTAGGGACCTGTCCCCCGGCTTAATTACCTGCTTTAATTACTAGCTTATATTTACTGCTTGTTCGAATTTTTAAATATAATAAATAAGCTCAAAAAATTACAAAATTTTATGTGTAGTCTTTCGAAAACAACGTACTTAATTGTATAATTTTTTTTATAATTTTATCCATCCTGAATGTTGCTCAAAAATTCATACAATGATATTGTTTGTATAAGTTGTTACATATAGCAAACAAGCTCCAAAAATTACGAAATTTTATATACAACCTTCCAACATAGTTGACCTAATTTTCTAATTTTTCAAGAATTTTATGTGCTCCGAATTTACCATATTAATTCATGTTAATTTTTTAGAGACATCCGATTCACATGGCGTACAAACTATTTTTGAGATATATCTGATTCACGTGGCGTACAAACTATGTACATTAACTTGTACCGATCATTATATGTCTCCCATTAGGGATACAAAAAGACCATTTCGTCCTCGCAACTTCAGGCTACAAAAGGGAGACATTTCTACCACAAATACAGAGCTCAACAGTGACAACGATTGAGCTCCCTTTTCGCTAGGCCACAAATACGGAGCTCTCGTGTAGATCAATTGAAATAATTTACTAGATTTTCAAGTGCATCTTATACGAAGGATTACTTACTGAGGTACCACTGTCACCCACAGATTGCCTCATCGTTTTTTCCTTGTTTTTTCAATTAGCTATTTTATACTTGCATCACAATCTGTCATCCTGAGCTGCATTCCTTGTTTTTTCAATTAGCTATTTTCTTTGAACTCCGAAGCTGCACATTTAGGCAGTGTTTAATATTGCTTCAGCGAAAAAGCGTTGTAACAACTGTTAGCTTTTTTCTGAGTAATAAAATTTAAAAAATAAAAAAAGTTATATCATCTCGAACAATACAAAAGGAATAAAGGAAATAAAAAAATTAAAATTAAAATTAAGAAGTCCACGCCATGCATAAGTCGAGCGGAACAATACAACCTAAGGTTAATTAGCATAGTAGCATAGCGTTACACTTGGATTTTATTTTAGCTGAAGTCTGACTGTGCTTGTTAAATCATATTGCCGAGAAAGATAGTAAATGTCCATATACATACGGAGAGATTCTTCAAGCCAAGGACATGTTCGAAAATGTGGAATTTCGTGAAAAGTGTATTATCCCTCCAAAATTCCTACATAACTTATTCACTCCAAATATGGCCTAAAAATGATTTTGGCTGAATGATCCGATAGTCGAAGAGTAGCTTCGATCGAGCTAAGGTTTTACATCATCTCTAGTACCGATCAAGTAAAGACTATATGTTGCACCAAATTCAAATTTTCACCTAACATTTCGCCATCTTAGATATCGCACTTGTAATGGTCTTTGGGATTTTTTTTTTTTTGAGGCAGTCTTTGGGATGATTAATGGAATGCACTTTAGTGTAAGCCCACAAGGCCTCGCAAGCTCCTCCACGGCCGAAGCAGCCGACCACGAGGCTTTTAGACTCGTATTCACAAGAATGTCAGTGTACACGTAATAATAGTAAAAACATTCGTTTTGTTGTCTAATCATCGAGCGGCGATACCGTGGAGCTGACACCTAGCACCTAGAGCCCCGTGGCCATGTAGTAGGGACCTGTCCCCCGGCTTAATTACCGCTTTAATTACTAGCTTATATTTACTGCTTGTTCGAATTTTTAAATATAATAAATAAGCTCAAAAAATTACAAAATTTTATGTGTAGTCTTTCGAAAACAACGTACTTAATTGTATAATTTTTTTTATAATTTTATCCATCCTGAATGTTGCTCAAAAATTCATACAATGATATTGTTTGTATAAGTTGTTACATATAGCAAACAAGCTCCAAAAATTACGAAATTTTATATACAACCTTCCAACATAGTTGACCTAATTTTCTAATTTTTCAAGAATTTTATGTGCTCCGAATTTACCATATTAATTCATGTTAATTTTTTAGAGACATCCGATTCACATGGCGTACAAACTATTTTTGAGATATATCTGATTCACGTGGCGTACAAACTATGTACATTAACTTGTACCGATCATTATATGTCTCCCATTAGGGATACAAAAAGACCATTTCGTCCTCGCAACTTCAGGCTACAAAAGGGAGACATTTCTCGGCCACAAATACGGAGCTCAACAGTGACAACGTATTGAGCTCCCTTTTCGCTAGGCCACAAATACGGAGCTCTCATAGTCACTCATTGCTATTCTCAACTGTGTTTTGCTTCTCATTCTCATGTTTGTCACTGAGAATTAAGAGCACATAGCATAACTCAGATTTTCTAGAGAGTAAATATCGAAGCAGTCGTCACGATCATGGTAGTGTTGATTGCTTCCTCCGAAGGGCAGGTAATTTTTTGTCGCAGGTGTTCGTCGTTATCGCCCCAATAGACCGAGCTCATTTGGTCACCATTCGGTGTCGTGATTTCATATATATTTTAGTTTATCGAATTAATTCATATTTGCAGCAATTCGAGATGTAGTATTTTATGTGGCGGTAATTGCCAATTAATCAAATGATTACTTAAATGATTAACTCTGTAATCTATTATCTCATATGATAATATATGCTGAATGATTGAAACCAACCCGAAACAAGTTGACTCACCGAGTGAAAGGAGCACTTGTAGTAGTGTCGTCCAGGACTCGCGACCGTCTGTGAGGTTTTATGTCTGACAAGTGTGTTACACTTCGGACAAATCACTATAGGTGCCGACAAATAGGCGCTGACTTGGCTCGTCTAGATGTCCGGGGAGGGAGAAGCAAACCAAGGTAGAGAGAGAGAGAGAAATACTTCAGGACGTAAAGGAGAACAATTCAGGGTAAGTGGCTAAGTAATGGCTCCCTTTTGTAGCCTGAAGTGCGAGGACAAAATGGTCTTTTCGCATCTCTAATGGATGACAAATAATGATCAGTACAAGTTACTGTGCATAGTTTATACGCCACGTGAATGGTATATCTCTCAAAAAATAGTTTGTACGCCACGTGAATCGGATATCTCTCAAAAATTAACATGAATTAAAATGGTAAATTTAGAGCACATAAAATTCTCAAAAAAATTAGATAATTAGGTCAAATGTATCGGGAGGTTGTATATAAATTTTTATAATTTTTAGAGCTAGTTTGCTATGTATAACAACTCATATAAATAGCATAACCGTATAAAATTTTGAGCAATATTTAGAGTGGTTAAAATTATGAAAAAAAATTATAAATCAAGTGCATTATCTTGGGAGGCTGCACATAAAATTTCATAATTTTTTGAATTCATTTGCTATATTTAAAAATTTAAACAAACAGTAATATAAACTAGTAAGTAAGATAGGTAATTATGCCGGCTACTGCTACCTTGTGGCCGTGCGGGCTCTTGGCCTTATGGTGGCCAGGCGGCAAGGGCTTGGCCATATGATGGCTGGGCGACTGGTTCCTACCGCACGGCCACAGGGGTCCAAGTGTCAGGTGTTAGCTCTGTGGCGTCGTTATCCAGTGACCGAGTGGTACAATGAATATTTTTATTATTATCATGCGTATATTGATATCCTTGTAGATACGAACTTTAAAAAGTTATGTGTCAAAAACTCTTGATCAATGACATGCACTTCATTTTCGCTGGCTAAAGCCCACAAGGCCGCTAACCATTTGGGCCGAGAAGCGAACACGCCTCGCAAGCTCCCCCGCGGCCGAAGCAGCCGACAACGAGGCTCGCCACGCGTAACGCGAAGCACCGCTTCCTCTCGCCGGCGGCGACGGCCGGAGGCACATGGGCCAGGCCCTGCGCGGCGCCTCGGGGCGCGTGAGGCCCCCTCCCGCGCCCCAGCGAGGCCCCGCCTCCGCCTCCGCCGCGGACCCCGCCGGCGGCCGCTGGCGGCGGCCCGCCCCAGGACCGGCTCGGCGTGTCCCGGGATGGTAAGGCGGCTCCTGTTTCTTCTTGGCTCCTGTCATGTAGTTGGATCACTTGATGGCGCGAGGTTTGCTGGCATTGCCCTGGCGCTCTTCATGTTCCAATTTTGCCTAGGTTGCCTGCTTATTTGATTTGCGTACGGTGGTGTGTAGCCTAGCTCTTGGGTTCTTGATGCCGTGTGCGGTGTAGCTCCGTTCTTGGTAATTGATGCCTACATTCTCCTTAGGTTCTTGACTTGCCAGTGCAGTTTGGTTTTAGGTAAAAGACCTAAAAAAGCTAGTAGCAAATGATGGCCGATGGGCACAGAGTGCTAGTAGCAAATGATGGCCACAGAGTGCATTTTCCTTAGGTTCTTGACTTTGTGGTGTGGTGTGGTTTGGTTTTGGTTTTAGGTAAAATTTGCTAGTGGCTTTGGTTTGCTCTTCAGATTTTAGCTATGATTTGCTATAGAAGCTTGCTCTTGATTCTTGAGTCTTGATCCCTTTGTCTAGTTGGTACTGTGGGATTAAAACCTTTGATCAACTGGGAGTGAGAAACGAGAGGATTAAACAGAGACGCCCTGGTCCTGATGCTTTATAGGCATCGTGTGCACCAAGATCTCGTGCATACTGTTGAATTGAAATGTGACATGTTTAAGTAGGTAATAGGTACTATTTTATCTAATGGAGTGTATAGTGTAGTTATGTGAATTTCTAGAAGTCAGGTGTGTGATCCCAATGGGACAGCGAAACTTTTTAAATTTATTTTCCTGGGTGGTGTATTGGGTCTAAAATAATTGGTAGTCCGGTAACCTTCTCATTCACAGTTTCCTGGTGAAGACTGGGATGTGGCGTACTGAAACCAAGTATGACCAATTTAACCCGAGCTATATCAAGTTAAAATCAGCCAATTGCTACCCAGTACCCACTCCAGCTATTTTCAACATTGGTGTTCCTTGTTCCACAGAAACTCGTTACATGAGCAAGCCATTCCAGAGGGTCGAATGTTCCATCAAACAAGGGGAAATCGACCTTCAAGAATCGGCCCAGGGGTGGGGCTTCAGCGTGATCAGCAGAAGGGCGCCGTGCAGATGAAGTTGCAGAGTTGCCGTTCGTGGATGGCAGTGTCACCCGACCTTCGAACTCCAGAACGGTTGCCTGCAGTTGTTCATGAGTGGTGGACTGTTCTTCCTGGCGCTTCAACACTTGGCCGATCAATTCCTTTCAATTCGCGTAGCTCCGTGGATATACAATCGTCAGCCATGGAAGCTGATACCAATCTGTTATGATTCTGGGGTCTGGATCTCAGGTAATACGTATGGGTAGGCTGGACTTGGTCCTCGGTTTCACGGCGCTGAGCTTTCTGCCCCGCCGTGATTGAAACCGGCTTTGGAGAAGTAGGGTTCAGGGAAGGAGTCTACTTTATTTCTTAGTCTCCTGCTAAACCGCAGGGTAATATATATATGTTACAAGTCCATAATCTCCTAAACCGAGTCAGTTAGGATTCTTAAGCTTTCCTAATCTGTTACAACTTCTAAAAATAGAACTGGAATCCGAATCTGGACAGAACTGGTTAGTTCTTGTCGGATTCTTTAGCTCCTTTAGACCTTCTGCTATAATATTTCCCCCAATATTTGTCCACAACAGATTTGAACAGGTACTATGATAGTAGGCATTAATCACCTTATAGTGTTCTTGGCCATGAGCACTGATGGCAAATGTTGCTAGTAGTCAAGAACGTAAAATTTGACGGTGTGTTATACGCCCTACTTACTTTGCATGACATTTGATTTCTTTGTATGTTGATGTTTTGAAGAAAAAAATTATAAGGTCTTCTTTGTATTATAGTAGTTCCCAATGTAAATGCTTCTTCAAATAGCTAACTTTTTTTGTGTTAAAGATGCTCTTTTCTTAATTCATTGCTTGTCTAGTTTCTAAAGGCTGTGTACGTATCATGACATGAATTCGCTTTCGTGATAACTGCAAGTTGCAGTAACATTAGTTGCAGACTCTCCAGTCAGGAAGCATCCTATATACAATAAAATTGTGATGTCCCCTGCCAGGAAATATTAGCTGGCCAATGACCCGATGCCCCATATGAACAGTTGTTTCTTCTTTGCTTAGGTCCAATGGCACGGTAATTGTATTGCTATTGCTAAATAAACTTAAGGGATACTTGAATGTCTTGATCTTGATGAAGCCCTGAGTACAAGCTTTTATTGGCATTTACCAAAGCATTGTTACCTAGCAGCAGGTTTCAGATTGCTGTGGTCATTATTTCAAAATGGACTGCAGATGTCACAACATCAACGAAAGATGCCCATGGTGTACTAGAGGAGCGTGATCCAAGTTATGATGAGATGCTTAAGCACATGGTTGGGAGAATCACTACTAAGCCTGGAGGAAAGCCAGAAATGGGTGAAGTAAGTCCTCTGATTCCACATTGTTCTCACACGCTAAAAAATACTGTAGTTCATTTGATGCATATATTTTATTACATAAATATATAAATAACTGAACTGAAGAATCAGCTTATTCAGTTTGAACTTCCTTTTCTTTTTTGGGAAAAAAACAGAGACAATCTTCCATGCTTATGGACCTATGGTAATCAAATGTGGGCGGAAAGAATGCTTACAATAATTATACACCTGAATCATGAAATCTCTCTTTCCTTGTAAAACATCGGTGTTGTCAGTATGTGCTCTTCGTGGCAACCACTGTATGGTGCGGGGAAAGATTGGAAATACCTTAGCCTGCAAATAGTATTGAACAATGTCAATGTTCCTCGGAAAAGTCTTAGTCCTTGCTTATCTAGAATTTCCATTGCATGGGAAATATACTAACTCAGAGTGTTATGTTTGCAGGCTTTCGTCGTACAACGGTACAATAGGCCGCTTCCGAAGGTCAGAACATCCAAACCCGAACCTGGGGAAGGCGGGCACAGGCAGCTACCTCCAGGGACCCTCGACATCGAGCACATTCACGAAATCATTCAACTGTACCAAGGAAAGTCCGGTAGCCACCACGGCCCGATGAGTGTGGACGACATCTCCTTGAAGTTCAGAGTGGAGGCCTCCGTGGTCCGAAACATCGTGAAGTTCGTCTCACTGCCGCTGAACGAACATGCTAAGAAAGAGGAACACTGAAAGAGCCCGAGTAATCTTGCAGGGTGGCTACTACTGGAAAGACGAGTTTCGTAGTCTTTCTTAGGTTTCTTCTTCTTGTTGCTGAGAGCCTGAGATGAGATGGTGGAAATGGAAATATGCCTGCTCGTTTGCCTGAATAAAGATGGCGGCTGCGTTTTTCCCCCAGGGCTTGTCGTGTTTAATCATGGAAATGGACATTAGTTTTGAGGCTTTTTGTGCTCTTTTGTCGCATTGATCTACACTTTAAATCTTTAATACTTGATATTGTAAACATCATGAAGTATGTGTCCCTATTAAATGGGGATCCTTCTAAGCATGCCGAACTTAGTTTTTGGATACATGTGTGTGGAGACCAAAAATATATTGGGATAGTACAAGGGACTATATGCAAAGATGAGTCTACACATAGAACTAAATACAGAAGAGATAAACCTACTCTTAACACCCCCACCCCCCACCCCCTCAAAACTCATGGTGGATCATATACAATGAGTTTGGAAAGGAAATACAAATGTTACACCCTAGTCTGTGACTTCGTGAAGAAGTCAGCAAACAAACTGTAGAGCAAACACTCATTTCTACACCTGTGAGCGAGTGTACGAAGTATCCACAATAATGTACTTGGTAAGCTCATGCTTCATATGATCACGAGTAATACTGATAGCATCTGTACAGTCAGACAAAAAAGTCGTAGGTCCCATCACAGGCACTCTAAAATCTGCAAGTAGTCACCTCAACCAAGTAACATTTGTTGTCATTGCTACCATAGCTCTCAACTCAACCTCAACACTCAAACGAGAAACTATAGTTTGGAGTAGTGAACACCAAAGAAACGAGATAGTGATGCTGCGAAGTCCGGTGAAGAACGTGTGAATTCCAGCTAAGGCGATGGCCGTGTGGAGTCCGACAGAGATCGTGCAAAGTCCGACGAAGACCATGCGAAGTCCAGCGGAGGCGACGGCCGCGCGGAGTCCAGCGGAGATCGTGCGAAGTCCGGCAAAGACCATGCGAAGTCCAGTGGAGCCAACGGCCGCACGGAGTCCGGCGGATATCATGCAAAGTCTGGCAGAGGCGACAGCCACGTGGAGTCCGACGGAGATCGTGCGAAGTCCGACAAAGACCATGCGAAGTTCGACGGAGGCAACGGCCACGCGGAGTCCTACGGAGATCGTGCGAAGTCCGGTGAAGACCATGCGAAGTCTGGCAAAGGCGACGGCCAAGCGGAGTCCGATGGAGATCGTGCGAAGTCCGACGAAGACCATGGGAAGTCCGACAGAGGCGACGGCCACACGGAGTCCAGTGGAGGCGATGTCCGCGTGGAGTCCGGTGAAGACCACGTGAAGTCTGCTAAAGGTCGCACGAAGTTTGGCAGAGGCGACGTCCGCGCCGAGTCCGGCAAAGACCACGCAAAGTCCGTTGAAGGCCGCGCAAAGTTCGGTGGAGGTGACGTTTGTGTGGAGTCCGACGGAGCTTGACTGCGATGTGGTCATAAATATCGATGCAGTCATGACCACGAAGTGGTCGGACATCGACAAAGTCGACGGCGGGTTGAGGACTTGAAGCGCACGCGCTCCGTCCCTCACTCTTTGAACGAGCGTCAACGAAGTCAGTGGTGGGACAAAGACTTGACGCGCATGGTCTGTCCGTCAGACGGGCGTCTATGACCACGAGGTGATCACCATCGTGGTCATGACTCCCTGGTGTCGTGATGATGGCGACGAGAATCTCCGAATATGGCACCGCACACAAAGGTCGACTCCCTAGTGACGTGCTGACGACGCGTCGAGGTTGACGGTCGTGCTGGCGCGGATATCGCGGTCGACGGTGGTGCCGGCGCAGGCGGCTTCGACAACGATTGTGCCAATATTGGCATCGAAGCTAGCTCCTCACGGCGGTGCTGACCGCTCGCTGCCCGCGGCGCTAGGGCATCGTTGCCATGGGGTGGCGGGACTTCGGCCACCGACCGCCACGTGCTGGACTCGACGATCCTTGCAGCCGTACTTCTCTTTCACTTGGTTATGGTTGCTTTCTAGCGCCTTACTTTGCGCAGCTTCTTACGCGGTCCCCATAGATGACGCCAACTGTTGTAGCATACCCCTTTCCATGGGAGACATAGCACCAAGCGAACTAGAGAGAGCTAATGGTAAAAAAAATGAGTAGATCTTACCCCTCATAACCCTCTTGTGGGCTTATATACATGAGTGGGGTAGGATGAGATATTTCCATCCTACCTCTTAATAATTATAAAAGGTAGGGATACATTGGTACATCCCTTTATACTATTAAGTCTATATTATTGGGCCTGCTATAATGCCCAGTCGTTTGGGGCTGGCCACCCCCACAGTAAGGACAAAGAGCTGAATCTCGATAAAAGGTCAAGATTTGTCAAAAACATCTCGTGAGATTCTGAGCCGTCGAGCAAAATAACTCTTATACTCAAAGCTATAACCAAAAAACACACTCAACTGACTGAGCCGACATTTTGGTACGATCACGAGGCTGTAGTAGGACAAAATAGGTACAACCAAAAACATGGAGATGAGTGTACTGGGGGGCTCAATAGCCTCAGCCCAGAACTGTTGTGCAAAGTGAGAGGCAAGGAGAAGAGTACTAGCAGTCTCAATCAAATGATGATATTTGTACTCAGCAATCCTATTCTGAACATGGGCACCAGGACAAGAAGACTGATAAAGTATGCCCTGCTCGGAAAGAAATTGTCTAAAAACGTTAGAACAATAATCGACAGCAGAATCATAGCAAAAGTACGGATAGAATAATTAAAGTGAGTAAAACTATCGTTGCAAAACTATGATAGATCGCGAAAAACTAACCATGATTAGGCATAGCTAAAAGCTATGTAAAAATAAGAATAATCATCAATGAAAATCACATGAAACACACGTATGCTGCTCCCGGAATTCTACAAATCCCCAAAAGAACAAAAATGCCCTTGCCGTCTTGAGATCATGTTCAGCCAAACATGTTGGGAAGAGGCCTCACTTCCATGAATGCATCAACCATCTGCACAAACAGGAAATGCTTAACTCGATGCAAGAAATATATATTGCTGAACATGATACGTCTTTTGAGCATTTTTATTAAGCATACATGGCCGGAAGTTTTGTGTCCGGGTGTTTGCGTATGTGCTTGGGTGCATCTACACGCTTCCTAAGTGTGCGCGCGCGCAACAGATACTATTGTACATGAGCTGCAATGAGAACCCAACTGTGCCCCGCTCATAGTCTACTTCAGAATATACGTAAGTGTGCAAGATGACAGATCTAATGAATTGTGTACCTCCTCAGTCACTTGAGCTCTAGCTCTTTGATGTCTTGCAACCAGCTTGGATAGAACCACAATAAGACACTGCTTCACTTCACCAGTCAGCATCCTTCCTTCCTTGTACTCCTGGGGTTAGTTTCAGAACATTAGTGCAATTTAGTTGGGGAATATAAGTAAAGAAAACATATCAGATATTCTAGTGCTATATGCCTATATATATAACATAACTTGTAATATTACCTTCTTTATGTGCTCAAGCTCATCATCATCTTCAAGGAAGAAGTTTAGGTACTTAATTGGGACATCCACCTGAGCACCAAAATCAAAATTTACGGATTGGTTTTGTCTTTCTTAAGGGGAAAATACAATATAGAACAGGAATATTGCAAGCGGACTACAGAAATAAAAATGCCTCACAATCTCGCACATGTTACTATGTTAGCAGTAAATACTAATATTAAAGGCTTCAATAAATGACAAAACTACAAAAGAAGAGGCCTGTTCTCACTTGCATGTACTGTGGAATTGGCAGTTTTTCTTGATATATTCAAATTACTTCTTTAATTTAAGTTTTGCATTTCAAACAAATACATGTCAGAAAATGGTGCATAATCCAGGCAATCACAGAAGCAAAAAGAAAAGGGAAAAAAACTTGCTATCTGCACAAGTTTGGTGTTCAGTAGTGCTCAAGAACAATGGGAAAAAGCCTTACCTCAAGGTTAGCTCCAAGTTTTCTATGGAGCTCTATCGAGTCCTGGCCGCCTGAGAAGGCATATTTATTCACCTAGAAAAGGATGGAAAATATGATAAGCCCATGACATAACAGAACTATGAGACATAAATTTCATGCTTGGCAGCTTGGCTCAATCCAACAACCATTTCACCAAATTTAAATGGCCTAACTCAAAACATGTAACTGCTTGGCAAAAAAATTTTCAGCTCAAAAACAATGTTAACAATGTTCAGGACAAACCTTCATCTTTATTTCCTTAGCACTATCTGTCACGTATATTGCAGAATTCGGATCACTGGCCGACATCTTCGTGTTCTCCCCCTGTAAAAAAGAAATAAGCAGCCCGCATAAAGCAATGTTCTTGACATTAGGGCCATCAGTAATAAAAGTAACAAAAGATATGCTGAGCAAAAGACATGAAACATGGACTCAACGAGTAAAGTTGGAGTCTTGTCAAGACATAGGTAAATGCAATTTGAGGAAATAGCAAGCTCAAAAATTAACTAGGAGTCAAACTAGGCCTGCATTTCTCATAGTAATAAGTGATACCGCCCTCATCCAAAAAAAATATAATAAGTGATATTGCCCTAATCCAAAAAAAATAGTGACTTATGTTGTTTGCCTTGGCTAACATATGCATAAATATGGGTTACACTAGTAACTTTACTGGAAACAAATTTAGGGACAAAACTTGCCAAAAAACCCTTCCTTTAAATTGAAACATTTTATCTGGAAGCAATCACTTTGCTATACAGTCCTAATTGGCTAGCATTAAAGGAATAGTTTCAGATCATCAAAGTACTGAGCATGAGATCTGCATAACTGCATTGTGCCTGTATGCATAAACTCATTTTTTATGACCATGTTACACTTCTATGCAATGAAGACATTTAAGTTCCAAATCCATGTTCGTAAAAAAATGTACCTGAAGAGCAGGGAAAAATCTTGATTCAATCAGTGATGGTTTCTGATAACCAATTCTTGGAGCAACGTCACGAGTCATCCTGAAATAAGGATCCTGGGAGAATAGAAAAAATATGAATCAAATGAACAACTGAAACTTGCAAAGAAGAACATGAATATCTGACGAAAGTTCAGTATGTTTAAAGAAATTACTCAGATATACTTCCATGATAATTATCTAAAGAAAAATTTATCCATATTCTGCGTATAGAGGTAGGACACAATTCCAATTCAGTGCTGGAAAGCAGCAAGAACTTACAAAGCCTTAATTCTGAATTCGGTGATGCTAGATATATTGTAAGTATGCCAACAAACAGATATACAACCAATTATGTTGGACAGTCAGGATTATTATACCAAAAAAATATGTTTGTACCTGGTCTATGGCACATGGGATCAAGCACCGTAGTTGGTCATTGCCAGAGAAGAGATGGGGAAATGAAGAAGGGAACGATGGAACTGCCTGCACAGGAGGAAAGCTAATCTTTCCTATGTGGTCCTCTTGGCTGAATCCAAATATTCCTACAACCTGTCATTCAAGAGTAAACTATATTAGCAAAACATAATGCTTTAAGAGAAGTAAGCAAGCTCTATAATGTCCAAAATAAGCAAGCTCTATAATGTCCAAAATACTGTTCTTAATTAAACAGCTATCACCTTATTATATGTCACACATCTGGCAACTTTAACCATATTTTCATAAAAGGCACTGTAAGAAAAAGATAGAGGGTTATTAATTTGTTATAGAATAAATAAGCTACGACTGACCGTACACATTTCACTTGCTTAGTGAGTAGTGACAGAATAAACAAGTAAGCAGTCATAAGGTGAAACATGAATCAAGACTACAATTAAGAAGAGTAATCTTACCCTCCAACAAAATTAAAATCAGAGAAAATGAAAGTCCTTTCAACATCAAATCCACATGCTATAATGTCTTTTGCATTTTCACGGGCAAACCTTTTACTTTCCTCAACAGTCAAGTTCTTCCACAAGAACTTCTCATCATCAGTTAGCTGTATTACTAGAGGCACCTTGAAAGCATCCTGCAAATATCTGAAGAAAGATCCTGATGGTTAATCAACATTGCCCATGGTTACTTACAAAATCAGAATTTATTATGTGCTGCTGTTTCTGTGAAAGATAGAACATAAATGCTCCCAGCATGCTACTTAACGTTTAAAAACATGTTTAAATCCCAAATTTCCTTTTTGGCAAGGAAAAGTTAAAATGGGATATTCCAGGACAGTTTTCATTGCACAGTCCTTTCCACAGGCCCGGCAATTCATTAGATCACTTTGCCAATTCCCGGCATAAACTACTACAAGGATGAAGGATTATTTTCAGAATCGAAAACAGATAAATTTCACTAGGTCTATCTGCCTGGCTGCTAACTAATCAAGAACAATTTCTGCACGTCATCAACGGAACCAAAATGGGTAGTTGTAGCAGAAAATAAAACCTACGCCCTTGCCGTGGCGGCAGCATTGCCAAGTAATTCAACACGGTGCATCAAGAACATAATAGAGGAGCAACAACCGCAGGTTCTGCGGTTGGAACCAATTACGCTTACTTGGTGAACATGAAGGGGATGAGGTGACCGAGGTGCAGCGCCTCCGACGAGGGCCCCCTCCCCGTGTAGAGGTAGAACCTGTCCCCCCTCTCGTACAGGTCCAGTATCTCGTTCAAATCCCTACAAAAAAAAAAGTAATTCCAAAATTTCGTCAGCGATTCCACCTTCATCTCCTCCTACGCTGACGAAAAAGCAGGGCTTTTCATGAGGTTACCGGTGGGCAAAGAAGAGGCCGCGGCGGAGGAAGCGGTGCGGCGGGCGGGCGGTAAGGCGCGCAACGCGGTCAACTAGCGCGGCGTCGAGGCGCTGGCAGCCGAACTGATCGACCAGCTTGTCGTAGTCGATGCCGCCCTTCCCCGCCGACACCTCCCACGGGTTCACCACCTGCTCCGCGGCCTCCCCCTCCTCCTTCTTCTCAACCTCCGGCGCAACCGCAGACATATCTAGATCTCCTACCCTCTCTCTCTCTCTCTCTATCTGGTCGCCGCCGATGAGGTCGCCGGAGATGAGATGGGAGGTGGCGGCGCGGAGGGGAGGGGATAGGAGCGGTTGAGCTGTGCTAAACCCCGGATTTGTTTCTGCTCCTCTGGCTGACGTGCGGGGCCCGATGTCAGTAGCGAGAGGAGCAGTCGTTATGCGGGTTTGGGTGTCGGGTCTAGCCTTCTATAGTAGCCGTCGCGCCGGACCCGACTCCAAACCGGACTACTATCACAGCGAGGTTTCACGTAAAGCGGTGATTACGCTAGCGGCGGCCAGTTACGTATTCCTTCCAATTCGCCAACAGAGGTGGTAATGCGCATCTTTGTGATTCTGTCTGGTGACAACTTGCTTACCACAAAGAAACCAATTAGAGGGACTTGATTATTTGTCACTTAATAGATTGTTACCCTACAATTTGCCACACCTTATATTGTAATTGATTATTTGCCACCAAATAGCTTGAAACCTGGATCATTTGCCACCTTGGATTATTTTATTCCTTTTTTCAGCATGTGATCCCTGTACTTCCCATTTTGCCCCTGCGCACCGGTTTGGCCTCCATTGCTTGGCCTAAGGGCCTGTTCTTTTTTGCTGCGGTTTTTGGCTTTTGGTCACTTGTGACTTTTAAATGTTTGTACGAGAGATTACAGAGTAATGTAAATCCACGTGGGTTTTCTTGATATAAATAAAGTCAGTAAAGTATGTACTACAATTAACTAGTAGACCTTATTTTGAAAAAAAAAATACTATATTTAGAAGCTAGTTACTGTAGAAAAGCCGAAAAGCAGCTTTTAGAAGCTGAAAAGAACAGAGCCTAACTCGACCAAGACATGGGAATGGATATAGTTCACACGAGGGATCTTCCAAGGTAAACAACTAGCTACAAGAGTAGGCAAAAGGCTGGAATGGCCGATGAATGCACCGACCAAATAGCAACGAAAATGTAGAGCCTAGCACAGCAGGTGCAAAGGAAATGGAAATGCAGGTCGATGCCAAACGCATGTTGAAATGGAGGAGAGAATTTCCACACAGAGAAAACAGTAACATGCAAAGCCCCAAAAGAATATTTTAACACAAAGGGATGATCCACATTTGCCTCGAAGTTGAAGCGGTATTGGTAAAACTAGCTTCCTGACCACAGCAAGGGCAGCAGGTGCTTTCGGGTCGGTGTAATTTCCCGGCACGCCGGTCCACAGGGTATCATCTGCAAGAACATTTGGAGGCAGCACATTATGGCTAGTATCTTCACTTGCCTTGTGCCAACATAATAAAAACGCAGGTACATATGCATGGGTTGGTTGGGGCATTTTGTCGAACGCCTCCAGGGCGCCATTCTTGGACTTGGAGCAAACTCACTACCCTTCATCAGCTGATCCCCATGCTAGGATGGAAGCATCAAAAGAACCAAGAAACCGAATTGAACTCGAGACCGGGGGAGTGTAAGCGAGGGAAGGCGGTTGCGTGCGGTTGAGCTGGAGCTTCTCGGTGGCGCCGCCCCACACCATGGCGCCGAGGCTGCTGTTCCCGATGGGCGGCGTCCGTGAAGTGCTCCGCCGGGACGCGAACACCACCTTCGCGGCCGCTCCTCCTCCGCCGCCGCCGCCCATGCCCACCCGCCGCCTCCGTCGGCCCAAGACCTGCACCCGCCGCCGTACATGGGGCGATGAGAGATAATGTGATTTGCGGAGAGACGAAATGGAAGCAGAGGAGCGGAGGGAGTGAGTGCTTTAGCGAGTTGGGGTTGCTTAGCAAACCTCCCTTTTCTACGGCCTGCTTCTAAGGTGAACGAGGAGAAGCATCCCAAACCGCGGCGCACCATCCGGGCAAAGAGAGCGTCCCACGAGCGCATGCACGCGTCAACCCACGGAGCGTCGCACGCGTCGACCGAGAGAGAAAAACGCGACGCACCCAAGCGTAAGGCCTAATCCCCATCTCTAATATAGGTATGATGTGCTTCATTACATTATAACGAATATTTTGCTCTAAACTTCATACGTCATTTGTTAGTTTGTCCTTTTAAATATTTAATTGGTTTTGTCTCGAATTAGAGCTAAAAACCCAAGAGAAAATGACCGTAATGCCCCCTCAGCCCTCCTCCCCTTCTGCGTATCACTAGAAATCTCTCAATCTCCCTCTCTCCTCTATTCATGTGTTCTAAGCCCAACACCGGCCACCACCTCCCCCGATCTCTCTCTCCACCTCACCCTCCATCTCACTCTACTCTATTCACTCTACTCTGCAGCGTTGTCCAAGATAATTGTAAAAAATTTATTTGCAATACCAAAATCTTCCATGACTTTGAGAATATATTCTGCTATATTCTCACCCGTATATGTTGTGTTAATTAATTTGAAGCATATGATTCTCTTTTTCAATACCTAATTATCATTTATGTAATGAGTGACTACATCAAGATAATCCTCATTAGACTGACCACTTCATATGTTGTTATCTGTCTAGAAACATGAGTAAATCTAAAATTATGTGTAGTTCTAATATACTTTTTAAACATATCCGACACACCAAAATTTAAAGGCAGATCTTGTGGGGCAATTGAACGGACTATAATCCTACCATACCCTCGGGGTTATACTGCAGCTGCGTCCGCCTCACGGCTATGCCTTGCTTTTCTTTACATCGTTGGATATGTCTGTCCAAGTGTTTGGTTCCTTCTGCAAACAATTAATGATGATATATTTTACAAATAGCAACTGTTACATCATCTCCGGATGCGTCTCGCTTCATTATCTTATCAAAATCTGCCCACACGTTCGACGTTCTGGGTCTGAACCTCTTTGTTCTGGTGCTTGCTAACGCAGAAGCACTTGTAGAGCCTGATGATGGTACAATCAAGATCTGCTCTGCCATTTGAGGTGGAGGAGGAGGTGGAGATGTTTTATTTCCAAAGAATGAAAGTTCTATCGGATCAATTCCGCATTCACTCGCAGGAAATTTGTCAAAAATTTTCATGGAGAAATGTGAAAACTACAAAATACAAATAGAAAAATTACACTATTACCTATTTTATACTACAATAAAGAAAAATAAAAACAATATAAGCACATAAAATTAGTATTGTTATCTTATTTCTTTACTGTAAGCAGGATTTCAGTTTTTTCGCAAAATTATTTCGAATTTTGCCAAATTATCACAATGTGTACCAAATTTTCACAAGAGAATCGAGAGAAGAGATTACTGGTGAGGGTATGGCTGAATGAGGGGAGGGGGTTATGTTGTCTATTTATATAAAAATTTAATATTTTTTCATATTTTTAAACTAGCAATAACCATAAAATAACTATTAATTTCAAAAAATCGATCGGTACTCATGTAAACAGGCTAAATAAACCGTACATACTGTACCATGTCAAGACCAACGTGCCTAATAGTTACTTTTTTCATGCCAAATGGATGTATCTACTGGGCTATGTGTGCCTATGAACTAAACGTGCCTCACAGTTATTGTGCCGTGCTGGCCGTGCTGGTTTTATGCTCGACGTTCCCCGAGCTGTGGACTATGTCTACACTAACGGACTGTAGGCCGACCCGGTAGGAACAGCCGATCTGACCACTGCCTCCGCCATTTTATTTCCACCTCCCGCTCCCCTTGCCCTCCTCCCATTTCAATTTCAAATCTCTCTCTCTCTCTCTCTCTCACACACACACGCCCACACCAGTGCCGCCTCCCTCCCCGCGAAACCCTAACCCTAGCAACCACCGCCTCCCTCCCCATGTCCGACTCCGAGACACCCCCGCCGCCTCCGGTTGCTGCGGTGGCGGGCGAGAATTCCCCGTCTCCGGCGGTGAGCACCGGCCAGCCCGTCTCTCCTTTCCCTCCGATCTCAATAGCTGCGGTTTGATTCCTGATCGTTGTTTCGTTTTTGCAGAGGAAGGAGGAGTTGCTGCCGGTCGGGGAGAAGATCTCGGTGAGGATTCGCCCCCTCAGGGAGAGACTCGCGCTTAGGGTTTATTTGCTTTCTTATTTTACCTTTTATTTTTGAACCTACGATGAAGGGTAAATCTTCGTGTGCGCTATGGTATTTACATTCCCTCGAACGTAGTCTTCTTTGGTTTATTTAAGGGGTAATTTCTTTTTGCGAAAAAACTCCGTTGCTATGTTTGCGTGACACTGGTGAGCATAAAAAATGGCGAGCATTTTACTAATGCAACTGGAACGCAGTGGTAGTTATGCGTTAGTGTTTGGGATACCAGCTATGCACAGATTAGTATCGTGGTTGTAACCGTGATTGCTGTAAATGCTTGCGGCATTAACTGCTAGGGGAAGGGGATGTATTGTTGTCATGTTTTAAAAGTGATTAGATGCCTTTAGTCATTACCAACTTACTGTAGTTAGTTACTTACATGCCTACATCCTATTTTCCTGAAATCCTCAAAGCCCAAGCACTACGAGACTTGCCTCCATAGTATCCACCTCATTGTTGCACAACCCCAAATATGGTCGTGGGGACTAACTCATACAATGGATGCACCATCCAAATTACAGATTAAGCTTTCTATATTTGTGAAGATTTAGTGTTCAAGGATCAAAATCTGAATATAATGTCTTCAAGGATCAAAATCAGTTCCAGGATCAATTTTGACAAAATTAGTCTGTGGGGATGAACATTCTACTTCTGTCTACGAGAAACATCAATGAGCTGTTACTCCTGGACCTTCCTCTGTTTGGAAACATTGATGAACGATACTAATTATGAATAGAGGCATGAAGGAACTTTGTCAACTACCTATTGCCGCTAAGAAGTGGTTACAAACATATTATATTTTACCCATATACTGTCATGTGTGCCCGTACTCTTATTTGCTTGCAGATCATTTTTATATCTAACTGTTATGGTACTAATTTTTGTGGATGTTTCGGTGGATGGGGAGAGGTGGTAGGAGATTGAATTGTGAGTTTAGATGGGAACGGAGGGGATAACGGATGGAGGTAGGCTCGCCCTCAACCGGCTGTCCGGGATTTCCACCGGCCAGCTTGGAGGCTCTGAGACGCTAGATTGAATAAGTTTGATTCTTATTGCCTGCTCTCTGAAAAACAACATAGGTCCTTTATATAGGATAGTACAAACCGAGTACAATCTGACTCCAAAATCTATTTACCCGATCTGGTAAGCAGATTCAGTATCCCCTTCTAAATCGTGATATAATCCGATTCCTATTCTTAGCATATATAACCGGTTTTGGTTAAGCCAATCCGGACTCTTTCCTAATACTAGCAATCCTTTCGAAATTCTGGTCCGGCCACCCGCCTGAATCCCGGTTTGACCGCTTGAATCCTCCCCATCTGACCACATGAATCCAGTTCGATCGCTCACTCGACTCGTCTCGACCGCTGGGTCCTGCATCGACCGCCTGTAGCTCATCATGCGTTGCCGGCATCTCTTGAAGTCTGAACTTGCCGAAACTGCCGAGACCTCCTAGTATAATGCTTGCCCCAATAAGAGGCCATAACATTACACTGCTCGCGGCGAGACAACTCGTCCTCGAGCTATCGGGTTGTGGCCATGGGCTGAAACCTTCGCGTCCCCATGATGACGAAACGACACAATAACAACGTCGTGCAGCCTGGAAGATGATGAGCGAAGCCTTGATACACAATAGCGAGGACAACACTCTAGCGTTGGCTGACGACGCGAGAGTCATAGGTGGCAAGGGCAATCGACGCAGGGCAGCAACGATATCCTTCTTGCCAACAAATGCAACGGTTGTGGAAGAGATGCGACGACGTCGCTGACCCCCACATGGCAACTGTTGTGCTCCACACTTGAGGAGGCACGGTGTTGGTCGGCTGTGTGGAGATGACCGCCGCTGGACAGCGACAACCTTCCTCTTTGGCAAAGGCACCAAAGGTGAAACCTGAAGAGGAGTCGTTGTTGGTGATGTGGCCATTGCCAACGCTGACGCCGAGGTAGGTGGTGGTAGCGCAGCCATTGCATTGGCACGCGACGCCTCTTCCTGCTCCTTCAGCTTGTTCACCAACTCCATAGCCTTCTCCAAGTTGGCTATCATATTGTCGAGTAAGGTCCCTATTTTCTTGTTGCTAGCCATCAACATATCTAAGGGAGATAATTCAGCATCGGAAGCCAAGGTGAGTGGCTCTGATACCAAATTGTTATGTTACTAATTTTTGTGGATATTTCGGTGGATGGGGAGAGGTGGTAGGAGCCTTGTTATTAAGTCGCGCGACTAGTCGCGACTAATCGTCGATTAGTCGACAAGTCGGCACACAGGCACCGACTAGTGCCATCGACTCGACTAGTTGCACTAGTCGGTCGACTTGTCGACTAATCGGCGATTAGCCGCGACTAGCCGCGACTAATCGACCAATGCGAGTTTTTTTTTTTGCTTTAGACCCGGTTTGATGCATTCTTCTAGAGCAAGATCCGAGTATTCTTCCACTCTGAGCCTGGGTAGCAGTAGCAAGTAGTAGTGGTGATAGAAGACAGTTAGTAGTAGAAGCAACAAGCAAGTAGTAGTGGTGATAGAAGGCAGTTAGTAGTAGAAGCAACAAACAAGTAGTAGTAGATTAGTCAACGACTAGTCGGGATTAGTCACGACTAATCTCCAAGTCAGTAGCATCACGACTCGACTCGACTTTACGACTTAATAACCTTGGGTAGGAGATTGAATTGTGAGTTCAGATGGGAACAAGGGGGATAACGGATGGAGGCAGGCTCGCCCTCAACCGGCTGTCCGGGATTTCCACCAGCCAGCTTGGAGGCTCTAAGACGCCAGATTGAAGAAGTCTGATTCTTATTGCCTGCTCTCTAAAAAACAGCATATGTCCTTTATATAGGACAGTACAAACTGAGTACAATTCGACTCCAAAACCTATTCACCCGATCTGGTAAGCAGATTCGGTATCCCCTTCTAAATCGTGATATAATCCGATTCCTATTCTTAGCATGTATAACCGGTTTTGGTTAAGCCAATCCGGACTCTTTCCTAATACTAAGCACTTTTCGAATACTAGCAATCCTTTCGAAATCCCTGTCCGACCGCCTGCCCGCCTGAATCCTAGTCTGACCACCCGAATCCTTCCGGCTCGATCGCTCAATCCGGCTCGACCGCCATCAATTTCGGTCCGATTGCTGGTCTGGACCGACCGCCAGAGCTCGTCACGCGTTGCTAGCATCTCTTGAAATCTGAACTCACCGAAACTGTCGAGACCTCCTGGTATAATGCTTGCCCCAATAAGAGGCCATAACACTAACATTATTCTCTCATTCGACTTTGACATTTTCTACTCATTTTTTTAGAAATAACGTTTGGATTCTAAATAAAAAAAGGAAAGAAATTAACTTTTGGTGCTTTTGAGCGACAGGAATTAAATGAATCACAATCAGAGCTTTTGGGGAGACTTCGAGGACTCAAGGAGGTATGCTGAAATATTCTGAAGTAGTTAGCTTTATTTCTCTTTTGCGTCTTCATTTATTTGTTCATGAATGTTGAACTTTGGGAAATTAAATTCACGTAAAATCCATGTGAGTGTAATAACATATTTTTTTTGTATGTTCACGTTTTATTTTTCCATTTGAATAACAAGCCTCAAGGAGAGTGGGCTCATTAGAAATAGCAAATATATTATATCTTTGTGGTGTTTATAAGTTTATTTGTAATACTTATAAACACAACAAATGCATAATGGGTGTGTGTACATTTTTTCCCAATGTTGGCGTGCTTGCATTTTTTGCAAACTACTTCATTGTGTTGCTTGGAATTGTTAAGTGTTGGAACTGACCTGTCGATTTAAGTATCTTGTTGGTTTTGTTTCAGGATCTGCAGAATTGGAGGAACAATTTAGACACCCAAGTGAAGAAATACAAATTTGTGAGTTTCTGTGCACTTCACTTGATGCTGTATGTTTATTTGTATTATGCAAATCTGAAAGCCCTGCATTCTACCTATTTTCTTTCTCTTGTGGTGGCCCCAGGCTTATTGTATCCACACTTGGTTTTCAGAAAGCAAAATAATTGTTGTATTTTGATGATTTGAGTGACAGCTTACTTTTTTTTTCAATCAGGTCGGGTTTGGTAGATGATTCTGTTAATTTTGAATAACAACTTGAAGCTCCGTAGAGATCTGATAGTACAATAGAGTTATATGTTCTGTTATCTAGGAGCCCCTCAATAGGGGAGAATGAAGGAAATAATACCTACAGTGATCAAGTTTCTACCTTGATGATTCCATTTAGTTCTACAATTAGTTGTAAATACTAAGTACATGTGTTCCAAAAAACATGGCCCACCTTGTGCAAAGGCAAACTAATTCTATGCTAGCACCCATGCTATAGCACAGTTCTTGTGATTTGTATATACCGGCTTATTTATCATTCTGTCCTGCAGGAACTCTCTGATATCAAAAGTGCACTCAATAGTGAAATAGAACAGCTGAGATCAGTAAGGATATGTTCTGATGTTCTGCAACAGCTTTCAAATATTCATCTCCAGATTTTTGCTCATTTTTACAAACTGTTTCCTCTGCTTTCCCCCTTCTAGGATTTCCAAGAACTAAGGACCACCCTTAAGAAGCAACAGGAAGATGTGTCAATTAGCTTGAAGAATTTGGGGGTAATTACCCTTCTACATTCATGATGGTGCAATTTATATGTTGAATCGCTGATGTGAACTTTTTTATGTTAAATTGTATCTAAACATTTTTCTTTCAGCTACAAGATGCTACTGAAAATGACGGGAACAGAGGAAGCAGGAATACAAGTGAGGGTGTGTCAGCTAACTTAGGGAACCTGAAAGTAAGTATCTTCCTAGCTTATTTGCCTTCTCAAAAATTGGCTGGCTTATGATAGAAATTTTCGGATATATAGGTAGTTGCAAGTTGCAACCATATGATAGTCAAGTGACTTGTGTTCTATAATCTGCATTTTTTTTGAGATGCTATGATCTGCACTGAATAAAATGCCAATTTTGTAAAAAAAAGTTTGTTAACTGTGCCACTCCCACCCATTTCAGTTGGACGACAATCCGGAAAATCATGACAAAAGCAGATGTGTCAAGGTGGAAAAGAATGTAAGTAATTATGTATTGGATAGCTAGAGCAGATTGGCAATGATTGCTCTTGTTTCTATTTTGGATTTCCAGAACTGTCAAACACTGATCTGTGAATACTTTTGTGAACAATTGAGAATGTTGAATTTCTGAAATTTAGCATGGCATCTGCTATTTGTTCTCCAAATGTAGCATGATCCCTGTTATCTTGGATGCCTAAATGTTGATAACATAAGAGAAGATTTGATTGTCCTGTTATCAGTTTAGGCTGAAGGGTACGATATGAAAAATTCTGAATGGTCAAATGTGTCCTGCACTTCCGCTATTTAGACCATCTTCAACACAAGGACCCCTATTCTTTCTTTTAAGTTTTCGAGAGGAACAAAACACCCCATCCATTCACCCTTGGGCTACTTGTGTTAGCACTTAGCACATAAAAGAAAACAAATATTTTTTGAGAGATGCAGAAACCACATCAGTAGTCTTAACACTGGTACTGGGAAAACAAGTAGGTGAATAAGTAACTGTGTGATTTATGCTTCGATGGTGGTGAACTTTGGCCCGGATCAGGGACTGTTCATTTTTGAACGAACTGGCCAGACAGAGGACTCACATCTAGTTCTTTCCTAAGATCATTGAGCGTGCGCTGAGAATCACTATGATTGAATTTCCCATGTTCTGATGATGTCTTATTTTCTGCAGTGAACCACAGTTACTTAGTGGATGGTTTCCTAATATTTTACTTGACCTTGTTCTTTCTGATGGCTGCAGGAAACCGCTGAAGATGGCACGGCGGGCAAAGATACTAAGACAGAGAGCGCAAGCGACGAATAAATCAACTCAGCAATGGAAAATAGAAATGGGCCGCTTCTTTTGTGGCCCTGCTGTAGAAAATTTTAGAACAGCAATAAATTTGTTCCTGGACCAGAAACGAGTCCATGCTCTCTGATGGCTCGGCCGTGTAGTTGTAGTCTTCTCAAACGCTGTTGCGACTCATGAGCTCCTACCCTCTCTGGGATCGTTGTAACGTGTTTCACCATCTGCAAGTTTGTCAAGTCTCCAATCTAATATTCAGGAGCCATCTAATTGTTTCAATGAAAAGAAATCACATATGAACCCTGTAGCCGTCTGACCGTGAATCTCGATGCATGATCGGACGGCTACGAGGGGTGTCCCATGTGGGGAATCGCTGAATTAGCGACTAGAAATTGGCTAGCGTTGCAAAGCATAGTTACTGAAAGACGACCATGTAAAGATACACAAGGGTACTCCCAAAAGCTGTGAAAGTTGATAGGCAGAGACATGGTACGCCGTACGAAAAAACACATCCGTTTCTGGTATCCCATTTGTGAACCCGATTTTCCACGTCATTTCGGACTTTGGGGGTTTTACCAAGGTGGCGTTCGTACACGACTCGCAGCCCAGACAAGCCATGTACTTCAACCATAAACCCCATCCACTAGTGTTGTGTTGGCTGCGTTGCGCGCCGCCGCCTCGTGGCCTCTCCCTCCCTCCCCTGCCCTTCTCCGTTTCCAGATAAGGCTATATATATAAAGCGCCTCCACCACTCTCCTCTCTCCCTCCCCCTCCATCATCTCGGGGGATTAGCCAGAGCATCATCACCGCCGCGTGTTATGGCTAAGGTGACGTGCTCCGATTTCTTCGCTGTTTGCATGTATGCTCGGAATGTGTTTGTGGATACGCCTGTGCCGGCGGCGGCCGTGTTGGGTTTGTTGTATAGCTGTAGGTGGTTCTTGGGCATGGAGGCATGGTGCTCCTTCGTCCGTCCCTAGGAGTTGGTAATTTGATGGCGTAATTGTGCTAAAGTTGGGATCTTGGGTGGGGTTGATGGCCTTCTGCTTGCTCCGGTGGCTCATTGAATTGCCGCCGGAATTGCTTCGTTTCTAGCTGGTTTTGGCTATGGGGTCGTGTTATGTTGGGTTCTTGCCGGCGGGCGCAGTGTTTGTCGATGGTACTGGTGCTCTAGTAGAGATAACGCCGTGGGCGGGCAGACGGCACGGCCGACTCGGCTCGGTCTCGACGGGGGCAGCGGCAACCGGCACGGCCATAACTCAGAATGTGTGGATGGCCATTTTGACTGACGCGTTTTTTTGGGGGGTTAGATTGAGTGATGCCAATTGGGTCCACAGTTTGTACTGCTCTGTACTGTTTGCTGTAGCTCTTACCAGTGAAGAGTTAAATTTTCGTTGTTCTGAAATTCCCAATTTTCTTGCAAGAAGTCTGAAGATCAATGGGTAGTTGTCCTCATTTTATTTTATTTTGATTTTCCTCTCCTTCTGGTGATTAAGGCAGTGAAAAGTCGAATTTCTAAGTATAAGTTTGATTATGGTAAAGTCAATCTTTAAGTAGAAAGTTACAATATCACATTCCTACTGTCCAACAATGCAGGTATTTAAGCCTTCTAGTTATTCTGTTGGTCTGTGTTCCATTTGGAGCAGAAATATCTTCTTTCTTTAGTTGTGAGGACGTACTTCCATCTTGGGAAGGCATTTTGCACATAATCTTATTCACCACCGACAATGGAAAATGCTTGGTATATATAAAACAGATTCTCTCTTCATTCCCTTTGTGGCAGGAAAAACATACACATATGTGTTATTTATCTCTTTGGACTACTAGTAAGGATTGTGTTTCTTCAGGTGATGTGAGAACTTTGGTTGTAGGAGTGCTAAAATATAGACTTTATCAGTTTTGGTTCACTGTTGTACTCACAATAACAATCGCTGGCATTCATCTCATAGGCTATATAGGGTAATAGTGATGTGCCATGTGCATTTCTAGGGACAAGATGCACATTGAGTTCAATTTCGGCTTTCCCAGATAAAGATACGCAGGTCTATCTAAGCATGAAGAATGGGGCCTGCTTGTTTGGAAATAGTTCAACCTGCTTTGCCTGAATATCGATAATAGGTCATTTAGGATCCCAGTCTTTTTAAAGTACTCTCCACTTAGAAATAATTTATAAGGTTTCAGAATTTCATGATTTTGTACTCTTCGGGGTACATTGGCACTAGAATGCTGGACAAGATGCATATTTTGCACTGGAGTATAATACATCACTCATGACGTCTGATGCCCTATGTGTTTCTTTAATCTTTATTCCTACATGCTATTGTTTTGGAGTTCTGATTTTATATTTCTTTTTAACAATCAATCTAGTTTGTATGTCGCACAGTCGCAGCATCTTCATCATTTATTGTTCTTCGTTCACATCAGATTTGTTGGTATTTAGCTCTTGCTATTTTTCTTAATGAGTTTCTGCCCTTGTACAGGGTTCTGAAGGAATCAAGATTCTGATATAGTTGCTGCATAGCTCATCCCCTAAATTCAAAATGACGCCAGCGATTCATTACTCTGTTGGCAATATCAGCCTGTGTCACATAGGCAGTTTCAGGCCTAGCCAAGAAATCCAAATAAGAAGGTTCCGTGGTTCAGAGGGGTATTCAAGAGTAGCATCAACATCACATCGTAGACTGCTGCAGCCACAAACAGCATTCCACTTGATCAGCATTTACAAAAGAAGAAACTGGTCCTCTGCCAACAGGTCAAGAACCTTGTCAGCAGCAGCTGTTGGGACTGATGTCACAGTCGAGGATTCAAATCCATCTCCCTCAGGACAAACTTCCAATGAAAGCTCCGAGGCTGCACCTGGCACTGCTGAAGCTAGTGAGCAGGCTGAGGCTGGCGCGGACCCAGCTTCTTCCACTCCTAAATTAGGACGCAACATACGGAAGAGTGAGATGCTGCCATTGAAGGATGAAGATCTAGTTCCTGGTGCATCTTTTACTGGGAAAGTTAGGTCTATCAAGCCATTTGGAATTTTTGTTGACATTGGAGCATTCACTGAAGGCCTTGTTCATATCTCTCGAGTAAGTGATGGTTTCGTACAAGATATATCTTCCATCTTCACTATTGGGCAAGAGGTGTCAGTGAGAATAGTGGAAGCAAATAAAGAAACAGGGCGCATATCTTTGACAATGCGGGCAGGTGGTGATTATGTCAAGCCAACAAAGGAAACACCTAAGGCTGCAAGTGGTGGGAGGAATTCCACTGCAACTGCGACCAGAAGCTCAACAAGGCAAACAAAGGAAAGCGAGGAGGCCAAGAAAATGGACGAGGCAAACTATGTACGAGGACAATCTCTGACTGGCACTGTGAAAAGTACTACAAAATCAGGGTCATTTGTGATGCTGCCTGATGGAAACGAAGGATTCCTCCCCAGGGAAGAGGAAGCAGTGGCATTGTTCACCCTTATCGGGCATTCTGCATTGGAAGTTGGTCAGCAGGTAAGGGTGAAAGTACTGAACGTAGCACGAGGTCAAGTCACTTTGACAATGAAGGAGGGAGAAGATGATGAAGATGACTTGGCATCTTTAAACACGGAGCTGAAGCGGGGATGGTCTAGAGGGACCAATGCGTTCGGGTTAGCTTTCCGTAGGAACAAGGAAATCTCTGCATTCTTGGATCAGTGGGAAAAGACAAAAGTTCCGGAAGTACAAGCAGCTTCTGGAGCAGCAGTGGGCACTGGACTTGATGCTGAAATAGGAAGTGACCAGAGCCTGGACAAGGAGACTGAAGCAAACAATGCTGAATCACTTGAAATTGATAGTTCTATTATGGAGGATAAGGAGATTGATAGTATAACTGCAGAGGAGAAGGACAACGGACTGAGCAAGATCGAACCAGTTGAGAGTGATAGTTCAGTTGCAACTTCTGAGGATGATAGCACAGTTGACAAGCTCGTTGAGCCTCCTTATACAGTTTCTGCTACTGAAGCTGAAAGCAACGAGGATAGCCCTTCAAAAGAAGCTGTCACCGCCGCCATTGAGGAAATCGCTCCTGCAGATGAGGAAAGTGGTGAAAACTTGAGTGCGTCCTTGTCATCAGTAGCAACTGATGCTCCTGTCCCTGAAGTACCTGAGGCCTCTCCTCAGGAGGGAATTGAGGATTCTACTTCTGTGTCAGACACCGCTGATGATCAAACTGTAGAATCTGATAGTCCACCTTCAATAGGTGTTGAACTGTCTTCCAATGGGGCCACAGGAAGCACTAGTGCATCTTCGGTTCCAGAAGCTGAGGGTAAACCTGATGAGCCTGAGGAATCTTCAGCAGTAGAAGAGGTTCCTGCAACTGCAAGTAGTGAGTCCGTGGATAAAGAACCTGCTGTGGTAATTGAGGAAGTAGCAGCCTCGAGTGAGAAAACTGCAGGGGTTGCTGCTGCTGGAGCTGGAGAAGCAAGTACGATCACAGGTCAGCAGTAATTTACTAATTTGTCAACCAGATCTTATCTACAAAAGGCTCTGACATGTAGTAATTCAATCAGCTACATCTAGTCTGCAAAAGGCTATTCGAGCAATTCTACCTAAGTAGGAAGAGTATGTTAGGATAGATTGCATGTAAAGTGTTCAAGGAGCTGCTTTTGCCAGTTATTTTATTGTGTTATCGTTCCGTACTTTGGTAAAATGACCCAAGGATCAATCGATGCCAGCACTTAAGTTTTGTCCTTGCTAGCCCAAAGGGTTAAATCTGCTGGTATTCTTTGGTTCTAGAGGATCATGTACAATCCAAATATCACCTCAGTTGCCACTGTACCTTTTTGGTCTACCGAGGACAAGTCTCAACATGATACTTTGGTTTGACTTCAGTTTTGGGACATCACATTAGGAGGCTTGCTTGTTGTTCCTCCGCACTTGCATTATTTTTGTTCTGATTTTCGTTTTGTAAAACGTAGCAACTACATATTTCCTTAAAATTTTGTCTACAATAAAAAGGTTTTAAGTTTATTCCCTAGTAATTTCAAAATGACATAAACAATATTGACATCCTGGTGATATAGAAACTCCTGTAACTGTGGCTTACTGCATTTCTCAGTTGACTGCTTGATTCAAATTTTGATTTCCAAATATCATTTGTAGTTTGTTCTAAAATGAGATATCAGAACATAGTCCTAAAGCTTGTTTACGGATGCCATGTACGTTCACAGGTGCAACTAATTCTTATAATTAAAATTTCCTTTCTTTACAACTGCAACGTTCTCCTTTTTTGGTGGACATATTCTGCCCCACATTTTCTGTAGCACAAATTCACTGCAAATTGCACGTTATTCTTGAGTTATTTTTAGAACAACGCAAGAAAGACATTGATGGTTCTTTTCTGCATCTGTGCAGCAACTATTTCTCCTGCTCTTGTCAAGCAATTGCGTGAAGCAACTGGAGCAGGTATGATGGACTGCAAAAAGGCTCTTGTAGAATCAGGGGGTGACGTTGAGAAAGCACAAGAATTCCTCCGGAAGAAAGGGCTGGCAGCTGCTGACAAGAGGGCTGGCAGAACCACTGCGGAGGGAAGAATTGGTTCTTACATCCATGACAGCAGAATCGGTGTCCTTATAGAAGTGAACTGTGAGACTGACTTTGTATCCCGAGGTGACATCTTCAAAGAGTTAATCGATGATCTAGCGATGCAAGTTGCTGCTTGCCCTCAAGTAAAGTACATTTCTATTGATGACGTCCCTGAGGAGGCTGTGAACAAGGAGACGGAGTTGGAGATGCAGAGGGAGGACCTGTTGTCAAAGCCTGAGCAGATCCGGTCTAAGATTGTCGAGGGCCGTGTAAAGAAGAGGCTTGGAGAATTTGCGTTGCTTGAGCAACCATTCATCAAGAATGACAGGTTCACGATCAGTGAATGGGTCAAGCAAACTATTGCCACAATTGGAGAGAACATGAGTGTCAGGAGATTTGTTCGGTACAACCTTGGAGAAGGGTTGGAGAAAAAAAGCCAGGATTTTGCTGCTGAAGTTGCAGCCCAGACAAGCGCAAAGCCGCCACCAGCTGCTCCTCCGAAGGATGATAATCCTGAGGAATCGACAGAAACTGCAGAGAAGTAATTTCCCTCTCAGAGCCTCATCTTGGTTGTGTGTGCAGCTTATGTTTCTGGGTGTGTGCATATTATGTGCATTGGAATATGTTCCCTGCTTAGGCATTTTTAACTTAAAAACTACGTTGATCCTTTTTCCTTAAAGACAACATCCAATCTATATTTGACAAACCTACGTTTCCAGGAAAGCAGTTGTGGCGGTTTCAGCTGCATTGGTAAAGCAACTCCGAGATGAAACCGGTGCTGGTATGATGGACTGCAAGAAAGCGTTGGCTGAGACTGGTGGTGACCTTCAGAAGGCTCAGGAATACCTCAGGAAGAAGGGCCTCTCATCCGCAGATAAGAAGTCCTCTCGCCTAACCGCTGAAGGTCTGATTGGTTCATACATCCACGACAACCGCATTGGATGCATGATTGAGGTCAACTCTGAGACCGACTTCGTGGCTCGAAATGAGAAGTTCAAGGAGCTGGTGAACGACCTCGCAATGCAAGTGGTGGCATGCCCACAGGTTGACTATGTCTCAGTGGAGGACATCCCAGAGAGTGTTGTCAGCAAGGAGAAAGAGATTGAGATGCAGAGGGAGGACCTGCAGTCAAAACCTGAAAACATCAGGGAGAAGATCGTCGAAGGGCGGATATCGAAGAGGCTCGGAGTGATGGTCCTCATGGAGCAGCCCTTCATCAAGGATGACAGCAAGACGGTGAAGGATCTCGTGAAGGAGACGATCGCCGCCCTCGGGGAGAACATCAAGTTAAGGAGGTTTGTCCGGTACACCCTCGGCGAGAGCTGATTGATCAGATGGTGATCTTGGTCACAATCTTGACATCAGGAGTTGGGCACATTTTGATTCATGAAGGTGCATAGCTGTTGATAGTTTGTACTGAGTTCCATCTGTAATTCTGTATCACCCGTTATTGTTGTTCCTGGTTCCAAAGAACACATTTTTTAGCACTCATATGTAGATGACAAGAGAGATCAATGTCCATCAAAGCATTACGGCAAATTAAATTTGTATCTGGTTCTGTGTTTTGGTTCAGAGTTCTTGCTGAATCCATCAGCATCGATTTTACATTTTGTACCTGGTGGTGGTTACAGTACTACATTGAGACACTGGTTGAAATGCCCTTTTTTCTCTCTTACCACAAGCAAATGAATAGACTTCAATCGCAGATAACATGTGAAAATAGTGCAAGGGCTTATGCTGTGTGATCTGTTCCTCAAAACTAGACCCAATCTAGATTCTGACAATGGGCACTCAGGATTAATGTTACAGTGTGATTTACAAAGGCTCAACGGTATCCCTAAGATTTACATGCTACAAACAAGATGTATTCCTCTTCTGAGCAGAGATCTTATCTGTCACTACATGCTCATGTGAGTTACAGGAGCTTCTACATCCAATGCAATTCAAAGAGTACATGCTAAGTCTCATGCTGTCCCGTCGCTGTAAAATTCAAATCCATCAATCCAAAACAGCAGCTCGGGGAGAAGATTGCCCGCCAAGCGACACAGAAGCTAGAGACGACGCCCAGACCCTGGTGTTCATAGCTCCAACCATGAGCCTCCACTTGCTCCAAATCTTCCTCACATCCACGGCATGAGGCACACATTCGAGCAGCTGGGTCAATTTGGCAAGGAATCCAAGGTTGACGTGCCGGAAGTATTGGGTCCAGAAGTCTTCGATGCAGGCGAAGAACTTCGGGAAGAAGAACAAGAATATCCTTAGGCAAATAAAAAGGATGCTGAATGCTAGGTAGGGCTCGCTCTTCACTGATTCATTAATTGAGCTACTCCAAAGCTTCGCATAGTGTGAGCTTCCAGTTGTGCTCCACTTCCGCGGACCAAGATATGCAACTGGTTCTTGCCCTGCATCAAACAAACTCTCCCTTAAACAGAATAAAAGTGTTACTCGTTGGAGTCTTGCTGTTGGTGATAGCAAGATCCTTACTCTCATGGAGAGGATGACACTTGGAGATGGGGCAATTTTTTCTATTTCTCACACAATGCCATACCAACCTGAGGGGTTGGGGATACATATTTATAGGCTGCCAACCAGCCAAGCATATGCTAAGATGCTGTCCTAGATGCTAAAGCAGATGCTGTCCTAGATGCTGTCCTAGATGCTAGTCAAGGATGCTAAAGCAGATGCTGTCCTTGATGCTGTCCTAGATGCTAGTCAAGGATGCTAAAGCGAATCTTGCCTAAAGCAGATCTTGTCCTAGATGCTAAAGCAAAAGCTGTCCTAGATGCTAAAGCAGATGTTTGTACAAAGACCGCAAAGACAAAGACTTATTCATCATTCTCCCCTAAGTCTTGTACGTCGCCTTGTGGGACGTTGAACCATCCCGATCCTAGAGCAGAGCTCGAGGAATTTGATCCTCCCAAGAGGCTTGGTGAGCAGGTCCGCAAGCTGATCTGTGGTGTTGATGTAGCTCGCCTTGACACTGCCTTCATCCAAACAGCCTCGGATGAAGTGGTACTTCACCCGGATGTGCTTGTCCGCTCGTGGAAAACGGGTTCTTCGCCGAGCCGAGCGACTTGTCGTCCACCCCGAGTGCCACCGCCTCGGTCTCTACCGAGGAGATCACCAAGCGGTCGAGCGAGCCGGCGCTGAGTCGGCGGTGGAAGCCGCTATGTACTCGGCTTCACACCGACAGGCCACCACCGCCGCTTGATCGACCGCCACCAACGAGGCACTTGCCGAGGAAGAAGAGAATCCCGCTTGTGCTCTTCTTTGGTGTCGATGTCGCCGCGGGTCGCCGTCCGCCGTCATTCGGCGAAGCGCGCCGCCACGGACACCTCGGGTAGTGCAAGCCGTAGTCGGAGGTGCCCGCAACGTAGCGGAGGATCCTCTTCACGGCCGCCGATGCTCCGCCGTCGGTCGCCGCATGAACCGATCGACGTAGCTAACGGCGAACGCCAACCGGGCGCTGTGGGACGAGGTAGCGAAGGCTACCCACGATGCGCCGCAGATCGCGTCAAGCGTCCGCCTCCTCCGCCGTGCTCTCACGACTCGACTTGCCTCTCCTCCATGGGAGTGTGGGCTGGGTTGCGCCGGTGAGCCCGCCCACTCGGCGGCGCGCTTGGCGTGGCGGTCGACGAAGGGAGATACCGAGCTGCCCCGTGGACCTCGATCCCTAGGTAGAAGGAGGAGCCCCAAGTCGCTCATCCGAAGGCGGTCTTCATCTCCGCCTGAACGCCTCGACCTCGGCCTCCTTGGAGCCGGTAATCACCGTGTCGTCGACGAGACGCCACCGCCAGGCGTTGCCGCCTTTGCCCGCCGGTGACCGCACCTCGTGCGCGCTGCTGCCGAACCCCATTTGCTTGAGGGTGGAGTCCGACTTAGCGTTCGGGCTCGTGGTGCTCGCCGAAGCCATAGAGGGCTTTGCGCAGCGGAGAACCTGCCCTCCTGCCGGGATGACGAATCCCGGCCACGACGGACGAGGCCTCCTCCTTCAAGTCGCCGTTGAGGAAGGCGGACTTGACGTCCATGTGATGGACGCGCCAATCCTCCTGGGCTGCAAGTGCTAGGAGAAGACGAACGGACTCCATGCGCGCAACGGGTGCGAAGGCGTCATCGAAGTCGATCCCCTCCTGCTGCATGAAGCCTCGTGCCACCAAGCGAGCCTTGTGCTTGACGATGGCGCCGGCTTCATCCCGCTTCAGCTTGAACACCCACTTAAGGGTGATCGCGCGGTGCCCGGCAGGAAGATCCGCCAGCTCCCACGTCTTGTTTCGCCGACGGCGTCCATCTCCTCTCGCATCGCGGCACACCATGCCGCTGCCTCTCTCCGCCTCGGCGAAGGAACGAGGCTCGCCGTCGCCTGCGGCGAGGTGCGGCTCCCGCTGGTCGCGCTGCGCCAGCCTGTGGACCGGCCGCCGCCGAGGAGGTCGCCCACTGCAGACGCAGAGCGCAGAGGCTCACCGCCATGGTAGGCGCCGATCGCGTCCTCGCTCGTGAGACAATGGAGTAGCGAACTCCACCACGCGCCGCTCGTCATGGACCGGCCGTTGGGCCGATCCGGTGGTGTGGCCGCCGCGGAGAGTGCGGCCGGTGCGGGAGAAAGTGGAGTGGCGGTGCCGAAAGCGGTGGAGCACTCACGGAGCCGGTGGCGAGCAAGGTGTCGAGGTGGACGAGTCGGTGAAGACGAGCCGCTAGCTCCCGCCTCTCTCGGCGGACGAGTCGACAACAAAGTCCTCGAGTCGAAGTCGAACCGCCGCCCACCGCTTTGTCCCACGCCCAACCTCGCCGCCGTCGAACACAACGCCACGCGAGACGCGGACGCCACTGTGACAGTGGTCGAGGATGCGAGGCCTTCGAGCCTTCCGCGTAGCCGGCGAACACTCCCGAGTGCTCCGCCGCCGAGCTATCGATGTGGCCAAGCTCCTTGGCGAACGCGAGGGAGCCAAGACCCGCAAGCGGAGACCGCCGCTTGCGCCCATGCCAAGCCTCGTCGGCGGCCCCGCCGCCGAGCGCCTGGTAGGCGAACTGCTGAGGATGTAGACGCCGTCACCACCGCCTCTCCCGTAAAATGTATCCCTCGCTGAGGAGGCCCGAGCCATCCCCACAACCGCCTCGTTGCGCCGCCGACGACGCCGCTCGCCGCGGCCGACGGCGCGGAGTAGCGGCGTCAATGCCCTCATCGGTGCAAGACGACGCGAACTCGACCGCCGTGAACTCACCGCCGTTGTCCGTGCGTGGGACCCGGCTTGCGGCCGCACTCGCCTCGCAGCAGACTGCGGCGCTGATGGCGCCCGCAGCCTCTCCTTGCCGCCGAGGACCATCACCCATGTAGCGGGAGAGGTCGCCGACGAAGCGCAGAAGTAGCGTTGTCTCCCGGTGGCCGTGTCACCGCCACACAAGTCCCCGTGCACGAGCTCGAGCCTCTCCTTGGCTCTGAAACTCGCCCGCTGGGGAAAGGGGAGTCGCCTCTGCTTCGTCAACACGCAGACGTCGAGAACCGCCCACATGGTCAAGGCACGGCAGCTCGCACCATTTCGTGGCACCGAGCCGCCAGGGCCTCGGGCCGAAGGTGCCCAGCGCTGTGCCATCGCCACGCCTCGTCGCCCGACGAGCGGCCGAGACAGAGGGTTGTGCCACCGCACGTGAAGAATGTAGAGTCGATTTTCGCCGTTACCTTGGCAAGAAGGCGGCGGCGGGTCCCAACCGCAACACCCGTGCTCGATCTCGACCATGAAGCCGTTCTCATCCAGCTGTCCCAAGCTGATGATGGAGTTCCGCAGATCGGGGATGTAGTAGACGCCGGTGAGCAGCCTGTGCTCACCAGACACGGAGGTGAGGATGACGGAGCCGACACCCTTGATTTCCACGCCGAGGCGCCCCAAACTTGACGGAGCCTCTGACGCTAGAGTCAAACTCGGCAAGAACTCCGTCGACCGGCCATGTGATGGGTGGCGCCGTCGAGGCACCACCCGCCGCCTTGTTGTTGCCGAGCCGTAGAGCCGGGAGGCGTGTGCTTTTGGCTCGTCAAGGTGGAGGAGAGCCATCGCGCGGTGCGTCACGGAGGTAGTTCGTTGCTCGCACGAGCAATGAACAGAGCCGGCCGCTCCTCCTCCGCTGCGACGTGGGCTCGCCGTCCGTGGTCGCCGACACCCTTGGCCCAATGACCAAGCTTGCCGCAGCTTGTGGCAAGAGTCGCCTCGTCGTGGCTTTTGCTTGCCATGCCGCCGCCTGGCGCCCACGGCCATCACCCCAAGACGCCCCTCGCGCCCGCGGGCGTCTTCCGCGGCTTGCACAGATGCCACGCTTATGCCGCCGTCGTGGAAGAAGGCTCCCTTCTTCCCGCCACCTTGGCAGTGACCCCACCGCTCCCGAGCGAGGAGGAGCTTCCGCCAATGGTGACGGGTCCCGAGGCGCCGGCTCCTCGTTGTCAACGACCTGAGGCGACCCATCGCCTCGATCGTCATCGTGGAGAGGTCCAGAGACTCGATCGAGCGAGCCATCCGCTTGTACTTCTGGGACGCAATGGAAGAGCTTTTCCACGCCTCTCTCGCCGTAGGTGTCGTCGCCGAATCGCACTTACCGCAATGAGTGTTGAGACGGAGAGCAAAGTCATCCACGCCTCACCGCTTGAAGGCCGTGCTCCCACCCGCGCGGCGCTGCAGCAGACTTGCGCGCGCCGCCGCCGATGCGTCTTGCAGCGATGGCGCCCAAGCCTCTTTGGCGCCCGCTTGTTGGTAAGCGAGAATCGCATCTCAAGTGATCGCAGCGATGAGAGCATCCAGCGCCGCCGATCTCGGTCGTAGTCGACGCCGCCGCATCGGACCGCATCCCACATATGCCGCACTGAGCTTCACCTCATCACCGCAGCCCCACTCGACATAGTTGGTCTTGGTGAGGTAGGCCACCGCCGCCGGGCCGACGCCCTCGACGACAACTGGTACCTGTGGTGACCACGGCATCAACCGGGAGAGAGCCGCCGCCGCTGTGAAGGCCGCGCCCGCCGACCGTCACGCCGCCGCCGCGTGTTTCCTCCAGAGCGCCGCGCCGTTCGCCGCCGTTCGCCGCCGCCACGCTGCGGGCGGCGCGGCCGCCCATCGCGCCGCCGCCGCTCCCGCCTCCTCCTCCACCGCTTTAAGTCTGCGCGCTGCCATCGCAGATGGAGCTACTGAGCCGCCGCCAGTAACCTTGACCTCACGCTGCCGCCGCACGCTGCATTCGCCGCCGCCGCTTCACCTCCGCTCGCCGCCGCCACCCGCCGCCACCCTTGACGCTTTTTCCGCCGCCGCATGGCTCTCTACCGCTGCTGCCTGCTGCTTGCTGCATGAGAGCTCGGGCTGTCACGACGCCGCATGCTCGAGGCGATCGAAGGCCGAGACGCCTCGCGGACATGGCGCGCTCGTGGGGCGCATGCGTGGAGAGGGGTCGCTTCGACGAGCCGCCTGCCTCTCAGGAGAGCGAGCGGGACAATAGGTCGCCGCCGCCACGTACTGGGCCGCCATGAGGCCGGAGAAGGAGATGAGCAGGAGATGCTCAGGCTACAGGATAGTATAGCTCTGATACCACTTGTTACTCGTTGGAGTCTTGCTGTTGGTGATAGCAAGATCCTTACTCTCATGGAGAGGATGACACTTGGAGATGGGGCAATTTTTTCTATTTCTCACACAATGCCATACCAACCCGAGGGGTTGGGGATACATATTATAGGTCGCCAACCGCCAAGCATATGCTAAGATGTCGCCCTAGATGCTAAAGCGATGTCGTCCTAGATGTCATTCCTAGATGCTAGTCAAGGATGCTAAAGCGATGTTGCCCTTGATGTCCGCCCTAGATGCTAGTCAAGGATGCTAAAGCGATGTCGTCTAAAGCAGATGTCGTCCTAGATGCTAAAGCAAAGTCATCCTAGATGCTAAAGCAGATGTTGTACAAAGACCGCAGTACAAAGACTTATTCATCAAAAGTATCACCACCTACTTTCTATTTTTCCGTGAATAGTCAAAATGTCAAATTGTGACTAACTAGTGACAGTGCAACATCTAACAACGATACTAGTTATGTTGTGGCCGGTGGTTAAATACGAGCCCAAGAAACGAGGGTAGGACGCTCGCCCTCATCTAGCCACCAGCAGTGTTTTTCTCTGATGTGCAAGAGAGGCTCGGAGACCTGACTTTAGAAGAAGGGGGACTAGAGACTTGTTTGATTGTTCATTACTTAATGATAATAGGTATAATCATGTCCCATTTATAGGGAAGATTAGATTTGACCCCTAAGAAACATTGATACTGTTCACGTGACGCTACAGTACCGCATACGGTACTGTTCACATGCTGTGCGTCTCCTAATCTTGGTCTGTAACATTACACCCCTCGCAGCAAGACAGCTCGTCCTCGAGCTGTCAGGTGACAACCATGGACTAAGGCCTCCGCGTCCCCATATCGACGAAAGGGCACAATGACGTCTTGTGGCGCTGAAGGTGATCAGTGAAGCCCCGATGCATAATAGCGAGAACAACAACCTTCTAGCATTGTTTGACGTCACATGAGTCGTCGGCGCAAGGGCAACCAGCGCAAGGCAACTGCACCATTCTCACCTTGGGATGCAACGGTTGTGAGAGAGATGCAACGATATCGCCGACCCCCACATGATAGCTGTTGCGCTCCGCATCTTCAAAGACACGGCGTCGGCCGATCACGTGGAGAAGACCGCCGCTGGATAGAGGTAACTTTCCTCCTAGGCGTAGGCACCAAAGTTGAAGCCTAGAGATGAGTAGTCGTTGATGAAGGTAGAGAGGCTCTAAGACCTGACTTTAGAAGAAAGGGGGAGACTAGAGACTTGTTTGTTCATTGCTTAATGATAATAGGTATAATGCTGCCCCTTTTATAGGGAAGATTAGACTTGACCCCTAAGAAACATCGGTACTATTCATGCGACGCTACAATACCACGTGCGATACTGTTCACATGCTGTGCGCCTGCTAATCTTGATATGTAACATTACACCTCTCGTGACAAGATAGCTTGTCCTCGAGCTATCAAGTGACGGCCATGGACTAAGACCTTCGCGTCTCCATATCAACAAAAGGTCACAATGACGTCTCGTGGCACTGAAGGTGATCAGCGAAGCCCCGGTGCGTAACAGCGAGGGCAACAACCTTCTAACATTGTTTGACGTCGTAGGAGTCACTGGGGCAAGGGCAACCAGCGTAAGGCAGCTACACCATTCTCATCTCGGTATGCAACGGTTGTGAGAGATGCAAAGATATCGCTGACCCCTACATGACAGCTGTGTGCTCCGCATCTTCAAAGACATGGCGTCGGCCGACCACATGGAGAAGACCACCGTTGGACAGCGGTAACTTTCCTCCTCTACGTAGGCACCAAAGTTGAAGCCTAGAGATGAGTCGTCGTTGATGATTGGGGTGCAAATGGAGCGAATATTTCCCGACCGTCCGTCCGTTTTAATTCGGAGCAAATTTTCGGATATCCAAAGGTTTTGTCGGATACAGAAACGGAGTCGGATATTTTTTTGTCGGATACGGAAACGGTTTCGGAAAAAACATTATCCGACGGATACAGAACTATTCGGGTATTTTTCCGGATAGTTACCAGATACGAAAACGGATAGTTTTAGTTTTTCCTTTACACTCTACGCTTATTCAGTAAGAAATAGAATGCTTTCTGATTGAAAATCTATGTTAATCAACAAGCATACGGTTATTACTGGGATTGACTTGCACCGGAGAAATTAAGCCTGCTGAGAAGAAATGTATCTCGAAGGTTTATGACCACTATATTAAATACACGGTGACTGTTGACACAAAAAATGGTGGAAAGGAGAAACAACTTTGAGTGCAGTGCAATAAATGTCCCCACAAAGCTCGATGTGAGACCTTAAGGGGCACGAAGGCATTGTGGAATCATTTGCTAAATGTAATGAAGTTAAATGAACTAGTGATGTACTTGACTACTTGGCTATGGACAATTCGTACTTTTGAACCATGTGACATGTAGCTAGCTAGCTACTACTTGTTTAACTAGTCTCTATCATTTACTTGCTACTTTGCTAGCTAGAATTTACTAGTTGCTTAACTTGTCCCTGTCACCATGGGAAATTTTCTTTCGCGCATTATCCGATCAAATATTCATGACCGAAACTAACCGTATTCGGAGCGGCATGTATTCGCTCCGTATTCGTGACCAAGAATATCCGCATTCGTATTCGTGTCCCAAGACTATCCGTGTCCGACCGACTCGACAAAAATATGGAAAAGGATACGGGATGAGCAATATCCGTCCGTATCCGCTCAGTTTGCACTCCTAGTTGATGAAGGTAGTAGCGTGACCAACGCCGGTGATGGCATTGAGGGTGGTGATGGCAGCGCGACCATTGCAATGGCATACAACGCATCCTCCTGTTCCTTCAATTTGTCCACCAACTCCATAGCCTTCTTCAACGTGGCCAACATGTCGTCGAGTAAGGACTTCTTTTGCTCGTTGTTAGCTATCAATCTGTTCAAGGGAGATAATTCGGTATTGGAAGCCATGGTGAGTGGCTCTGATACCAAATGTTGTGGCCATTGGTTGAGTACGGATCCGATGACTGAAGGTAGGGCGCTTGCCCTCATCTAGCCACCGGCAGGGTTTTTCCCTAACGTGGTAGAGGCTCTGAGGCCTAACTTTAAAAGAAGGGGGAGACTAGAGACTTGTCTAATTGTTTATTGCTTAATAATAATAGGTACAATGCTTTCCATTTTATAAGGATGGCTAGAGTCGACCTCTAAGAAACCTCGGTATTGTTCACGTGATGCTACAATACCGCGTGCGATACTGTTCACATGTTGTGCGCCTCCTAATCTTGGTCCGTAACATTACACTCCTCACAGCAAGCCAGCTCGTCCTCGAGTTATCAGGTGACAGCCATGGACTAAGGCCTTCGCGTCCCCATATCGACGAAAGGGCACAATGACGACGTCTTGTGGCGCTGAAGGTGATCAGCGAAGCCCCGATGCATAACGAGGACAACAACCTTCTAGCATTGTTTGACGTCACAAGAGTCGCCAACATAAGGGCAACCAGTGTAAGGCAGCTGCACCATTCTCACCTCGGGATGCAATGGTTGTGAGAGAGATGCAACGATATCGCCGACCCCCACATGACAACCATTGTGCTCCGCATCTTCAAAGACAGCGTCGGTCGACCACATGGAGAAGATCGCCGCTGGACAGTGGTAACTTTCCTCGGCGTAGGCCCCAAAGTTGACATCTGGAGATGAGTCATCGTTGATGAAGGTGGTAGCGTGACCAACGCCAGTGACGGCATTGAGGGAGGTGATAGCAGCACGACCATTGCAATGGCACGCGATGCATCCTCCTGTTCCTTCAACTTGTCCACCAACTCCATAGCCTTCTTCAACGTGGCCAACATGTCGTCGAGTAAGGACTTCTTTTGCTCATTGTTAGCCATCAATCTGTCCAAAAGAGATAATTCGGTATTGGAAGCTATAGTGAGTGATTCTGATACCAAATGTTATGGCCAGTGGTTGAGTATGGATCCGAGGACCAAGGATAGGGCGCTTACCTTTATCTAGCCACCGATAGGGCTTTTCCCTAACGTGGTAGAGAATCTGAGGCTTGATTTTAGAAGAAGGGGGGAGACTAGAGACTTGTTTGATTGTTTATTGCTTAATGATAATAGGTACAATGCTGTCCTTTTTATAAGGATGACTATACTCGACCTCTAAGAAACCTTGGTACTGTTCACATGGCGATGGCGCTACAGTACAGCGTGTGGTACTGTTCACATGCTATGCACAGGCTAACCTTGGTTCGTAACAGGTTAGGATACAGTAAAATGTTGGACACGCATCTGTGCAAATGGCATATTAACATCCATAGAAATTCTTTGCAATCTTTCATCCATATAATTATTATTGCATCTTCTATCCATAGAACTATTATTAACATGTTTCAAGTGGTGTCATTAGAACTTGCAAGCCGCTTGTCCAGGCAGTGACTACTATTTGATACTACAACAGTTTGTATCCATTATTGGCTTACCGCATAAGAATACCATGAGCTTACAGCTGCAGATATGAATGCATGATAAACATCGAGAAGCCTACCAGTTACAGCAGTGTAAAAATTGACCAGTGAGTCGAGATCTTTAGAACCAAGAGGCCGAAACGCATATGATCCATGAGCTATGAGTATAGAAGGAAGGCTACGAACACCGTATCTTGATAAAACACTGTAAATCATGTCACCAAGGAGGTATTAGTTAAGGCTGTTCGTCATATTAATGGTTAACAAGATAACAGGAACATCGTTGCAAATTTGGGTCTTACGCTGGCATGACATTGGACTGTTCTACAGCCAAGTGCTTAATCTGTGGAAAGATTGAGCTAAGATCATTGAAGACCGGTCTCATTCTTTGTGAGAAGGGGCACCATGATGCATAGAAGAGGACAGCAGTGTACTCTTCCTTTCCACCCAACTCTCTGACAAGTTCCTGCCCATTAACCTGCCAAAATTTTCGAAGTGAGGTTCATATTAAACACCACATAGCCAAACCAACCCAGAAAAAGATACACATAAAAGCTTCATGAGCAGACAATTTTGGCAGTCTGTCTTGCGAACAATGCCACAACACGACAGATTGACTAGCGGCTACACAAAATCTTCTATGAACTATCCATCATATTGGCCTACAACTCTCAGTACTTTACAAGTAGGATTAACACTCCACCAATTCCATCAGACACACTCCATTGACACATTTAAGCCTCTATCCCAGATCTGAATACAACGCAAAGTTTAGTGGCGGTCTAATTTAAGTTGTAACCAACTAAATTCAACAATAGCAACAAATGTATCCCTCCCGGTCCCTCGACCTATTCAGAAGCCAGAGCTATCTGAATGCAAGCTTCTCCATGATTTCTAAGGGGCCATGTGAGGTCCAAGATATTTTGTGATGAACAATTGTTAATGCATGTGGAGTTTAATTTCAATTTTGCGAAAAATTTGAATTTTTTTTGTCAGGTTTCAATTCTTGGCGGTCTGACCAGCTCAGCTTAGTGGTCAGAGCGGCCAATGAAACAGGTCAGACCGGCCGGGAATATCGGTTCGACCGGCTCAGCTGATCGGTCAGACCGGCCAAGGATTTCGGCCAGACCGACCACCCTCTGATTTCAGCTGTGAGTTCTGAAATTTGGAAAATTGGTCGTGGGTTGGGTAATTCGATCCTAGGTCAGTGCATTCATGTTGCATGAAGCATGTCTGAGCTAACATAGGTTAAGTTATGAAGAATTTGTGCCTCAAAAGTAATTCTTTGTCTTCGGATGTGCAGGGAACCTTCAAGTCAATTATGGTCAATGGTGAGGACCAGGATTACACTCATGGAGGAGCCAAAGTCCAGAACGGTCCAGGATGTTGGGTGAGAAGGTAGAGCTCAAGCATGGAACAAGGAAGGCAAGAAATGTTGCAGACAAGGTTCGAGCGAGGCGTTGCACCAAATGGCTTGGTTGGTCCAAGTGAGACGTGGTCCGATGGAACCGGAGCGGGAAAGACTTCCCGACATGTGACAAGCCATTGATGCACCTACACGTAACAAGCCATTGATGCACCTACACGTGACAAGCAAGGTGATGGTATTTTGGTAGTTTGCCAAATATCGAAAACCACGTTGGATCAAAACCATGGCGCTTGAGCAGCATTTGGGAAAGCGATTTAGGTCAAGGAGATGCCGAGAAGATCAAGTGGATCAAAGGTTAAAGACTCAGCGGGTTCGAGCTCATTTGCACGAGTTAAGTGTGAGCGTAAAACCCATGTTGTGTGGGGTTAACGGGTTCCCCCAATTGTGTCAGTGGATAGTATCTATTAGGGTTATATGTGAACTGTTTGCTCCATCTATTTAGTAGATGGGGATGGAGGCTTGTTGCTGACTATTCCAACCATTCTTGAGTTAGAATTTGAAAAAGAAGAGTGCTGGGGTATGCTTTCTTGCCCTCATGGAGTGTCTATAAAACATCTATCCACAAGTAGCAATATAATCAAGTTTGTTCATCTTTCGTGAATCTTTCTTGCCTTGGTTGATTTGCTCTTGTACTTGTTGGCTCTTTGCCTCTTCTCTCCCCTTCTTGATCTTGCTGGTGCGAAAAACGTGTAAGTGATGGCGATGACTCATGTAGATCAAATCTCATCTATCTAGACACTGTGGTTTGCAAGATCTTGAAGTTACCTGGTTCTTTCATGTTTTGGAACCCTTCTTGAGAAACCTTGATACGAGGGTTTTGGATTTGATTCATCGGTTAGTTTTGCTTGCTGTGATATGTGAGGGCACATCTAGAGCCATCTTGGCTATTCTTAACCCATGAGTAAATTGTATCTCAATTTTTTTTATATTTGCCCGGCTTTGGTGCAACGTTGCATGTTTTGAGGAATGGTTGAGACTTTGGCCAAGATCATGCCGATCCTTTGATGGAATAGGTTTCTCAGTACCTCAGCAAGGTGTGTGCAAAGTTTGATTCCATGTGATTATGAATTTTTAAGTTTGCACTAAAAGTGGTTTGGACTTGGCTGATTTTCTGTTCTACGAACAGGGGAGCGATCAGACCACTCCTGGGCAGGTCAAAACAGCTGGCGTGCCACCGGTCAGACCACTGGTTTGCCTCCAATCAGACCGGTCAGGGGCAGTTTCTGTGCATCTTTACTGTTTTGGGTTGTTGCTTGGTTATAGACCATGAAATCTGATTTTTCTAGCTGTCTACCTCTGGAACGAAAGATTTCTGGTATTTAGGGGAAAGTTTGAGAAGGCATCATTCAACCCTGGCGCAATTGCCAGTCATTCCCACTAGGGCCATAAGCATAACAAGCAACATAAAAATGGACATTAATCCACTCAAAGATACAATGAAGAAAGACAAGAAATCTAGCCGAATTGTTCCAAAGTTGGCACATTGAGGCAACCAAAGATATAATAGAATCCAAAACAACAAATTTTTTTGAAGGGCAAAATTTTTGAAGAACCGGGAGCACAAAGGAAGTAAGAGGTAAGAGCCTAAGATACCACGCATCCTACTGTATCTTGATACTCCTGCGTTGACTAATACTTCTAGTAAGCTTACTTCACAAATAAAACAGAAAAAGGTTATTTCACCCAAATAAAAGGGAAGGAAATTCGCCTAACCGAATTAAAAGAAATTTTAAAATAAAATTGTTGGCATCAAAAGAGCATCAAAATTTTGTTCCAACCCGCTCGCGTCTGCATCGAAAGATGAACAGGAAGAGAGATCCACCAAGAACAGTACGGACGAGCCACCCGATTCACCCAACAATCCCCCCGAAAAAGGATCAAATTATGTGGCCAACCAATCCACGCAGCAAACAATCCGGAGCGAAGCCTGGAGACACGCACCTCCTCGGTCGGGTACCCCTCCGTGGAGGCTCGGCAGGTCGGCCCGAGCCCCGCGACGAACGGCTGCAGCGCCTCCTCCGGCCTCGGGCACCGACCATAACCCCCCGCCGCCGCCACCGTGCGCGGGGACGCGTACGCCAGCGACGGCGCGAGGAGGAGGAGGAGAGGGGCGAGGAGGCTGCCGGCCATGGCGACAGGGGGAGGGAGGAGTGGGACTCTGGGAGGACGCGAGAGATTTCTTGGTTGTTGGAGGTCAGCTTCGTCAAAGAAAATTTTGGGGGTTGGATTGGAAAGCGTATTATAATTGGAATTACTGTAGTTGGAAAGCGCATTATAATTGGAATTACTGTAGTTGGAAAGCGTATTAACAGTTTTCGTACTTGGAAGTTTTGAGAGTTTTATATAGCAACTTGCAAGCCACTCGTATAGCTGTGTATGTAGAGTAGAATTTTTTTAGTATACTTGGCACTGTTTGAATCTGTATTTATAAAAATAATAACATTTACATAGAATTAACAAAAATGATCATGCAGCTGACGCGTCTCACCTGTCACCTGGCCACTGTGTGGCAAGCAACCTGCTGCCCGGCCACCGGGCTCCAGGTGATTAGCACTCTAATTACCTAGTTATCGCATCGTAAGACAAAGCCTTTCCTTTACTTTGTTTAATACGCATACGAACGAATGGAGTGGGTCATAGGGCATTTGGCTCATATAGAAATTGAGTGCTCGTGCAAACATGACGAGGAAACTGACCACCGAAAAGGAGGTTTGCATCGCGTCTGTCTCCCCATGCGTATCTCACTCCCGTTATTATCGGCGCTTCATTGTGCTCTCGCTCATGCTATAAATTGCGAGTTCTCTCGCGGTCGCTCTCGTAGTTTGTACTCTCAAATACAATTCAACATCATGAAGATGTTAAGAAAAGTAGAATTTGTATATTATTTGTCTAATTTGTACTGTAGCCAGCCAAAAATTCAACAACGAATTTTGACCATATAATCTGGTCCACTCCTAAAAACTCCATTGAAAAGTATTTAACTATTTATTGCATGATATAAATTGGCTAGTGTGGATGGTATGATATCTTGATCAAATACTTGATAATCACCTACATGTTTGACCATAGTCACACACCCTATTTGCCAAATCATAAGTAGTACTTTTTTAATGAATAAATCCATATAATGTTCTAAACTTTGTTTGAAAATCTGTTCAACACTTCAAACTATAAAACAAGACATTTGATTATCCGGACTTTACAATCCAGTTTAAATAGCACCCTGACCCGGTTTCATATAGTGGTATTGCCCGCGTGGCGCGATGAACGTACGATTTTGCCACGTAGAAGATATGTTGACCAAGTTAGGTCAGTAATATATGGAGCCCATAAGGGTTTCTCCCAATTGAGCTTCCAACTTTCATGGTCACTGTCCCTTGTAGTACCCTCGAGGCTGTGTCAAGGTGTCATGATTTTGCGGATTTGCAAGTTGCAACAAAGGACAATGATTCTATACTATAATGTTTAAAGAACCAATAACCAAATTTCAACAATTTAATGGTAGGGGAAACACCACAAAAAACTGAGCAAATATCTCAAATCCAATCCATATGCTTTTTTCTTTAAGCATTACTGAAGAAGGGCCATGCATTTGAATTTGGGTTTCAACCCAACTACTTATATAGAGAAATTTACTTCCACTTTGTGTTTTGGTCAGGATCGTTTTCTTTTCCCGGCTATTTTTCACTATTCATAAATTCGCTCAACTTTTGGCTTTTTGAGCTTTTTGCCCATTCTTTTTCCCCATATTCGTTTATGTTGTGCGTGATGGGCTAACATATTTTTATATTTTTAATTTTTAAATTTAATTATGTTAAATAAGCCTCTCACCGTTTTCACCACCACACATTTTCACCATAAGCCACCAAAAATAAGCCCAAATGATCACCACCTTAATAGACCGTATTATTGAAGGAGATATTAATATGTGATGGTGTACTATTAGGTTATGTAAACCATGAATAAAGATAAACGCATCCTATAGTTCTCCTAAATTAATTTGCACAAAAATAATCGACTGTTTTATAGTGTATATTTTCCTGTTTCAATTGGACCAGCTTTGTCAGTGACTAACTGTACCTATTTCATATCAATCTTTGTTTTGGTATTAGCCTTAATTATAATTAGAGTCCTATTTTGGAACACGGGGTAGTTCTGATTCCTATGAGAATTAAACAATTTTATGTTAAATTCTTGCATTCCAAATATACCTTAGAAATGTTTTTTTCCCAGATACATATGCCAGCCTGAATTCCTGAAGATAAAGACAGAGGAGGCAAGAATAAGGCAGAAGGAACGAGTATGTGGATTACATATTTTTGAAGGATAAGCACATGGATTTGAGGTTGGCTATGATATGAACGGGCTCCATGTGAACGGCAGGTCACATGAGAGAAGACGACTATTGCCATGTGACCGTCTAGACTAGATTGTTGTTGTTGTGTACATTCATACACAATAGGGATAACTATAATTAGAAGGTCACAGGAGAGAAGACGACTATTGCCATGTGACCGTCTAGACTAGACTGCTGTTGTTGTGTACATTCATACACAATGGGGATAAATATAATTAGAAGAGGCCAAATAGCATAGCTTTAAGGAGAAAGCGCTAAGAGAATAAGTGCGCGTGGTCAGTGGCGGACCCAGAGAATTTGACGAGCCTGGGCGAAGAACAAAGTCTAAATAACAAGCGGCAAAATATGAATTTCATGACTTCCACCGCCACACGTTCACGGAGAAAAGGAGAGACTTGGTTAGGAGGAGAGACTTGCGATACTTGAAAGTTGATTCATTCTTTCTTGGTTGAGAATAATGATTAAATAGGTCTTTTTATACGGAGGATTCTCTTAATAATTATTGATAAGATTAATCTAAATAATATCTTTCCTAACTAATAGATATAATGCAAAATAACTCATTTTTATCTTAGAAAATTAATCAAACTATCTAGAAAATGACTTGGTAGGGAAGAAGCATCCCTCCTCGTGTTACAGTACCATAAGTACTGTTCATGTGCAATAATTTATACATATAATAGCTTCTCCCCTTCTTCGTACGCAGCTTGTTCTTGAGTTGTGGTGATGGCCATGGTAGCCATCCTTAGTAGCCCTACCACGACACCTTGCACTAGTATGTAGTAGGTAATCGATGGAAGTTGATGGTGAAGGCACATGATCTTAATATGCCACCAACAAAGACAGCGATCATAGGGTAGTGTTGCTACCCTTTCCACCATCTAATACAATGGTTAGTGAGGAATACGACGTCATCACGACCTTCCACACGTCACTCGCCGCGCTCCATACTTCCAAAGGCATGGTATCGGTCGCTCGCGTAGAGAAGTTGGTTGCTGGACAACAACCTTCTTTTTCTTGGTGAGGGCACCATTAGCGCAACCACAAGCAACAATGTTGAGAGAAGCGTTATTGATGGCAGCGGAGGTGGTATCGACCCAGATTGCACATCAACAACTATCTCTGCTGCTATCATCTTTTTCAGCATGCATTCAATCTTGCGGCCAAGGGCGATGGCCTTAGCAAATGGACACTCGGCATCAGAAGCTATGGCGAGTGGCTCTGATACCAAGTGTTGTGTACGTGGGGCTAACTACCATTAGAAGAGGCCAAATGGCATGGCTTGAAGGAGAAAGCGCTAAGAGAACAAGGACGCTTGGTAGAAGGAGAGACTCGAGATACTTGAAAGTTGATTCATTCTTTTTTGTTTGAGAATAATGATTATAATAGGTCTTTTATATAGATGGACCTTCTAACAATTATGGATAAGATTAATCTAAATAATATCTTTTCTAACTAATAAATATGATGCCAAACAACTAATCCTTACATTAAAAAATTAATCAAATTATTTAGAAAATAAATAACTTGATAGGAAGAAACATTCACCCTTGTGCTACAATACATGAGTACTGTTTATACGCAATAATTTCTGTGCCTAACAGCTGGTGGCCCTCTGAATAAAATGGACGAGCAAAGGCACGTAAAGTCAAAAATGAAGACATTCCAAAAACAAAGTCTGTTTAAAAAACGAGAATTTTTTTAAAAGGCGGCTCTTTCTATAAAAATCCGAGTGATGGTATATGTAGATAGGATTCGTCAACTTTATGGAACACTAACGGACTATTGATAAGTTGGCTCTAGTAACATGCTCAATTTAAACAGAGACATTGATAAAAAAAAATTCACAAAAAAATGCTTTCATAGACGTAGCACTACCATTCGATAGTCTAATAGAAAAAACAATGTTAGAGTATCAACACATTTCTATAATTTAATAGAAAAACTATGTTAAAATATCAACACATTTCTATAATTTAATAGAAAAACTATGTAATGGGGTTATGTTTTCCTAACTTTTGTCTCAGCAGTATAGTTTAATCAACGGCCTTTACAACTTAAATGATTAGTCGCGCTCTGACTGTTATTATCAATCATGCCACTGTTACGCCTCGTCCATGCATGACACATGTCAACGTCGTTGTCTTTGATTACACTCGTCTAGCAGCTCGTGAGTTGTGTCCAGTTGTCGTGCACCGCAGCGCAGCAGAGCAGCTCCGCGTTTTTATCGCCAGCTTCACGTACTCGGCTCTCTCCAGCCCTCGTCACGAGCACACAACTCGAGCGCTACGACTACGAGACAGCTAAGGCGTTGCTCCCCACGCGCTTTCCCCTCGCCGCCGCGCGCCATGGCCGCAGCCAAGAGCCTCGTTCTCCTCCTCCTCTTGCTCGCCGTCGCGGCGCTGTCTGCGTCCGCCGCGTCCCTCTCCGGCGGGGACCATCTGCAGCTCGGGATCCTTGGCCGCGGGGAGTGCCGGGGCACCGTGGGCGAGTGCGACGGCGCGGAGGAGGAGGAGGGGGAGCTGGGGTCGGCGGCTGCCGACGCGCACCGCCGCGTTCTGTACGGGCGCGGGTACATCAGCTACGGCGCGCTACGCCGGGACAGCGTGCCCTGCTCCCGGCGCGGCGCCAGCTACTACAACTGCCGCCCCGGCGCCCAGGCCAATCCCTACCACCGCGGCTGCTCCCGCATCACCCGCTGCCGCGGCTAAGCCCCTCCTCCTCCTCTTCCCCTTCGCCGCCGCTGGATCCGCGGCCGGCCGGAGGCCTCCAAGATCGGATCTTTGCCAGTGTCGCCAAGTTAAATAAGCTGTTCTTGTGTTGTTCTTCAAGTGGTACTACTATTTATTAGTTAATTGCTTTGGTTGCTGCTGCCGTTGTTGTATTGGGATCTTTGTGTTTGTATAGTAAAGAGAGATTTGTGCCCCTGTGGCTGGCCTTAATATGAAGAGATACTCTTATTTTTTGAATCCAGGGTGAGATAGAAAGATTGCATCTTCTGCTTGGTTCATTCTGCATGTTCTTGGGATGAGATGAGCTTCTTCAATGGCGCCATTGTTGGTGTGGAAATTAGTTTGCTATTGTGAAATGGAGAAGGTTGTGGGTTAATTTGGGGGAGGAATAAAAGGTTCTAGTTTTGCTTGGCATTCATGTAGATCTAGAAGAACACCAAACCATTCTTCTCTTGGTTGGAGATCAAGTACCACCCAGTGTGCAGTGATTCATAGATCTGGTTGTCTGTTCGTGCTTGGTACTACTGTCCATCATGATATCATCTGTAGTGTTTGCAAGACAGATTAGTGTGTCATCTTCCCTAGTTTTATGTCACATCTCACACAGAGCAAGCAAGAACAGCTATTTGCTCTGTTTTTTCAAGGTTTTTGCAATTGGTGCAAAGGTTAGTGCTAAACACGTTGTTACTTGTCCCTGCCACCCTGGTCTCTTGAATGATGCCAACCAATGTGCTGACCACGAGACCATGTTGCTAGTTAGCACTCTGTGATCTGCAGAGATTATCTTTGCAGTATGATTGATTAAGTTGTTTCATATTCAATTACTAGCAATCTAAAAAGAGATGCAAGGAAAAGACAGTAGCAAATCATCTGTGCCATGCTTGTGAGCCTGCGGATTTCGTTGCCATTTTTTCTTTCCTGTGAATCTGGGTGTTGCTGGCTTAATCATGGAAGTGAATCCAGGGTTGGGCTTGCAATTGCAATGGGGGTTGGGTTCGGGGAATGAATGCCGTGTTCTCGGGGATGATGAACAGGAGTATCTTATTATTCTGCGTGTCTTGTAGGATTGTCTAGTGAGCGAATAAGGGAACGAGCTTCCACCTTTTATCTTCTTAATTTTATTTTTTATTTTTTTGTATTGTTTGTGATGAGATAATATGTTTTTTATTATTATGTTAAAAAAACTAACAGCAATTATAGTACTAAAGAGCCTTTAACAGTGAAAGAAAAGCTAAAAGCTCGTAGCAAAACTGAAATGAGCACTACCGATTCGACGATGATCATATATGCTTCTTCTTCTCTTTTCTCTCTTTTTTTGAGAAAATGAAGGTGTGTTCAGTTCGGCTTATTTTTAGTGGTTTATGGCTAAAAAATATCAGAATTTACCGTGAAAAACACTGTAGATAACAGATGCTTATTCAACATAATTAAATTTAAAAAAATTAAAAAATATAAAAAATATGTTAGCCCATCACAAACAACACAAACGAATACGGCAAAAAAAGAACCGGCAAAAAACCTCAAAAAAACCAAAAATTCAGAAAAAGATGAAATTATAAATAGTGCAAAAATAAATCAGAAACCAGAAGCTCAAGCCATATTGAGCGGTGCCGAAAAATGATAAAGATGCTTCTCGAGGCTGATGTTTGGGCTTCCTTGGTTCAGACTTCACAGCCTCGCAAGACAAGGCTCATCGAAAACCGTGTACAAAATACGAATTGACACCGTTGTACGGGCCCGGTCAATGAGTTCTATCTTATCCCTGCTCCCCTTCCCTTTTTCTTTTTGTTTGGAGCTTCTTTCTTTTTTTTCCTCGTAAATGAGAGCATCTTCTAATGGAGATGTTGAAAGACTGCATGAGACACAACAATTTCATGGGAATTTCAAAATAAAATTTGCAAAACATTGAGATTCCTAAAAGATGTCGTGAAATTTCTGCATTCCAAATGGACCCTTGTTGACTCTTGGCCATTCACCTTTGATTTCAACTTATAGACCTATGAGCTTGTTCTTTTAAGATACGATTTATGATTTTTTGTTGTGATTTATTAATATAATGAATAGTGATCACTGAGAGAAGTCGAAAGAAAAGATTACTGAAAAATAAAAAAATAAAGGAGTATCTATACAACTTTTGACTATTTTCCCCCTAAAATCTTTCATTTTTTTAATCATTAAATAAAAAATTAATAGATTAGATCATTCCACCAATTCGTATATAAAATATAAAATCTCCTCAACCCAAACCCTACCAACCTAATAGCACTTCCGGAAAAAATAATAGGACCATATAGTGGCATCGAACGTACTCCCGAACACTAGAATAATAATTAATCTGCTAGCGACAGGAATCAGGAATTTCTCAAACAACCTAAATGCATAAATCACATCTATAAAATTAGCGAATAACATATACATATAAAGAGTGTAAGTATAGTACATCCATTTCCATCTATTTTTCAATATGTGACATGCAAACCAATCAACTAATAAAAAGTGAAAAAGAAGAAAAGTTAAACCCCTACTAATCAAACAAAAAGTACCCCCTTTTTTCAGAATAATTTCAAAACGATCTTACAAATGAATCGTGATGACCACATTTAATTTCCTTCTCCTTTTGCACATTCCTCTATTCCGGGCATGTAGTTTCATTACTTGTGCACACGTAAGTACATACATACATATGTTTATACGTATAAACGTACGCATGCATGCACATATGTACTCATGCAGCTTTCACGTAAGAAAGAAGAGGCAAGTGTACTGCACTACGCTGTGATGGATCCTCGTCGTTCTCATGGATCTCTCCCCGGCTTCGCGTGTGCTTAGTATCCTTGGAACTGAGGCGGCGGCGGCGACGCATAGTTTCTCGCTGAGATCGGCGGTAGGATGAAGTCCTCTGGGGCTGGCGGAGACAGTGATGGCGCCGGTGGTGGAGGCGATGGGACGACTGGCGGTGGTGGGGATGAGACTAGGGGAGGTGGGGATTGCACCGGAGGAGGGGGCGAGCTCACCGGAACTGGCGGTGGCGGGGATGACACTGGAGGAGGAGGAGAGCTTACGGGAGCCGTTGGTGGTGGAGAGCTCATCGGTGCTGGTGGCGACGGTGATTTGACAGGTGGAGGTGGTGAGCTCACTGGCGCTGGTGGTGGAGGGGATTTCACAGGTGGAGGTGGCGAGCTCACTGGAGTTGGTGGTGGCGGTGATTTCACAGGTGGAGGTGGAGAGCTCACCGGTGCTGGTGGTGGCGGAGATTTCATTGGTGGAGGCGGCGAACTCACCGGAGCCGGTGGTGGAGGGGATTTCACAGATGGAGGTGGCGAGCTCACTGGAGCTGGTGGTGGAGGGGATTTCACAGGTGGAGGTGGAGAGCTCACCGGTGCTGGTGGTGGCGGAGATTTCACAGGTGGAGGTGGAGAGCTCACCGGTGTTGGTGATGGCGGAGATTTCACTGGTGGAGGCGGCGAACTCACCGGAGCCGGTGGTGGAGGGAATTGCACCGGCAGTTGTGGCGAACTTACCGATGCTGCTGGCGGTGGAGGAGAGCTCACCGGTGCTGGTGGTGGAGGAGATTTCACCGGTGGTGGCGATGATTTCACTGGTGGCGGCGGCGAGCTCACTGGAGCCGGTGGTGGAGGGGATTCTACTGGTGGAGGCGGCGAGCTCACTGGAGTTGGTGGTGGAGGAAATTTCACAGGTGGAGGTGGAGAGCTCACCGGTGCTGGTGGTGGAGGGGATTGCATCGGGGGTGGTGGCGAACTTACCGGCGCTGGTGGCGGTGGAGACTTCACTAGTGGTGGAGGAGAGCTCACCGGCGCTGGTGGTGGAGGAGATTTCACCGGTGGCGGCGGCGAGCTCACTGGAGCCGGTGGTGGAGGGGATTTCGCTGGTGGAGGCGGAGAGCTCACTGGAGCTGGTGGTGGAGGGAATTTCACAGGTGGAGGTGGAGAGCTCACTGGTGTTGGTGGTGACGGATATTTCACTGGTGGAGGCGGTGAGCTCACCGGAGCCGGTGGTGGAAGGGATTGCACCGGCGGTGGTGGCGAACTTACCGGCGCTGGTGGCGATGGGGATTTCACTGGCGATGGAGGAGAGCTCACCGATGCTGGTGGTAGAGGAGATTTCACTGGTGGCGTCAGCGAGCTCACTGGAGCCGGTGTTGGCGGTGATTTCACTGGTGGCGGCGAGCTCACTGGAGCTTGTGGCGGATGGGATTTGGCCGACGGCGGCGGTGAGCTGACCGGAGCAGGTGGTGGCGGAGATGCCTTTGGAGATGGTGGTGAGCTCCCTGTTGCTGGTGGAGGAGAAGACTTTACTAGTGGTGGTGAGCTAACCGGTGCTGGCTGTGGAGGTGAGCCTGCTGTTGGGGAGCTCAGCGGTGCCGGCGACGGTGCTTTTGCGGCCTCCGGAGGCTGCACTTGCGGCGATGGTGACGGCGTGTATACCAATCTCTGAGGGCTGTCTTCTGGTGGGGGAGCGGGAGCATCTGCCACCGGAGGCTGCACCTGCGGCGACGGCGATGGTGGGTATACCAGCTTCTGAGGGCTGTCCTCTGGTGGTGGTGCCGGAGTGCCTGCCGGAGGCTGCACCTGCGGCGACGGCGATGGTGGGTATACCAGCTTATGAGGGATGTCGTCTGGTGGGGGCGCCGGAGCGTCTGCTGCCGGAGGCTGCAATTGCGGCGACGGCGGGTTCATCAGGTTCTTTGGGCTGTCTTCTGGCGGCGCCGGCGTAAACTTCGATGGTGGTGTTTCTGACTTGGGCGACGGCTTCGGTGCCGGGATGGGCGTGACCGGCGACGGCTTCGGCGCCGGCGTGGGCGTCACAGGCGACTGCTTTGGCACCGGCGTGGGCATGATAGGCACCGGCGTGGGTGGCGCAGGCGTCTGCTTCGGCACCGGAGTGGGCGGCGTTGGCTTCGGTGGCAGCTTGTGAGACGGCGTGGGTGGCTTTTGAGACGGTGTCGGCGGCTTCGGCGACGGTGACGGGCGCGCCGAGCAGACATGAGTGCGGCAGTCGACGGGGCGCGTGAGCACGGGCGCACACTCGAGCGACGTCTTCTGCCCCGGTCTCGCGCCGCCGAGGCAGTTGCTCTTGTCGTCGAACGCCACCTCGGCGTCCTCCGCCGGCACGCACGCCTCCGGCTCCGCGCTGAAGAAGTTGTACGCGAAGCTGAAGTTGGCGAGCACCGGGAGCTTGCAGACGGGCTCCGTCAAGGCGCCGGCGAGCAGGTTCCTCGATACGTCTAGCTGCTCCAGCTTGCTCATATTGGCAAGCCCCTCGGGCAGCGTGCCGACGAGCGCGTTGCCGCTGACGTCCACCACCGTGGTGTTCACGAGCTCCCCGAGCTCCGGCGGGATGCACCCGTCGAGCCGGTTGTTGAGCAGCACGAGCTCGTCGAGCGTGTGCGCCATGCGGCCGACGCTGCGCGGGATGCAGCCGATGAACATGTTGTTGGCCATCACCACCACCGTCGCTGTCGAGTTACCGAAGTTCTCCGGGATGTATCCGACGAAGCGGTTGCTGTTGACGAAGATGGCGTCGAAGCTCTTCTCGAAGAGCTCCGGCGGCAGCTCGCCCTCGAAGTCGTTGAACCGGAGGTCGAGGTACTTGAGCACTGGGATCTGCAGCACCACCGTGGGGAAGACGCCGACGAGGCGGTTGTTGCTGACGTCGAGCTCGTGGAGCAGCGTCAGGCGGGAGAAGCTCTTGGGGATGATGCCGCAGAAGCGGTTTGAGTTGATGTGGAAGAAGGCGAGGTCGGTGAGCAGGCCGAGCTCCGCGGGGAGGTACCCGGCGATGTCGCCGCCGTTGAGGTCGACCCCGGCGACGACGGTGATGTTGGCATCATCCAGCGCGGGCACGCACGTGATGCCGAAGTAGGAGCACACGTCCGCGCCGACCCACCCGCCGGTGAAGTTCTTGGGGTCGGAGTAGATGGCGCGGCGCCAGGCCTGGAGCCCGATGTATGCGCGGCGGAGGCGGTCGTTGGCGAAGGTGACGTCGACGCGGATGTCGAACTCGAAGTCGTCGGGGAGGTCGCCGTCGCCCTCCCGGAGGGACTGCAGCTGGCGCCGCGCGATGTAGGACGCTTCGGTGTCCGAGAGCGCGGTGACCGCGGTGACCGCGAGCAGGATGGCGTTGAGGTAGACCAAGGCGAGGCGGCGGCGCGGGCGGGTGTGGCCGGCGGCCTCCATGGCGGGGTGGGGGAAGGGAGGGGTAGTGTGGGCCACCCCCTGCGCTGGTGCCTATATGGAGGGGTGGGGGGAGAGAGATATATAGGCGGCGGCGGGGCATGGCTGTGCGGCGGCGCGCGTGTCCCGGGTGGCCGTTGCGGTCTGGTGGGTGGAGCTTTTCTGGCGGGAATGAGGAGGGGACAGCTGCTTTGACCGTTGCATGGGCCTCACGTTTCAGCCATGGCTGGGAGCAGCTACCTCTCTCTCACTTCGTATCTGTGCTGAGGTGTCATTTCTGCCTGCTGATGATACAGATGGGACTTTGCTAATCCATGGCACGCATAAAAATGTGCTTGTGAATTGTAATTTCAATCTCATAGTTTCGTGCAAATTTCCATCGAATCCGTGCCTCTTCAATTGGATTTCGATTGAACTAGGCCGTCTTTGTTTACGACATAAAAAGTATGATACTTCGCAACCAGGTTGTCTTGTGCAATGCAGGTAGCTAGGCCGTTTTTGTATTTTACTACTGTGTGGAGTTTTCAGATGAGGATAGTAATTTAAGTGTTTACTAGCGAGGTTTAGCAGCAGTTTAGCTAATGTATACAAATGTAGTGATAAAGAAGTATTTCAAATTTATATATATATATATATATATATATATATATATATATATATATATATATATATATATATATATATATATATATATATATATATATCTTAGTTACTTGTAGATCTGAATGTTGCTCAAAGTCTTGTACGAAAAGGATCGATGTCATCAGGGTACGTAGTGCTGATAAATCCTTGAACCATTTTGCATTTTCCGGTTTAAGATTCATATAATCTATTTCAGTCGCGGCATTATTGAACTATATCGTTCAGAAAATTGCAAAATCAAATTATAAGAGTCACTACTCTGAAATTAACCAATATTGGTACCTAGACTTTGGTGGAGCATTTTTTCTCTTTTCAGATAGCCGCATGCAAAACTGAATCACGATAATCCTACTTTAGTGGGGGAATAAACTGTACTTATTTTCAGAATATGTCCTCTTAATGCCAATCAAATGGAAAGCGAAAACGAGCGAGTGATACAACTTCGAGAGTTGGAGGTGGAAGAGCGATACATATATAGACGATGATCGAAAAGAGCTCGTCTAAATTCATATACTCCTTGTGCTTTTTGGCTTATAAATTTCGACTTTTTAGCATTTTTTGATCTTTTGGTTTTTTAATGTAAGTCCATATAAAGTTTGGTGGAAAGCAATCTACTATTTCAGAAATCCATCTTCATAACTAGATGCATGACGAAGCAACACAAGAGTTCATTCCAACTGTCCTTTCTTCTTCTTCTTTGGGTGCGAAATGGATACTGGACACCAACAAAATGGAGACTAGAAATGAACAAGCGAAACGAGTTGAGGAGTTTAGAACAACTTCCATCCAGTCAAATAGGCATGGTGAACATCAGGAGCAATGCTTTTCAATAGCCTCCATTGTTTCTGTCCATGATTTTTAGTAGTAAGATTACTCCCCTGGCTCTTCCTAGCATGATGTACAGATTGCCACACTGAGGTGATTAGTCGGAGGAGGGTCTATGCGTGGTTGCCTTTTAATTGTTTGATACTTGTAGTTTCTTCCTAGGCAGTGCATCCAAAAACATGCGAGTCTGCAACAACTGATTCATCCCTAATGTCATCAGTCATTAGTAAGGGACTACTTAGTTTGCAGTGTCGCCTGTGCAACGAAGAACTGTATACACTGCAGCAGCTGCTGGGTAGCATTGGCAGTACCATGGTGTTTTCTGACGAGGAGACTGGCCTGGCTAGGAGAAGAGATTATGTACAAGAAGGATTTGTCTGATTTCATAGCTGTTGTGGTTACCGACTAAACAGTGTGCAATGAGGGCTACGGAGAGACCACAGAGGGGTTGTCAAAACTTAAGGAACCATAGAGATTGGATGTAGAAGGTGTATGCACAAAATGTATGGTCTATTGCATAATCTCTAAGAAAAAAATCAATCCAATTCATGACGCCTTGCGATATATATTTATAGCCATGAGGAGGTTGCTTACACAAACAATCTTGTCTAGGTCTACAAGTGTAGGAGCAAACATGTCATTTCCTTAATCTACGACTCTTTTGGGCCAACCACGTGGTTACACGCCTAACGGGCCTTCTGATGTAGTGGGCCGATTAGGTCAAGGTAGAGACTACTCTCCCTAACAATAGCCTCTCATGGTAAATGAACTTAACACCGGTGGCCCAAGATCATGGCATTTATTCCTTGGCCCCCTCCGTCCCCTCGGCCCACCAGATTGCTGCCTTTTCAGTTTCCCACCTTTTTGCCACCGATGGTGTTGACGTACATGACCATCGGGATTGGGGTACACGTGGCGACGCTACGTGTTTGTTGTGCCGTTTACGGCGTTGCACATGTCCCCTGGATTCTTGCGCCCACCGTGTTGGCATTAATTGGTCCTATCGTAATCCTTACTTAAGAGCCATGGCATTTCTCTTTCTGACTATTTGCTCTCTCTCACCCTCTCATTGCTTGCAATTTCTTTGGTTATCGTTGACCTCTGGTTGTATTTTGACTTTGTTTGACAACTTTGGTTTCGACCACTCACTGGTTGACGACCACATTGGTCATTTTGTAAACTGTTTCGACCACATGTTGGCTTCCACCACGTTGGTTTTCGACCACTCTCTGATTGTTGACCACTCGAGTCGAATTCCGACCATGTTGGTTTTAACCACATTGGTTTTTGACCACGTTGGTTTTCGACCACTCACTGGTCGTTGACCACTCGAATCGAGTTTCGACAACGTTAGCTTTCGACCATGTTGGTTTTTGGCCACTCTCTAGTCGTTGACCACTCGAGTCGAATTCCGATCATGTCAGTTTTCGATCACATTGGTTTACGACCAAGTTGGTTTCGATCACGCTGATCTACGATCACGTTGGTTTTCGACCACTTAAGTCATATTCCGATCACTCGACTTCCGATCTGTCGCGGTAGTACCACACCTGCTGATTTTTTTGCAGTAGTTCATCTCAATGTGTCTCTGGATCTAGAATAGAGTTCCTATCCGAATCTTGATAGCTTTGTAGCTATCGGAGTAAAGAATAAGTGAATACTTGGAGAAAAAATTTTAAGCACCATTCATCCTCCCTCTGTTGCCTATTCGATCCTACAATATACTATTAGGCATGGTAGGCATCAGGAACACTTTTAGCAGAAGCTATGTTCGTTTCAGTTCATGTGTTTCTTTCAACACTGATATCATGCATGAGCCTTGGAGGGGTTCAGGCTTGCCGGATTTGGAATGAGAAGAACAAGCTTATCGGCTTCTTAACCATGTACATGGAACACGAATATCCTCGGTGTCTTGTCTCCGTTTTTCGTATGTACTGTAATATTCTTTTCCTCCTCCGTTGCTCACAAGTTGATTCTAGCTAGGGAAACCACCACGATGTGTCAAGATGACCTGAACAAGTGAATGGTTGATAAACATGCCATCTGCTGAACACAAGTATCTTTGTGCCCTTTATTGTAATCATTTCGGGTATGAACAGTAAAAATGATTCAAAAGACGTATTAAACAACGGCACCAAATGGACATAGAAAGGTATTTCAAGAACACAAGGCCTTTATGTGTGACCTCACCACCACGGTTGTAGAATACAACGTGTGAGTACCATCCACTCTCTTTAAGAATTACTGTTACACTATCAAACAGATATAGAAAGAGCGTTGACCACAAAGGTCATGTGACAGCTGCAATGAACATGTAAAGATGGCAAGGCAACCATGGCGGACTGTACGCAACGACTGCACAGGTGACAACAGGAACCATTCTGTGGAGCTCCCAACTTGTAGATGGGCAAAATGCAGTAGCTAAGGGAAGAGAGTACCGTGGAAAGAATCTATGGGCCACGAGCCCTGGTGAAGCATAAGCATCCGGATGACTGACCATCCGGTATCATACCACCGCCTTTGCTTGTGTCAAGAGCCTCCAAAAGCTGCACCACCTCGTCCATATCAAGACGTTTATTGGGATTTGCATCCCAGCATTTCCGCATAATATTAGCAAATGCACTTGGGCAGCAACGAGGTATGTCTGGGCGCAAATTCTGTCCACAAATGTAGGGATGATTATATTTGCTGTGCTGTGCACATTATACGAGGGAAGGAGGAAAAAAAACAACATAACAGCAGCATATCCAGAACACAGGACAAACCTGATGAACAACAGCAGACGAGACATCAGCAAAGCTAAGGTCTGGGTATGGCATGTCACAACAATAGATTTCCCACAAACAAATGCCAAAACTGTAGACATCACATTTCCTGTTGTATGGTTTACCATCAAGAACCTGTTAATACACACAAAGAACAGAGAATTTTTTGTTTTTAACTGGGAAATCACTTTGTAAAATAAGAAAATTAAAGAGATCGGTCTAATAAATACCTCTGGGGCCATATAACCAAGTGTGCCTGTCGCACCAGTCATGTCCTTCGGATTCTGAGCCTCAACACGAGCAACACCAAAATCAGCAATCTTAAGGTTTCTCTGTGTATCAAGAAGCATGTTTTCCGTTTTCACATCCCGATGTACAATCTTTCTGGAGTGTAGATAGCTCAATCTGCAAAGGAAAGTGCTAGATGATTACTAGTGGATTCAGAGATAAATAATGCATGACAGTGATTTCAGCTGAAGTTCTTAATACCCTCTGGACAGATCCAATGCAAGCTGAACCACAACTTTGTATGCGAGCTTTCGTCGACTGTTCTTTATCAGATACTGCTTCAAAGTTCCTCCAGCGAGATATTCTACCACAACACAACACGCTCTGGCTGGCAAGTTGGTACGTGTACCACTGTTCGAATTGTTGGCTGGAATCTTAAGGTCTGTGGTCCCCATAGATGCACCAACAAACTGCAAAAGAGATTACATGTATTTTAGTACTTTTCAAATAGCCCCAAAGCAGAAACCTTCTTTGGAAGATACCAGCTACAAATGTTAATCCTGAATAAATTTAAAATTCTGTAAGCTATGGATCAGCAGCTTTACTAAAACCCTAAAAGAACAAGCGTTTGTATCACACATGAAGATGGACAGGATTGCTGGAATGCTTGGAAATATTCACCTTTGTAACATTAGGATGGCTGAGCTTATGCCAAACAGCAACCTCCTGCTTAAATGATGTTCGCAAAGCGGCGGTTTCAGATTCTGTGGCAAAACCATCTTCTCCCCAATCCAACAGCTTTACTGTATATGATATGAAGAAGTATTATTCAGAAATATTATTCATTTCTTCCATGAAATGGTGCTCATATAATGTGTGCAATTTTGAGTAAAAAACTGGAGACTTTAATGGTGGAAAATTGTCCATTCTGTGCACAAAAGTTCCCCCTTAAGAATAGTTACTATTCTGATACCAAGTTGTTATGGTAGGGGATAGGCCAGAAAGGTTTAAGATCACCCTCCTTGCGGAGGCTCTGATCTGGAGACCACCCGGTTTAGAACTTAACTGCTTTATTACTTGATTATGAATAATGCGGCTCCTCTCTTTATATAGATGATGTTAGCCCTAACAATATGAAAACTAACACAATTCAATGCAACCAATCAACTAAAAATAATAGCATATCTATAATATCTAAATATAAAGATATCTAACTATTTCTAATATAAAGACATGCGTCTAACTTTTCTTAATACGAAGATATACCTAAGATCGTATCCTAAACAAACAACCGTTACCGTACCATGCTACAATACCAAACGGTAATGTTCACGCTACAGTACAAATGGTACTGTTTAAGCTGCAGTACACACGGTTGCATTGCCAAGCCGTAATACTTCATCCCTCACAGCGAGACAGCTCGTCCTTGAGCTGTCAGGTGCCGGTCACGGACTAAGACCTTCGTGGCCCATGTCGAGAAAAGATTAGACCGTCGATGCTGCGTTAGATGTAAGGTTAGTGGCGTTGGCCGGGAGGTGGTGGCACTGGCCGATGTGGATGAGGCCGATAGCCTGGGCGACCAGCACGGGATAACAACAATGCTCTTCTTGCCACGGGGTGTGACGAAGGTAGAAGATATGCAACGACGTCGCAATCCCCCACGTGGCAACTGTTGTGCTCCACACTTGCGGAAGCACGGCGTTGGCCGGAAGCATGAAGATGGTCGTTGGACGGTGGCAAACTTCTTCCTCGATTCTGTTGCTGATCGAGTCGTTGTTGGTGAAGGCGGCAATGTAGCCAGTGACAATACTAGTGTCAGGGAAGAAGGTGGTGGCAGTGCAGCCATTGCAATGGCACACGACGCCTCTTCTTGCGCCTTCAGCTTGCCCACCAACTCCATAGCCTTCTCGAGTAAGGCCTTCAGCTTCTTGTTGCTAGCCTTCAATGATTCCAGGATAGATAGTGCGATATCGGAAGCCATGGTGAGTGACTCTAGTACCAAGTTGTTATGGTAGAGGATAGGCCAGAAAGGTTTAAGATCGTCCTTCTTGTGGAGGCATTGATCTGGAGACCAACCGGTTTAGAACTTAACTGCTTTATTGCTTGATTATGAATGATGCAGCTCCTCTCTTTATATAGATGAGGTTAGCTCTAACAATATGGAAACTAACACAATCTAATGCAACCAATCAACTAAAGATAATATCATATATATACTATATAAATACAAAGATATGCATCTAACTATTCCTAACATAAAGATATATGTCTAACTTTTTCTAATATGAAGATATGCCTAAGATCATATCCTAAACAAACAACCGTTATCGTACCATGCTACAGTACCAAACGGTAATATTCATGTTACAGTACACACGGTTGCATTACCAAGCCGTAACAACAAATGTCTCCATATTTTTATAATTCAAAACTATGAAACTCGGATAGAGGAAATTGAAGTGAGTCAAAGAAGAAAAACTTGGCAAAGAAATCCAAACAGACAGTACAGAGCAGCACAAATAAGCTCCAGATAGCATTCTTTTTAGCTCTAGTCATATATCTACTACTGAGAAGGCTACAGCAATGTTTTCCAGCTTTTGCATATATTCATGACCGCACAATTTGTTGGGTATTCATTTTCAAAGGAATAAGATCAATTGATGGAAATATTTAGTGGAAATTTACACAAATTGATGTTGAGAAATCTCTAATTAGCAAGAAATTGATGTAGAGTGACATGGGACAAGAGTACTGCAGCCTGAAGTTGAAAAGCCCACATGAACTAACAGGAATAATGAAAATGCAAGGCATAATAACAAGTACAGAAATGTTGACAGGAAAGCAATAACCTGATGAAGGCGGATAAAAGAAAGGACTATCTTTAAATTATTCATGGGCAAAAACATCAAGTGGACTACAGAAATATGCAAATGCACACATATATGTGGTCCATCCCAATTATTGTTGTAAATAACAGTAAACGGTTAATGAATGTGCACCCCACCTTTTAGTGTTTGTATAGTAGACAGCATTTTACACGGTTTTACTATTTCAATTCAGATAAATATATTTATACAGTAACAAAACAAGCATGGCATACATCTTTCACATACATAGAATTGAACTCCCAGTACCAGCAATTGTCAATGGCAGCAGCAGAAAGGAGAAGATTTGACTAAATTCTACTTGCTAAATACATATGCATATATTTATCTGAATTTCTCAACCCAACAAAACAGCCTCTTCAGCTTCAGCAACACAACTATCAAGTCATCCTATCGCATTAGGAAAAAAGTTAACATGAGTATTCAAATTTCAGAAAAGAAAACAAGTGCCGAGTTTCTTGGATTCACAATGAGGTTGGAAAATTTAGCATTAAAACTTTAAAGGCCATTATCAAATTTTGCTCCTAACTCGTACAGGCCCACAAGCCTAGCCCAACTATTTGCTTGTTATGTAAATTATCCAGTGCAGAGAAGGGCAAAATATTGATCTAAGAAAAAATATATCATTAGACCACATAATTCAGATGCAGCATCTCAGCACTAGAAAAGAGGGTAGACAAAACTGAAGTTGCATAAAAGGACACTAGACACATGCTGTTACCAAAACATTATGTGTTACTTGGAGCACAAAGAAATAACATAAAATTCTACATTAACAGAACAGACAGGAGTGACTGTCAGCTTGTCAGGTATTACTTTTTGCTAAACAATTACGCCTTAAGATATCCAGTTCGCATGTGGAATGTACTTAAAGAAGTATGCTACTGAATTTAACATTACTAATCCTAGAACCTGTACCCAGCGAAAGTTCTGAAACATATGGAAGAATAATAAATACAATACACACAAATAAACACATAACATTGAGCTCATACTAGAGCAGGGAAGAGCTAATTATCCTAAAATGTGCATCAGTCAAACTTGTCCTTGGTCAGACATGTGCTTACTTGTATCGACAAATGTATCATATAACCAACACACACACATTATTTGATCCCCTAAGATTATATGTATCATTGTTTCCAGAATACATAAGAGACCATAAGACTATCTATTGAGAACATCAGCTCCTAATCAAGCAACATTCATTAATTTTATTTTCCAATACATTCAGATAGATACCTGCAACATCCTGGCTGTCGTACGAGCCGCGATAAACCGTGCCGTAGGTCCCCTGAGCGATCACATGCCGGATCTCCAGCTTAGCAAGGTCAATCTCCCAGTCCTCCTTCGGCCCCTGGGCCTTGAGATTGGCCTTGCCCCAAGTCTTGGTCAGCTGCTTCTCTAGCTGGATGTCAAGGCTTGTGAGATCAATCTTGTCGGCGCGCAGATACGTATCGCTGCTCCCCAAGCTCCCGGACTTCTTCAGCTTGTCCTTCACCTCAGGAGTCTCGCTGGTACTTGACGCCATCTCTCTGCCTACAGCAACTTTCCAAGAACCAGGGGCGGACCTAACATTCATTAATTTTGGGTGGTTGAGTTGAACGCCCCCAAAATTCAGGAAAATAAACTGTTGTCAGTAGCAATCCAGTACTCCACCACGCACGCAGCCAAGAAATCCGCAACAGACAGCATGGATTGCATTGGAGACAGAAAGATTTGGATTGGTTTGATTGTTCGCATCGCAGCAAAGAAATGAGGGATCCCCCAGAACAAAACGATAGAACAACAATCCAAGCAAGCTAAGGCTTCCATACCACCAACGAAAGAAGAAATCAATCCAAGGAAAGCCCGGATGGGACGGAGATCTCCACTCCACGCCAGTCCAGTAGCGCGGAGGACGCCGCCTCCTACGAGAGAAGAATTCCTTCAATTCGCTTTGAGGCGGCGGGAGTGCCTCTCTCTCTCTCTCTCGTTGGAAGGTGGCCTAGCGGCGGCGCGCGTGTTCGGCCGGCGGAGAGGGAGGGTTAGATAGCGTCGGCCGGCGTGGGTCGCCAGGTGAAGCGGAAAGAACAAAGAAATATTTACTACTATTCCTCGCAATCATCGTTACTATTCCTTCTTGAAAATACCATTTGCGCGAATGGACTGCGTTGACTACGCTAATACGAGTTGACAGTTCTACCCTTGTCTTTGTCACCGTGTCCGGATCCCTCCAGCCGGACCTCTCTCCGTTCCGCTCTTCACCGTCCCTCCTCCAGTCGTCCAACTCCTTGCAATAAAAATTAAAAAGCTCGATCATACCCCCGACCACTTGATTTCCAGGAGATGATCTCCTAACTGCTATTTCTGTCCATAGTCTCGGGAGTATCTATTTCAATATATATGTTTATCTCAGAAATCTAAAATGTAGTTGCTGTAAAATTTTCTCCTACTTAAATACTTTGAAAGAGATTAAGTAGTTGCGATATATAATTTAATAGGGTATGTATAGTCATTTTTTATTAAGTATTTTTTAAATTTAGTGTTTTCTTGGTTTGTGTGTATAGTGGGTTGTGCACAAATATAACGAAACGGATAAAAACTCCTCATCATCGACTCATCGTTCATTTATTTCTTTATAAGAACGCTCACCAAGGGACCTTGACCACCATTGTCATATAGATCGACAATTCCCCTACGCGCGCCTAGTCTTGCGAGCCCGAGTTCGTGGTAGCTAGTGGCCACACCGTGTCGTGCAACACCATCTCGCCACGCCTGTTCATGGCTTGGGTAAAGGTGCAGAAGGACGGCGAGGAGGAGGAAGCGAGGAGGTAGGTGACAACATTGAGGGTCCCCATGCGGGCGACGCGGTGGAGCGAGGTGCCAAGCATGGTGTTGTGCGCGGCAAGGAGGCGAGGAGCGTGGTGGACTAGGAGCAAGATGGAGTTGGGCTGCATGTAAGGGTGGAAAAAAGCTCAAAGCTCACGAACTGGTTTGGCTCAGGCTTGGCTCAACTTGGCTCGAGTGGTAAGCAAGCCGAGTCGAACAGGCATTTATGCTCGTTTGCTTAATGAGCCAAACCTGAGATAACTTGCAAGTTATGCTCTGTTGTAATAAAACCCAGCTCACAGCAAAACAGTTAGAGGCCCAAGACACAACCTACAAGCCATAGCCTAAAAGCAACCCCTAATCTCAGCCGCTCAGGGCTCAGGCATCACATAGGCACATAACACATGTGCAGCCACAGCTATTGTCCTAGCAAGCCGCCCACCAGGAAAATCACTGCCATCCAGCTCAATTCTCTGTCCCTGCCTCCGCCTGCCCCATGCGCCTCAGCCTCTCGTGCCACAGTGCACCTCTGTCGCCTCCCTCCGCCTCCAGCCTCTACCTGTGATAGAGCGACAATTAAGCATGGAGTGCAAGAACCGCTGAGAGAGGAGGTTGTTTGCCTTCGTCTACACCTCTGCTACTCTCTCCACCTTGACACTATTGTCCAACCATGCAAAACCCCTCACCGCCTCATTCCTCTTCTACAAAGCCACCTGACTCCGGTCAACCAAGCCTACTGAGCCAACTCAAGCTTTTAAGCCAAGCCAAGCCGAGCGGTCATTTATGCTCGTTTACTTAATGAGTTGAGCTAACCTGAGTGATACTCACTAATGAGTTTGGGAGAGCTGAGCTAAGCCGTGCCAGCTCGTTATCACTTCTAAAATTTTTCTCACCTCAATGGATGTTGACAGTTGATATGGATGGAAAGCTAAAAGTGATATCATTTTCCATAATTTCAGCTGTTTGCAATGGTATTTTCAAGAATAACATTGTTTGCGATAGCACTAGCCTATTTTTTCAAAAGAAAGAGGATAAGGGGCCATTTATAATTGCATGAATTTCACATCAAACAATTCAATTCTCACAGGAATCTAGAAAAATTATTGTGTTCCAAACAAGGCTAAGAGATGTAGAGGGCTTTTCTAGGTTGCTTTCACACACATGCATGTGCATGGACAGGAAGAAACTTATCAGGTCCTTTTTATAATTTTGCCACTTAAATTGATGTTTGGTTGCATCCCTAGATAGGAGTAGTTTGGTCCATAACGTCCTGCTATTTCATGGTTGTTTGGATGGGGACAAGAAGATTCTCACATTCTTATAGAGGCAGAATGTCTAGCTTGACCCCTCCTAAATATTGTTAGTCTGAGTTAGTCATCCGATTTAGGTGTCTAAAACAATGCGTCGAATTCCATAAGCTAATAGTTAAGCAAAGCTAATTATATCAATTAGATCAAGGTTGCTATTGCTACACCACCATGGTCATTATCATTCGTCGTTATGCAAGTTGCTTTTACCATCATGTGAGCCCTTGCACGATCGTACCATCGTCATCACTGTTGTCCCCTCTTGACACACGCTCATTGCTTGCCCCCTACAAACATGATCATGCAGATCCATGGCACCACCCATACGCATCGAGCAGAATTGTTGACATAGAACTCCACTACTCCACTCATACATGTCGTGCAGAATCACTAACACCGAGCTCTACTCTATACCATAGTTGATTTCTTTTTATGTTGCTGTATAGTCCGCATGGACTAAGAGATTTGAGGTATAAATCCCAACAAACAAGCTGAGTCAGATTTTTCTTTTTAAATTGCTAAGTTAATTTGGGTGGTTTCAAAAGATTTTGATTGGGGATTGGTCTTCTGTTATTTTCTCCCCTCTGGATCTTGCTTTGTATCAAGGACGTGTAAGTGATAGAGATATCTCTTGGAGACTAGATCCCATCTATCTAGGCACTTATTCTTTATAAGTTCTTCAGTTTGCTTGGTTTTGGTGAAAGAAATGGTGATTTTTGGGGTTTTGCTCTTGAGGGCTTGGGTTCATTCTTGTTGTGATTGAGGATGCTAGAATGTGTGGGAAGCCATCCTTAGTCATCTTGGTTTGATTCCACCTACAAGCTCCTCTCAACCATTCTTAGTGCAACTTGCCTTCGGATCAAAAAAGGTGAAATATTTGGAAAGATTTGCTTCAATGTCTTCATGGATTAGGTTCACAATATCATAGGCAAGGTGTGTGCAAAGTTTAAAGTCATTTCGAGTTGTGTATTAAAAGTTATATCGATTCTTAGATTTGAAATTGTGTTGATTTTCATCTCTAGCCTGAGGAGAGGTCGAACCGCCAACTAGATAGTGGTTGTTGGTGCTCGCCATGAAGCATATGTGTAAGATCGAGGAGGTCGACTAGAGGGGGTGAATAGGTGGTCATAAAAATTCGCTTTCAATCAATTCCCTTCTCTATTTGGCTAAACCAAGTATATGATGTAGAAGCTTAACTCTATGTGCACCAACAATTCTAAGGTTATGTCAAGATTTGCAATCCTACGAAGACACATAATCAATTTAATTCTATGAATGTAAATTGCTTGAATGTAGATTGAGCGTAAGAAAACAAACCACAAATGACACTATTGCTTTTTAGGGTGGTGTTTGGAGACTTGCTGGTCTCCTGAGGTAAGCTCAAACGAATTAGACTGGCTCCACGAATTAAGTCAATCACCTCAAATCCACTATTGGTAGCTCTTTCTCGCTCCGGATAGGTGAGCTCCAACTTTCACGCTTCACCGGGTCTTTTCACAACCTTCTTTGAGAAGATACCCTCCAACTCCGTCTAGGAGTCGATAACCTCCAAGAGTAATAAGTCAAGCTCCCCGCTTGACTCTCACCATGTGCAACGAATGCACAAGCTTGAGTGGATACTAAATCCACCTCTAGATGCAACACATACAATCTAGAGCCTTCCTCCTTGCTCAAAAGGTGCAACACATTCATAATTGAGAGGAGGACCTCACACTGGCTCAAAGGAGTGAAATAGAGTGTCAAAGGTTCTACTCCAACTGGTCACAAGGGGGTATATATACCCACACCACAAAAACTAGCCGTTGGAAGCAAAACACATGAGAAAACATGATTATCAGAAGTTCCGCTCTCCTTTGCAACGATCAGAAAACTAGCCATTACAGCAGATTGTCGGTAGTTCCACTGGCTAAATACCGGTACTGCCGATTATCGGAAGTATCGCTATACACGTGCGGAACTACCAATTACCACGGGACGAGAAGACTCCACGAAGGTGTCTCTCTGGAAAAAATGTACCGCTACACAAGCTGGTCGTTCTGCAAGTCGGAAGTACCGCTCACACAGATTCGGTAATACCGCTCGCTGGTCGGATGCTCACACAAAGCTGGAAGTACCGCTCATCGACTGCACTGGTCCATGACCACGTCAGATGATTCTACCATTCAGATCTTCGACTGCGTTGTCTGCTTTGACCACATAGGTCTCCGACTACGTTGGTCTCTAACCACGCTGGTTTTTGATCATGTTGTCTGGTTCGACCACACAGGTCTCTGACTATGATGATCTCCGACCACATTGTTCGGTTCGACCACATATATCTCCGACCACACTGGTCTCTGACCATGTTGGTTTCGACCACGTCGACCATGTCGATTATCGACCATGTCAATCTTCGATCACACAGATCTCTAACCACCATGTCAATCTTCAACCATGTTGTATCAATCACGTCAGTTCGACTATGTTGTCTTCGACCACATAGGTCTCGACCACGTCGGTTCGACCACGCTGGTCTCAATCACACATATCACAACCATGTTGGTTCTGACCACGTTAGTTCAACCACGCTGGTTTCAATCACACAGATCATGACCATATCGGTTTTGACTACGCAGGTTCGACCACACTGGTTTTGATCACATAGATCTCGACCACATCAGTTCTAACTACGTTGGTTCGACCACACTGGTTTCAGCCACACAGATTTCGACTACGTCAATTCGACCACGCTGATCGACCACGTTGGTTCTTGACCACATTGATCTTCGACCACACAGGTCTTCAATCATATCGGTTCGACCAAGTTGGCTCGACCACATCGACTCTCAACCACGCAAGTCTTCGATCACCAGCGAACGTGGTAGTAACATGATCTCATTACCGGTAATTCTGTTAAATGGTAGTACCGCAGAATACATTGCGGTAGTTTCGAGAATTGCAGATACTTCAACAGATTTTGCAAAACACATCTGTAAACTATACTATCATGCACACAATGATCAAACATGATTTCCAACAAGTTGCAAAACACATTTGCACACTTTTAGAATCATGACACAAGGATTATATGAGCTTCAATCATTTGTAAAACATATTTGCAAATATAAGCCTCATACCACAAGGAATAGGAAACATGGACTTCAAATACTTGTAAAATACATTTACAATATATAGTCCTATGTTACAAGGATTCAACACATGAGCTATAACTATTTGTAAAACACATTCGCAAATATAAGCATCATACTAAGGAGATCTAGAGAAAGTGAAGTTGAGCTATCAACACATGATGAGACTCAAGTTACTAGACATTACTTCTCTTAATAGTATGTCAACATATACTAGCAATCTGGTTTTCCAACCAAACACCAAGATCGGTAGAAAACTAGGAACATATTCTTAGTTCTAACTAGTTATACCTTTGCCATAGGTCATTGTCTTGATATGCATCAACACGTGATGCATCATTCACTTGAACTCCATCAACACATGACGAGTCTTCTCTTGACTTGATGATCAACTCATGATCATCTCCTCTTGAACATACATCAACTCATGATGCATCATTCATTTGACTTGATGATTTTTAACATATAAAGTTATTCCAAGTCATCCTCATTTATAGAATATAATCTATTTATTCAATTCATGGAAAATAATAGTCCACAAATCAATTATCACTAATTACCAAAATTCACCATTGATTTATAATGGAGGGATTAGATTTTACATATTTTTTTAGTAATTCATGACAATCTTAATAAATAATGAGATAGAAATTAAATTGTGAGTATATAACAAGTACACAATAATTGTATACTCTAGAGTAATCTTTCAAAGCAAAGCTTACATATTCGGTTGTTATTAATCATTCAACCATCAATATATAATAGAGGAACTAGATGACAACCCGATTATTAGTATATATGAACAAAGAATTTACCATACTTGCGCGGTTGAATGATGATTACCAGTCACAACTCACAGTTGACGCATGTCAATTTTCTCACTTCAACAACATATTTTTCTCCTCCAAAATCGAACAACTCTACTCTGTAACTCTCTTCCAAACAAGCTACAGCACTCCATAGCAAAGAGCCAGCTAGTGTTCCAAAGTGAAAAAACCAGAGATCCCGTTTGAAACACAGTAATTTCGCATAAATTTCGCAGGAAGTTCTGTGTGTTCTCGCGAGAAGGAAAAACTCATGAAGCGAATTTATGCAGTTTACCCCCTCGAAAATCCCTATTCACCGAATTGGGGAAAAAAATGGTCCCCCAACCGCTCTCTTCCCCTCGCGAGCGCCATCGCCATTCGAAAACAGAGGCGAAGAGGCCCAAGAAAAGCAACCCCTCAGCCCTCGCTGCCCCACCCCTGCAGACGAGCCCCCTCATTTTCTCCCCAGTCCGATCGCCCCCTCATTTTCTCCGCTCCCTCAGGGTCCCGGCGGTGGCCGGATCGCCGGAATTGGTACTGGTTCGGGGGTCCTTGGACCAGTGACATGGCGGCGGCGGCGGAGGAGGAGAGGGTCGCGACGGTGGTGGAGGACGTGCTGCAGCAGCACGGGAGGGCGAGGGACATGGACGTGGCCTCCCGGAAGGCCGAGGAGGCCGGTGAGTTTCTTGGGCACTTGCGCAGATCGCACTCAACGCGGGGCGAGAATTTAGTGTTATGCTGTTCTTGGTTGCTCCTTTTAGCTAAATGTTTGGGTGATTTGGGGTAATGAATTGAGTGGTCGAATGGGGAAACTCTCGTCTTGGTGTTGTTGTGGTGGTTTGATTATGACGTTTCAACTCTTCATTCAGGTAAGGTGTGCGAGTGATCAGATGCAGTTTAATTCAACTTTCTTGGTGTGATTTGAGACATAAGTTTTAGTGGATAGTGCTAGTTCAAACGTGTGCTTAATAGTGTTTGTTTGAATTTGAGCTTGCGTTGAGCTTATAGTTGTGTCGATTTCATGTGATCACTGCTTCGTTCATCTTCGTCCATTTCACAGCTGTGTGTTTAATGCCTTTTTTGGTTCAAACTAAGAGGTATTAGCTGTCCTATTCCTTGTTAGCTTGCAGCTAATGATAATACCTTACCAATTGAACTGTTCATTGTTCAAATTATACTGCTGTGATGATTGATGAGGCAATGTTGTCATAATTTTGTGGTAATCTAGTGCTGAGCATATTCGCTTACAATAAAAATGGATAATGTGTCCAAGGCTCCAATCTTGGCTATTAGGACTCGAGACTCGATACCTTGAGAGTTTCAAGGGCATTGCTATGTATGATTGTTACAATGTAGATGGGCAATGTGGACTTACGATTTGTTGTGGTTGACAAGTGCAGCAATAAGACGGTATGATGCAGCCAGTTGGTTGCGAAGAACAGTTGGGGTTGTGTGCGCAAGGGACCTGCCAAAAGAACCCTCCGAGGAGGAATTCCGGCGTGGGCTGAGAAATGGCATTGTTCTTTGCAATGCACTGAATAAGGTCGAGCCCGGCGCCATACCTAAGGTTGCACTTATCACCTTCAAAATTTCTAGTTTATTTAGCTACCGCGCATGCTAATGTATGATGTCAATTCTCTTGGCAATGTTGTTATAATGCTTTTAGGTTGTGGAAGCCCCCTCAGATACTGCTGTACCTTCAGATGGCTCAGCTTTGTGTGCGTATCAGTACTTTGAGAATTTGCGGAACTTCCTCGTCGTTGTAGGAGATTTAGGGCTCCCTACATTTGAGGTGTCCGATTTGGAGAAGGTAACTCGTTTCATTCTATTTAGAGAGCTCATGTCGTAAGCCCTTTCTTTGTGCCTAGAAACCCAATATTCTTTAGATGGATTTATCTCCTGATTAATAGCGCACTTCAAATGAATTCTTCCTCTGCAAAATTTAATATTTGGGTTACTTTTGCCATGAAATAACTTAATGTATTTTATCTGCCAATTGGAACATAGGGTGGCAAAGGTGTTCGAGTTGTGGATTGTGTTCTTGCTCTGAAATCATTCAGTGAAAGAAAGAAAATAGGGAGACAGGCGGCGTGTAAATATGGTGGCATTTTAAGGCCTTTGACATCGGGAAAATATTTCATACTCAAGAATTCTGATGCTTTTATGAATAAGATAATGAGAAGCCACACAGGAGAGGCAATCCAGAATGGTTTTTCAGTGGAAGAAAACATAGCAACTGATTGTTCTCTAGAATCCAGTGAGATGGTAAGTATTATAATGTAGTGTGAGTTCTTATTTCGCACTCATTCATGTGTTGTACACTTGTACTTCATAGTGACCTTTATCTTCTTCTTTTGTAGACTACTTCCGACTCCCTTAACATGCTTGTGCACACAATTCTCTTAGATAAGAAACCAGAAGAAGTCCCATTGGTGAGCCTATTTTCCTTGAATACATAGCCGATCGTTATGCAGTGTGGTTGATGGGCATAAAGAATGAAACCAAAGTCTTTGCTATTTGCAGATTGTTGAGTCACTTCTAAGCAAAGTTATTCGGGAATATGAGCGCGCATTGAAAACCAGAACTTGGTATGTTCCATTCCACTATCAGCATGAAAATTCTCCTTTGCTGTTATTCAGAAGATCAGGCTTGTCCAAATTTTCTGGGTTCCAAAAATAGTAAAACTAAGATGTTTATTAGGTGTATCATGTTGATCTTTAATCTCAGGGTGAAGATATATTAACTGTACAGCTGTACTAATTTGGACAAAAACATCACAGGTGAAATGCATAGGCGATCTTAAAGGGACCGAGTCATTTTCCAGACCAGACTCGCCATTGGAGCCAAACCATACTTCCACCAGTGATCGAGTGAAGGTATATTGTTTTGTCGGATATGTACACAATGAGCATTAATCTTTTAATTGGGCATAACCAACTGTGCATTGGAACAAAATTGGTTTCTCCATGGATATAGAGGTTTCATATACTAATATTTTTCATTAATTGACGAACAAAATGAAGATGGATGAAGAGGAGGAAAGTCTCCTGAATATGAAGGAAGAGGTCTGCTCTGTAGTTCTGAATGGAGGTAGTGCTGCTCAACAGTTCCAACAAGAGGCAGAAATAAATTTTGATCTACAACAGAAAAAGATCCAGGTATTTCTTTTATTCTCCGTTCTTTATTTGATCTTGACTAACCTGCATTTCCATCAATCTTCTTTTGACAGTTTATGCTCCCTGTAGGAATTGAGAAGTACCCTTTCTTCTGTCAAGTCTGGCATGGAACAATTGAGATTAGAGTACTCTGAAGAGTTTACTGAAATTGGTAACTATAATTGAGTTTTGCAGCTATCCAATTTTTTTGCTCCACAATTATTTATATACCATATTCTTTATCATGTTGGAATAGGGAAGCATTTGTACATTCTCTCCAATGCGGCTTCTGGCTACCACAAAGTTCTCGAGGAAAACCGCAAATTATACAACCAAATACAAGATCTTAAAGGTATTATCTTGAGTGTTGAAGGAACAAGATGCCCAGGATCATAGTTTACATTGTAAATATTGGTTTCTTTTTCACCAGGAAATATTAGAGTATATTGTCGAGTGAGGCCTTTTCTACCTGGACAAGTAAGTTCGTCGAGCAGTATTGCTGGAATGGAAGAAAGAACCATCACAATAATCACTCCCACAAAATATGGAAAAGATGGAAGCAAATCTTTTACTTTCAACAAGGTCTTTGGCCCGGCAGCCGCTCAAGGTATAAGTTGCTCTAGTGTACATTTTATCTCAAATAGCTTGACTTGCCTTGACTACCGAACTTCATGCTCTCTTTTTGTTAATGCAGATGAGGTCTTTTCGGATATGCAACCTCTGATCCGTTCAGTTCTTGATGGTTTCAATGTCTGCATATTTGCATATGGCCAAACTGGATCAGGGAAGACCTATACAATGGTAATAAGCTAAGCTAAAGAAATATTATATGAATATGTTTTTTAAAAAATCTTTTTCACAAGGTTGAGATTCTTTTACGGATGTTTTGCAGAGTGGACCTAAAGTACTGACGAAAGAAAGTCTTGGTGTTAACTATAGAGCATTAAATGACTTATTTAATCTTCAAGCACAGAGAAAGGGGACAATCAATTATGAAATTTCTGTGCAAATGATTGAGATCTACAACGAGCAAGTGAGAGATCTCCTTCAGGATAGTGGAAACAGAAGATATCCTTTTGCAGTAAATTGTGTGTTTTTCCTGACCAGTAGAACGCCTAAACAAGAATCTTCACATTCCTTTTGTTTTCTCTGTTGTTCTCCTTTGATCTTGGTTATTTGAGGTATACTTTGAGTCTCCTTAACATTAAGCTACATTAGAAATTAGAAATACTTCGCAGAAAGGGCTTGCGGTTCCAGATGCAAGCATAATTCCTGTCACATCTACCTCTGATGTTGTTGAATTGATGAATCAAGGCCAAAAGAATCGTGCAGTGGGATCAACAGCCATCAATGACCGAAGTAGCCGCTCACATAGGTGTGGCATGGACATACCTCGATGAATAAGTCTTTGTACTGCGGTCTTTGTACAAGATCCGCTTTAGCATCTAGGATGCTTTTGCTTTAGCATCTAGGACAACATCGCTTTAGACAACATCCGCTTTAGCATCCTTGACTAGCATCTAGGACAAGATCAAGGACAAGATCGCTTTAGCATCCTTGACTAGCATCTAGGACAAAGATCTAGGACAAGATCTCGCTTTAGCATCTAGGACAACATCTTAGCATATGCTTGGTGGGTTGGCGACCTATAAATATGTATCCCCAACCCCTCGGGTTGGTAAGGCATTGTGTGAGAAATAGAAAAATTGCCCCATCTCCAAGTGTCTTCCTCTCCATGAGAGTAAGGATCTTGCTATCACCAACAAAGAAGAGTCCAATGAGTAACAAGTGGTATCGAGCCATACTATCCTCGTAGCTTTGAGCATCTCTTGCTCATCTCCTTCTTGACCTCATGGCCCACCAGAAGCGCAAGCGGCCCTACATCCCGCTCCTCTCCTGAGACGGCAGGCGGCTCGTCGAGCGCCCTCCACGCAATGCCCCCGATGAGCGCCATGTCCGCAGGCGCCTCGGCCTTCGGTCGCCTCGAGCATCGCGGCGTCGTGACGGCCGAGCTCGCAGCAGCGCAGCAGCGAAGCGGCGGCAGAGACCACCGCGGCGGCGGAAAGGCGTCAAAGGTCGGCACGGCGAGGCGGCGGCAGGCGGCGGAGGTGGAAGCGGCGGCGGCAGATGCAACGCGAGGGCAGCGGCGCGATGGCGGCCAAGACGCCACGCCCGCGGCGGCGGCCAGACAGCAGCGCAGCGGCCGGCGGCGCTCTGGAGGAGGCACGCACGGCGGCAACAGACGGTCGACGGAGAGCGCGCCTTCACAGCGACGCACGCTTTCTCTCCCGGTTCGATCGCGTGGTCACCACGAGTACCAGTCGTCGTCGAGGACGTCGTCCCGGCGGTGGGTGGCCTACCTCACCAAGACCAACTACGCCGAGTGGGCTGCGGTGATGAGGTGAGGCTCAGTGCGGCATATGTGGGATGCGGTCCGTGACGGCGACGTCGACTACGACCAGATCGACGGGCGCCGATGCTCTCATCGCCGCAGCCCGCCCGAGATGCGCTTCGCTACCAACAAGCGGATCGCCAAAGAGGCTTGGGACGCCATCGCCGCAAAGACGCACGGCAGGCGACCGCGCCGCAAGTCTACACCGCAGCACCGCGACGGAGGGGAGCACCGCCTTCAAGCCGGTGAGGACGTGATGACTTTGCTCTCGTCTCAACACTCATTGCGGTAGGGTGCGATTCGGCGACGACACCTACGGCGAGGAGAGGCGTGGAAAAGCTCTTCCGCTGCGTCCGAGAAGTACAAGCGGATGGCTCGCCGATCGGTCTCTGCGGACCTCTCCACGATGACGATCGAGGAGGCGATGGGTCGCCTCAAGGTCGTTGACAACGAGGAGCCACGCCTCCGGGACCCGTCACCATTGGCGGGAAGCTCCTCCTCGCTCGGGAGCGGTGGGGCGCTGCCAAGGTGATGGGAAGAAGGAGCCTTCTTCCACGACAGCGACGCAGCGCGTGGCATGCGCGGCAAGCCGCGCAAAGACGCCTGTGCGGTAGCGAGGGCGTCTTGAGGGTGATGACCGTGGGCGCCCGTGCGCGCCGGGCAAGCAAAAGCCGACGAGACGACTCTTGCCACAAGCTGCGGCAAGCTTGGTCATTGGGCCAAGGTGTCGGCGACCACGACGCGCCAGCCCACGCCGCAGCGGAGGAAGAGCGGCCGGCTCGTTCATTGCTCATGCGAGCAACGAACTACCTCCGCAAGACCGGCCGCAGATGGCTCTCCTCCACCTTGACGAGCCAAAGCACACGCCTCCTGCTCGGCTCCGGCAACAACAAGATCGACGGGTGGTGCCTCGACACCGGCGCCACCCATCACATGACCGGTCGACGGAGTTCTTCGCCGAGTTTGACTCTAGCGTCCGAGGCTCCGTCAAGTTTGGGGCGCCTCGGCGTGGAAATCAAGGCGTCGGCTCCGTCATCCTCACCTCAGGTTCGGTGAGCACGCATCGCTCACCGGTGTCTACTACATCCCGATCTGCGGAACTCCATCATCGACTTGGGACAATTGGATGAGAACGGCTCATGGTCGAGATCGAGCACGGTGTCATGGGTTTGGGATCTTCGCCGCCGCCTTCTTGCCAAGGTAACCGAGGCGAAAATCGACTCTACATTCTTCACGTGCGGTGGCACAACCCTCTGTCTCGTCCGCCGTCGGGACGACGGCGTGGCAATGGCACGAGCGCTGGGCACCTTCACTGAAGCCACAAGCGGCTCGGTCGCGGAAATGGTGCGAGGCCCGCCGTGCCTTGACCATGTGGGCGCTTCTGCGGCGTCTGCGTGTTGACGGCGAGGCGACTCCCCTCCCGGCGTTCGAGTTTCCGAGCCAAGGAGAGGCTCGAGCTCGTGCACGGGACTTGTGTGCCCGGTGACACCGCCACACCGGGAGACGACGCTACTTCCTGCCGCTCGTCGGCGACCTCTCCCGCTACATGTGGGTGATGGTCCTCGGCGGCAAGGGAGAGGTCTGCGGACGCCATCAGCGCACGCAGTCGCCGCGGAGGCGGAGTCGCGCCGCAAGCGCGCGTCTTTGCGACAGACAACAATCGGCGAATTCACGGCGGTGGTTCGCGTCGTCTTCTACCGATGAGGGCATTCACGCCACTACTCCTCGCCGTCGCACCGCGGCGAGCGGCGTCGTCGAGCAGCGCAACTGAGCGGTTGTGGGGATGGCTCGGGCCTCCTCAGCGAGGGATGCCTATTTTTCGGGAGAGGCGGTGGTGGCCGTCTACATCCTCAACCGCCGCCTACCAAGGCGCTCGATGGCGGGGCGCCGTCGAGGCTTGGCATGGCGCAAGCCGGCGGTCTCCCACTTGCGGGTCTTCGGCCTCGCGTTTGCCAAGGAGCTTGGCCACATCGGTAGCTCGACGAGAGAGCACTCGGGAGTGTTCATCGGCTACGCGGAGGCTCGAAGGCCTCCGCATCCTCGACCTGTCACACGTCCGTCCGCGATCTCGCGTGGCGTTGTGTTCAACGGCGGCGAGGTTGGACGGGACAAGGCGGTGGGCGACGGTTCGACTTCGACTCTCGAGGACTTTGTTGTCGACTCACGTCCCACTTCGAGAGCCGGGGAGCTAGCGGCTCGTCTTCACCGAGCTCGTCCACCTCGACACCTTGCTCGCCACCGCCTCGTGAGTGCTCCACCACTTTCGGCCGGCCACTCCACGCCTCCCGCACCGGCCACCACTTCTCCTGCCCGGCGGCCACACCACCGGATCGGTCCCAACAGCCCGGTCCATGACGAGCAACAGATGGTGGAGTTCGCTACTCATTGTCTCACGACGAGGACCGCGACGACGCCTACCATGGCGGCGAGCCTCTGCCTTCTGCCGCAGTGGACGACCTCCTCGGCGGCGGCAATGGCCCTCGGATCGGGCGCAGCGACTTCAGGCGGAGCCGCACCTCGCACAGACGGCGGCGAGCCTCGTTCCTTCGCCGAGGCGGAGAGAGACGCGGCATGGTGTGCCGCGATGCGAGGAGAGATGGACGCCGTCGAGCGAAACAAGACGTGGAGTCGGCGGATCTTCTGCCGGCACCGCGCGATCACCCTTAAGTGGGTGTTCAAGGCGAAGCGAGATGGCCGGCGCCATCGTCAAGCACAAGGCTCGCTTGGTGGCACGAGGTTTCATGCAGCAGGAGGGGATCGACTTCGATGACGCCTTCGCACCCGTCGCGCGCATGGAGTCCGTTCGTCTTCTCCTCGCACTTGCGGCCCAGAGGATTGGCGCGTCCATCACATGGACGCCAAGTCCGCCTTCCTCAACGGCGACTTGAAGGAGGAGGCCTACGTCCGTCGTGGCCGGATTCGTCATCCCGGCAGGAGGGCAGGTTCTCCGCTGCGCAAGGCCCTCACGGCTGCGGCAGCACCACGAGCTCGAACGCTAAGTCGGACTCCACCTCAAGCAAATGGGGTTCCAGCAGAGCGCACACGAGGTCGCGGTCTCACCGGCGGGCAAAGCGGCAACGCCTGGCGGTGGGCGTCTACGTCGACGACCTGATAATCACCGGCTCCAAGGAGGCCGAGGTCGAGGCGTTCAAGGCGGAGATGAAGACCGCCTTCCAGATGAGCGACTTGGGCTCTCTCTTTCACCGGGATCGAGGTCCACCGGGACGACTCCGATCTCCTTCGTCGGACCGCCACGCCAAGCGCACCGTCGAAGCCGGCGGGCTCACCGATCGCAACCCACCCCACACCCTATGGAGGAGAGGTCAAGTCGAGTCGTGAGAGCACGGCGGAGGAGGTGGACGCGACGCAGACGGCGCATCGTGGGTAGCCTTCGCTACCTCGTCCACACGCGCCCAGTTGGCGTTCGCCGTTAGCTACGTCGGTCGGTTCATGCAATGACCGACGACGAGCATCGGCAGTCGTGAAGAGGATCCTCCGCCACGTTGCGGGCACCTCCGACTACGGCTTGCACTACCCGAGGTGTCCGTGGCAAGACACTTCATCGGCATGCAGCGATAGCGACCACGCAGCGACATCGACACCGGCAAAGAGCACAAGCGGGATTCTCTTCTTCCTCGGCAAGTGCCTCGTTAGCTGGCAGTCAGTCAAGCAGCAGGTGGTGGCCCTGTCCAGCTGTGAGGCCGAGTACATAGCGGCTTCCACCGCTCGACTCAGCGCCTGCTCGCTCGATCGCTTGGTGATCTCCTCGGTAGAGACACCGAGGCGGTGGCACTCGGGGTGGGCGACAAGTCCGCTCGGCTCGCGAAGAACCCGTTTTCCACGAACGGAGCAAGCACATCCGGGTGAAGTACCACTTCATCCGAGGTCATTGGATGAAGGCGTGTCAAGGCGAGCTACATCAACACCACGATCGCCTTATGGACCCGCTCACCAAGCCTCTTGGGAGGATCAAATTCCTCGAGCTCTGCTCTAGGATCGGGATGGTTCAACGTCCCCACAAGACGACGTACAAGACTTAGGGGGAGAATGATGAATAAGTTTTGTATCATGGTCTTTGTACAAAGATCTGCTTTAGCATCTAGGACAGCTTTTGCTTTAGCATCTAGGACAAGATCTCGCTTTAGACAAGATCCGCTTTAGCATCCTTGACTAGCATCTAGGACAAGATCAAGGACAAGATCTGCTTTAGCATCCTTGACTAGCATCTAGGACAAGATCTAGGACAAGATCTCGCTTTAGCATCTAGGACAAGATCTTAGCATATGCTTGGTGGTTGGCGACCTATAAATATGTATCCCCAACCCCTCGGGTTGGTAAGGCATTGTGTGAGAAATAGAAAAAATTGCCCCATCTCCAAGTGTCTTCCTCTCCATGAGAGTAAGGATCTTGCTATCACCAACAGCAAGAGTCCAGCGAGTAACACCTTCATACTGAGAAGTTCTGAAATGCATATTTTAGCTATATACTTATGATTGAGAAATATGCATGCAGCTGCCTGACTGTTCATGTTCAAGGACGAGACTTAGCATCTGGGACAATCTTGAGAGGTTGCATGCATCTTGTGGATCTAGCCGGTAGTGAAAGAGTCGAGAAGTCTGAGGTTGTAGGAGATAGACTGAAGGAGGCACAATACATAAACAAGTCCCTTTCAGCATTGGGAGATGTGATTGCGTCCCTTGCCCAGAAAAACTCGCATGTCCCTTACCGAAACAGCAAGCTTACCCAGCTTTTGCAAGATTCTCTAGGTAGTCTACAAACTCAATATCCTAAATTTTCACTTTGTTAGTACTAAAATCTATGGGATAAATATTTTGTTGCAATGTTCAGGCGGGCAAGCAAAAACACTGATGTTTGTTCACATAAGCCCGGAACTAGATGCTGTCGGTGAGACAATAAGCACCTTGAAATTTGCTGAACGAGTTGCCTCTGTTGAGCTTGGCGCAGCAAAAGCAAATAAAGAAGGCGGTGATGTTAGAGAGCTCAAAGAACAGGTGTTTACTTACTCCTGATTGCTGGTTTCTGTGAACTAGCTATAGGTGGCACTGCCATTGAGATTTACACGAAACGTTTGTTATTTTGCTCATTTCAGATTGCTTGCCTCAAGGCAGCATTGGCTAAGAAGGAAGGAGAACCAGAAAACATTCGAAGCACACAGTCAAGCCCAGACATATATAAAGTTAGAAGAGGCAATGCAACACCTGCATTCCGTAAAAACAGACAGCCAATGGAAGAAGTTGGAAACCTAGAGGTAATTCTTTTCCAGTCCATTTTAGCTCTCTTTTTCTTTTGGAAATCATACAAATCAGTTCTTTTTCATTTTTAAGCTTTTGCCTGTCCTAGTTGTGGTTCCAATCAGTGTCATATAGGACAAAACCTGCCAAATATTCTGAAGGATGAGAGATTGGTCATTCATGCATTCAAATATCTCCAGACCCATAATTTGAGGACATAGTGAAACTCTTCTAACATAGAAATGTCTAATGACAAAAAAAAGGTTGACATCAAGTGGAGAAATATTTTGTAGATAGAGGTCTGAAATTGAGAAAAGAGACAAATGTGGTTAGAGCCTTTGAGGTCTCAACTTGAGAAAAGAGAAATACCGCCCTCAGTAGCTTTTAATCGTCTTGACATACAAAACTGCTATATAGATTTAATGAATATTCTCTTTCTGTTTGTAAAAGGTCTGGAACAATGTCACTCCAATGCAAAGAAAGCCAAACTTTGATTTGTCAGGAATCCTCATTGAGAACAACTCATCTAACCGGGTTGACAATTGCAATGATCTTCAGAAGGAAATAGGATTAGGGGTTGGGTCGATAAGGTGGCTGTTGGTGACAATCAATTTGGGAATGGCAATTCGTGTCTAGAGCTGAAGCCTGACACCACCCAGCTTCCAACTTTCTTCTATCAAAGATACAATCCTGAGCAGCAAAGGTGTAGGGCTGAGTCAGTACCAAGCCAGGACTCAGACGTCTTTGATGCTGCTACTAGCTATACCACAGACCAAGAAATGGTGTTGTCAGCCAGTGGCATGAAAGCTGCTGGTATTACCAATGGAGGCATCTCAAGTAAAAAGAAGCCTCAGGCAAAGAATGCAAAAGATACGGCAACGAGGTGAATTCAGTTGCTATTTTGTACTCACGTGAAACTATTTTGTGCACATGTTTGGATAACTTTAGCCTGTTCTGATGATTTTGAATTACTTAGGGTACAAACCCGGCATGCAAGTCACCACTACCACAGAAAAGGCTGCAAACACCAATCAGGAACGGTAGACAGCTAACTTTGAGCAGTATAGATGGAAGAAGAACACCAAATGGCAAAATTAACATTGCAAAGTAACCAATTTATGTGAAGGTGGATCATGTTGCCACCATCCTCATCTGGGCCAAGATTTGATCAACAGAAAGCTTAAAGAAGAATGTTCTTGAAACTCTCCGTAAGGATCAACGATGTAGAGTGATTTACACGTCGATGGATGAATCATTTTATTACATTGAAGATAGAGAGGACCTCCAAGAGGTCAGAAAGATGATAAACATGAAGGAAATTTCAGATTTGAGATGTGTATATCTTTCACACAAGAAATTACTGTTGTACCATTTGTTGATGAGCCATGACAGCATCTTGTGAGTAGTTGCTTGTAATAGAAATAGGCTACGTTTAGAGCATTTGTTTTCCTTTTTTCAACAACATAAATCGAGTTAAATTGCCAAGCTCAGGGCAATTACAACTTTTCCACTGCATGTAATAGAGGCATTCTTTTTTTATTAAAAACTGTCTACAGAGAAAGTTCAGTGCAAGAATATGAAGAAACTACATGCTTTTTACGTGGTCCTGAATTCATAAGTAACAACCAAAAGACCAGAAATCTTCACCTAAAAATGCTGTTATTAACAAAAGTACAATACCATTACAATCTCCATTATGTGCAGAAGCCTAACTGTTTGACAACATCACTGCTATTTTCAACTAATTAGATGTCTCAAGAGTATCTACTTCAGCAATATCATGGTGTACAACATCAAGATGGATCTTTGATCCAAAATTGGTTCTTTCACAACCCCGTCCATACTTGTCAGCTGGGTCATATTGTTGGTACAAGCCTTGGCATTGCTGGGGGACGATGCGGACCCCTTCTCGAGGCCCTGGAGAGCCTCCCCACATATGCTAGCTTCAATGCTGCCTTGATCTTGATCCACTTGCGTGGTGACAGTGGTGTCGCTGCCCTTCACTGCTCGAAAACTGAGAAAAGAAGTTCTGTATGAGTTGATCGCATGAGCTTGAGTCGAAGCTGTTTGTTCTTGATGGCTGAGAGGCAGTGACAACTTTCTGTGACTGTATTATTGCTTGACCATTGCACCATAGCTCAGGTTGGTTGCTGAAATTCTCACCTGCAGATGCCATCCAGAGTAAGTCAGCATCAAGATGAGCTAATTAGCAGTAGAAAAGTTTCAGAGTAATTACTGTTGCTTGGAAGCTGGAAGTGAGGTTGCATCATATCCATGACTGCGTCCGTAGACGACAAACTATCGAGAGAAAAGCGCTGCAGGCACAAAATGGATTTGATTTTGTTCAGTTAAGAATATGCAAAGTGAAAAATGAATTCTTCAGTTTCAATTTAGATTCAGATGCACTTTTGCTAGAGGGTACTTCTGAAGACAAAAGCTGCATTGTTTGTACAAGAAAACATAGTCTTACGCTGTATGATCCTTCAGAGAAATGGGATCGCTCGCTCTGTCCACACTGACCGAATTGCGTAGCAACCTGACCTGCCTGAATGTTGCTATGAACAGCAGCAGAAGGACTAGCATCTGGACCGAAATATGTTCTTCCGGTATTTGGTATATGCAACTGCGTGATTCTTGGTCCAGGTAAGGCAGTTACTTGGCTTGGATTATATGGAATAACATTGTTCATGACTAATTGATGGCTAAACTGCGCATCATTGGAAGTCTGACCCTGCACAAATCTTGACATATCCACTGAAGCCTGCTCGCAAATTGATGACATTATCTTAGACTAACATCTATATGTTCCTTATCATTTACTATTTTGTATATTTAAAGCAATATTACTTACATTAGTGGCTCCTTGGAAAGAACAAAATTTCTCCTTTGATTCAAACCCTTGACTAGTTGAGAATTCTCCCGGAGATGAATTGTATTGACCTGCCAACGATTGATGCCAATGACTAAAGCTCCCCAAGGATAATTACAGCTAGTGTATGAAACTCGGAGAATAAGACATTACCATAATTTAGTATCTGCTGATTTGGAAGAACATTACTCAGCACAGAAGTACCCTCAGTGTGGAACCTATGAAGTGGTACGGGACAGTTGTTGACCATCTTATGGTCATACTGAAGATCCTTCATATTCTCGTAGGCCACTTGCTTCAGTGTCTCAACTAAATTCTGTGAATGAAGAACACCAAGATTATTAGAGCGTCAGTGAGGAAATCTCCTTTTTGAAGCAAGCGAAGGAGATCGCACCTTGTCAACTTGGTTAAGCTGATCTATGGGCTTGTAACAATCACCTAACTTCACCCCAACAAGCTGATGTATGGCATCAAAGAAAAGTTTGTATTCCTTAACTTCATACGAGTAGAGATCACCACCTACTTCGCACGTCATGGCATGACCTATGATAGCTTTCCAAGAAGCCTGTGGCATCTTGCTGAAAGTCTAGAGGTAGAGAAGCCAAAGATCTTCTGTCAGTCCAACATCAAGTACTTGTTTTACGAGAACTTCATGCAGTATTTATTAATACAAGAAATTCATAGAGCCTTTACCTGCATTAGCTTCTGTTCATTCTTCACATAAGACTGTAAGAACTTTTGCACAGTATCAATTCCACTGCTTGACAAGGCTTGGTGGTAAGCCCCATTCCTACCAATCTTTTCCAAACGCCAAACCATGTCATCCAGCAATGGTGGATAGTGCTTTTCAAATCCTGCAAGAACAGTGAGATGCACATGATTAGTCTCGGATCTCAGCTCCAAATTAAGAAGGCACATTTCTGAATAAAATTAAACGAACAATCTGAATCTCTGGCAGACAGGCATACCTTCCACCCTGCGCTCCTTCACGCGAAAAGGCTCAGTGATTCCTTCGAGAACCCTCTCCAGAAGCATTGACAAGCCTGAGCCCCAGCCTGAACTTCTTAGTGCTGGTGAAGCTGGAGTTATCAGTGAAAGTTGCATTTTCAAGGAAAGCCTCCCTCTGTTGAGCTTCAGCGTCAGATTGCCAGTGAGAAGTTGTGCGCTTTTCTCGCGCGCGGATACTATATGCTTGTTGAAATCTTCGGTGGTCCAGTATTCCTCATTTTTAGCATTGAAATTGCCATGGAGGACTACAACCTCAACCTTAATGGAAGAAAACTGACCAAACCTGACGATTTTAGTCTGATTGTTTGAGAGTCTTTCAACTATAGCCACCTTAAGAGCTGGTCCATCCTTGGCTTCTAATTTCATCATGGTGTAAACAGGTTTGAGATCATTCAGGAACATGAGTTGATACCTTGGACGCTGATTCCAACCTACTAGTAATCTATAAATAGATAAAAAAAAGTTAAATTGAGCACAGTAGTGGAAGTATGAACAAATGAAAATATATTGGTGCACCTCAATGTGTATATTAGGACCGGTAAAACTAAACATGCCATGTTCAATTTGTTTCTAGGCATCATATAACATTCAGACCTTGTAGAATGGAACATAATTTGATCATAACAAAGAAAACTATATGTCTCACCTTGGAGGTGCTGGACCTGCTGGTGCATTGAATTGCCTGAATAATGCTTTCTCCACCTCCTCTGATACCTGAAATATGCGAATGTCAGAAAGGGGTTAGTTCTAATTTCCAAACTGAAATCAATAAAACTATCCAGATAAGATTCGCGTGTTTGTTACTTAACCAGTGTAAACTCTAATATATCATCTCTTAATATTGCGGAATATCATGAATAAAAAAACAAGCTTTGTTTTTGAGCTGTTCCTTGAAACAGCTTCTCTGAATATTTTCCTTCAGCAACTTTCAGAGGTTTTGTAGTCCTTACAAGAACAAGTACTAAAAATTCTCAAGGGCAACCAAGGAAGAAACACAGAAAACACCCATAAATGCAAAATCACAGGCCAAGAACCAGATCAAGAACAGATGAAGAGAGGAAAGGGTTCGTAGGACCAAGTCCTCACCACTCTCTGAACCGTTTTGCCAAAGAATGGCAGAAACATGCTCATGAACTCCTCCCCCATAATGTCTCTGAAACCAAACGCTCCCTTCATGGTGGTCCTCCTCCCCCTCAACTCCCTGCAACCAACAAGAATTAGAACCTTCAAATCAGCTCAGGATCAAGAAAGAACTCAGAGTTGACCAGGCGTTGACTAGAGCCGAGGAATAAAAAAACCAAAGCCCAACTCACAGGACAAGTGATCTCCACCGTTTGCGAGGACGGGACAGCTCGCTGCCGTCGCCGGCAGCGTCGTCGGACCATGGGAGGAGCCTCTTGGAAGGAGCCATTGGGTGAAGAAAGCAATGGAAGAGTCCACTGATAGGGGGTAATATAGATTATAGAAGCAGGGCGACGAAGGAGTCAGGAAATGCAGGGAAACTAGCGGGAACAAGCTCAGAACCTTCGTTTGCTTTACTGTTTAGCGCCACAAGTGGCGATGTTTGAATTGTATAAGCTTTCAAGCACTCGTAATTGTCAACGGATTCGTTTCCTTTGTTCTTGTTTTGTATGCAGGTTGAAGAACTTTTTTGCCATTCTATTGATGTGTATCGCTTATCAACGTCCGGAGCATGGAAGAAGAGGGGAAGCTGCTGCTTTGCAGCGAGTGGCGAACAAGCCCACGTTGGCCTTGACAATGGTGAGACTGGCGGATGCATGGATGATTGCATCTCTCTTTACCCAACGACATTAAGGTTCTTTTTTAGCTTATGACTTAGTTTTCTACAGTAATTATCTTTTAAACAGAGTTTTTTCCTCTGATATGCCATTTTCCTTTGTTTTAGCACTATAAGAGGATTAACCCACGATATACCGATACGGTGCATAGAGCTTAGCACCTCATCCTGCTTGGAATTGAAAGATCGCCACATGCACATATGAAGAACAGTCTTACAAAATTATGCAAATGCCCCAGAAGTCTTTCAAAAGATTTTCTTTGGACATGCTACTTACTACCGTTGCTCGTTGTTTCTTTTTCTTGAGAGGCAAGCGAGTGAGCAGTATATGTTCTAGTAGCAACACACACTTCCACTATCTAGGTACATACGCGAGAGGCATGTGCCGGTGCTCACAAAACGTAGAAACACGCAGGTCGGCATACATGCTGGTGGGCCTGTTCTTTTATAGGATGTAACTTATGGTTTTATCTGTGATCTGTAGTTTTTAGCTGTTTGTGTGAGAGATTATATATTAACTAAAATTCACGTATGATTTTTACCGATATAAATAAAGTCGATACAGTATATACTATAATTAACTTAGTAGACCTTATCTTAAAACACTTTATTTAAAAATTAGTTACTATAAAAAAACTAAAAGCTATAAAGGAACAGTCGCTATGTACTTATGGCAGACTGACAATAAACCGCCGCAACTAGCGAGTGGGATCGAGGAACTATTTTTTTTAGGACTTTTCCAGGAAGATTCTCCTGGTTTAAGCAGCCAGGAAGCTGAGAAGAGCGGTTGAGATCTATGGTACCTGCTGGGTGGGGCCCTGTGTCCAGCGTGCGTGCCGACAGGAATCTCTGAACTTTCTCGAACAGTTCGCTCCAACAGTTCGTCTTCGGAGTGAGCAGCGCCGAAGATTTTAAGCTTCAAAGAAGGGAAAAATATCGCGGCTTACGTCAACTATGCTCAATGCACAGTTTGAGATGTCATTAGTTAATTCGTGACACAAGAATATGCCTTTCAATTTCAAGATAAAATGCTAACTAATGACGGCTGAGTTGTCTTTCTTCTCTGTATTGTACAGAAAAGTGGCATTTGGCTATTTTTCATATGAGCAATATGAAGCTTTTTGCCTATTTTGGTCCTTTTTTTGTTTCTAAATGTAGGATGGTATGGCACAATCAAAGACAACCATTTAAATATTAATAAAGCTCATTATTACATTTTATAATTTATTTTTTATTTTTTGAATTCTACATATTTTTTAGAATTATTAGAATTTTAAATTTTTTTTAGACAAAAATAGGCTAGACGGGCCTTGTTGGCCTGTCGGGGCTAAATGGGCCTAGGTCAACATGGCCCAGCTCGTAAGCTCAATGGGCCATGCCTAGTTGTGTGGCTTAGTCCACGGGTCGACACAGCTCGTCTACGTTGATAGGCTAAGTAGTCCATACCTAAGTAAACTATGCCACAACGGGTGTGTGACATGCCGGGCCACCGCCCATTTGGCTAGCACTAAATTTAACTAGACGCTCCACATCATTATTTAGTAATTGCTGTTCCAGCTTCACCTGCCAAGTGTCAACCAATAAAAATTAACTCCATCCCAATACACTCCACCATGGATCCCTTCTCACTCTCTTCTCCGTGCCATTGCATCCAACTAATTTTTATTCCCAACCAACCGATAAAATTAACTCCATCCCAATATACTCCGTTGTAGATCCGTTGTCACTCGCATCTTCAATGTGGCGTTGGAGATGCCGCTAAAGACTATGGTAGAGACAAATGATTGAAGATGGCCTAATGTCTCTTGAGGCACGACTGCAACATATTTTCCTAGAGTTTTCTTAAAAAGAATAGCAGCAAAGATGTCAACGCAGGACATTTCAAGACCGTTTCCAAAACCTAAGGTTCTTTAGCTTTATTTAGATAATGATGAGTATTTGCTTGTCGCATGTCACGCGTAATTGCCCTAATATAATTGTTTTCTGTAAGCTGTATATAATTTTTTCCACATAGGATTTTTCCTAACATGGAGAGAGGGAGTACAAAACACCTTTGAAACCATGTAAGGTTACATGGTCAGTTCTTAATAGATTTGCTTCCCTACGACTAGGGAAAGTCACAGTTTGCCGAAGCGCCAAGTGTTTGAATGGCATATACAACCATGCTCTACTTATCGTCATATTTTGGCAACTTGCAATTTGGGGAACGTGTAAACAGCCAGAAAGAATAACAGGAAATAGCAAGTAATCAAAATTCCAGATCAACTTTTATACAAAATCACACAGGATCCAAGATAATTAAACTGACGGCAGTACCCATGGCATCGAACAAGTGACATCCATGATCAAACACTGGCCCTCCATGATAAATAAACCCTGTGCCTAATTCAAAAATCACAACGCTGGCCCCACTCCGCTGCTACACATAATCACCCAGGATCAACCGAGCAAAAAGGACGCTAATATACACCTACTGGATGAGGTCCTGCATAGGGCCACCGCATGTATCTGTGAATTGTCATTGAATCAACGCATACGAAAGGTAAAAAGAAAATGGGGGAGAAACAAACAACAATACTGATAACAACACAATGACAATTATGGTGGAGCTTTCGCTTGATCACTTCATGGTTTCCCCGATGGACAGCTCCAGCTCGGCTTTTCTCCTCAGGCGCCTCATGCGGGTGAAGATGGGCAGACAATATGTTCATCCATGCAGTCTGTTTAGAAGAGTTCTTCAGAGTTGAATTTGTTCCACGCCTCCTGTTTTATGCAAGTAGCGAGGATATTCAGTAAAACATTAGTGGGAAACATCAAAGGGTTATAATGGGAACACAAAGGCACAAAGACCTTAACATTCATGTACCTGGTAATATGACCAGAACTATCATGGGAAAACCAATGTGAAACACAAGCTCCTTTCTTTCCAAAATAAGTAAATAAATATAAATATATAAATACAAGCTCATCATATAAGTACATAGAGTGAATAGAAATAGGGGAGATAGCAAGTGCAATCACCGTACTTGGTGCAATCATGCAATCACCTTCAGTTTGAGCACCAAAGCTAAAGTGCTAGACTGTCCAGAGAATTACATCACAAACTAAATCAGTCTGGTGTATTAAATCACCATAAAGGCTTGTTTGGATGGGTGGGGATTAGGCCTAATCCCTTCGGATGGCCAGGGAAATTGAACTAAAATCCCTATCCATCCGAAGGACTTGTGTCTAATCCCTGCCAATGCAAACAAACCCTAAGTTTGCAATGTGTCTTCCCAAGACCTCTAAGTGGACAGCCTAGCAGGTCATTAATATGGTTAGCATTGATTTGGGTGTGGGCATAGCAGTTCACAGCAGCTACTTCACAGGCACCAGATGGTGGTCCAGATTGACACAAACCAGAACTGGAATGAACACGGGTTATTCCAATGTGCCATGTGCCATAAATCACATCAAAACTGTTGAGCCCTGGTACTTTCCATGTAAGATCATTCAGGAAGCCATCTTTGGCTCCATGGACCACACATGTTATAATGGAAAAGAATACAAAAAGGTGAGTAGTGCAAGTCAAAAGATCGGAAACATTCATTTTTTGACAAACGGTTAGTGCCTCCATCTAGTGCATAATTTTTCTTAAAATAGGAAAACATGGTAACGAAGAGTCCTCTTATGTATGCAGTTTTTAATGTCTTCACCATGAGCTAAAGAAAAACAAGGATTAATGCCAATATCATATTAGTGTGAAACAGGCAAACTGTTATTCGGTATATATTGACAATAATGCACACCTTAAGGAGATCAAACACCTTCTCAGCAATATATTTCTGCTGAAGATTTGCACCCTTTTGTTGCACCTTATCAGGATGAATACACAAAGTTGCCTTTCTGTACACTTTTTTAACAGCAGCAGCAGTCATCAAATCAGTCAAGGATACAGGTTGCCATCCACATTCTGGCCAAAGTACCTGATTAAAAAGAATATATTAATTAATATTAGTTTGGTAAAAAAACCTGGAGTTGGGATTGCTATACTGGAATCTGAATGCTTAACAAAATACACTCACAACCAAACTTCGACAGGAGGTACTATGTGTTGACCATGAACCACTGATGCATTACAAAATTAATAAACACAAACTCTACATGTAAATCACAATACCAAACTGAACGACAAAAGTCATAGATTCCAGAAGACAAACAACAAGACTCATCTGCAGCTTTCTGTTTAAAAGAATGAACAGAAATTTGACAAAAATGAAAAAGAATTGCTTCTATTATCAGAAAGTTTAAGGACCCACATATTGTAAAGTTGATAGTAATGCACGCAAATTCCCTTCTTTTCCAGCAGCCCATCGCTTAATCTCAAAGTCTAGTGTTTCCGCAATTCTCTGGATTAACAGACAGCACAATTAGAATGAAGTAAGGAACTAACCATTAGCAGCAAATAAAGGGCATCTAAAAGGACAAATAATATGCTCACAGTGACAGGCAACCAGGGAATTGCCAGTAAGCTTATAAAAATAAATGGTGACAACCAGTACGATACATGCTGTTTACTAGAGACCATAGTACTTACATGTCTTTCTGCCTGCTCTCTTTGAAGTTGCATATCCCGGTCATTCTTCTCAGCCAGAGCTTTTGCCTGAGTACACAGTAAAGTTAATAAATGGCACTACAACCATACAAGACAGGCATGCATCACAATTTATTTATCATAGAAAAAAGATTTTGAAAATATGAAACTGGAACAAACAATCAATTATCCTCAGTAATCTATAATAGACAATCTATTTTAATTATTAAAATTAAAGCAACATTACCGCTCGTTCACGGGTCCTTTGATGCCGTTCAAACCTTGCATGTCTTCTTTGTTCAGTCTCTCCATCAATTTCTTGAAATTCTTCAGACGATGTGGGAGCTAAAAGAACAGAAATAAATCAAACAAATTAGTATAATTGCCATACTGCAAAATTTCAGTACTGCTACTTTTGGAATGATTAGTACCTCCTCCAAATATTGCTGATAGGTCATCTGCAATATTTGTTGTTGATGATGCTTTTCGCATAGATGCTGAAGCAGAAGTCGCTGCCCCTCTACTTTGAGTTTGAGAATCAAACATAGAATCCTGAAACACCCACAATTAGAAAAAACAATAGCAACAAAGAATTGCCATGAGCACAAATTTTGCATGAATATTTTGGCAGAGTAATCACCACTGTTGGCGCCCTTTGCTTTGGTGCACTATTGGCTCGAGCACCCATACCAAAGAAGGACTCAAGATCATCTGGTTTGATCTGTTTTTCTCTTGCTGCTGCTGCAGCAGCAGCAGCCTGCCTTTCTCGAGCCTCGGCAGCTTGCCTTTCCCGAGCTTCAGAAGCAGCCCTTTCCACTGCTGCTCGTTCAGCTCTCCTCCTTGCTTCTTGCTGAGCTCTCTCCACAGCAGCTCTTTCTGCTGCAGCCCTCTCCCTGGCTTGACCAGCAGCCCTCTCCTTAGCTTCAGCAGCAGCTCTCTCAGCTCGCCCTTTAGCCTCCTCTGCAGCCCTCTCGCGTGCTTCCTGTTGTGCTCTTTGCACAGCAGCTCGCTCTGCACGCTGGCGTGCCTCCCTCTCTGCTTTTGCACGAGCTTCAGCAGCCGCTCTTTCCCGTGCTTCCTTTGTAGCCCTCTCCACAGCTTGCCTAGCTCTTTCTCTTTCTCTCTGTTGCTCAAGTTCCCGCTCCTCTTCAAGTCTTCTTTGCTCTCTCCCCTTTTCCTCCATTTGTCTCATCTCTCGCTCCCGTTCTAGTCTTTCCTGCCGCTCTTTCTCTTCACGATCCTGGGCATATGATCTTGCCTCATCATCTTGTTCTTGCTGTTCTCTATTTCTAAGCTTTGCGTCACGCTCTCTCTCTCGTACCTCCTTGGCATGCTTGAACTTTGCCTCAGCTTTATCCATGGCTTCCTTCATAGCGGCTGCAGATGCTGCTGCTGATGAACTCCGCTCAAATTCTTCCTCATTAAAAGGATTTGCGTTGTCATAGGCAGAATTTTGAGGCTTGCCCATGGCAAAATCATCTAGCTCATCTATCGAAGAAACACCAGCATGCTTCGATGAACTTTCGTAGTGATTGTAGTTTTGGCTAGACTGCCGTAGATAATCATCATCCTTTCTTCTTGCTTTTGATCCATGTGATTTTTGCTTAACTGCAAGAGGTGGTGGTGATCTTGAAGGTGGTGGAGCACTAGTTGGTTGTGTGAAGAGGGGAATCTCAGAAACTGTAAGCCATATCTCTTCTTCGGACTCATCGGATCTTGGTGACTGATCATCCATACCATTACCACTGTATTTCTCTGAACCTGGGGCACCAACGTCAACATGGACATCAGAATATCGGGCAGATTGCGACTTAGGAAAGATATTTTGGAAGCTCTCCACAGAAGGTTGTTGGGCTGAGTTCCTTTTGGGAAAACTTTGAACAGGGCTTGAATCTCGGGCTTTGCTTGAGCCGTTCATATCTTTTGGGTCATCATTCACCTCTGAGGTAAACAAAGGTTCTGATTTCGGGACCTGATTGAAAGTGCTCGAATCCTCAAATAGACCACTGTCAACAGCAGTATTATCACAGTTTTTACCTTGAAATTTTGCAGGCCTACCTAATTCATCCAAGGGATCCACGAATATCCCAGAGGATGGATGGGATGAAGTCGAAGTTGTTTCAAGAACAACAAAAGGGTCACCTGCCATGCTAGCAGGCTTAGATGTTGACATGGATACCTTCTTTTCTTTAGCACCAACAGTCTCCCTGAGATTAAAAAATGAGGTAGGTTACAAAGAGAACATGTTTGTAAGGAAGTTGACATGTTTAGCGCCAAAAGGCCAGTCATTCATGTAGACACAAGAAGTTAATAACTTCCTTGATTTTCCACTTGCAAATAATCTATTAGTCCATTAAATCAAACCATAGGTCCTAAGCTTGTCTGGAAACTCAAAAGTCAGAAGGTTCTCAAACCAAAATATGGTATAATGCCAGAAATGTGTACTTCAATGCATCTAAATTCACAAACAAAAATTGGCATCTAATCTGAACAACAAAGTGCAACAGCTACCAGTGATTGCTAAACTTACAGATAAAACTTGACATCTACTATGAACAAAAAAGTGCAGAATGATTAGGGAGGCCTTACAATATTATTATATTTACTCAACAGTTTAGCTTTAAATCCATTAAAAGTTTATAATTTTTTCTAACAATCCATCTCAGTTGGCAAACCAAGCCCAACATAATGCAAATAGGATAAAATGCTGCCAACATTAATTACAGTTGCTCAATTCAATAAAATTCAGCAAACCTCTCATTATAAGATGCTGCTCTGTACCTCCAAAAACAATTGGACACAATCTACCTACCTATAAGTTTCAATTTCATTTATGCAAACTGATTCTACATAACTAAAATACCTAAAGACGCCTAACACACACTGATACACTACAAAGTACACAACGAATAATATACCAAATTTTTTTCTCAATTCAATCAAACTTGTGTGTCCTAGGCGCCTAGCACATCTATAAGTCTATGATCAATCTAAATTACCTACTACATTAAACTGAACATATGGTACAATATCTACATGATGCATATAGAGGCCCAAGCAATGCACAACATATTGTCTGAGAAGATGCGCTAACATCAGTACAGATACCTTCTAAATATGCTGCACATATCCATATATATTTCTACTATAAGCTATCTAAATCACCATAAAGTCAGGCATATCATACTCTGATAAGCTAGAAGACTACAAGATGTGATCAGTATGCAAAGCAAATCATAACCAGCAGGAAATAGACAAGAAAAATTTGGAGATAGTCCTACCGGCGCAGAGATCTAAAATAAACTTTTAAATGCATTAATATCTCACCTGGTATGAATAACCTAGCACACATTAACAAGCTAAAATCTACTCAATGCAACATCCAATAGATATGAGACTGCATAATTGGTCCAACTCAGCAAAACTTTCACATGATCAGGTCGTTACCGAGTACCGACAAAATGTTCCGTTGAGCTGATTGAAACTACCGAAATCATACCTAGCATGTACTCCTAGACTGCGCATATAGACAATCTAACGCCCCATAATCCCACATCGAATTGCACAAAACGTGCTCACCTTTGCCGCGCTGAAGTGCTGCCGCCAAAGCCTGTGATCAAATCATCAAACCCAACTGACGCCGCTGCGGGCTCCGGCTTCCTCTTCTCCTCCGGAGCCTCCCTTGCCTCCGCCTTCCTCCCTAATCCCCCAAGCAGGTCGTCGTACGCAGGGGGTGGCGCGTGGTTCCCCCCAAACACATCATCAAACCGCACCGAGGAGCTCTTCACGCCGGGGACCCCGTCAAAGATGTCGTCGTCGTAGACCGGCTTGTCGAACACCGGCATGGACGATTGCTTCGGCTTCGGCGGCGGGGCAGCGGCGGAGGGCTCCTTCAAGGAGTCGAAGATGGAGTCGAGGGAGGGCGAAGGCGTCGACTTGGGCGGAGGGGCGGATGCCGCGGGCCCGAAGAGGTCGTCGTACGATGGGGCGGATGGGGCGGCAGCGGCGGCGGATGCCGAGGTGGATTTGGGGTTGGCCCAGGCGGATCCGGAGGGCGCGGCGGTGCGGGCGGCCGACATGGGCGCGGCCTTTCCCTGCGGGCGGAGGCCGAAGTCGCGCGCCAGGAGGCCCTGGAAGTCGTCCATGGCGGCTGCGGCGGCAGGCGGATCGCTGGATCTGACGCGCAGGCAGCCGGTCGCGCCTCTTCCACCCGCTGGTGATTGGCGCGGACGGGTGGGAAGAGGGAAGAGGCGAGGTGGTGAATCTGGGTAGGACGATGGGATACGAGGCTTGAGCTATCGATCGGAGAAATGGGGTAGGGGAGGCGGCGGTGGGGTCGCCGGAGACGCCGCCGGAGAGGTCGCCGGCGACGGGAGAGGAGAGGGGGAATAGGGGAGGGTAATAGAGAGGAGAGGAGGGAGGACGTTCTGTGTCTCACGCGGCTGACTTGGTGGGGGTGTCTGGCGAGCGGGCCCGGGGGTAATATCTTTAGGTCTCATGCGGGCTGCGGATAAAAGGCAAGTGGACGCTGGGATTACAACTAGGAACCTTTAGTTTCAGTGACATGTGGGTCTACGTTGATGATGGGTCCCGCACGTCTGTGGGAAATAAGGATGGTGGGGGACGTCAGCCAGGGACAGCGAGCGCGTCGGTGGCGGCTTCTCTCGTCGTCCGCGCGAGTGGAAGGAAGTGGGGATTCGGTGTGTGGGGCCGACCGGCATTGGGGTACGTGGAACTGCGCAGTTGGTCGCTACGGTGTCCCGTGTTGTGCGGTGTGGGGGTCGTGGAGTCCCTGGCCCAGGCCCACTTTAGTCTTTTCCCTCGTGCATCGTGCGCAACCAGCCCAAAGACGTAAACAACTGAATACACATTCCAAATTTTGTAGGTGCAATGCATGAATACGTAAACAAAGCATTTAAGCGCAATTGTTGTCTGGCTGTTTGGTTGCATGTCAGGACTTGTTTGGTTTTTTACTGTTGCGAATCAAACCAAATATTTATATTATCATCGGAAATTGGCCGTTGTTTGATTCGCTGTAAATATTTGTAACACTCGACAAAATTTAGTAGCGCCAAAGAAATCTAACATCATGCATGGGTAATATGAAGGTGAGGAAATCTCTCATTAAAATTTTTGTAGAGCGAAAACTTGGTTTAGCCACAATCCAAACAACACTGATGCCTGTTTGGTTTGCTACTTTTGCAAATCAAACCACATTGGTAACATAAGTGAAAATTAGTTATTGGTTAGTTACTGCTAGAATTTAGTTACACGAAAATTTGGTGACACCAATGAAATCCAATGTTACGTGCACGCAATCCTAAGACGAGAAAATTGCTCACCAAAAGTTTGGTAACGCCAACATTTAACTTGGCTCATTCGGGCCATCAACCAAACAGTCCCAAGCAAACCTTACCGAAAATTGGTAATATCGTTGCATTTTGGCTTTCACTTTGTTTGATGCCAATTTTTGGCATGTCGATGCCCATAGGCAAGATCTTGCGAAAGTGCTTTTGCCAAAGCTTAAGTAGGCAAATTGGTAATCAAATTATGGTAACATCTTTTCTCCCAATGACACGTGGGCTAAGAACGAGCAAGACAAGTGGTGTCTTGCCCAAATTTTGGCCAATGTTTAGTTTGCTAATAAATATGGGTCTGTTCTTTTCGACCGAAACTAGTGGCTTTTACTACAGTACCTAACTTTCAAACAAGGTATTTGCTTAAGATGAGGTCTATAAGTTAATTGTAGTACATGTTAAAAGCCCAACATCTGTATTAATCAAAATCGCAAATGAGTATCTCTCTCTCCATAATTTCTATCGCAAACAGCTAAAATTCAAAAATTTCAGCCAAAACACATAAGCCATAGCCGTGCCAAACAGGCCCTATTTAGACATGTCTGTGGTTTGGCCATGACCAATATTGGTGTGTTAAGTGTGGCACGAATCCAAATGACCTGTTATCTATGTTTGACGAACTTTTACACTAGATTTTGGTGTTCAAGAAGCTATTAGCCTTGTAAGATGGTTCTCGTTGATCCATAGGTCAAAGCATAAACTAGTGATGCTCTGGGCTACTGGATTTTGGTCTCGCTCATTTTAGCTTGAACTTATAGTTTCTGGTTTATATTTTACTATTCCTAATTTTTGTCTTTTTCTGATTTTTTTAGCTTTTTTGCCGATTTTTTCCCGTATTCATTTACATTGTCTGTGATTGGCTAATCTATTTTTTCTATTTTTAAATTTTTTTAAATTTAGTTATGTCAAATAAACCACCATCAGCTACTGTGTAATTTCAGCTATAAACCAACTTATTTCAACTCAACCAAGCGACACCTTTAGCATGTAGATGACGCGATGACAACTGGAGCATGTGTCCACGGCAATAATGAGTAACGGGGCATGTTTGGAAAACCATCTCCTATCAACTCCAACTTTAGACAGTGATTTATAACTTTTAGTTTATAACCCTTAAACTCTAGCTATTCATAAGAGAGTATGAAGAGAAATAGTTACATATGATTTTGATCGGTATAACTGAAGTTAATATAATGTCTACTACAATTGACTTATAGATCCGACTTAAAAAGAAGTACCATTTGAAAGCTAGTTACAATGATAAAACTACAACCAACAAGTTCAAAACAACTAGCTAATCTACTATATGGGCGGGCTCCAGCTTCTTTGGGGCGAGAGCTGAGCTCACCCTGTTCGACTGGGCGGCTCGAGCTTCTGCCCAGCTTCAACTAGAGCTCATCGTTTTTCAGGTGGGACCAGGAGCCCCTTGTTGGGTTTCTTCAAATCCTAGATTAATTTCGTTGAGGCTTTGGTCTACCCTTTATTCCTTTGTCTTATCCGTGGTGCCGCTCATAATGTATAATGAAACTAGAGGATATGGACATATTTATAAACTTCACTTCCAGGTGTTATAAAGTGACCCACCTGTATCCCGTATCTCTTCCTTGAGACTCCTGAACTATGTCACCAACCACGATCAGATCGGACAGTTTTATGAGTCTAAAATATATTAGTCCCAAGCACACATGTGTGAGTCATGCGACGTGATCAGATTGTTTATGAGATCAATTTCAATCTGATCATGTTGGTCAACAGCCTGCAGATCCGATCCTGCAAAACAAACCTAGCTATTCTACCCTGTGATGTGCCCGGGTTAAACAAATGCATGTATATCAAATGCATGTATATCAAATTCCAGTAGACTTGATCTTAATAAATATGTCTATCATATTCCAGCACAGCGTCTTAGGCATCTCGAGTATTAATTTCTCAAATTAAATTCCACATCAAATATTCCCTATCACTTACATCAATAATATAAATAAATTTACATTAAATAAGATAGACAATAATCATAATAAATATTAAAAACCACTTAAAATCCCAACACGCCTCGTGCTGTGCAGCTCAGCTTCCGCTCTAATCCAAAAGCGTGTGTGCTTTGTTTTGTTTGTACGGAGCAGAGAAGGAGGCGATGGACGCCATGGCCGTGCTCGCAAGGACGGCTCCTACCCTCGCTGCGACCGGTCGCCGGACCTCCGCCCCGCTCCGGCCGTGGGCGTCCCTCTCCCTCGCCGCCTCCTCGAGGCCCCGCGTGCTCGTCGGGCTGAGCACAGCGGGGAGCGGGAGGGCGACCAGGGCCCGCGCCGTGCCCCGCCGCATCATCGCGTCCTCGGTTGGTTCCTTGCACTTCCCCTCCCCCACCTACCTGCATTCGCTCCAAGTTTCAAAGAATGGAAATAAGACTTTTTTAATTTTTCTTTTGCGTTCGATGATTAGGGCCGGCTAGGAGAGCAATTTGGTTTGGTGTTGCTAGTTTTAGATTACTGTTGTATTGGCTGAGCTCGATTTTGGAGAAACTGGAAAAGATGAGCTACTATTAAGAAAGAAATAGATGTCTTTTTTTTAGTTCCGTCTTAATTTCTAGTGATTATGCACAGCTGAAGAAGATGCACCCGTAATGTGTCAAACTCCATATTTCGCTTGGTCTACCCGGAAATTTTTCTGCCCATCTGAGGAATTCTCTATGATTGTTGTGGTAGGAAGCAAAATTGATGTGAAGTTAAGCTTTTGAGTCGTCAACCGACGGACAGTGTTGACAATACAGCGCCTAGACATGCTACATTGTGTTGATTATCAAGTAGGAGTAGTTTTGGTCCCCGTGATGCATATACTCAGAGCACATCTTTTCGTGTGCTCTTGTTAATATCAAGTTGTAAGAGCGTTTGTCTTCTGTTTACCAGAAGTTGCTGCTTGGGTTTTCCTTTTTTACTCTAGCTATGGAACTTGCTGTGTGGAATTCCTGGAAATTTGATGATGTGTGCTATATAATTGATGGTGTCCGCTATATACGTTACTCTGTTGTGTTCACCAGAATTCCAGTCAAATTTTCGACCTTGCTTTGATTTTGATGTTACCAAGGATCCATGTGGTGCGATTGTCAGATAGTTGGAATTATTCAACTATGTGTTGGATATTTCAGTATATTAAATGAAACGGAGCCAAGTTTCCTTTGCCAACCTCTTTTTCAAAGGGGCATGCTATCAGTTAATTGACTTTCTTTGTTTCAACTCGTCTTGAATGCACAGTGGAGAATTACTGTGGAACAATCCAATTCTGTTGTTTTAACACATCTTAAATGCATAGCAGAGACAACTGAGCCTTTTTTTTAAAGAGATATCAAACCTACTCTAATCCTTTACCAATTTTCCTTAGAATACTGCAGAAAACCACTCCTCTCCGCAAGTCCGTTACATGTTAGTGGATAAATAGTGCTTAGTAATCTCATACATTTAATCCCTGAAAGTTCAGATGCAGATCATCAGTAGTTCACCCGGGGAAGCTAATTCTATCTTTCCTATAGTTCATCAAGGACACCCAAGGAAACAAACTCAGTGAACCATGGTTCCCCCAACGCAACCCACAACCATGATCGTCATCATTGTTGTCATTTGTCATTTTTAGGGGATTTATGCATAACTTGTAGAATATTTTATTTTGACAGCCTGCTTGTTTTGTATTGTGTGCTATATCTGAGGCTTGAAGGTGTTGCAGATGTTGTTTCGTTTAATCTAAGAATGGAAATCCAGTCCATCCCTTCTGTTTTGTGAAAAGAAGTCAAGAACTCTCTATTTATGAAATGTCAGACATTGTTAATTACTTCAATATTCTGTTATTTCAATTAAAAGAAGTTGAGAATTCTCCATTTATCTGATCAATTCCTTATCAACCATAAGATCTTGCTTAACAAGAAATTTATTTTCTGCAGGACGTTGAGCAAACCTACATTATGATCAAACCTGATGGTGTTCAGCGCGGCCTGGTATGCCCTTTTTTTTCACTTTTCTCACTATGTTGCTATTCCATTACTAGAATACTCTAGCTTCATTGCAATTTCTTTCAGCTCAGATAAAACACATGTCTATGCGTATAGGTTGGGGAGATAATTGCCCGTTTCGAGAAGAAAGGCTTTTTGTTGAAGGGCTTAAAGCTTTTTCAGTGCCCCAAGGACTTGGCTCAGGTTTGCTTCTCAAAATGCATCAAATTTGAAGGGAAAAAACTACCATGGTTCTTTCAAAGTTACTTATCAAGGAAAAATATTCTTTGTTAATAGCAACACCAATCTAAAGGAGCATGACATCTGTCTGCATTCTTATCAGTTTCTGAGTAACTTGAAATAGTACTATTGATCGCCGGCAATGGTTAAGTTCAGTCACCAAATACACCTGGCGTAAGAAAACATCATGCTCCAGCTTATTGCATTACTGGTGAGCAATTCACCAGGAAATTTGAATGAACTTCTCTGAGTACATTGCAGTTTTGCTATTGTCTATAGAGTGTTCACAAACAATAAATATCATCTTTGGTGGTCAAGTATATCTTCCAGTGCCTCTCAGTTTAGCCAATGATACTTATGCATATCCTTTCTATGCAAAAGTACTCCCTACCTTACTATTCTCTTATTCATGGTCAGTAACCTTTTAAAGGAGTTAAAGAACTCTGAATGTGATGTTCTGTTGGTTTCATTCTGTTATTGTGTATTTTCCATCTGGCATGTTTGGTGCTGGGCAACCTTGACCATGCAAAGTACACATCATCCAGTGCTGAGATAGTTGTTGCATGCCAATTTTCATTGTATTCAACATCCAAAAGAAGTTACTGCCTCAACCATCTTATCCTTACATTAAACATCCAAGCAGTTAGACAACATTTTGCGGAAATGCCATTGAAATAATGAAATATGTAGTCAAACCTGCTGTGATTTGTCGGCACACAACATTTTTTACACATTGGAAGGGAAACACAGAAAAGCACATTATGTCGAATCAATGTACTGCTAATGCTTTTGCATATTCTAACGCTCTCTTATTTGCTCTTCCTTTTCTCAGGAGCATTACAAGGATTTGAAGGATAGACCTTTCTTTCCCAAGCTGATCGATTACATAACTTCTGGTCCTGTTGTTTGCATGGTATATATTTGTAAAGAATTAAACATATTTGCAACTCCGCACTTTGACCAATACATATTTCTCATTTAACTTTTTTGTTATTCTGTCCTGTAAGGCCTGGGAGGGTGATGGTGTTGTTGCGTCAGCCCGCAAATTAATAGGAGCTACTAATCCCCTTCAAGCTGAACCAGGGACCATAAGGGGTGATCTTGCAGTTCAAACAGGAAGGTTGACAGTTGGCACCCACTCCCTTTCATGTCTTTATACTAAAATCTGTTACATTTTAGTTGGACATCACCTCCATTTTTTCCTCTATATCGAAGGAATTATAATGGACTCTTGCTTTTTAGGAATGTTGTCCATGGAAGCGATAGTCCTGATAACGGCAAGCGTGAAATCGGTAAGTTATGCAACAGTTCAGCGGTGTTGGCTTTCTGTTTAGGCGATTCCCCGAGTCAATAACCATGAATACTTGGTTGTGGAGTCATGGCAACACCAATTGAAAAGCTCGATAGAATAACAAGAGTTAGTTCTCCCGTCAAATTTTAAACAGTTCTCTGAAGACTGCAGTAGTTGACATGATGATTAGGAGCAGGGTTAAGATTGTTTTAAAACAAAAGTGTCGTGTACTTAGTAATATGACATGTCTATTAACTTGAACCGACTTATATTGGTTTATACTTGCTATTAATACGAGATGATAAACTCATGCCACTCTCCTATTCTGTAGCGCTATGGTTCGAAGAAGGCGAGCTATGCCAATGGGAATCGGTTCAAACACCTTGGCTTATAGAGTGATGTTCCCAGATCTGTGCAAGAACCGGGTCCAATGCTTGTGTTTGGTCGACTTGAGTAGAGGTGGCCATGTGTGAGTTGAGTTCATCAGAGTAAAGTAGCCTATCAAAGCTCAGCATTTTTCAGGAGTGTAAACCCTGACATTCTGTTTTTGTAATATCGAATATGTTTGCAATTTTTACCTTTGGCCAATTGTTCTTGTGGAGAGACCTCTTCTTGTATTTGACATTGATAAAAAAAAACCCAATGGAGTTGGAAGCCATTCACGGTAGGCTTGAAACATTAATGTCCGTCAAGGGAATTGCAATATATATAATAACTGAAGCATTCCGACTAAGAGCAGCATAGCACACTGTCGCTGTGCCTGAGGAGGTACATGTGGTCCAGCCCAAACTTCCTCATCGGGGATTAAAACACACCAAAAATGAAAGAATATGAGGGGAAGCCGGGGAACAACAGCAATACCCACAACCACAAATATGAGGGGAACCCCATGTTGAAGATAAAGCAACACCAGGTCTCAAGCCCTATACCAAGTTACAAGTTGGCGTCTGGAGATGTCATAACATCAGAGAATAATTTGAATTAACATATTATTACTATGATATATTCCTATAGAAATTTTGATACTATATTCCTATAAATTTTTTTAAGAGCCTTTAGCAGTTCCCTTTAGATAGTTTACAAAGGTACACCCTGTTATGAATATTATGTGTGTATTGATATGAGACCCAAAGGGCCATATATATAGGAGAGTACAAGAGATATGTCATATAGAGATAAGACATATATGGAATAGAATCCAAACTCTATCTCCTAATACAACTCTATCTCTATCTCCTTAACACCCCCCTCAAATGCAAAGCGTATGCAATAGCATTGCATTTGAAAAAGAGGTTGACACTAAAACAAGATAAGTCCGAAATCCAAATCTTGATGATGTCGTCGCTATGCGCCTTGGAATAAACTCACAAATCGTCAAGAGGAATAGATAGAAGCATGACGTGCAGATCGAAGCTCGAGACTACGTATGGCGGCGTGCACAAGAAGGCACAAGAAGCGCAACGGAGGCGCAGTCAGAAGAAGCGCGTGGCGTTACAAGCTCGTCAAAGAATAGAGCGCGGTCACGCCATGCAAAATAAAAATCCTACACTTCTATAACTGACAATAAATTTGTGGACTCGCACGGCTTGGACGAACTAGAGATTAGAGACTACGGATTTTGGATGGACGCAACGGAAGACTCAAAGAAAGATAATTAAAGACTGACTCACTGAAACGAACGGCGTAGCGGCAGTGGAGTCGAGCGGGGTCGGTAACGGCCGACCTCAGACGACGGAGTCGGCAGAGCGACGGTGGAGTCGAGCGGCGCAATGCACAAGAAGCGCAACGGAGGCGCGGCAGGAGGCCGGATCGGCGGCCGAGGCGCCTCCGGGCGGTAGCCGGAGGGGCGAGCACACGCGAGCCATGCGGGAAGCGCAGTTGCAGCCCGGGCAGAGACGATGAGGAGGCCGGAGGCGGCACCGTGGAGTCGGCGGGCCGGCAACGGCCGACCTTAGACGACGGAGTCGGCGAGCGGCAGTGAGTCGGCGAGGTCGACAACGGCCGACCTCAAACGACGGAGTTGGCAAAGCGGCGGTGGAGTCGGCAGATCGGCGACGACCGATCGCATGGAAGCCGATCCAGCGAGGACGGCGGTTCTCGGGCTCGGCGGCGAGGAGGCCCAGGTGGTGGTGAGCCGAGCGACGACGCGTGGCGTTCGCGGCGGAGGAGCGCGACCCACGCGGTGAGGTCGTCGAGGTGCCTCAAGTCGTCAGACTCGAGAGGAGGAGGAGGCCACCGCGGCAATCGTGGAGGGTCGATGAGGACTCGTGAGGTCGTGAGGAAGAAGCGCCCGGCGCGGCGGTGAGAGACGCGACGCGCTCCCTCGGATCCATGAGAGGACGCGACGCCGGCTGAGGCCGTCGAAGACGGGTAGTCCTTGCCGACGTTGAAGCGCTTGAGCGCGGATCCGGTCCCGCTGCGTCGAGGTTTTTTTTTTTTTGGAAATCAATTCGGTCAAACCAATCGGCTAACCGACCGAAAGCGAGAGGTGGTCGGTTTACAAACCGACCGAGGCGCCCAAACAGAGGCGAGGAGGAGCCGGAGGAGGTTGGGGGGCTGCGGCCGGAGGTCACGGGAGGGGCGGCCGGCGGCGGCGGCGGCGGCGGAGGCGGAGGCCGAGGCGAGGTGCCCACAGGCGACCGAGCGGCGGCGGCGGAGCCGCCCATCGACGGCGCGGCGACAACGAGCTCAGCGGCGGGGAGAGGTCGGAGGAGGAGGCCGGGACAGTGCGGCCGGAGGTCACATGAGGAGGGCGGCGGGGCGGCCGAGCGGCGGCATGCGGGAGCGGGCCGGGCGGCGGCGGAGGCGGCAGGCGGAGGTGCCCAGGCGGCCGAGCGGCGGCCGCGGTGGGCCGCCCATCGACAGCGACGGCGACAACGAGCTCGGCGACGGGAGAGGTCGGAGGAGGCCGGACGGGCGGCCGGAGGCTCTGCAGAGGGGAGGCCGTGGGCGAGCCGAGCGGCGGCCGCGGGCCGAGCCGGGGAGGACGGAGCGCGGCGACAGGCGTGGCGAGGCGAGCGAGGCGGCAGCAGAGGGACCGGCTCGATCCGCGGCGGAGTGCTGCGCTGAGCGGAAGAGCTCGCCAGCACGGCATGGTCACCGTGACCTCGAGTTCGCGCCTCCTACCCCAAGCACGCGTTTGCGCGAAGGCGCGCACGGCACGACAGGCCGGCGGTCGGTGATTCGCGCCCGGATGACGTCGCCCGTGCGTTGGGTTCGCCGCGAGCAAGTCGGTGCTTCGGGTCGCTTCGCGGCGAGCTGGAGCTTCTCCCATGTCTTGCCAAGATTGATGATGTAGATGCCGTCGGTGCGGCGCTTGAAGACGTAGCGCTCCATCTGGAAGTCGCAGTTTTTGGTGCCCAGGTGGACGTCGGCGGCGAGCAGATGACCGCCCTACGAGATGGCCGCCCCCGAAAGAGATCGATTCTCCCGGGGGCAGCGACAGCGGAAGACGAACGGAGACTAGGTATGGAACCTAAGCTCTGATATCATGTTATGAATATTGTGTGTGTATTGATATGAGACTCAAAGGGCCATATATATAGGAGAGTACAAGAGATATGCCATATAGAGATAAGGTATATATGGAATAGAATCCAAACTCTATCTTCTAATACAACTCTATCTCTATCTCCTTAACACAACCTAAGTCAACAAATATTTTCCCTCGAAAGAAAAGTTGACTTGCTTACATGCTCAACTGCTCTTGTTAGTTAGCATCTGATGTGTTGTGTCTGGTCTTGCTGCCTTCACCATGCCTGCTTCCAATATTACATCTCTGGGCATCACAATGGCAGCAAGACACCAGAAGTCCTTCCCAAGGAGGTGACCAAGCCGCCAAGGACGACGACGGTCAACCATGCAAGTGCCAGGTACACCAGGCCCCTCACGGGTCACGGCCATCAACTGGTACCCCAGAAAGACAGCGTACATGTCGATAAACCTTACTTCCGGCCGCTTGGAGCTCGTCAGCTCCATCACATCTGCACCAGGAACATCGTTCGATAATTTTTTCATTTATACTGCGGCTTCCAGGTGATCCACCTTTACCAGGAGTTGCCATTTGCTTTCCTTTCTTCTCTCTTGCTTGTTCTTTTTTTTTCTTTCGGCTTGTTCTTTTTTACTTTCGGCTTCTCCGGCTGACTCAGACAAGCAATAAAAATACAGCAAGGCAACAAGACAAAGCTCAGTTCATTTAGCTGCTAACCCTAGCACATGCAACCAAGAAGAACATTTTGCAAAGCTCACCTAGAAACTTACAATTATGTGTTGACCTAAGCTCACCTAGAAACTGTACAGCCGGAACACTTGCGGGCTTCCCTGACAAGTTGCACATGGAATAAGGTTCGTAGGTACACCATGCATTTACCTATCTAGATGCAACTCAAGAGATGTCCAAGGTTTTTAAATTAAAAATAATTTCTGCTACAAAGGGTATAGTCAAACCTTGAAAGTTGAATCTTGAGAGTAAGGTTGAGATTAGGCAAAATTGATCGGTGGAATGGGGCAAATCTTGGAGATTCAGATCATGTATGGCATGGAGTTGTATCACTTGTATCTAACTTCCTGCCCCTCAGTTGATTTTTGGGTTTTCCAGTGGCTGCGAATGTGCCCTATGCCATCACCATTCTCTTCCAACGAAGCAAGATCGCTTGCAATGAAGCAAATAGTTGAACCAGAATAGTTGGATGAAATGTCCTTAACTGAAACAAGCGGGAGAGTTGTAAGAAACAATTATAGAGCTTCAGACAAAAGACCTAAGAAGACAATGATACCCACAAAGATGGAAAACACCCGCATGTTATAGACAGGAATACCTCATCCAAAGTCCTGCATATTGTGCTGTCTGGTTCCTTTATCATGCTGACTTCCAATTTTCTTTTAGATGTAAGCCAGAAAGACAAGTTGGCCCCCACACGAATTGCTTGAAGTAACATTTTAATGAGTGCAAGTGGAAACCTTGTGGGATGAATACTGCAGGGACTTCACTTCAGCACACTTCACCAGAAGTCTCCACATGAACAACTGCCATTATTAAAATGGTGAAATCTGTACACATCTCGTAATACAATTTCTCTTCCGATGACTTCAGAGGTAAATTTCATCCAAGTGTGGCAATCGTTACAGACGCGAAGGTTCTTAATCACTCGAAGGGGCACACTAGGAGGCAAACTCATTGACCCAAAAGCCACAGCTAACTTCTCACTGTGGACAAGAGCAGTAGGATCTTTCCCTTCTTGCTCTTTTTCATGGAACAGATAATAATTATCTTTCTTGTAACCTATTTTGGCTACCCTATCATTTATATCAGCCAAAACTTTGTATATCTGATCAGCCAAGGGGTGTAAACGATCGCCAACAAAGAATGCATGAACTACATTCTTTACTTCAATCCAGCTACGGCCTGGTTCCTTTCTGACTCCTCTGTCTTTCATCATCTTTCTGACCTGATCCCTATTGTCCCACTTCCCAGTAACAGCATATGCATTTGAGAGAAGAACATACGATGCGGAATCATGAGGCTCTAATTCCAGGAGATGCTTGGCTGCAATCTCTCCAACTTCTATGTTCTTGTGTACTTTGCAAGCGCTGAGAAGGGTTCTCCAAACCATTGCATCAGCAGCGATTGGCATTTCCTCAATAAATCTCCTTGCACGGTCAAGTTGCCCAGCTCGTCCAAGAATATCCACAACACAAGCATAATGATCAGGTCTTAGGTGAATTCCATGCTCATTAGACATGGAATTGAAGTAACTAAGGCCTTCCTCTACCAAGCCCACGTGACTGCAAGCAGCTAACAGACCTATGAAAGTAACATCATTTGGTTTTAGACCTTCTTCCTTCATTTGATCAAATAGATCCAAAGCCTCTAGGCCACGTCCATGCTGTGAGCAACTTGTAATAATAGTATTCCATGACACCTCATTCCTCTCAGACATTTCAGAAAATTCCATCTTGGCATCTTCAATGCTGCCACACTTTCCATACAGAGAAATCAAAGCATTTGCAACTTCAGTTTCAGAGGCGTGACCTGTTTTAATAACTCTGGCATGTATTTGCTTTCCTTGTTTTATATCCGCAAGGTTAGCTGAAGCACTAATAGAGGATACAAATGTGAACACATTGTACTTGACACCTGCTTGATCCATCTTCATAAATACCTTGAGGGCTTCTTCATATAGACCACTTTGTGCAAAACCAGATACCAGCCCATTCCATGTTATCTCGTCTTTATGTTCAATTGCCTCAAACGAAGAGAAAGCTTCTTTGCTTCTTCCACATCGTGCATAAAGGTTTACCAATGCATTCCAAGTTGAAACATCTGCTGAATAACCAGACACATAAACACGAGCATGAATCTGCAAACCCTGACAAATTGCTTTGATTCCAGCACAAGCACTTATAGCACTTGCTAGCCCTATGTTATCTGGCCAAATTCCACATTCCTGCATTTCTTTGAATGCTGCAAGGGCCTCCTTACCAAACTCATGTTGCACATATCCAGCAATCATGGAAGTCCAGGAAACCACATCTTTTTCTTCAAGCATTCCTAGAATTTTTCTGGCCTTGTCAACCCACCCGTATTTGGAATACATGTCGATTAATACACCGCTGACATACATATCAGACTCGAAGCCAGTTTTTATGCTTAATGAATGAATCTGCTCTCCAAGTTCAATTCCTCCTGTGCAAGTGCAAGTCCTTAATATGCATGGGTATGTGAATCGGTTAGGGCGTATACCTGCAGCTTGCATTTGACAAAAGAGGTCAAAAGATTTTGCTGGATCGCTAATCTGCCCATATGCCACAAGCATTAAATTCCACAGCACAACATTCGTCTTGTCACCCAAATTGAAGATATCAAGGGCTGTGTCGATGTCACCGCATTTCACATAGAGGTCAAGGAGCGAGCCTTCCATTATGTAATCCGACGACATGCCTGCTTTCAACAGATACGAATGGAGCTGCTTCCCCATTCCAAGATCCCCAACAGAGGCGCACGCTGCAAGGAGACTAGCAATGGTCACGCAGTCAGGCCTCAACCCTGACAACCGCATCTCATCAAATATCTCCAAAGCACGGTCACCACGACCACACTGAGCATGTCCCGAGATCAGCGTATTGAAGGTTACCCTGTCACAGTAGGGCATGTCACAGTATACCCTTTCTGCCAGCATGAAGGATCCGCACCGCAAGTAGAGCGCGGTAAGCGCATTTCCCACAAAGGTTTCAGAGCAGAATCCTTGCTTGTAAGCTTGGACATGGATCACCCGCCCATGCGCAAGAAGCCCAGCCTTAGTGCAAGCACTCAGCACACTGGACAGAACATACGGCGTAGGAACAACCCCGGAGCGATGCATCTGGCGGTATAGAGCAGCAGCTTCTTCTCCAAGACCGTTCTGTGCATACCCGGACAGCATAGCAACCCACGAGACGTTGTCCCTGGCAGAGAGCTCCGCGAACACCCGCCTCGCCCGCAGCACAAGCCCGTTCTTCGCGTACAAATCGATCAGAAGGTTGCCGACGATCCGGTCGCTCCCGAGCCCACGCGTGACCGCCTTCGCGTGGATCTCCGGGACGAGCGGCCAGCGCGCGCCGCTCCCCCGGCACGCGCGCAGGGCGCACGCCAAGTCGACGGAGCCGAGGCCCCTGCGCTGCCTGGCCTTGGCCGCGAATAGCGCCACGAGCTTCTCCGGCCCGTCCTGCGCGAGGAACCCGGCGAGCGACCCGCCGAGGAGGCCGCTCCCCGGCGCGTCATTCCGTCGAGCACCGTGGGCGCGGCGCGTTGGAGGGCATCGCACGCGGTTTCCCCGGGATGCTGGTGCCCCTATGTGCGCGAAAGGGGTAAAAGCGGTACGGCGAGGCCAAGGTCGGCGGCTTGCGCCGGGTCGGCGGCGGCTGGGCGGGGAGGTGTCAGGAGGAGCTAGCTGGAACAACCGCGAGGCCTGCCCTCACAGGGAACAGAGAAGCAAAATGCAAAATCTTGCGCAACAAGCGAACATAAGCAGCGCTACATACGAGTCTGAAAATCAAACAGAACTCGCACAAATTACACGGAATGCATGCAGAAGTAGAGGGAGACGGGCTAACGCGTGCATCACAAAACACGTCGCTTTGGCCTTCTATCAACGTTGATTGTCGAAGGCTAACTGCAGGACAAGCTGAAGGAGACGTCATCATCTGTCACTCTCTCCGCTCCATTTTATTCACACACAAATTAGACAGAGATGATCCTTGATGATGATCAGTGATCGGAGGCTGTTTGGTTCATTGCCGCACATCGCAACACGTGTATTAAAACAGGTTTCACCAATGGTTAATGGTTGATGTGTCACAAATTTAAGATCATGCCATCCTATTGGAATGACCCCTATAAACATATATAATTAATTAAGCCTTCTTAGTTCTACCATCCACCTATTATAGATATAATAAATCATAGGTAAATTTTACTATTTTTAAAGGGTGGTGCACTACAATTCGCTGCAAAGTTAATGTGGGGTGCAAACGAAACATCCCTGTGATACGTGTCTCTGATTCTTTTTAAGAGAAGTCTGGTTAAGCCTTGATTTTTGAAGCTACTAAGGAAAGTGTTAACTTTGTTCTAAAAGAAAACGCACACATCGTAAATAAACTAAGAAAACACAAAAGAATTTTTGAATTTTTCTATTCTCTTATTTGCTTCTCTTTCTTCTTACTCATGTTCTTACAAAACTGGTTACTTCTGTTCTTACACAAAATGCATACATCATTGCGTCGAGAGAACTTCCAAACATCAAGTCTTCAAAACGCACAAATTCAAATTTTTTGCAAAAACAAAACCGGGCGGTTTCTTCCGGAAACCTCTGGCGGTGTACCGGAATGGCCGGTTTCGGTTTTGATGGGATCGAAACCCTGCGTGCTGCTTCTACAACAACTTAACTAATACAACTACTCCCTCTAGTTCACAAAAATATATCGTTTTTAGATACATGTAATTAAAATTTTGAAACTTTAGCTATCGATATCTTTTAAATATTTGAATTGGATACATAAAATCATATGTGTAAATTCATCTTAAAAAGTATTTTCATAATATTATAATTTTATTGGATTTTATAAATATATTACAATAGAAATTAATGGTCAAAATTGCTTTTTGGAGAACCGAATCGATGTCTAAAACAATATGTTTTTTATGAACTGAAGGAGTACATAAATAGGTACTAGGTAGTAACATTTATCCGCTCCCTATATCTATTTTCCGACTCCGCACCGCTCTTAACATGCTACATATCCATAGCACCCTATTTTTCAGCGGCAAATGGAAAAAATTTCTTAATTTAAAACTACAACTCCACAATGAAGAAGAACACGCATGTCCACCTATGGGCCTGTTTGGCAGGCAAGAAGCCAGACGGCTTTTGGTTTTTGCTACAGTACCTAACTTTTAAATGGAGTATTTTCTCAAGATGGAGTCTACAAGTTAAACGTAGTACACGTTAAAAACCTAACATCCGTACCAGCCAAAATCATAAGTGAGTATCGGTCTCTCTATAATCTGTACCGTAAACAGCCAAAATTCAAAAATTTCAGCCAAAGGCCATAAGCCGTAGCCAAAAAGAACAGGTCTATACTGCATTGCATGCATCACAAAGCATACATTGTTTTGAGGTGCACTGGACACAAAACACATTGTTTTTGAGGTGTACCGGACACAACCTTCCCAATCCAGAATCCAGATGTAGAAGGAAACTATGAGCTAGTTGCAGAAGTTGACTAGAGAGGTGATATCGATTATCCATTTATTCACACACAGACACAGACACATTCACAGTTTGGCAATACATATACACGCAGAATACCGATCAGTCAAGGCTGAGTGCAGTGCTCAATGCTTGTGCTTGGGCTTCTTCACTATCATCACGGTGCAGTGCGCGTGATGGGCGCAGTAATCGCTCACGCTTCCAAGAACAGCCCTGCAGCGAAGTTCAGGCAAGCCAGTGATACAAATGCAAGGTGAGGATAGGGATAATTCAAGGTATGGAAATGGAAAGGAAAAGATTGTAGTGTTGAGGACTTGAAAGTGTAAGGAAACACAGAATTGAAGTAACTGTTTCACTGTCTGCAGAGTAGAGGCTGAATAAATAGATTTGCATAAAAGAAAGGTCGAAATGAGTTTGTAAGATTTTTTTTTTCAATTCTGGAAGCAGGCAGGTCTTTGTCAGCCACCAAGGCTCCAGATTAAATTACATTTCAAGCAGCAGGTTGTTCAGTTGTAGGTCGATACAATCATACACCGATTGATTCTAGTCTAGTCTAGTTCATTGATCATCACTCATGACAGAATCTGTTAATCTAAGACCAGCTTTGGAGACTGGAGCTCCACCTTGCCAGTAAGGCCTGATGTCAGTTTTGGAGTTCCGTTAAGCCAAATAGGGATACTAATTCATGGATTTCCTTGAGATGAGGACTATGTAATCCAACGTAGTTCCATTGAGATGAGGACGATACTAATTCATGGATTTCTTTTTTTCTAACAGAGTATCGATCGCAACTCGAAGGTGCCCTCTAGATGAAAAAACAGGGGAGAACAGAGCAGACGTAGAAAGAATCAAGACCTTTTGATGGCTCCGTAGCCATGGCTGCCGATGGCCAGCATCTCGGCGTGGTGCCTCTCGACCGCCTCGCAGAGGACGTTCCTCGCGTCCCCTTCCGCCACCTCGAAGACGGCGTCGCTCACCTGCGGCGAACTCACCAAGATTAAAAAGGAAATCACGCGGGGAGTAGCGCAGAAATCAGTCGTCGAGAATATTCACGATGGGAGAGAAATCTCCTCTACCTGCGCGCAGAGCTCCTTGGCCTTGTCGATGACGCGCTCGGAGCTCCGCTTCAGGTCCGCCTCCACGAACGGCAGCACGTTCGCCGCACCTAAATCGACCAGCAATTTTATTTATTCCCGATCCAATCCAATCAAATCCCAATTCCCGCATAGAAATCTCGAGAGAGGGAGTAGGATGCGCACCTGGTCCGGCGAGGCCGACGGCGGAGGTGGCGGTGGGCTTGGCGTTGACGACGACGAGGCGGTACTGCTGCTGCTGGCCGGGGGAGAAGAAGTGGAGGAGCGTCCACTGCAGCGCGTAGTAGCTGTGCTCGCTCTCGTCCACCCCCACCACCATCGTCATCTTGCCCTCCCCCATCACCGCCGCAGCTCCGGCTTCGTCCGCCATGCCTCGACGATCAACCGAGCCTTGCTAAGCTTCCTCTCCTCCGCAACACACGACACGCTTGCGAGCTCCCGACGAGGCTAGACCGAACGAAACCGCAGCGTGCACGCCTCCTCCTAATTCTTTTTCCTGAGAGGCGATAAAGATGCTCACATCACATCACCTCGATCGCCAATTAGGCGGGGGAACCACTCCTCTGCCAGGTGGGACCCGGGCAGGAAGTGGGCCCGCGACAACCTTGGCCAGGAGCCTTGCCGCTTGTCAGTCAAAGCCTGCCGATCCACCATGTGGACTGGAACTGCTCACGCAATTAGCACTGATTTTTCCCTCCAAATTTAACATCTGGATATCTGTTTTTTTGCCGGAAAGTTAATACTGTTTGTGAGTAAAATTACTGTAAAATACTTATAAAGTTATTATTCAGTTATATACGGATAATAACTCTATATGTGTTTAGCAGAAACTTTTTTTTAAGGAGCCTTAAAAAAACCTGTTGACTGGCTACTCTCCTTGTTTTTGGAAGCCCAGGAGCATTAGAGACTAATCGGGCCCATTCAGGTGTTTGAGATTTGGAGCCGCACAAATGTCTCGCGCAAATGCAGTTTCCTCTATTAATCGGCCCAGCGACTCGCGGACACAGAACCAGCCATCACATCAGCTAGAGTGGTTAACGGATCTGGGCCAAAATAACCAACTAGTTAGCACTCGCGTTCTATAGTATTTAAGACCAGTCGAAACGCGAAATTGGTAGGAATTTTGGATGAGTTTAAGTGGACAGAGTTCTCACCCATCTCTATCTAAGCCACGTAATTTAGATCAGACGGTCTACTTCGTCATTAGCATTTTAGCATTGAAATATGCATTAGCACTAGATATACTCTTTTATATACATACATACATACATACATATATTGAAAAGAGAGTATTTACAAGAGACGGAAATATAGAAGGAACTAATGATAACTATCTAGGCGGTTTTGAATTGCTGGCATGTACTTTGTTTTTGAGAAAAATCATCTGCTTTATATTGATGATAGTATAAGATTGAAGTATATAGGTACATCACTCGTACCACTAAGCCCCTGTGGTCAATGAATATGCTAAACCTCTTAATATTCCTCGTCGTAGGCTCCGGATCTTGTAGCGGCAACATGATTGCCGACAATCCATGCACGGCTAATTCTACGGCTAATTCTATATTTACCCGACGAAATGGCCCCGAGTGTGTCGCTACTAAGGCAGGGGAAAGTTGTTGTGCAGTGAGTTGTTTACCCTTTCAGAGTGTTTCTAACGTTCGGGATCATGTGCTAGAATGATAAGCTTCATGTAAAACAGAAAGCTGAAAGCCATTCGACAGCGACTTATGGGCATTACAACGTACGTGCACTAGTACTCCTCCTCTGCCATGCCATTGCACTGGCACTAGACGAAAACGAGTCAAAACTGCACCCTATCATATATATATCTCCTAGATATATAATTCCAATCAATCATCTCCTGCTCCTTCAAAAAGTAAATTCTAATTAAGCATGCATGTCCTCGTCTGTTCGAGCATATGCATGCATGGCGAGCCCTATACGATTACTCTCTAGCTAGCTAGATATATAGCTCTGGACCAGCAAGATAGCATAGCTAGGTTTAGTCAGTGAACATAAGTACCGATCCGATCCTATCGTTTGGTGTATTGTATGGTAATTAAGCAAGGCCACCTTAGCTATACAAATCCATGCCAACCCCAGGACGCGATAGGTCAAATAAAAGCCAAGTCTCTGCTCATCAGAGGACAAGGCCGTGCCGGCCGCCTGTCCCTCCAATTCGAGCGCAGTTTCATGGAGCAAAAGATGAGAGCTTCTGATCAGGAGTACTATCCAGCGATGCGATCGATGGACGTGATGGCTGAGCTACGATGTGGGGGGCAGCTGCCGGCGGATTACTTAAATTCGTCTGCTATTAATTAAATACTTTCATGTGTCCAAATCTCACCAGCTTCCTCGATTGGAAGCTTAACTGGTAGCAAAACATCCATGGTGAAACCTAGCTAGCTAGCTAATTAAGCTAGGGTTTGATGGGCCTCGTGATAGGAAGGGAGATCGACGCACATGTCCAACCCATGCAGCTGTCTTGCAACTGTATGCTTATAGTCAGGGTTCAGAGAACCGGTTCCCGCCAGTTTCCGGTCAGAGGCGGATATGAAATCTCGGCCGGTGTTTGCACCGAGTCAACACCGATTTGATCCAATCTAATCTAGTGAAATACTAGAGAACGGTGTCCCGTTTGCAGCTATCAAACAGCATAGGATTGGGCTGTCGATTAGATGGGGTCTGTCGTGGCGTGAGCTACGTACGCTTCTGCGATGCGGGGCTCACGGTGTTTTGCTATGAGGACGGCTAGTGGTAGGAGACCACATCGATCTTATCCCAGTCCTCCCATTCCCCTTCTTCCTGTCTGGCATTTTCTTCCCAAGCCAGGCGCGCACCACCATGCGCCGCCGCTCCGCCCATGCACTATTCTTCCCCATGTGTACGTGTTGCCACTCCTCGTCATCCTCCAGCAAGCACCGCCTGACCGCCCCTCTCTCCCCCGATGGAAGCCTCTTGGCAACAAGGCCCAGCGAATCTTGGCGGCGCATGGTGAGAGGTTGCGATAGTGCTCGGCTCAATGGCAGCGGCAAGGCCGTGGCGAGTTGTGCGGTGGTGCTTGCCTCAATGGCATGGTAACAGGCCATGGCGACGCTCAGCTCAGCAGAGCTTGTTGGGGAAATCGCCTAGGACTTAGACGATCGATGAAACGACAACCTTCAAGATCATACACGTGAACACGAGAAAACTCAGATTGATTTCGTTTCTTTGCGACGTGATACAGTGCAATGCGCCTGTGTCCTTTTCTTCTTTCTTATATAGAGAAGCAACATACAAGACTCTAAAATCAACGCGGCATGCCACACTGAGAATCCGAAACCAAAATGTCCCGACTTTTCGTTTATGACCTCTCTGAATCCTAAACAGACTCTGACTTCTGACCCCGTACAACTATGACCTGAAGACAACTAGATTAACTCTATCAGTCTCCTCCTTAAGCTTATTGTCTTCCTTACCGCTACAGTACTCGAACGTGGTCATAGACTGTTGTGGTCGTAGATTCAACCAGACCTGAAGACAACTAGATTAACTCTATCAGGTTGACCCGACGTAAATTCAGATTAATAGAGTTAATCTAGTTGTCTTTTGCGCAGCGAGTTGAGTGATGAGGTGTGCGGCGACGCTTGACTCGGCGGCATGACACAACGAGGCCATGAGCGACCCACAATGAGCGGTGTTGTGCTGGTTCTCCTAGTCGCGAGCAGCTGCAAGCACGCGAGAGACCATGGTCAGGAACGATGGGGTGCGATGGCGCATGGTGAGTGGCAAGAGGCACGACTGCGGGCGGGCATGATCGGAGCAACGCAATCAGGAGTGTGAGCATGAGCAACATGAGCGAGCGATTCGATGCCGCATCCACGAGGGAGATGTCGGATGTGGGAGATGAGCATAGGGTTCATTGATGGTCCCCCTCAGAGGCCTCTACGTTGACTTCTCAGTTGTTGCGAAGGCTACCACAGTGGCAGGCAAAATTTTTAGTGGATTCATGAAGTTGAACTCTAAATTTCATAAGGTTTCATAAAGTTTCATGTGTTTTCATGACTAAGTTTTATGAAGTTTAATAAGATTTCATAACTTATTTTCATGGTGTTTTATTAAGTTTCATAAAGTTTTATGAGGTTTCATGACTAAATTTTATGAAGTTTCACGATTAAGTTTCATATTGTTTCATAAAGTTTCAGGAGATTTCATGCTTAAGTTGACTAAGTTTTATAAAATTTTATATCTAATTTTCATAGTATTTCATAAGGTTTCATAAAGTTTCATGAGGTTTCATACCTAAATTGACTAACTTTATGAAACATGTTCGAAACTCTATGAAATTTTATGAAACTCATAAAATTTAGATGAAACATGATGAAACTTTGGTATACCGTTAGAAACATTTCTAACACATTTCTAACGGTATACCGTGCGCTAACCCTCCCCTTCAATCTAATTTACTCAGATGTATTACCAATATGAACCGATTTGGTATGATTTAGACCGATATGAACAGTTTTCAGGGTAAATCCCAGGAACCGCCCGGAACCAACCCATTTCCGGTTGATCTTTGTGGGCCATGCCTACGTCTTGTTTATATCAGAAGTAGCTGGCATTTCATGTGTGTCTCTTCGCGTATGGTGCTCTCGGCCATGTGCATGCATGGAGGAGCAGGCTGCGTGTGCTGCGGGGGTACACGAAAGGACGCCGCGTTTGGACCGAGCCAGCTCGACCGCGCCCACTGATTGGCTAGCTTAGCACGGCCTAGCTACGTACGCTAGCCTATTGTGTTCGCTGCAAAGCCCTAGCCTCTGATTCATAGGGAATTAGTGGAGGGGCGTGGCCTATATATATAGCTGCTACAGGAAGCATGTGCCTGAGCCCTGCATGTCCAACTGACGTGTGTGCATGCATCCCATCGTGCTCCCTCCCTCTCCTTTTATAAACTAGAGCGCGTCAGCCACCGTACGTACCAAAACAAAAAAGATGATAATTCGTGAGGAGTTTTTTAAAAAACCGGGAGGCAAAAACGTATTTTCGGAAAAGGCAAAGGGGTTATTCGCAAAAAACAATGACCTGTTAAAAAAAGCGGGGGCAAAAATGCATTTTTGGAAAAAAGCAAAGGGTCTTTTAAAAACCGAGGACCTGTACGTAAAAAACGGGACCCGTGCGCAATTTCCGAAAAAGCGGGGGGCCATCCTGCAAAACGGAGGGGCTAAAAAAACTGGCAGGGACCTTTTTGCAAGAATCAAGGACCTGTACGTAATTTCGGGAAAAGACAAGGGCTTTTTCGCAAAATAACTCCCCCGACCGTACTGAAATTTGCGCGCCACGCGGCGGGCGGAGAACGGCGCGGGGCGACGTGGGCGCGGCTCCGCGTGCGCTTCTCCCGCACGTAATAGGGGGTTATACGTGTTTTGGCTAGGCACAGGTATTAATTAAGGGGATTGCGAAACTAAGAGAGAGATCTGAGGGAATGATCGTATTATATATCCATGTTATAAATATATTAGGAATGTGTGAGAGAGTAATTTGCGAGAGGAGACGTTTGTAAATGTAGGAAAGAGAAAGATGCGAGAAATAAGAAGAAACAAGACCTGAGGAAATCTCTTTAACACCGCTGTCAATAATGAACTAGGCATCTGCGGAAAATGTTAGCTAATAAATTAATTTTGCAATTATTAGCCACACATGCATTGCATGGGTGTATGGATAATCGTGTAACATTTTGCTCGAGGGGAAGCAGCTCCATTTTGAGTGGACAAGACAGTGGAATGTTGCCACTTCGTGCGTCATGCCCAGTAGCAGCTGTTGGTGGGTCTAGTGGACTAGAGCTACACCTGTGGCACATGGCTTGGACCAAAAAAAAGCCTTGGTAATCCTAGCAACGCTAAACAAACAAATCATCTCCTAAAAATATTACGAGTCTGTTCTTTTTTGCTACGGTTTGTGGCTTTTGAGCTATTTGTGTGAGAGATTACAGAGTAACAGAAACCCACGTGTGGTTTTGCCGATATAAATAAAGTCAGTACAATATGTACTACAATTAACTAATAGACCCTATTTTAAAAAATACTCCGTTTAAAAGTTAGTTACTGTAGAAAATTCGAAAAACAACTTTTAGAAGCCGAAAAGAACATGGCCTATGGCTCATATATGCATGCCTGCACTCTATATTGGATAAGTTGGTCCACCACATATGCCTCCTAGATGAACCCTAGCTCTACATTTTTGTGGACATACACCATATGGCATGCCAACTCATGGTGGGTCTCGCTACTACTTTCAATTGATCTAATGATAAGACAAGCTTATGACGTATGCAAAAGAGGAATAGCTAGGAATGAGTCCGTGCTGTGATCGGCTTGTTATGATATATGAAAACTCGTTTAAGGTCATCTAGATCATTTAGGACTCATAAGCAAGAGTAGATCAAAGTTTCTCTCTTTTGCTTAATTTTGATGCAACTCTCTTTGTTTTAGATAAATGTCGAAATTTTAACATTGATATTCACTATCCATGATTGGAATAGTTTTCTAACATCCTAGGAAGGGCTTGTGCTAAGTTTCATTATATTTGGATCAATGTTTAGAGAGTTGACTTTTTTCTTGGATCGTGTGCAATGTTGTCTGCAATATTTCTCAGCGAGCGATCAGACGACAAGGAAACCGGCATGGTTGGACCAGTGCGATCAGTTCGGCCAATGGTCAACCCGCTTGTTGGTCGGTGGTCAGACCGGTTGAGACAGTATCGGGTGATCTTTGGCTTTTGGCTTTAGTGAGTTTGTGTTTCCACTGCGTAGAGTTGTTAATACCTACAGAAAAAGTTTTGAAGAGTCATTCACCTTTCTCTGACTCGCTATACCGATGCTACAGAGTCAATTTTCAACTTAGGTTTAAATAAAAAATACTAGGCGTCTGATAATTAGCAAAATCGTATAGCAAATATTATATCAAATGTAACGTGCAAGTCGTTCTTGATGGCACCCCGTTTGACAAATCGATTGCGACCGAAAACACTGTGGAAATAATGACATGAAACCAACTTAATTTTCAGGAGGAAAAGTACGCACACATATGTAGGTATGCATGCAACAACACTATTATTTCCCGTACTCGGTACTCATATATGGCGCCAAATCGGCTATATATAGACATATAGCGTTTGCACATCGCATCGCTTCTTCTCACCGTGCATATCACTTGGAGAGTACAACACAATTATTTGGAAGTAGCAAATGGTGGAAGCACGTCATGACCGGGCTCCAGGCCACATGTCCATGTCCGAGGTACAACAAAAATTAACTCTCTCTCTCTCTCTCTCTCTCTCTCTCTCTCTCTCTCTCTCGGTCTCTGTCTGTGTGTGTGTGTGTTCGTTGAAAATCTTGTGCATTACATAACAAAATGCATTAGCGTCGCGATGTTGTGCAATTCGCAATTGTCAGAAAAATAAAGATCTGAATTCGTGCAGGTGATGGAGGAGCTGAAGCTGACGAGGGACCTGTGCCTGCCCATCTCGGCGCTCAACCTGCTGCACTACCTCAAGAGCATGATCACCGTGCTCAGCATGGGCCGCCTCGGCAGCACCGAGCTCGCCGGCGGCGCGCTCGCCATCGGCCTCACCAACGTCACCGGCTATTCGGTGCTCTCCGGTCTCGCGCTCGGCATGGAGGCCATCGCCGGGCAGGCCTTCGGCTCCGGCAACCCGCGCGTGGCCCGGCGCGCGCTCCGCCGCATCGTGCTGCTCCTCCTCGCCGCGTCGCTCCCCGTCGGTGCGCTCTGGGCCTGCGCCGGCCGCGTCATGCGTGCCGTCCACCAGGACGCCGCCGTCGCGCGCGTCGCAGGGAGCTACTGCCGGTACGCCATCCCGGACCTCGCCGCCAATAGCCTCCTCCTCCCGGCGCGCGTCTACCTCCGGAGCAAGGGCGAGCCCGGCAGGCTCACGTCGTGCATGGCGCTCGCCGTCGCGCTCCACGCGCCGGCCACCGTGTACCTGAGCACCAGGTTGCGCGTGCCCGGTGTCGCCATGGCTACGTGCATGACCAACTTCGCCACCCTGGTGTTTCTATGGATATCAATGACCTCGGCCCCGGCCCAAAAGGAACCAGATGACCCAGCCTATTGGGCACATCGGGCTGACATGGGCGAATGGGCTGAGTGGGCCGAGCTGCTCCGGTTGTCGCTGCCAAGCTGCTTGAGCGTGTGCCTGGAGTGGTGGTGGTACGAGCTCATGACAATCGCTGCCGGGTATCTCCGGGACCCACATACCGCCCTAGCCACCGCAGCCATCGTCATCCAGACGACGTCGTTAATGTACACGATTCCAGTTACCTTGAGCTCAGTTGTCTCAACCCGGGTCGCAAATGAGCTCGGCGCGGGCCGACCAAGGTCAGCCCGTGTATCATTTATAGTGGCGATGGGCCTTGCGACGCTAGGCTCATGCGTAGGGCTCGCATGGACCACATTGGGCCAAGGCTTATGGATCCAAGTGTTCACCACGGATCCCACAGTGCAGTCACTCACAGCGAGCGTGTTGCCAATCATTGGGTTGTGCGAGCTAGCAAATTGTCCCCACACGACCGGCTGCGGCGTCCTACGTGGCAGCGCCCGACCGGCCATCGGGGCGGCCATCAACCTATGCTCCTTCTACCTCGTTGGCGCACCCGTAGCCCTAGCCCTTGCTTTCGGCCTGGACATGGGCTTTGTGGGCCTTTGCCTTGGGCTGCTTTCGGCCCAAGTAGTTTGCCTCATATCCGTGGGCCTTGCCACCTGTCGGACCAACTGGGAGGCAGAGGCCTTGAAGGCTGTACACTTGGTTGGTTGCAGAGACGGTGACCGGCCCATGGAGAATGTATAGATCCTAGAATTGCTAGGGTCTGATGTTACGCTCTGGCAACGAGTCACGATTGTGATGACAGTGAGCAAGCAGACCAAAGGAGAGGCTACCCCAGCTCCTGTGGCTAGCGCTACCATAGTATACTCAGTTCACACGTGTCCCATCTCTAGACCGAATTTTCCAAACATGTGTTAGGGAACGCGCACGTGTGTGTATGGTGGGGTGAGCTTTATGTGTGCATCTATCTTGTACCCTCAACCATTGCCTATATATGGTCGTCGAGAATTAAAGAGCCTAATCTGTTGCGATCTTGGAACAATTCATCTGTGCTTACTTGCAAATGAAAAAGGGCTAGAAAATTTAGTTGCTAATTCAAGATATAGTAAGCAAAAGGAATTCTTGCATCATATATGGCATGTTCTTTTTGGTACTGCATACTGTAGATTCAAGGGACTTGGGGTTTTTAAAGGTATTTGTACGAAAGATTACAGTATAACAGAAACTCATGTGCGATTTTTGCCAATATAAATGAAGTCAGTAAAGTATGTACTACAATTAACTAGTAGACCATATTTTAAAAAAATACTTTGCTTAAAAGCTAGTTACTGTAGAAAAATCGAAAAACAACTTTTAAAAGTTGAAAAGAACAGGGCCATAGCGCATCAGCGATGTTGCTTAGTTTTGCCACCACCACTACATGCATGTGTTTCAGTCATGTCTACCGGCCGATTCAGATGCTCGGCGATCCAAACTCAATGTCGGGATCAGAATAGACGGAATCGGACTCGAACTCGCGCAGAGAGCACGTTTTGGAAGAGGCAGAGATCAGCATGCAAGCTGGAGCTGTTTCAGTTTTTTCTGCACGGGCGCGACGGCCTGCCCATCGCGATCGGTGAGATGCCTCAAAGCATAGCAACTTTGACATGCATCACGGCAAATTATGCCAAGTTTGTTAAAAGGAAACTTTGATTAAGTACTTACCATTGTTCTAAGGCTAATCGTTCTTAAAAGAAGCTTCACAAATTTTTTTACGCTCATACAACATACATCGATCATAAATTTTTATTATAAATCCACCAGATTATCTTCCAGTTATAATCTACAAAATTCACAAAATATACGAAATTCACGAGGTGCAACTTGCGTTACAAATCCACAGATGGCTAGGCGACAAATCCAAAATATACAATGGTCGGTGATTGAACGGATTGGCTCCGACTAGCTCAACGGGACGATCGAGCCTATTGGTCAGCAAAAAATTGTCACGGATATATTTCTGTTATTTCAAATAAAAAATAGATTATTTGTAAAAAAATTTATGTGCATTGTCTAGTTCATCACCGCCAATTTCTGGTAAAAAGTAGCGCATGCACTTGCATAGGAGGTGAACACATGTAGGCCGCGTCAAGCAGTATTCCTGAATCATTCTACCTTGCCCGTGGAGGATAGATTTTATATAATAACAAAATAAGAGTAGCTGTGGTACACATATTTGATTTTATGTATTTCACACACATTATTTTCACCCTCCATTACCCATCCTAGAAATAGGGGTGTGCTGTAAACGGAAAAAATATCATCCCAATTAGCTCAGAATTTATGTTTTAATACACAGCACCCAACATTTTACGTAGGATTGACGTGGGATAAATTTGATACATTATAATAAAATAAGAATGACCATAATGCATGTGCCTGATTTCATGCGTTTTACTCCTGTTATTTTCTCTAGCATCTACGTGTTGTGCAAAAAGGAAATATTTTATCCGGTGCAAAAACGATCACCACGTGACAGAAAATAACTGATTTCGATGCTGGCTGTTGACTTTTGTGCAAAAACGCTGCAGTCAACACCTCAGTATTTTTTCCTTTTTGCACACCTCAACACCTCGAAATCAGTTTTTCGATCATTCTGATTTTTCATATAAGCCACAAAAAATAAGCCAAAATGATCACCACGTGACCATACTGATTTCATTTTGGCTTATTTTTGGTGGCTTATATCGAAAAGCATCAGAATGATCGAAAAATATTAGAATGACAGAGGTTTATTTAACATAATTAAATTTAAAAAATATAAAAAATATGTTAGTCCATCACAAACAACGCAAACGAATACGACAAAAAAAGCTAAAAAAAGCCAAAAGTTCAGAAAAAGACGAAATTATGAATAGTGAAAAATAAGCCGTGTCGAAATCAAACGAAGGGGCCTAAGAGACCCTTCGCGAGATCATGGAGCAGAGATGTGAAACCATAAAAGATATTCTATTTTATCCGGTGCTCATATATAAGAAAATATGAATGTGGTAATCAAGCTCTGTATTCGAGAATATTCGAATTTGTATCTATATTTGTGTTTATTTTAAAAATATGAATTCGTATTTGTATTCGAGAACGTTCGAATTCGAGACTATTCGATTTACTTTCAGCCCTGGTTATTCCATTCTTATGGCGTAGAATAACTACAGGCATCTGCAGCTCAACAGCTATACACGTAGGTAGGATACTCCACTGCTAGGGGATATTCATATGCGTGTATCCTAGCTAGCGATCTTTCTAGGGATGATTGTAAGGAAATAATTTTCTAATGAACCAATATGTCCACAAGTAAGAAGTAAAAATTACTTTGCATAATTTCTAACTCTTTGCGCTAGACTGTTAACTCGTGTAGGCGTGTAGACATGTTACATAAATTTATTCTATCGAGATTTGTTACAAAACTTTTAGGATATTCGCATTCGACCGAATTAAGTATATATTTTTACGACATTCAATTCGTATTCAAAAATTTTAGGATTCGTATTCCTTTTAAAAAATATGAATTTATATTCGTATTCGTATTTTTATATTTTTTTAAAAAATATAGATTTATATTCGTATTCAAAACTATTCGATTCGTATTCGTTTCGTTTCCATTCCTAACTTAGAGTGCTTGTATTTTAGTCACCTTATCAAATGGTTGATTATTGATAACAACAAGCATGCATGTGTTGCTTTATTTGCCTTATTTAAAAGGATAACACATCAAGCCTCCTTGAAAAGGCCGGGAGATATACTTCCTTATTACAACCGGAGGGTTCCGTTCGCCAGCGCCTCCACGTCACGCCACGCCTGCTCCCGCCCGACCCCTACAAGTGCCTGGGGAATCTTCGTGCGGTCGGGCGCTGCTTGCCAAAAACCCCGGGTTTTTCTAAATTACGATGTGTCCTTGGTTCTCGCGAAAAGGTCCTGCTAATTTTTAACCCTCCATTTTGCAGGATGGCCCCTGCGGTTTCCGAAATTGCGCGGGTCCCTCGGTTGTTTACGTCACAGTCCCTGGTTTTCTAAAAGAGCCCTTGGTCCCTGTTTTTTACAGAATGACCCCCGCGAGTTCCGGAATTACGCTGGTCCTCGATTGTTTACGTCTGAGTCCTCGGTTTCGCAAAGGACCCTTGGCTCTGCTTTTTTCCAAAACCCTCCTGTTCCTCTCAAATTACGCATCCACCCTTAATTTTTTAAAACCCTTCTCACGAATTGTTGCCTCTTTTATTTCGGTCCACGGTAGCTAGCGGCGGTGGCGCCGCGCTTATATTTCTAGTTACCTTTACCCCTCTATCCACTGAAAGTCTTTCTAGCCAAATCATTGTAATCAATCACTCAATTATATGCTGCTTATCGAAGGAAAACGTTCCATGAGCAATATCTTAACATATATGAATAGTGCCTTATCAAATCATTTCATGTATCTGATTTGTTAAGTGCCACTGTATAGTCTAAATTGGCAAATATATACCTGTTAAAAAGACCACGTAGTGCTACTAATAATACTTCCTCCATTCAAGTTTGTAGGACGTATTTTTAAATAATTTTATCTATAAATATAAAATGTATTTTATGTTTCAATACAAAATTAATATGATGTTCTCTATATAACCCTAATAAATATCTAGATTTACTTTATATTGGCTACATACATACATTGAATATAGTGCTAAAAGATAATAATTAGAGGTAATATAGTTATTTTTTATATTTTCTTGATCTATATATCAAGAGACAATACGTCATATAAATTTGGACGGAGGAATATCAAAGTTGCAAGTCATAAACACCAACAACTATAATCTATTTGTTTTTATAAAAGAAAGCAACTATAATTAAACCATGGGGCCAGGGGTATTTTGGTCATCTTCGTCCCTCTCACCCCCAGTCAGGTGCTACCTTGGCGTCAGCTGAGGCAGGCGGTATTCCAACAGGCAGCACCTATCCGCTTCTCCATCTCTCTCTCTCTCCTGCACACCTCTCCTCTCCACGTCTCTCTCTCTCTCTCTCCCCCTTTCCGTCCGTCCGTACGTTCCCCTCCCCTCCCCGGTCACCACCCGTCTCCTCCGCGGTTGGTTATCCAGCTCCGCCGCCGGCCGTTTCAGGATCGCACTGTGCGCCGCCCCTGCCCTGCGGACCCTACCATGCTGTGGCTCTGCGCCGTCTCCCGACCCCGCAGGCCCACCGCACCGGGCCTCCCGCTCCCCGACGACCACTCCCTCGTCGCCGTCTTCTCCTTCCTCTTCATCCCCACCTAAATTGTGGCGTCGCGACCGGTTCTTGGGGTTTCTTGGTGCTGAGCTGATAGGATCAGCAGCTGTTCGACGGGATCCCGGAATGAGCCGGGAGGGGCAGAGGTATGGCAGCGGAGGTGGTATCGGGGCGCTGTCCCTGGACCTGCTGGGTCAGGTGCTGGACCGCTTGCGGGAGCCGCGGGACCGCAAGGCGTGCCGCCTCGTCAGTCGCGCCTTCGCGCGCGGCGAGGCCGCGCACCGCCGCGCTCTGCGGGTTCTCCGGCGGGAGCCGCTCCCGCGCCTGCTCCGCGCCTTCCGGGCGCTTGAGCGGCTCGACCTCTCCGCGTGCGCGTCGCTGGACGACGCGTCCCTCTCCGCGGCGGTGGCCAGCGCGGATCTCGGGGCGTCCGGCGGGTCTGCCTGGCGCGAGCCAGCGGGGTGGGGTGGCGCGGGCTTGACGCCCTGGTGGCCTCCTGCCCCAGGCTGGAGGCGGTCGACCTGTCACACTGCGTCGGCGCAGGGGACCGCGAGGCCGCCGCGCTGGCCGCGGCGGCCGGATTGAGGGAGCTGAGGCTGGATAAGTGCCTCGGCGTCACGGACATGGGGCTTGCCAAGGTAGCCGTGGGGTGCCCCAAGCTGGAGAAGCTGAGCGTCAAGTGGTGCCGCGAGATCTCCGACATCGGCGTCGATCTGCTTGCCAAGAAGTGCCGCGAGCTCTGCAGCCTCGACATCTCCTACCTAAAGGTTACTCCCATATGAGCTATTGAACTGTTCTTTGCTTCATGTTGTAGAAAATTGCTACCTGTGGCTTGATTCAGTCTAGGACTAAGAAAGACATGGCATTTAGATTTGTGGCTTGATTCAGTCTAGGACTAGGAAAGACATGCCATTTAGAGAAAGTTGTGCGACATGGCGACGAATACAGCGGTGAAGTGGGACATTGATGTGTATTGATTTTTAATCCAGAAAATATCAAAAAGTCCTGGGAGCTTGGACTTATTTGGGCGGTTATTCCAGTTTAGAAACTGAATAACTGATGCATTGGAATGGAAAATTGCTACTCAGGACAGTATGGGTCAAATTCTTGGAGACAGTTTGGGAGTTCAATTGGAATAGGAAATGCCACATCCTTGTTTATTTGGCGGTATGTAGTTTTCTTGGAAAACCTGGTGACATCTTGGGGCATGCCTTGAATTATATCTTTGGTTTGTAGACAAAATTAAATTTTGGTGACACATTGCAAAAAGTACATTTGGAAAAACTGGCTTGCTGTGATAGGCATTGGTTTTTATGGTAGGATTTAGAGGTAGGAAAGATACTCCAAGATTTTAACCTGGAAAAGGTTAAAGTCCTGCGAGCTGGGACTAGTTTACGTCAGGATATTCTGCTTCTGTTTCTGTTGAGACTAAATTCATTTTACAGTGACTGGAAGTAATGGCAAGGGCTGTATCTTGGTGCAGTTTAGAATAATGTCCTAAAAAACTTAATTAGGCAAAAGAATACTTAGCAAAAGTTCGATTTTGGGCACGGGTCCATTCTGTTCAGTCTGGCACATTTCTTGTCGTGGAATTGAAATGAACGGGATACTTTGCATCTTTGTGCCATATTGTTTAGTAATTGGTTACAAAAACTGTGACCTACTACTCTTTGGCGTGCTGCTGGAAAGGGATGGGCTTGGGTTAAAAAAAACCTAGGTTATCGAGTTGGGCAACTAGTTTGCATAGAGTAGCCCAACTGTTCTTTTGGTCTTAAACTGTGCAGTTTGTAAGAAAAGTTGCATCTTGGGATGGCTATCCATATTATTGGTGACTCTGATGCATTTTAGAGTTACGTCATTGGATTGTACCATGCACATCAGGACATGAGGAAATTGTGGGTTACTTAAGTTATTAGTTTGGTTGCATCTTGAAGAGCTAAAAGTTCAAAAAGAGGTAGTTTCTGTGAGTTGACTATAGGAGTATAGGTTGTTGCAAAAGTTGCATTTTGATCAAGGTTATCAAAATCTTGATTCTGTCATACGATCCTACGATTTTACGACCCAAGATTGACTAGTCCGATCCGATTCTATGGTAGAATTTTAATATGGTATAACCTTATTGTTCTTACGATTCTACCCAAACTTTTGTAGGATCGTGATCAAAATTTTCATACGATCATATTCGATTTTGTCGATTCTATTGCTTTATTATAAATAATTACTTGTATACTTTCTTTTAATTGAAATTTTTTTAACTTTGATCCCTTCATGTTCACTATAATTATCATAAAATAACACATGATCTTATCTTTACTCTACAATTTGTAAAGAAAAGTTTGAAAGGTATGATTTTAAAAATGTAGTAGTGTTGTAATACACCGTAGATTTTTTAAAATGTTTCTTTGGTAGAATCAGGTAAGATCTTAGATTCTACATTGATCTTACGATTTGCGATCCTACCAAAGAACTTTCGATCCGATTCAGAATCACGATTCTGACAACCTTGATTTTGATTATTAGTAAACTCTTTTATTTTTCTGTCCCTTGCTGCCACTTGGTTTGCATCTAATTGGGATCTTTAAAACTTGTGATGTGCTTATTTTGTCTTTTTCTGTTGCAGGTGAGCAATGAATCCCTTAGATCGATATCCACTCTTGAGAAGCTAGAGGAGTTGGCAATGGTTGGTTGTTCATGTATAGATGATGAAGGCCTAGAATTGCTAAGCCGAGGGAGCAATCCACTGCAGGTAATCACTTTTGGGAATAATGATTTTTTTTGTAGTCTCTTGATGCACATTATCATGTCTTCAATCATCTGAAATCTGAGTATTTCAAGTCTCTAGCTTCCTAGCAATTGGATGTTGCTTTTTTGTGAAACTTGGAATTTGGATACTAATAGAGCGTGCAACTTCACCAGCAATTGAATGTTTGATTATTCTCTAATCCATTCTACGTATTGTCTTTCATTCCAGAGTGTTGATGTGTCAAGATGTGATCATGTGACTTCTCAGGGCTTAGCTTCACTCATAGATGGTCACAAGTTTCTCCAGAAGCTAAATGCTGCGGATAGTTTGCATGTGAGTTGGTATTCCTAATGTTACTTGCTTGTTGCACACATGAGCTATATTTTTAGATGAAAATGTGCCCCGTTTTATTACATAAGAAATAAAATAGTTTTGTAACTAATACATCCAGAGGAACTCTGCTCTCATGAAGAATAAATAGATAAATATTCAAAGAGGACAAATACCTAATTGCCCGTGATTGTTGACCTTCTAATTGAACCTTGTAGGAGATTGGACAGTGTTTTCTATCCAAGTTGGCAACACGGAAGGAAACCTTGACTGTGTTGAGACTTGACGGCCTTGAAGTCTCATCCTCTGTCCTTTCAGCAATCGGTGAAGGTTGTAACAACTTGGTTGAGATTGGACTTAGCAAATGCAACGGTGTTACAGATGAAGGCATCTCTTCACTTGTATCTCGATGCAGCTACCTAAGGACAATTGATTTCACATGCTGTAATCCCCTCACCAACAATGCCCTTGATTCAATAGCTGACAACTGTAAGATGCTTGAATGCCTCTGGTTGGAATCCTGCTATTCAATAAGCGAGAAAGGACTAGAGAGAATTGCGACCTGTTGCCCCAATCTTAAGGAGATAGATCTCACTGACTGTGGAGTGAATGACGCAGGTTTGTGATACTGCTTATTGCATCTTTGCTCATTTTTCATTCAAGCCCGTCTTTTGATTCGAGCATTGTCATGTAAAATCAACTGTTTTGCAGCATTGCAGCACTTGGCTAAGTGCTCTGAACTGCAGATATTGAAATTAGGCCTGTGCAAAAGTATTTCCGACAAAGGCCTTGCTTTTATAAGTTCAAACTGTGGAAAGCTCATGGAACTTGATCTCTACCGGTAACTGAAATCTTCTTGTTTGTTCCTTACCATGACTCCCAGTCATCTTTCATGTATGAAATTAATTAAACTGTGTTCTATCCTCCTTTCCACAGCTGCAGCTCTATTACCGATGATGGGTTGGCAGCTTTAGCCAATGGCTGCAAGAAGATTAAGATGCTAAACCTTTGCTACTGCAGCAAGATTACTGATGGTGGTTTGGGCCACCTAGGCTCTCTAGAGGAGCTCACAAACCTTGAACTGAGGTGCTTGGGCCATATTACAGGTATTGGAATTTCCTCAGTTGCCATTGGTTGCAAGAGTCTGATAGAACTAGACTTGAAGCGCTGCTATTCTGTCGCTGATGCTGGCCTGTGGGCTCTTGCCCGATATGCTCTGAACCTTAGACAGGTAAATGTTCTGCCAAATTTAGCATCTTTGTTACTAGTTCTGAAGCAGGAACCTTATAAGCTAGTCCTTGTTATGCAGCTTACTATATCATACTGCCAAGTTACCGGCTTGGGCCTGTGCCACCTGCTGAGCTCCGTGAGGTGCCTCCAGGACGTGAAGATGGTGCACCTCTCATGGGTCTCTATAGAAGGGTTCGAGATGGCGCTCAGAGCAGCTTGCGGGAGGCTGAAGAAGCTCAAGATGCTCAGCAGGCTGAAGTCTGTGCTGCCCCCTGAGCTGCTCCAGATGCTGCAGGCTTGTGGCTGCCGCATTCGTTGGGTCAACAAACCCCTCGTCTACAAGTACTGAACTCGTGTTCAGCTCATCATTCGCACATTGTTAATATCCACAGGTGGTTAAACCTGATCCTTCCAAGTTTGGCCTGCTTGTATAATCCGTGTTAGCTGGATAATCCACAATAATTGTTCAGCTCATCCCCAAGATGTTTGCATTTTGGCGGCGCTGTGCTGTTCATAAGGACCAAGCGTGCCATTTGCTGTCCAATATTTGTACACCGAAGAATCGGTGCAGTTTTTTTTGATGTAATGAGTCTACTTGTTCAGGATTGCATTAGAACGCTCTACTTTCTGAGCTGTTGGAATGGTCTGTATGGTTTGAGATGAAGGAATTGAGGAGACGAATGATGTCGTGTAGTACCACTGGTTCTTTATTACCTTGACTTACGTCAGTTCAGGCTTGGGTGGTAAAATAGTCAAACGAGAGTTTGTATGTGCACGAAAGGGAGATCAGGTGCAGCATGACCAATGGGAGTTGATGGGTTATTTTAGGTCGGTGTTTTATGATTTAAATATTAGAATTCTGTCTATTTGTGAGAAGCAGTATATAAAAAAATAGTCGTATGTAATTTTGATCATTACAGCTAAATTTAATATATTTTTTTACTATAATTTTTTTATTGATTCTGTTTTAAAAAATATATAGTTTAAAAATTAGTTATTATAGATAATATCAGTATAAATTAATTTTAAACTCAAAAGAATCCTACCTTAATGAGATCATCGGTCATTAGGAGTGTTGCATGCCTTTTCCACAGGAACGTGGGTAGTTTCCAACGTGACTTTTTAGGATTTGACCAGCGTGTTGAATACTCTTTTTTCTATAGGAGCGTGGGTAGCTTCTTGTAATTACACGATTAGAAAGATACACGGTCATGGTCGAAAGAGCAAGGCAAAAGAAAATTCGAAGTGTGTATCCGGGCCCACATTTCAGCCTAACATTGTCGTGTGCGTCGCATGACCGACCGACCCGAGCCGAGTCGTGTCCGACTCCGACCGAGACAAATTGAGCCGCTCCGTACCTCGTCGCGTCAGATTCGTCCAACACGGCAACACCTCCGCTTCTCCCCCCCCCGCCGCGCCGCGACCCATGGCGCCGTCCGCCTCCTCCTCCTCCTCGTACACGGACTCCTCCGACTCCGCCTCCTCCTCGGGGAGCGACCGCCACCGCCGCCGCCGCAAGGAGACCGCGTCGTCGTCCTCCGCCGCGCTGAAGGCGCGCAAGGACCGGAAGTCCCGCCACAAGCGGCGCCGCCGGGAGCGGCGGCGGTCCCGTTCGGACGACGACAGCTACAGGCGAGCCTCCTCATCCTTAACCTCTCTCTATCTAGGTTTCTTGTTCTAGGGTTAGGCTGAAAGTTCTCGTGATCTGGGAGATTGGGATGGTGTGGATGGCTACTTCTAGATCGGTTGGTTTGGAGATTGCGAGAGGGGGAAGAGGTGGCATCTTATCGAGCAAAACCCCCAATTTTTTTGTGCGTATATAAGTATTGATGTCTGGATTTTGCGCCTCGTTCCTGTGTTAGCTCGTTTTGATGCATACATTCGGATCCAGGGGATAATGATTTGGAGCTTCCTTTTAGGATTTGGAGTAGTTGGAGATGTTGCACAGCAGCACAGGGATAAGATATTTAGGTTGGGTAATAAGAACCAAGAAAGCTTTCTTTCTTGATTTGTTTCTTGGCATCTCGGTCTAACGAGGACAGTAATAAATGCTGGCAGTTGAGCAAACGTAGGGTTTCATTTCAGATTGCTATTAACGGGTAGAGAATTGTAGGGCATACCGAAGGGTGGGGGCAATGGCTGTGATTTAAACTTCTAATCTCTAACAAGCGGCAGCCGGTTCCGTCAGTTAATAGAGATCTCTCGTAAGAAAGGGTTTCTTAGATATGATTTGAGCTTTCTGGCTATTGAGGATGAGGTACCACCGTACCATTTTGTCTTTACCATTTGGTTTTGGTCAGTGAAATGTATGTTTTAACAAGTCAGCATTTTTTTGGTGGGTGGGTGGGGGGTGTCTGGTGCATTCACAATCAATATGATATCTTTTCCTGTAATAACATTTTTATTGTGATTGGAGCTATGTATTATCTATTATGACATCAATAATTAGGCAGCTAAAGAATAATTTAGAACATTGGGTCCTAGAGAAATTTGAAACAGGAAATGCCACATTCCTGCATAAAAATCGTTAATATGGACATGATTGAAGAATATGCTAAAATTAATTTGAGTCTAGGGCTACTTTGGGTTTTAAGAAACTGGAGTCTTCCCCCCTTATAGCCAGGATTCAGGTCGAAAAACATTACAAGTTTAGGGGGAATCTGCATTGAGTGCATCCAAAACTAACTTCCGAAGATGCTTTGAATAAGCATTTTCAAATTGCAGTAATCAAAGATAAAATGTACTGAAATTTTTAATATTTTTTAGTGTATACAACACTGCACTTTAAGTAGGTCAAATAACTAACTGGCATTCCTCAACTCTTGCGAAATATTTAATTAGTCATGGCCCTAATGATGGTTCAGTGATTAGCTGGAGGAAATCAGGTTTTGGAGAGATTGCGGTTAAGAATGGGGTGAACAACTCTATTAATTTCCAACAGCTAATCTTCTGTTTTGCCCCACCTTCCTAAATGAGCTATAATTATAGCTGTCTTGGACCTCTTGGTGTTTGGACTACATTCAAGAATATTATCTTCTACTTGCAAAACTTATGTTCTTGTCAGGTTGCCCCCACTACCGGCATACTGAAGTATCTGATTCTTTTTTGTAGTAGCACAAGCTCTTACGACAGTGACCACGAGGCATCTGGCAGATCACGTAAGCATAAGAAGAGCAGTAGACCAAGGAAGGTACTGCCCCAGCCACGCACATGTTTGATGTCTTGTTTTAGTTTTTGTCAGCATGCACCTAATTTGTATTTGGCTTCTCATTTTATCCTCATCTGACAGTCTAGGGAGAGGGAGCGAAGCAAGAATAGGCATCATAAACGAGACAATAGTAAACATAAAGAGGTAAATTTCCTATTTATTCAGAAAACACCTACCTTTTATCCTGGCTTAACATTTTGGTAAATTAAATCTTTATCGCACGTAATAATCATGATCTAGAAATCAACAAGTGTTGGTTGGATTGGATCACTGCTACACTCTATATATGAACAAAAACCTGCATTGTCATGTCCTATGCACTGCCTTAGCGACAGAAATATGTTTTATCATTTATATTTCCACACAAGAGATCCTTATATTTCTTGCTGCTTGTTTCGGGGTTGGCTCTTTGACATTGGAGCTGGGGTTCACGAACGGGTGACAACATGGTGGATTGGCTTGCTGGTTGTCTTGTTGATTGGTTGGTTCTGTTCTCTTCAATGCTGGAGCTCTATACAGAAGAAAGAGAGTGAGCGTTCTAGCGGCCCTGTGCAGCTTTCCAAGGTATAGATATTTTGCTTTGAATTTTTCCAAGTTAGTTATTCTCAAACATTTTAAAACACCATATATTTTGTAAACTAGTTCCTTGGACGCGACAAGGAGGAAGGTGTTCAAAGGAGTGCAATCTCTGGTAAAAAGGTGAGGAGAACAATTTCATTACCATTTTGATGTGTACCCTTGTACAATAGGAGGTGGTACCCATTGAAATCAAAATCATTCCAATCTTAGTGGGACTATGAAGTATGAACATCATTTCATTGATCCCAGACTATTTCATTGGATGTTGAACTTGAGAAAACAGAATGCACTTTCCCTCCTCAAACCAAAGTACAGTAGAAAAGCAAAAGATTTGATACATTTGACTTGATTTGTAGATAATGATGAAGCTCGATAAATCCAAGGAAGATAAGGCGGCAGAGAGCAAGCGCAGTGAATTGTTGAAGTTTCTGAATGCCAGTTACGACTGACAGTTTGTCGGAAGTGACGCCGGATGACTTTATGGATTTGTCTGGATACTACCGCTTTGTCAGTGGTGCTTTTGATGATACTCATAAGCTTTTTGTTCGGTGTTTTTCTAGTTATCACATGACCATCAATGCTTTTCATTGGTACTTAGCTAGTGGTTGAACAAAGGTCACCGTTGTCACAACTGTTATTATTTTTTAGCTTGGAGTGTTTATGTTCTTCAAATTCCATGTTCTAGCATATGCATTTGAGCATTTCCAGTTTTGTACTTCTTTGTGGCTGTTTTCGTCAACCTGTTTCACCTGGAGATGCGCCATTCTTGTAGCAGTTCACTGCTGGGTAGCCGATGAAACTTCAACTAAGCTTGTCCTAATAAATCGATCTATTGTCAATTTAGAACAATGCCTTAGATGCTTGAAGGCCAGCCGAGTGTGGCAAGAGACAGTGTAGGCATGAGGGGAAGGGGTATAAGAAGCAATGGAACACACGAAGCTTTCCCTTGCGTTGGGCTATAGCTGATGGTTTTTAGCTACGGTTGATCATTTTTGTTTGCACTTTTAAGATGGTAACGAATGATGGAGAAGTTGACTCAAATGACGCATATAATTTTAAGCTAAAAAGTCATTTAGAGAACCTACCTGAAAAAACTGGCCCGTAAAAGCTAAAGGACCAGAAGAACAGACCGTAGGTTCATGAAGATGGAACAGTGAGTACACTAATTATTACAGCAAAACGCAACCAAACAGTTGATTCCTCTATTTTGTACCGTGATCGATGTGGTAAAATTATTTCTTCTTGCTATGTGTGCGACTGAGGCTTCAAATTAATCTGGTGTATATAGATCTATTCGTACGGATCACATTCTCGTTGCCAACTACGTACAGTAGTGAACTTTAAGCAGGATTTGTAGACTGTGTGCAGCGACTGAATTGAATGTTAAGAGAGAAACAGGGTTTTAGGGTAGAGATAAACATGCATCCAATGGTTGTAACATTGGTACAACCAATCAACATTCATTAACAAAATTCCCCTGATTTGCCATGTTTGTATTTGTTCAAGTTATATACATCTTTCCTTCTTTCTCAATATATTAATGGTTTCTTGTTGGGCAATGTACATCAAATTGATAAAACCATAAATGTTTTTGAGGTGCTGCTTCCAGATCCAGAGAGAGGAAGGGAAAGCAAGAAAAAATAGGAAAAAGTCTATTTTTGGTCCTTGAACTCTCTCAGAGTCCAATTTTCACTCTGAAATAAAAAACCGGTTATTTTTCACCCTCTCAACTTTCAAATCCACCTAGGTTTCCTCCACGCTGACCACTGACTCACATCATGCTATCCATTGACTTCGAATGAGTTAAAGATGGGCCGAGGAATTGGGAAGAGCGGAACCGTTATTTCCCTGGCATGACAAGGAAATGTCTTTCCCTCCCAAACCCTAAGTTGGCGGTGGGTGGGGATTAAATTGGGGGGGTTTAGGCATTAGATAGAGGTTTGCGGCGACGTTGATGGCAAGCTCGAGTAGCTCAAGATCAGGATCATTGGTGGCGAGGCCACATGCAAGCGGTACGGCTAGTTCTTGTTCATCATCGATTCCCTACAGGAAGCACCCTTTGGAGTACGCGTCGACGGTCTTCTACCATTGTGGTGAGAAGGTGGCCAGATGGGTTTCCTAGAGCAATTTAAACCCTGCGGGGAGGTACTTCACCTGCTAGAGAGCTCGGGTAAGTAAATTTTTGGGCAAGATTTGGTTTATTTGTCTCCGATTTGTTGCTCTGGTTTTGACTTCTTGCAAAAAAATTGGATGTATTGTTCATTATGGTTTGTAGTTAGGAGGTTGCAATTACTGGCGGTGGGATGACGCCGAGACTACTTCATTCCTGAAACAGGTCCTAGTTGATTTGCATGTTGTTGTCAGAACCTATAGGAAGGATAACATAGACCTTAAATGTCCAGTTGATGTTGCCAAAGCAAGTGTAGAGGAGATGAATGTTTTGCATAAGAATTGGAAATGCTAAGAGTAGATTTGCTCAAGAAGGATGCTTGTTTAGCTGAACTTGATCAGAAAGTAGTGAAGTTAGAGGGAGATAGATGTATGCTTAAGTATTTGTTAGTAATTTGCATAGCATTGTACTAGGTTTGTTGTTCTGATGATGAACATCTAATCTAATATGCTATGTACTCTTTGATTGTGAAATGCAGTGTTGCAAAATGTGGTTGATGTGCAAGTAATGAACGTATATTTGTAATCTTGAATGTTATACATTGTGTTTTGTGATTCATAACTGATTGAAACCAAAACAAAGGACTCATATATAACAACACAAGGCTGAAGTTTGGCATTAGGTTATGATTTATAACTCACTGCAACCAAAGCAAGTGACTCACATGTAACATAAGCCACAAGTTTGGCTAACTGAAACTAACAACAAAATAGCCACAAGTTTGGCATACATGAAAATTATATCACATAATTAGGCAAGACATTTTCCAAGTGATAATAAATTGCTTGAGTGCATCAGATACTTATGGAGACCTAAGAAGTTGTGGAATAAGCCTTGTGCTCTTTTTTGAGTTGGTCTCTTTGCTTTTCTTGGAGACTCCTGGGCATGAACAATAGCACTTGCAGAAGCTCCTAAAGTGATATTTATGGTCACCCTTGAACTTGCTTGAGAAGTTGGAACTTGAGCATCCAAGCTGATTGAACCTGAACCTCCTTTTTTTGTCGTCACCTTGGCTTTAGCAGAACTCATGATCTTTTGGTTTGGCATTCTAAGCTGCAAAATTTAGAAATAAGCATTTTACCCACAGTCTCTAGTTAAAGTGCATAACTGTGATTGTCTAGTTGATAGTCCTATACTCACATTATGTATGGTAGTTCCAGTGCTCTCAGAGAAGAGTACTCCTACTCCACTACACTTTTTCTTGCTCTTATACGTTTTGGTAGTTCTTGTAGAAGTCTGCCTCTTTACATGAGTTCGCTGTGAACCTGTAGTAACCATGACTTGTGTAGAAGATAGGTAGTAAACTAGAGCAAAGAACAAGGGGAATGACTAAAATGTTGTGATTTTACCATAAGTAGTCCACCAGGTACACACACTGATACTGCTGCTCCCTGGGTGTTTACATTTCCTACAGATGAGGCAGAAGTCTCTCCATTCCTCTTATCACAACTTGATCTGTTGTGCCCAGTCCCTTTACATTTCCTGCACCTGATGATTGTGCCAAACCTTGATATTTTAGTGGTTTGGGCTTTTCAGTGGCTTCTCTTTTCCTCTCATTTTTGGGCCTACCTGGCATCTTAACATAACCAAGTGCTTCAGGCTTAGGTCTCTTTGACACCAGCCAAGCACTCATCCCCTCAACTAGTTGTAGGCAGTGGTTATATGTTTTCTTGAACTCTTCAATAGAATAACAATTGGCGATGAAATCTTCAATTGACTTATAAGAAAAGTAGATGCAGGATATTACATGGCAACAAGGCAAACTAGGTAGCTGCCAATACCTGCAAGAGCAAGTTTTTTTCTCCAGGCAAAGAGTAAATGTATTGTTGAGGTGCTTAGCTTCATATACATCCTTACCATTAGAAATTGCATAGCACAACCCTAATTCAATAATGTATGTCTTCAGTTTTTTGAATATGTTTGGACAAATATGCCCCTACCATCTATCAAACTTTGCCCTATTCTCTTGGATTGTAATCATTACTTTCCTTCTAACAACCTCAAACATGCTAATTATAGGAATGTATTTAGTCTGTACTATCCAATTGTTATATTGATGTCAACTAAATTACAATTGGACCCTAGTTTGGACCAGACCCTGCTCCAATGATGTAGGCCAATATTCTTCATAGCTTTAGCTCCTTTTGGTGTGTCTAGTTCCAATTTTGCCCTATGATAGTTGAATAGTCTTTGGCAGTGTGCTTTTGCACATCTTCAAAAATTCTTTTGATACTCCTTCTTCTTGAACTTCTTCCTCCAGTTTGCGTAAATGTGTCTAGCATACATTCTATGTTCTATGAACTTTAGCCTTGCTGTCAAACCTGGGGTAATGGACTTCTTCCTGACAAGGTCACCATCACTACCCTCCTCTGAAAATGAATTTTCATCATCATTGCTTGAAAAATAGGGAGTGTCAATACCCTCATCTAGGTTCTCTCCATCAACATGCCTCTTCTCCTGCAATGGTATTTCACCAATCACATCATCCTCGCCACCTTGTGCAATAGCATTGCCTCCTTCACCTTCTTCTTGTATTCCTTCAATTTGGCCCTTAGTTCTGCAACCTCATCATCATCCTGAGATGTGTCACAATCTCCAGGGAGATACTCACTGTCACAGCTGGAATGTTCTTCTAGGGGTTTCTTGGCCTGTACAACTTCTTGTGAAACAATCATCATCTGTAATTGGCCCTTCTCTGTACAGGTAGAACCATAAATCTTCCTCAATAATGATATGTCCTTTTACGTATCAACTTGGGAAGATGGGATAATTTGCACCTTCTTTGGTCCTTGCTGCTGCAACTGATTGTCCTCAGATTCCTCATCTAATGTCAATGCATTCATCTCTCCTCAAAGTCACTGTCGTCCTGGACATTTTTTTACAAGAAAACAATAGGGGGACCCCTACATTATAATTGAATTAATAAAGGGAAGATAATTAGAAGAGTATAAAAGGGTCTTCTGGGCCATTGTCATCACCTTCTTTTGACTCCCCTTCAACTAGCATTGTCTCCACATATATGTTAGCAACCTCTCATTCAGAAACACAGTTGGACATTGACTAGTAGGCATTGTCATCTACTAGCACCCTGAGACCATTCAGAAGATCTTCACTAAGAAATAACCAATGCAACAATATCCCCTGCACTACCTCAAAGTGGTCTCCAAGGTGCCCAGTAATCTCACGTAAACATATTTTATCTTGTTCAGTGTATGACAAACGCTCAAAACCGCCACAATAACACATGTTCCAAGAAAATCCTTTTTCGAATCAAATCCAAACTCAACAGACCTAAGAAGCACTAACTTTTACGGACGTCATTGCATAGTGTCTCCTCTTTCAACCCACCATGCTTCATGAATGCGCAAGCTCTACCTCATTGCTACGGACTTGACTGTCGTAATTGGGCTAGGGATTTGGGGCAGAGAGGTAAGGGCATTACTTGCAAACGTGGTGTGAGTCAGCGGCCAGCATGAAGGAACTTAGGTGGAATTGGGTTAAATAACTGGTTTTTAAGTTCAGAGTGAAAATTAGACTCCGAGCAAAGTTCAAGGATTAAAAATGGACTTTTTTCAAAAAAAAAAAGATGATAAACACCAAGATAGGGACCAAAATAGCTGCAGCCGAGATGACATGCTGAGCTAGTTGAGAACCACGGCAACGGATTCTGAGCTCCAAAGCGGTGATGCACGCCAAACACCATGAAGAGAAATGCCACTTCACTGCGGAACGCCCGAGAGGAAGGGAAGGATTGGATAGGAGGAAGGGGCAGAGACGGAAACAGGTTAAGCCCCATGAAGTTTCTTTATTTACATTTAATGATTTTAAGTCCATCCCAGCCGCAGGTTTGAGATCGGACGGTGGAGATTACGTGGGGTGCATGACAACCCTAGCCGAGAGCCTATAAATACAAAAGAAACCCTCACTCCCCACCACCTAATAAACCTAGCCGCCAGCGGTAGTTGTCCTCTTCCTCCTCTTCTTCGGTTCTTCCCAATCGATCTACTTGAGCTATTCTACTTCCGTTTGTTCGATTGCATTATCAAGATCTGTATTTGTTTTTGGATTGGATTCTTTCGCTCCAGTTTTGCCTTCGTTTTTTGTTTTTTATGCTCAAATCGATCTCCGATGATGATGTATTGATAATACTTTCGTTCTTCTGAAATTTGCAATGTGGAAAAGCAATTTGGAGACCTGAACTGAGGAGACCATCGGTTTGCTACTTTTCTCTTCTGGTTTTCTTTTTCTTGAGCTTTTGTTCAAAGATCGGAAGTTTGGGTTCTTGGATCCCTGTGAAGACCTGTGATGTTAAAGTAGTGGCCTGATTCATATCGTTGATGAGTTTTATTATTATCACGCAGAGGGATCTGGATCACCTAGCAAATTTTATCATTTGTTCACAAAATTGCTGGTTTTTTCCATGCAAGTTTCGATATTTTAGTCTGCCTTGGTTGCTCCCGATGACTGTACATGTTTTTAAGTTTCAGCCTTGTCTGAAAATTGTCAATCTGTTGATAAAATGTATACACATGCTCTGAGGGTGCTCTTGAGGTGATTAATCTTCTCTCCTTGATTTTTCTGTTGTATAATACGCGTAATTGTCTTCGCGTTGACACTGCAAAAGTTCTTTTTTACGCTTGACTGTTTGCATGGTTTGTCTCTGATGATGATCAAACTGAAAACTTTCGTTCTTCTGATGCGCTCACTCATGGCGCGCTGCGGAAGCAATCTGGAGACCTGAACTGAGGAGACCTTCGATTCTTGGGCTTCTATTTTTTTCTTTTATTGCAACAGAAAAAGTATATTTTTGTTGATGTTGCTTCACGACTGGAAGAATGGCCTGATGTTAATGGTTTGGTCATCCTGTAGAGAGAAGCATAGATGAAAACACCAGCCAGAATTAAACAGCATGATGCTTTATTTCCCTGCGTCGTGTTACCTGTCTCCTGGCACATTTTAATTACCAACCTGGATAATGTTTTGGTTGGTTTCATCCTTATTTGGAGTTTGTTCTATTCAGTACTGAATTTGCTCGAGGTTTGTTTTGTATGCTGTCATATTTATTCGATACATCTTTTTCTGCTATTATCATGGGGTGAAAAGATGCTACAAGCCTACAACTACACAGTTGAGACTGACTGGGGTGACAATAAAACCTTAACGAAATGCTTATTAATGAAGTAAAAGGATTCTTAATAGATTTGCACGCAAAATGGATTGATCTTAAAGATTTGTCGTCAAATCACAGACGAGGCATACGATGATAATATATGAAATCCTGCCTTCAATTCCAAAATGGATTGCACTTCGGAAGGATGTTGAATTCTTGACAAACCAACGCAGCCTGACAAAGTTTCAGAGGAAATACTTCGATTCTGAAATCAATGATGATAGAACTCTGTTCGTCCATGGCGAGGTAAGCCCAATTCCACGCCTTGCCATGTTTCATGCCAATCAGAACCGGGATTGCAATTTGCCGACTCAAGACTCAAACCAAACAGCACGACCAACACGCATACCACATGATACCAGCAGGTTGCAGGACGAACACGTAACACACCATATAGTCCAGCAAGAATGTATCCATCACCTATGCTTCCTCATCTAAGGATTCAGTTCTGGATCAAGTCAACATACACTGTAAGTATGTAACTATGGTACATGAAAAGTAGAGGAAACTCTTTCCGGCAAAAGCGCTCGTCTGCAAAAAAGAATGTCTCCGCAAAAACGAAACACACTACACCTCACTCCAGGGGGAATGGCAGTACCCTAATCAAGCCGGTATGCAGTACGAGGTGCTGAGCGTCGGAGGAAGGACGCACACCAGGTGGGGGCCCCGCCGGATTGCAGCTGACGTCCGCCGCACCTACGTCGGGCAGGCCTAGCTGCGGCGGGTGGGCGTACCCGGACACCAGCGGGACGCATGTCACCATGGTCTCTATCCTTGAACCTGTAGATATAACGACGTGTGTGCAGACTGAAAATTGGTGTTCAACAAAGATGGATGGCAAGTGAACTGAATGACAAATATGGTGATCCCATCCTTGCGCTTTTGACAGTGAAATGTGCCCACATTTCCTCCCAGCAATCATCTTTATTCAGTTGTAAAGAAGATTTCCCATGCCTTCTGTCCTCGGAGCTTACTTATCTACTGTATAAAGATGATGTCTACTGAACAAGACTGGTAGCACAAAACGAGATGCTTTTCCAGCTCATCTAGGTCTGAAAGTGTAAAATGCGAAAGTTAAGTTGGGTCATTCATTCATGTTTAAGAGTTATAGCTTATAAGAAAATGGGAATTACTTCTTAACAGGTAGGAACATGGATAACATTGTCCTTTTATTTTTTTCCCCTATTTGCGCAATAGAGGAAGAGGGCAAAGTAGTGCAGAAAAATGCCATTGTTCAGCTGCCCTTTTGCTTAACAGAATAGTGCCAAATTGCAGTATGTGTCTATGTAAGTCTCACAAATCTAAATGCATGAATAAGGTGCATCATGCTCACAAGGGCCAGCCATTGTCGGCGGACCAGCTGGCGTCACCGTCGACAGAGGAGAAAATGTCAGTGGAACAATTGGTGTCACTTGCGGCAGAGGAGAAGATATCGGTGGAACAACGGGTGTCATCGACGGTAGAGGGGGAGGATAAGATGCCGACAGAACAGTTGGCGTCACCGGCGGCATATGAGAAGATGACGGCGGAGCAAGCTGGAGGCAGCGATACCGTTGGCCAAGAGGAGGAGGCAGGAGGAGGCCAGGAGAAAGCTGGCCGAGGCGGCATCGGGCCGTATCTAGAATGGCAGCGACTGGATCTAAGGCGGCGGTAGTCGGCGGCATGAACTAGGAAGCAGGCAAGGAGGTAGAAGGAGCCCATGCGGATGTCCTAGAAGCCATGCCGTAGGCGGTCCAAGTAGAGGAGCCGTCGCAGGTCGGGGTGGCGGAGAAGATCCTAGCGCGGCGTGGCAACCAAGAGGCGGCTGAGGCCGAGGTGAGGACACGGCGACCTATCGGTGGCGCGGCTCGAAGCAACGTTGGGCCCAGATCCAGCGGATCCAGCGACAGGGGGCAGCATCATCCGATCGATGAGAAAGAAAGAAGGCCGTCTATCTACAATATTTTGCATAGCCCCCAGGAGATTAGATTGTGGAGTTGAATCATCTCTCCCAATGGCGGTATGCTGCGAAATTTGGTGGTGTCTAGGAACAAGCCTAGATGCGAACCCGCTCTAATATCATGTTGGAAAATAGAATAGCCAGAATAATTATCTGATGTATTGCTTGAGCCTCAGAGGACGAATATATAGAGTATAATATGACTTCGAGATCAAGTCAATCTAATACAGATATGGAAGGTTATTAGAGATATGGAAGAAACTATATTGGATACAAATTATCCTAATTAATTGTATTCTATCTCTTATAATGTTATCAAATATGTACTCTAACAATACGCAACTCACAAGATGTTAATGGAAAGATCCTAGATCCTCCGTAACCTCAAAATTAACAAGAGATCGAGAGAGAAATGCTCGGCTACTTGCAAATTTGAAAGTCTGATTTTCATCTAGATTGCATGGAACCAAGAGTAAAATTTCGATGGAGTATAGATTTTCTTTTGCTATTCAATCATTTGTCTGCCATTAGGCCTCATATCGACATGGGTGGAGGTTAGGTCATGGAAATTTACAAGCAGTTCCAGTAGTTTTTCATGACTTATTCAGACATTTTCTGTCACACACCTTTTAAGAACATTTCTATCATTCACACCTTTTTTTCCTCGAAAATGTGAGAAGCGTTTCATTCAATTAAGAAGGAGCAAAGAACAATAATACTAAAGAGATTGAAAAGAGATTAGGCAGCAAATACAGAGGATAGGATAGCAAGGAAAAGAGATTGAAAAAACCAGACAATACTAAAGAGAGATCAAGGCGACTGAAGAGCTCGACTAGTTAGCAGCGAGTCTAGATTTGAGGCGCCTGCTTTTGCCCACATACGACTCTCCTACTGCATGCAATAGGTCAGGTCATCAACCCTGAATTGCTTGCCTCTAGACGAAACATTGTTTCGTTCCTTCTAAATCATCCAAAGAACTAGCATGAAGAGGCTGTCTATCCCTTTTCTATCACACTTAGGTAGCGCCCCTGGTAGCGACTTCCGGGTCGCAGTCCAGAGGTCATTCAATGTGTTGGTGTTGGTAAATACTAGGACAGAGGGACAATGGAGCTATACTGCAATGCAAGAGCAAATAATCAATTATTTCAGGTTCTTGATCACAAAGTAGGCAAACACCCGGAGCCTGAATGTTGTGATTGCGCAGATGGGAGAAGGTCCAGCATCTCTGAAGCAAAGCTAGCCAAATGAAGAATTTAATTTTGAGAGGTGCCCAGCTTTTCCAAATCTGTTTGGCCCAGGGGAATAAGGTCGCGCCATGGAAAAGAGCCAGATAAGCTGATTTAGCTGAGTAAATCCTATGTGTTGTCCAATCCCAAAGATCACATCTTTCTGCTCCATCTGAAGGTGGATATCCGTAAGCATGTTCAGAGCCGGCATAAACATTCTGCATAAGCATTGTGATGCTTCGAAGAAGATTCTATATGACGCTTTACGCTAGCTAACCTCGGAAAGAACTTTGCACTTGATATGCTCCGAAATGACCACTGTCGTATCCAAGATTCCAAATAATGGGAGTCAATTCTGCAAGCTACCGATGTGATCATGTGCATAACAAAACGCAACTGAATACTTTCATATCCTTCTAGTACAACATCCCAATACGAAATATAAAAAGCAGCAACAGCAAGCCAAGACGACTCAACCCTCGTACAAAGGTTACGAAGTGTCAGATGAAATCGAAACTCTTTGATTTGTAGACTGCAAGATACTGTTCAGTGAATAAGCCTGCCCTTGCTGTACAGGACTGAATAAATTCAGTTAAAGGAACTAGCTGTTTCAAAATCAAACTGTACATATGATGAATACATTGATCACAGAAAATCCAGCTAAAGAACGTACACTGCCTTAAAACTGTACACACATGGACATCGATCACAGAAACAAAATCTGATACAGATTCCCACAATTGATGAATCTGATACAGCTTCAGAATTGACTGTCTTCTTAAGAAACAGTTAGTGCCTTTCAGATTAGTATCATGGATTAAGTTATCTCACTTAGCGATTAATGTTCACAGTTAAAAACAACACCAGCTGCTGAATTACTGAAATCATCACCAGGTTGTGCTCTTTGAGCTCTTCCTGAGATGGCTGTCAAAGAGAGATGACAGCAAATCAACAGAACAAAGTCAATTAGGATTGTACAGCTTCTTGATTGCTATCACAAACCGTAAAAACAATCAGATCTAAGGTACTAGGAGTCTGAAATAATGCCTTTTCTTTCCATGATCTGTACAATAATTATTCTGTACACTAGTCAATGCTACAACAAGTCCAGTTGGTCAACGTCGATACCCTCCTCTGCAAGCTTGTCAATCAACAGCTCCATTGTCTTAATGTACTTGGGCATGTAATGTTCTCTTATCATGGATCTCGCCAGGCGAATCTTACTGTACAGATGCCGAGGTGTCTGGTACAGGGCGACAACCTCCTCCTGGCTACCTTGCTCGCTTGTGTTTGGCTCTGCTGCTGGCAATCCAACCATGTGCATTATTCTTCCTGGAGGGTATAACTGGCGGGGCTCTTGAGAAGGGCTTGACGACGACGGCTCCTCCTGCTTGTCGGGCAAGGATTCTAGAAACTCCATGACCTGTCCTTCATCTGGTTCTTCCAGAAGTGATTTGTTATCCTCTTTGTAGGTATCTTCATTATCTGATTCTTGAAGGTTTAGCTCTCCAAGAGAAATTGAGACTAGCTCCACAGCAGCTGCTTCAGTGCTGGTTTTGTCGGCTTTGACATCAACATCAGTTCGATTTATCATGTCCTGGGTATGTTTTCCAGATTCAATAGTCTGCTGCTGTGCAGCAACACACGACCAGCAAGCTAGTGCAGGGCGTTTCTTCACTACAGCATGTGTATCTGCTGAAGGCTTCACCTCAGCCTGGCAAATTATAATGAATCGACTCATTAGGTAAGAACCATGATTAACTTCATGTATAAGAAGAACAAGTGCTTGCAAAAATCTAGTTATTATACCTCAGAACTGTGAGGCAGCAGCATATCGACATCTACAACCTTAGATCTTGGATCAGATACGAAGGGCACATGAGATCGGATGAAGCTCACAGATCGATTGACAAAACCTAAAAATCTAGTATGCTGAATTTGTTCACGAAGGTCATGTACCCATGATGATGCCATAACCTGCCATCATTGACGGCAAAGGTAAATGTATGTTATCTTTTAGCAGGCAAACACTGTTTGCAGGAAAGAATTTATCTTTCTTCTAAACAACCGCATATCAACTATGGAATGTACTTCCTGGTTCGCGCTTTGATCAATATACTTAGACATCAGCTCATGAATTCAGGTGGCTGAGAGGTACCTCTGTACGGAGCTTGGCAGCAGAAACTTTGCCCAAAGATGGCACCAGATCATTTCTATTGACAATGGTCGTAATGAAATCTTTACCCGACTCAGCCAAGTCCCATGTCATGCAAGCAGCTGAACAGTAACAGTAGGAAATGTTAATATCTTAGAGCATAATTTTGCAGCATCAAGCAATGAAAAATGAATTGTCTACAGATGTTGCATGTTCATACATCAATTAGGAGTTGGGTTTTTGGATATCAACTTGTAGATATATAGATCAACACGGCTATCTAAAATGTCGAATGTCATCATCAGTAATCATCCATGTGAATCTGTTTTTTTTTCTTTTCTGTAATCCTTTGGTTTTTGGCTTTTTTCTATATGATTAATGCCAGAGCTTTTTCTAGAAATGAATTACAGACCAACAAATGCCAACAGATGAACCTAATAGGCTTGTCATTACAAGTTACTATATTCGTGTAAGTGCCAATATGGCCTTTCAATGAAGGATAAATTCACAAGTGAAAATGCAATGATTTTTTCTTTAACATCTGGTATTCAATAGTAAAACTTTTTAAGTCCTTGTGCTTAAAAACGCATACCTGGCCCAAATGCAATACATGTAGATGACGATAACTTCTCATTCTCCCGTAGAATGTATGTTAATATCGCAGCGATACCAGCACCCATTGAATGCCCAATGATCTAAAATTACAACAAAAATGATGTGCTATGAGTTAGCAAACAAAAAGGGGTCAGATGCAATGCACAAGTATTCAGCATCATGTACTGAAATAAATCACCTTGATCCTGTAGTCTGGGAATTGCTCGACTGCTTTATTGAGGCAAGGAATGGCCTGTTTTGCTATCCAGCGAGCCGCTGCAACCATTCCGCAATGCGCATATCCCAGCACTAAGTTGGAGACACGGCCATCTTGTGCCACAATGTGATGAAATGGAACCTCTGCTCCAGTTGCTGCCGTCAAACGATCCTTAACACTGATAGCCCCCCGAATAAAAAGCAGAAAGCATTTGGCACTTCTGTCACAGACAACTGTGAAAGCAGGCTTCATAAGCTGCATGATAGCATAGAGTTTCAACCAATGAGTCCTGATTTATAATCTGTACTAAAAGGAGCAGTAATATATTGACTCAACAATAGGTTTATCATGCTATGTTTCATTACATAATTAACAGTGGAGCAATGACTGATACTTACGCACCCTTGCCTTAGATTTTTTAATAAGAACATCACTCTGTTCGTATCCGCCAAACTCCAAAAACACTTTGTATGGCTTCTTCGAGAAACACATGCATAGCCTCAGATATCTGAGCAGTGAAATCAGCTTCTCCCTTACCCCAGGCCCTTCCAGTGGTACAGAATTGCTTCCAGCATACTCATGTTGCAGATTACCCTGAGACAGTAAAGTAATATGTCATATCCATGCTAAAATATGCACTTCACCAATATAAAGGATGATAAAAAAAAAGCAAAGATCAGCAAAGAAATTAATCTGCTCTTCTGATTCTTCTAGAGTGTAGAATATTTCAAGCAGCAAAAGGCAACTAGCATCATTTCCTAAAGTTAGGTATCAGGTTCAAACCTAACAATTGCTTCACTTTGCTTTGCTGGAGCCTAAATTAATTAAAGTAGAGTTCGTTTTTTGAGAGGGAAAGTAGAGTTTGTTACATGTATAAAACAAATGTCATATTCAAAATCTTGGGAGTCAAATACAAGAAACACTAATAAATATGAAGATCAAAAGGTGAAGATAATTACAGATATAACCGTTCCTTCAGCATCAATGACAGCATTGTCCTTTTTTTTGGGGGGGGGGGGCGGGGTGGCCAGCATTCATTAGACAAGAGATCAGTTTGGCCATTCCCCTAATAATCCTTAACGAATTAGATGGTTTACACGAGTTCTTCGTAACCGACGAACCAATTGACTCACATTGATTTTCCCTATGATCCATTCCTTTCCTAGATGCTTCCTAACTAACAATCGAAACAAAGAAACAGGAAGTACATTTGATCATCCCTCAAGAGGCTCGTGCTAAAACCTCAAAATTGCAGACAGGCAAATGACATAACTTTATGAACACACACAACATTGGCAATTAACCCACTTGGCTAATTTATTTACTTTCTTTTCGAGAACCGCCAAATCATTTACTCGAATTCCTCTTCTCGTAGATTCTCCGTATCCGACAGCATCAATCAACTAATTTTTCCTTAACCTTACCAATAGGTGCAACTAGCATGACAACCCAAACATACCTAGTCATTCCTCCTGCAAACGTCGTCCCCAAACGAAGCTTTATTGCGTGACACGACTCTGGGATTTGCCGCTAAGTTCCCATGAGAAATTAACCGAACAAATTCCAGCAACAATAAAAAGAAACAAAGATTGCTTCCCGCTATTTTTCACCGAAGTAACCAAGAAGCGATCAAGTTCCTGGTCCGCTTCCTCAGCTAACTACCTACCTGCTTAATCCTAAGAGGAACTCAGTCAGAACTAACCACACTGTAAATTGCAACAAAAATTCAGATAAGAAAACGAAAGAGCTTGCACAGTATGGAAATGACCAATTCACTCCAAGATTGCAGATTTCTTCTTCGTCTTCTTTGCTTGCAAGCAAGCAAGATAAAAGATGCTGTCCTCTCAACAAAAAAGGTAAGGATAATCTTTTCCTCTAAATCCAAACAAGGAAAAAGAAACAGTGACAAGCTTGACCAGGAAGAATACCATGGAATGATGGAAGCAACCAATCCCTGCACAACTCTCGCACAAACTCACACCCCGCCCCCACTCAACCCCAACGAAACCAAAACCACCAAAAGGAAAAGCAAAAAAAAATCTCGCACAACGACACACCAAGATCAAATCTTCCTTCGTGTGATGATGAGAGTACTAGTGATCAGGCGCGCACCTGCTGCCGCATGTAGTACTTGAGCCCGAAGGCGATCTCCCGAGGGGCCACTTGCCGAGCGTCTCCCGTAGGTGAACCGGACCGTCCTGGCGGCCGCTGCCGCCGCCTCGCCCCACCTCGCGGGCGCGCGCCCGGCCACCGCCACCCCGCGCGAGCGCCCGCCTCGCCCGCGCCTCCTGTTTCCTCCTCCTACGCGCCGCCGCCGCTGCCGACACCGCGGAAGATATCAGCTGGTCCTCCATGGCGCCCCTCCCGCCGTCGGCGCTGGCGCCGTCCCCGCATAGCCGCCCCGACAGCACGAGGTAGACCAGCACCGCCGTCCCCGCAGCCGTCGCCATCCCCGTCGCGCCCATCGGAGCACGACGCGCAGTTCTTGCGTGTGTGTGTAGGCGTGGGAGACAGGAGAGGAGGGGTGGAGGGAGTCGTCGGGGTTGGAGGAGACGGCGGGGCGCTGCGGTTTGCGGGGGGCGGCTAAATTGGAGGGAGGTGTGGAGAAAAGACGATTTTGCCCCTGGGGGTTTTACTACTTGCTCGTTGCTGCTTGCTACAGCTCCGGGCCCACAGTAGGGGTGGATATCGAGCCAACTCCTCGTCTTATCAAGCTTTTTCTAAAATTGATATAGTTTGATTTAATATTATTTTATGTATAATTTGAAAGTATTTTTAGAAACGAGCTAACGAGCCGAGCCGAGCTAGAGCAAAATTCAAATTCATTTGAAATCAACTCATTTTAATGTTTAACCAATTAACAAGTATAATTGAAGCAATTTTAAACCGAGCCAACGAGCCCCACTAACGAGCTTTTTTTCCACCCCTACCCACCAGGTACTCACGGGGTGTTCTTTTGTGCTGTGGTTAATGGCTTTTGTCAATGCTTTTGGATATATCAATAGATGACAGAGACACCGACGTAGATGACATATATGGTTTTAGGCTTAAGAAGCCACCCCCGTTTTGACATTTGGCATTTTGATTTTCGGGGAAACCAAAAGCCAAAAGAAGAAGTTAAGAGTAAAAAAGAACAGGGGCCATAGTCGAGTCTTAATTAAATTTCTATATTTGATCTCATGTCATTCTTACATGATGTGGAGAACACACATGATTTTAGGCTCAAGAAGCCACCCCCGTTTTGACGTTTGGCATTTTGATTTCCGGAGAAACCAAAAGCCAAAAGCAGAAGTTAAGAGTAAAAAAAAACAGGGCCATAGTCGAGTCTCAATTAAGTTTCTAGATTTGATCTCATGTCATTCTTACCTGTTTTTGCCTTTAAGTATTTTGCTTCTTCATCAAAAATTAAAATAAACAGGGCAGCTTCTTAAAGTTAAGTCTCCAAACGGTTTTTCGAGTTTAAAATCATATGCGTCATCTACATTGGTGATTTCGTTGTCCACTGTCGTCTTAAAAAACACAGATATAAGCCATTAGCCACAATCAAAAATCATTAGCCCAAAAGAACAGAGCCTTAATCTTGAACCTAAGTACAAGTCAATGTGTTAAGGTTCAAGTGAAGCTCAAGCTTATCCAATCTGTATTAATTTTGCTCTATCAATCTGTATTAATTTTGCTCTATTGGAATTGTCATCTAAAGGTTTTCTAGGCATTGATGTTCTTTTGGGCTACGTCTAATGGTTTTTATCTGTGTTTTTTGACACGACAGTGGATGACGGAGACGTCGATTCAGATGACACATACGGTTTTGTGCTTGGGAAGTTATTTGGAAAATTCGCTTCATTTGAGATTTCTTAGCGTAGAGTTTATGTAATTTCACTAGAGCTCATGCATAACATGTGCTGAAAACCTGAAACTACTATGCATATGAATTTGCTAGGTTCCTCTTAGTGCATGAATTGAATTATCATGTAACGTCCCTATTTCTATGATCGTTAGAAATCCCCATAACTGTCTAGAATGTTCAGCTGTGGAGTATTGTTGATGAGTGTACATCATACCAACACAAGCTTACAACATAAAAAACCAAACTTTATTATAGGATTATGGTATAACAGCTAACTTTTATATAGCGGAGCGTCCAAGCCTAAAGTTATATTACATCACAAAGAAAAACCACACGCGTGCCTGAGTGAGGATGGGACCTAAAACCAGAGATCATCTACACCAAAGGAATCCTCGAAGTCTTTCTCGAAAGGTTCTTTATTTTCTTCCCAAGGATCTTCTGTTGATGGTTTAGCAAGTATCAATACAACCGTACTCAACAAATCACAAGAGGAAAACCAATAAACTAATTGCCAATATTTCAAGAGATGGGGTGTTGTTTTGTTATTACTACATTAATGGATGTATGTTTATTTGTAAATGAATTTCAAAATCAAAAGGTTAACTTCTTAAGAGAAAAGGGGATTTAATTAACTTATTACCACATTTGAAACATTACCAAAGCTACTTAAATACAACTTCATTTATTGAAAGTACGACGTATTCAAATACTATTAGTTTTACTCTGTAGAGTTGTCCAACTTTACCCACAAGATGTCTCAAACTCTTAATGTCATGCAATAGACACGTCACTAAATAGCGTATGACTGAGTTGAGATAACAAGATCTTTCACTGCTCTCCTCTTTCTAGTTTCTACCAAGTAGGCTTATGACCACTCATTTGACTCTGAGTGGATTTACCGTTGTTAAATATGGAAGATACTACTTATATACCACCCTGTTGTATGTGGGTTGTTCCATCACAATGGAAAAGGCAAACCTTTTTGTAGATATTCAATTGAATAGAGCAACTACTAAACCAGGTCTAACAAGTCAAAACTTGTGGTTGGGCGATTTCCATATCCTTTACTCAGCATAAGGTTCTAGTTCTTACTTTTCACAAGTGGGGCAATCGATCAAAAACCCAGTGCGTTACAACACTACCATGAATTCGTACCAAAGCCTCCATCCTAGGGTAAAATCATGAACTTCAACTATCTAGTGGCTTTCCATGAGTCATCCTTAATCCTGGTACCATTTATAAATCTATCGGCAAAATGCATCCTTAACCCTAGTGCCATTTTATAAATCTATCGGCAAAATGCCAAAACAATTTAGTAGTGTAAAACATTTGGTTATCTAGTCTACTGGTGATTAATTATACAATAGTTTATTATTATTAAGCCTGTCAAGGTGAATATGGCCTTCAAGTAAAATAAAGGTTTTTAAGTTATAGGACATAACTAATTATCATGTCATTCGAAACAATTGATTTGAATAAATAATAGTACACAAATAACAATAATAAAAGTATTGGTAATTAAACAATACAGACTCAATATGATCAAAAATATATGACTTGCCTTGCTGCTCAAAGTACTTTACTGGTTCTACGTCTTCTGGGCCTTGACCTTCTAGGTGAATGGCTTAGTGTATCCGTGAGCTATAAAAGAAAAGCAAATAAGTCTATGCTTGAAAGAATTTAAGATAGGAAAATAAAAAATAAAATAAAAAAGAATAAAATTCATGAAAAAATGAATATAGGTGGATTTGGGTTTTATCGATGTGTGGTTAGGCTAAATGGAGCTAGGATTGGTTTAAACGGGTTCTAAACAATCGAAATGGGTATAAACTTGCTAGATGGGTTTTGGATAAATAGTAACAGGTTAGGTAGATAGTAGCAGGTTGGCACTATTCATAACACGTCGGGGTTAATGTACAGTAACAAGTCTAGGCTGAACAACATTGGGTTCGGGTTTCAACAACATCAGATTGGGCTTTGAATAGTGTTGGGCCATCATTGTTGGGCTTGGCCCACTAATTGGCTGGGCTAGCTTAAGGCTTTTGGGCTGATTCAGTCGGCCCAATGCACGGCCTGCCAGGCCTTCAGCTTGGTTCAGGTCTGCTTGAACTGGCGCCATGGCGCCCGAGCAGAGGAATAGCGGTGAGCTCGATTGGGTGTCTACGATACTCATTGGCGGCAAATAAGAGCATGGATGGGATCTGGGAGGTATAGGGGATCCATTTTTGCGTTACACGAAGACCGGGGTTCACCGGAGTTGGCTAGCGGTAGGAGAGGCTCGCTGGAGCAATACCATGGGCATGGTGGAGCTCTGGTGGGCTTCCAATGAGGTGCGAGGTGGTTTAAGCATCTACAGCAAACTAGAAAGCCTAGGCAGAAAGGGTTTGGGTTGGTTTGGCCAGAGTGGAGCTATCCACGGTGGATCGGTTCGAATGGCAGCGCTGCACGTCACCAGCGACCTAGGGGCTGAGTGAGGGTTCAACAAGGTTGGCCTTGGTTTTGTGATGGTCTGGTGATTCTATAGATACAAGGATTTGGACTATAGCAGCCAAGGCAAGGAATTGAATTCAGGAGCTCACCGGCACAGGGCATGGTGGCGGCGGTGAATTGAGGCCGGAGCTGGGGAAGAAAGGGCTCGGTGGCGCGATTAGAGGCTAATGGTGGCTAGGCAATACGTTGATGACTTCCAAATCGGGTAATAATTCGAATTCATCCAAAATTCAAAGATATTCAAATTTTTTGAATTTCTGGGGCATTTCATATCGTGCTTAATGACTTGCAATACTGTTATTACCGTTGAGGCAAGCAAAGATAAGGTTTGTAGCTATCTTCATTTAACGTAGCTTGTGCTTGTGAAATTGCCAATCATGTATTCTAGGCGTGACAAGATAACCATGCCATTTCTTTTCTTAATCACTCACTCCATGTCTGACGCTAGGATACTATATTCCAGGAAGCGCATCATCATTAGGTCACAGAGAGCGTAGTCAGTTTTTAAACTTCAGAGGCAATTATTGAATAGCCAACCAGTGGCACTCCCGTGGTCGATGGCTCTACATATAGTTCGATTCCAGCAATTCCATGTAGGGCTGTTCTTTTTTACTGCGGCTTATGATTTTTAACTGAAATTTTTGAATTTTAGCTGTTTACGGTACAGATTACGGAGAGATCGATACTCACTTGCGATTTTAGCTGGTACAGATGTTAAGCTTTTAACGTGTACTACGTTTAACTTATAGACCCCGTCTTGAGAAAATACTCCGTTTAAAAGTTAGGTACTGTAGCGGCTGCGAAAAGCCGATCGGTTTCTTTACTGCCGAATAGGTTATCTATATGAAATTTTCACTCTGAATCTGATGGATTGAATTCGATTTTGTCGCCTGTGGGTTATGAGACCTAAAGGTAACTCTACAAACGGAGAAGCTTAAGCGGAGGAGATTATACAGCCATCATTAGCTTAGCCTCTGCTGCAATTTTTGTTGAGCCCTTTTCTTGTCCGATGCAAAATCGCAAAACTGTCTGGACTTAGTCCGGCAATCTTCTCTCTCTCTCTCTCTCATTTTGGCCACCAAACACGGTTATATTTTATAACGCTGTCTTAGATATTTGGGCAAGGGCATTATGGTCATTCCAAATGGGAGGAGGAGGCAGCGGCTGAAGTCTGAAGCTGGATTCCTGGAATCTGTGACGGGGGAGGGAGAATATGGCGGAGCATATGCATGCATCGAAGCTCTCCCAACATCCATTCCAGGGGGAGGACCGGAGGAGAGGTCAGACATCACAACTCAATTTTAAACAAACCATTTGCGGGCAAAATTAGTTGAGATCAAACTGTGATTTATGCCTGGCGGCAAGGAATAAGCTGGAGGAATAATGTTTGTTCTTTCGGCATCTCTGTGATTTATGCCTGGATATTCCATTCTTGCAGGCTTGGATTTGAAACACCCCTGATTCATTTATCATTCATTCTCTCGCACTGAAAAAGACTGTCAGAGAGGTGTAGATCGGTCGAACTCCCTCATAACTCTTGATTAATCTAAATCACCTTGTTCAGTTGTGTTGAATTGCTATCAATGAGGAGTGAAGAGGGGGAGGAAAAGAGCAGTTTAGAGGGTGTAAGTCCAGGGGCGAAACCAAGGGGCTTAGTAAGGCTTGAGCCTCATCTCTCCCGGTGGCAAGGCCCCCTCGGCGGTCGGCGACCAGCAAGACCCACGGCGACGTCGACCCATGGAGAGAGGTAGCTGCAAAGAAAAACAAAAAAAGTTTGGTCAAGTGGTCAATCCATTGCCCTTAAGAGGCCTAATAAATTCATATCATCGGCCCACTAAGACACCCATTCTAACTCACAAACCTAGCAATAGCAATTGGATTTCCAAAGGAGAGAGACGTCGGCGCACGACACAACGCAGAGGGGGGCTGGGGGCGACCGGGTGCGCGCAGACGAGGGTGCCACCGGAGCTGAACCGAAGCTGGGGAAGGCAGATCTAGCGGCGAGCCGGCCGTGGCCACGACACGGTCTTGCCACCAGTCGCTGTGGAGAAGATGAGTGACCGAGTGCGTGTGAGATTGAGAGAGCTGAGAGCCAGTGAAAAGAAAGAAAGAGGAGAGGGGGAGTCGGGGGGATCCAGTGGAAAGAAAGAAAGAGGAGATTGTTGAGCCAGTGACTCACTGGCCGTTGCACCATGTGGATTAAACGAAGTCGGTGCTCGGCCTGGTCTGGAGTCTAGACTGACCGAGTGAGACACAGAGAGTGAGTAATTTTTCCCTAGTTCCTTCCTTATCGATTTAGTATTTCAGAGTTTAGACTTTAGGTGACTTATCGCTACTCCGCACTCATAGCAGAATAATTATATATTTTTGGATATGAGATTTCTATTTTTGTGGTACCTACTTTGTATTTCTCTATTTTTCATTGTTTGTCTATATCTAATTGTGTAATTTCTGTATGAATTTGAAATTCCATAAAAATAAAAGACTAAATTTGTGTCAACTTAGTTTAGACCTATAAATAATTTAGTCCACCCTTAACTTTATTCCTTATTTCGCCGTTGTGTAAGCCTATAGTGTAATAACTGGAAGCATGCATTGCGTGTAACGGAACGGATCGAGGGGCCGTGGTATGCTCGTACGGCCGTACGAGGAAAAGATATTGGCACTGTTACTGAATTGCTATCAATGAAGAAGAATATTGGCACTGTTACTGAATTGCTATCAATGAAGAAGAATATTGGCACTGTTACTGAATTGCTATCAAATGAAGAAGAATAAATGGCACTGTTCTTGATTAACCTAAGTCACCGTATTGTGTTGTGTTGAATTGCTATCAATGAGAAGAATGAAGAGGGAGAGGAAAAGAGTGGTTTAAAGGGTGTAAGCCTGCAGTGTAATAACTGGCGGCACTCGTTGCGTGTAACGGAACGGAACGGATCGAGGGGCCATCGTACGCTCACCAGAGGAAAAGATATTGGTTCTATTTTATTTTGCTGCGGCTGATAGTTTTTATTTATGTTTTTCGAGACGACGATGGATGATGAAACTCTGATGACATATACGGTTTTGGATTCGAAAGACCGTTTGAAGAAGCGATTTCGAGAAGTCGTTTAAAAAAATAGTCTGTTTATTTCGATTTTTGGAGAAGCAAAAGTTAAAAATAAAAAAAACAAAAAAAACAGGCCCATATATCTTCATGACACAGTACTGCAGATTGACACCGTGCATGGAATATTTTCTAGGCTGGAGTAGTACCAAACTTAAGGGCCATCACCATTCCACTTTTAACAAACTTCAAGAACCACCCCATCACGTCCGTTCCGCTATATTTATTCAATCTCGAGAGTATCTATTTTAATATATTTATCCATTGAAGTAATCTAGTTATTGTAATTTTTTTTACTCTTTACCTCTCCTTAAATACTTTAGAAGAAGCTAAATGGTTGCAATATATCACTTAATAGAAACGTGTGTGGTAAATTATTTTTTTTAGGTTTAGTATTTCTTAATCCATAGACACGATGAGCTGTGGACAGTGCCACGGAGGGAGCAACGAATAATAATATCACTGTCTAGGGCTGTAGCTGAGGCGAAATTCCCCGACCGTCGTACAACTGAGTTCGTCGGGACGATGACCATAGTACAATCTTTGCTCGCTCCTCCTGCCTGCACGTCAGGCCGGCGTGTGTTCTACTCGATCCTAACACAAGGCACTTTGATCGGCTCATGCTTGAGTAGTTGCTAATCAAAGCCTTGCGATTCTTCCCCCCCAAAATTATGTTTGTTAGAAGTCAGGTGTCTGCTACTACAGAGGAAAATAACAGATGGATACTAAACATGCAGAAAGGAGGATGAATACTCAGTGAAGGGTCTGTTCTTTTTTGCTGTGTCTTTTGGTTAAATTTTTTAAATTTTAGCTGTTTATGGTATAGATTACGGAGAGACAGATATTTACTTGTGATTTTGGCTGGTATAAATGTTGAGCTTTTAACGTGTAGATCGTTTAATTTGTAGATCCATCTTAAAAAAATACTCCGTTTAAAAATTAGGTACTATAGCAAAAGTTAAAAGTCGTTGGCTTATGAGATAAAGAACAGATCGAGGATCCAAGCAATGCGTTAGGTGTTGACCGGTCGCGTTTTTTTCCTGCTTTCCGCTCGGATTTGACCATCTGCTGCTATGCGAGAACGCCATGCGTACTACTCGCATGTGCGCTGCCGGCGAGATACGACGCATCCTACCCTACACCCTTTGCTTACCAAGTAATTTTTGGCGTTCGTTTGGCTTTCTATACTGCATCAAGTGTGATCTAAATTTTTTATAAACAAGTTACCATGATAATTACAGAGTGGAAGTTTTCCCTCTCAATTATCAGGAACGTTGGTATGTCACATATGTGTAGTATGGTTTTTTCCAAGCTCTTATCCGATCCCACGCACGCCTATTGCTGATATTCTACCTAGATACTAGTTATGTATTCGTACGTTGTAACAGAATTCATTGAATAAATATAGAATTATACTATAGAAAGAGAGTTGGTCTGATCAGTTGGAAAGTGAAAAATAGTAAGAAATTAAAAAAATAGTGCGATTAAAAGAGAATTGACGTATAACTATCAACTTATCCTGTTATAATAGTAATGATTGTTGCTGATCTGATATGCTGCTGGAAACCTGTACTTGAACCCATCCGGATTCGCACGAAACACGTGTGATGTGATGCCAAGTGCTAACTACAGGAATCTAGGATGCTTTCGATTCGAATGAGAAAAATAGCATAGGATGCCTGAGGTCCTAACAGATCCTCAATAAATTACACTGTTCTGTCTTCTCCAAAAAAAAACACTGTTCTATGTGGCCCTGTAAAAATGGGCGCTTCTAGAAGATTGACTGGCTAGAAGAACAAAAGGGCGTTCTTCGGATGTGCTGACCCGATCCTGGGCCATGACTAGTGCTGCCTGTGAGAGTGCTAAGGAATCGCTTCTATTGGCATATGAACAGCCTTGCTCGACTTTGTGATGTATTATTATTCTCTTCCTTAGGCTGGATGGCAACAAAAAGAGAGTGAATGATATCAATTCGAATTTTTACACTAGAGTTATAAAAACTAAAGTTTTCTTCTAAAAATTTAAGACAAATGGTTTAAGAACATAAAATTTTAAAGCAGCCACTTCCTGACGGTCTACCTGGCATAGAAATAACAGTCTGCCCGGTCTAGGTGGTCTGACCGCTCCTTTAATAGCGGTCTGAAGTACAGCTGTTAAAGTAAAATCAACCTAATAAATAATATTTTCAGCACGATTTCAAAAACAAAAATCGAGATAACTTATAATCCGTATATCCAAATGATATGAGACTTTGTACATATCTCCTCTAGGATATCAAGAACCTATTCCAACAAAAAATCACGAAAATTATGGTCAAAGTTAAGACCTTTTCACTTTGAAAGAAATGTGCACCGAAATTGAGCCAAAACTAAAATTGGTGAATACAACTTGCTTGTGGGCGGACGATGACCAATATGCCTTTACATATGTTCCCACATATCTCAGCAAGCAAGAACACGAAAGAAATCACATCAAAAACCTTCGGATCAAGAAATCACACTTTAATACCAAAACAAGCAAAATCGGGTTTTCTTGGTAAACTTGCTATCAAAATGCCTAGTGGGTGGAGATAAATTCTTAGAGATTGTCTCCATCTCTTACACGTTCTCAGCATAACAAAATCAAGAAAATGAAAGAAGAGAGATTAAAACCAAGCAAATCAATTAAAACATGATAGATCTATGGAGCTGATCAAAGATTAATGTATTGCTTGCTTGGATATATATGTTTTATAACCAATCTCTTAGGATAGCAGAGGTTTAAACTTAGAGCACACACATAAGGCTCATACCCAAGGAATCATAATCTCACATGTGAGAGAAGATGAGCTAACAACTAAAAAGGTTTAGCTAACCTTCTCAACCCTTAGCCCTTGCCTCTACTCCCATTATATAGCCTCATAAGCTGAACCAAAGTATAATGGATCCACCCATTAGGCCAAACCGGGGATAACCCGTTAACCCCACCTAACATCGGGTTTTACTCTCTCACGCACGCTTCTCAAAGCGGCTTAGAACCATTAACCCGTTAGTGAATCAACACTTGATCCACCACCTCCCTAGATCAGTCTGATCGCATGGTCCCAACGGTCAGACCGCTTGGCCAGGCAGGTCTGATCGGAAATTTTAGAAGTGCACAAACTGAAATTTAACTTTACAAAAATCAAACTCAAAACATCAATGCACAATTAATATCAAATATTCATCACTGACCTATGGTTTCCACCTTCACTCTTGAAATAGTCATCTGAATGGTTGAAAAAAAGTGTATTATCCTGACAAAAGATGTGTAGAAACACACACGAACCAAATCAGGAGATCGCATTGCGCGCGCACACAGACATGCACCTCATGAACCATGATCACATAACCAAAGAAATACACTAAGTAGGTCTTCACTCGAATAAGCGTACAGTAAACCGGACCGATGAGTAGTGGCAAGAGATGAAGCAGCAGCTGTAGCTTGTTAGAGTATTCCATTGCCAGGTGGCTAAAAGATGCAGAACAAAATCGATCGACAGATCGCAAGTCGATGCCTTAATTCAGACGTGCATGCAGATGCAGCAGCCCATTCGATCAGAGGACATGAGTGCCATGAATTAAAAAGCGTGCAAGAATCGGTTCATTCAGGTGGAACTATCTGTCGGTGCTCAAAACACTTTCGGCATGATGTTTGGAAAATGTAAGCTAATGTATCTAGATGAGAAATGGAGACAGAATTATAGGGTGGGTTTGGGCTCATGTTTTGATTAATCACTTTCTATTAAAATAACTAGCTTTTAAATGATTCGTTTTTAAGACGATATTTACAGGTAGATTATAGTGGACAATATACTGCCTCTCGCATGCAACTATCTTTCTCTACATACTGACTCTTGTGAACAGCCAAAATTCAAAAACCATAAGTTAAAAGTTAGAGCTACAGTCTTAAAAAACATACCTATAATCTCGTAGGAGGACGAGAATCTGCTACAGTTGTAACTCGGATGTCGTAGGTTTCCCAATCACGATACACACGGCCCCGCTCATTTCAGCTTCAGCTTCTGACTTCTGGCTTGTTTTTACTATTCATAAATTTCGTTATTTTCTGAACTTTTGGCTTTTTTGAGCTTTTTTATTGGTTTTTTCCCGTGTTCGTCTGCGTTATCCGTGATGAGCTAACATATTTTTTATATTTTTAATTTTTTTAAAATTTAATTACGCCAAATAAGCCACCTTCAGCTACAGTGAAATTTTAGTCGCTACAGTGCACTTTCAGTCGTAGGGCCTGTTTGGCAACGGCTGCGGCTTATGTTTTTTTGCTGAAATTTTTGAATTTTGGATGTTTACAATACAGATTACAGAGAGAGATATTCACTTACGATTTTGGATGGTACATATGTTGAGCTTTTAACGTGTACATCATTTAACTTGTAGACCCCGTCTTGAGAACATACTATGTTTAAAAGTTAGGTACTGTAACAAAAGTCAAAAACCACTAACTTCGAAGAAAAAGAATAGACCTATAAGTCATAGTTTTTCAGTTCAACCCGGCGGTCCATCATTTATTAAAAATGTCACCCTCGAACTCTTTTTTCTCTCGCGGGTCGATTCGGAGCATTGATTTCTGATCCGATGGGTAACACACCCGCATACACGCACGCAGCGCAGACTCCGGTCTCGCACTTGTACTGAATGACTAGAACGCGTTCTTTTCCTCGCGAAATGACACAGCTGAAGTGACATGAGCGGACCACTTGCAGCCTTAAATCGAACTCTTCTTCGCGCAGCAATCAGAGTTGCAGTAGAAGACATCTGAAAAAAAGAGCTGCAGCAGAAGAAGGTCGCGTCCATTGCTGAATTTATTCAACCGAGCACGCGTTAAGGAACGGCGATCTCTTCGGCACGAAGGGAAAGGCTTGGCATGCTTTTCCTACCCTCGCACGACATCATTGACCATCATCTGCAAAGAGAATGTTAAAATCTCGCGCCATCGAGGACCGGCAAGTACTAAGAACATCTCCATCACCATCGCAGCCGTAGAAGCAATGGAACATATATATGAATATGACGTGACGCAAAAAAAAAAAAAACTGATTTCACGCGTTCTAATCTAGTTTAATTTGGACGAAGCAAAGTATGCCGTAGAGACCTAAGCAAAGTCGCCCAAATCGTCCCCATCTGGTGTTTAAAATCTTGTGTTTTGTTTTGCTGAGTGGTCGTTTTCACTTGGTACTGCAGACGTGAAGCCATCGGATGGAACAGGTTCGTGTTTAGTCCTTGCACACCAATCAAAACATGCAAGTATTCAGCATATGATATGCTTGGGCTTCATTTGGAACACGGGGATTTCGTAGGATCTTATGGGGGTTTACTTGTTCAGGGTGTTTTCTGCGAAATCCGTGCACGAATGTGCAAAGTGTTGTTTGTAAGGGGCTGCTATGTTTTTCAGCATATTTTTAAAATAATACGTTTCTTCTCTTTCTTCTTTTGACACGATTTAATGGAACTTAGATAGTATGGCCACCTCGGAAGGAGGAAAAATAAGGAAAGAATAAAGAAAGAAGCAGATGAATGGGCTGAGCCAATTCAAAGCCCAAAATGACTTTGTCAGGGCAAGCCCAAAGCAACTTTGGTTGGTAGATACCGAAATAGCTACTAATTGGGCCCAAAATGCATCTCCCTTTCTTTCCTTATTCTCGCCTGTCCCTTGCGGCAGGAGAGGGAAAATATTTTCTTTTCTTGCGCCGTGTGCAGAGAACAAAAGATTCGTAACTGTCCATTGCGGTATGAGAGAGTAAAGGGAGTTTTTTCATACGGCAAAGGCCAGAGGGCAAAGATATTTGTTTTTAACTAGCTTCACATCTTGATCTATGACTAAGATCATGCTGTATTCTTTGTAAAGTAGTATCACTAATGATGAGACATTATCAGGTATGAAGTACCTGTAACGGTTGAGTTTCTGTATGTAGCTATGTGTTTAGTTTGCAAATAGATCATTTCATGTGAAAGCATAACTGGCAATTCAAATATACGATGAAACTAAATTAAGAGTATATCGAGTCAAGATTAAGGGGAGAACATAGTAGAATCTGTCTTCATGTATTACTTAAGTTGAAGTCATGATCAACTTGAAATTTAAGTACGTATATTAGCTGAAGAGTACATATTTGTAACTAATTTTGTAAGAAAAAGAAGAGAATAGAGATTAAAAAAACTTGACTACGCAGTTGCAGCTGCGCAATTCTTCTGTGTTCTCTCTATTTATTCTTTTTTCACTATAAATTTATACTATGTGTAAGTTTTCTCTTTGAGACTAGGCCAATACGTCTGGCAAGACGCCACCATCCCGCGGCTGGATGGTCTCGACGTCACGACGTGGATGTCGAACCGGACGTCTCGACACCCGCTCGCTAATCCGCATGGAGGTCCGGTCCCTAACGGCCTCCTCGTCCTCCTCTCCGTCGCCGCCGGCTTCTCGGAGCACGTTGCCGTGGAGTGCCTCTGCAACAAACACTGCGACCTCGCATCTCTCATCCTAGAGATGAAGAGATCAAGAAACGACGCATGCTTAAACACAGCCTTCGCGGCCGCGACCGAGGCGGCGAAGCACCCGCAGCACGCGGCCCTCAGCTCGTTACTGGGCACCCTCTCCCTTGACAAACTCCACCAATTGAGCTCCCTGCTGAGGAGCAGCTAGCGTCACCGGAGAAGAAGAAGAAGGCATCCGCGTGCAGCGTGCTGTCTGATGCTAACATGGAGTATACGTACAGAGCGGTGAGAGAGGAATGCCAATACACAAGCTGGATGTGATCTGTGGCGTGAACAGGCAGAGCAGTAGCGTGTATTGCGCACGGTACCACATCAACTTCTTGGCCAACGCGATATATATCCGACAATGCCGCCGCCGCAGCCGCATCGCCGTCGTCCCAGCCTGAGCGCCGCACACTCTTCTTCGCCGAAGTCTGGGCGTAAGAACAACGAGGTGGCAATGGACGGAAGCCAACGGTATCCTTCTGCTGCCCTATGCCCCCATGACACCACGCACCATCCACATCTCGGAAAGCCCTAGCTTACATCAGTTTAATTCCTTGTTCTACTCTGCTGATTCAATGGTAGCCAGGTTTTGAAACTCTCATGGTATAATACAGAGATTCAATATATGTAACTAAACAATCATTCAAGTATTATTCATCCATGCTATTTCTTAGCTTGTTAGGATTGATCATAACTCCTATAACTTCTTTTTGGGTTTTAATTCCTGAGACTATCCTTTTAAACCCAAATGCAAAAAAGAAGCAGTTTACTTTCTGGTGATCCAGATCAATCTATATACTACAATCTATGACTACTCGAAAACCATCCAATCGGAGCCTTTTGCACCCCATCCGATCACTAAACCCTGTAACAAGAAAACCCCCAATACACCATTCCATACCACACAAGCTCACAAATTGGTATACCTAGACTTAAATTAATACCATAGAACTCTCCAAATGCATATCTTGCAGCTCTATAATGTTCTAATCATATTTTAATTTGGACAATTCACAAGGATTTAGGCATTTAGCAGCATTATTAGCACCACCGAATCGACAGCTAGTTGACACATGAATATCAGAAAATGATCTACCAGCATTCAAGATTCAAGAAGCTAATTGACATCCGGGACTCAGGTTCATAGGAGAGCTGAACTGTAAAAAATAAGGTGCAATAAGTTAGGAGCGTAGGGGACTTAGCGAGGCGGGTGTAAAAGAGCTACTTGGAGAGCTCCTAGCACTTCTCGATGGTGGGCGGGTCGATGGCGTATTGCTTGATTATCTCCATGAGCGTCTAGTGGTACACACATCTGTGCTTGGTCGTTAACCTCATTGTCTTGCACGCTTTGGACTATAGTTGCACCAATTTCGGCACCAATGTCCCCCTGGATCTACCGTCATTTCACAGGTAAATTGGAGCAATACAGATGAGAAAAATCAGAACAATACATCTACATATTGGGAAGTACAGGATCGAGACTTAGCTCGATAACTTTTTTGGTTTATATTTTCCTCTCTGGTGCTTGGTGGTTGTCGGCAGAGTCGATGAGCTGCGCGTGCCCGAGCTCAAGTTCGGCTGCTACATTAGGGCAGAAGCATGAAGGATTTGGCCAATTAGGGAATCTCCGATGGAGGTGGCCAATTATTGAGGAAATGAGAATGGCGTGGGCACTTGGGCTAATAGGCTTGACTTATTATCTGTTGGGCCTAATAGGCTGGAAGGAACATGTTAGAATGTGTAGTGTATACTTTATGTATTAAGGGATGTAGATTGGCAAAAAACTAATTTCAAGTGTCATGTAGATTGGCAAAAAACTACTTTCAAACATACTTTCTGGTTTTCTGTGTACGTTGTTGCACCCAATAGTCTTAAGATGTGACAACAAAGCAATCAACGGGTCTGTTTTTAACTGATACCAAAAGCGGTTTTTGCCTTTTTGTTACAGTACCTAATTTTCAAACAAAGTATTTTTCTCAATGTGGAGTCTACAAGTTAATTGTAGTATACGTTAAAAACTCAACATCTGTATCAACCAAAATCACAATCAAATATCAAAAAAATCAACCAAAAATCATAAATCGCAGTCATAACAAACAGACCAATGTATCATTGTTTTCTGCATTGTTACAGCGCGCTTTGGATGTGTGAGACCCGAGATAATTTCTTCACACATCCATGGCCCAACTAATTGATTTTTAATTGTGCGTAGCGACAATGCTTAATATATCGGTGTCATAATAGTCCAAATTTATAATCACAAACCACAGTTAAAAACCAAAAGACACAACCAAAAATAACAGACCACAAGCAATTTCATTTATTTGGGGTGTACCTAATCTTTCATATATCCTCTGTACACCCGCCCCCACATGCAGAATTGCAGTCCCATTGAATAGCCACCAAACTACACTGCTGCCTGTACTCTCCCACATGGCCACAGATCACCAGAATAATGATTCTACATCTCATACCACGTGATTTACACCAAATACACACTGGCTAAGCTTAATCTAAAAGAAAACTAAAATCCAAACTAACGGGGGGAAAAGAAAAATAAATCAATAATAATTAGTAGCCCTTCAACAACATTTTGCGATGCAAACAATGAAACGGCCTTCTATGGCAAATAGTTCGTGTTTTTACTCCTGGTGGTTAGGATCGATATCTAGAGTTCGAAATTAACAAGCCATTGTAACATCTATATGTTATACGATAAAATTACCTCTATGGTATCATTCTTCTTTCTTCTACGATGATCTATGTATACCATTCTAAAGGTTGTTATTAATTTAGAGAAATGCCGGTACTCCAACATGAAATTTGTGGAAACCAATTATTAAGGCAGCAAAGTTAGTTCTTTTCGTGAAATTGTTTAATCTTACCTCTTATATACCAACTGCTTCTTAATTCTCGCAAACTTATTTTAAAACGAGGTAATGCATACAAGAAGAGAGAGAGAGAGAGAGCGCAAGCGCACTTCCTAAAATACTCTATCTCTAACATTCTCTATAAGACATGTTTTTTTCAATTAAAACTAACGGTTTTTGGCTTTTGCTATAGTACCTAATTTTCAAACGAGGTATTTTCTCAAGACGGGCTCTACAAGTTAATTGTAGTACACGTTAAAAACCTAACATCTGTATTAACCAAATCACAAGTGAGTATCTATCTCTCCGTAATCTCTATCATAAACAGCTAAAATTCAAAAATTTCAGTTAAAACTCATAAGCCGCAGCCGAACCAAACATATCCATAGCATTTTAGTAGCAAACTTTCGAAGCACGACAATATTAATGGGCTCACCTACTGTGCACATTCTCTATCGTATTTTGCGCTGCAGCTAGTGACCACCCGAGCTATGCATAATCGATCAGTACATGCATGCATGCATGACAAAGCTCGAATATATTCATGCACCAGATCTCTCTCTCCTTACCAAAGTTGAGCGTTTAGCCACTGTTTGAAGCATGCATGATGATGGCGTCCCTGCGGACACTCATGGCAGACGGTCCCCTAGCTAGGGTTAATTTCATTCAGTTAATTCCTCAGACAATTTTCTTATTTGGTTGCTCTTTCCGTTCTTGCTCGTTATATATGTTAAGGGCGATTGATACAGGGGTCGCCCGATCTCTCGACGTAGGATGGATACTCACGGAAGTCTTGATGAATCGTAATGATCCTCCAATGCCAATGCAAGGGACGAACACTCTTTAATCCGCCAAAACACACTCGTGTTGATTTCACCGACCACTAAGCGAAGATCTATCGTGCACCCAATTCCCAACGGAAAGGCTGAACGATCCTCATTGAAGAAAATCACTCCTGATTCCCTATGGAACTTCGGTAGCAATGCTAAACTCGAACAAACTTTAGTAGATTCATTATTCTCAAATGTGGTCTGCCTTACAATAGGGGTCTAACCCTCAATATATAGTTCCCTCTCCACCTCATGGCTGGTCAAGAGGTCCAAAACCAACTCCAACTCATCCCTACATGTATTTGGAAACAAACTCACACAAAAGGAAAAACCTAAAATTAAGCCATCACAATGTTTCAGTCATAACTTTTAATCTGTGACGAATTTGAAGGTGTGGCCGGATCCATTGCGTAGCCCTTGAAATTATCTTTCCAACGAGTACAAGAACACCTGAATCGGACTCCGTTTGTGAAAGTTATGGCCTTTTTAGTAACTGTCTGTCAGGCTGTCCCGAACCGAATCCGAATTGAATTCTGAGTTGAATCCGAGTTTGAATTGGATTGAGCACGTGGGAGATCCGAATTTGGCTTGAAAATCTTATCCAAAACTTATAGTTTTAGTCCTTGTGCTCCTCCCTTTTGCTCTCTCAAGTCTTCACATGAATCATACATAAGAATACATAAAATAATAGTATGATGTAGTATTCCAAGTTCATCATCAATTAAAAGAAACTCTTTAAGAAAAAAATTCACCTGACAATATTTAATGCGGCTCAATACTTCTTTCCAATTAAATAATGTATTCGCCTGAAAAGTACTAAGCATGTGCGTATCCGCATCAGCGATGCTTCAGTGCACCAAGTGCATAGTGAACTACACTAATATTGATGTATATTCAAGAGTTGATTATATTTACTTACTCTTTCAATATATTAAAATCAGTGCAAGCCACTGTAGGGTGGGAAAGCATTGAATCACTCCTCGTATGTTAAGGTACATATATCTAATCAACAAATGTGAGTTCAAGGTTTTAATTTGAATGTGGTTGTGCATTTCTCACAAATATGGTCCCATGTTAGTACTACATGGTATACGTATGTGGCAATTCGTTTAGTGTGATAATGTCTTTTGCAGATTGATTTTGAGTTTACTTGTCGACATGGCATATGAAAAACTAGGCACCATGATTGATGCATAATGGCACGTGCTCGTGCTGAATCAATCTCCCCCCAGCCTAGAGAAAACCTAAATTCAATTAGTATGGATCAAAGTTTAATTGTGTTTTTGACATCTAAGGACTCTATCATTTCTAAAGCCTAAAATTAGGTTGCACTTGCACATCTATGAAGTTAATAAAATGGAAAAAAGAAGATATTATCTGGAATACCATTTCTTCCGGCTATGATAATACTTTTACATTATATACGTACCTCATCGACTCACAAATTCTTATCACCAATGGCATAGTGCAGTAATTTTTTTGATATTTAATTATCATATTATTTTTGGATCGATCACTTCTATCACACAAACTACTTCCATAATATTGCATAACATGCACCTTTCTGTTTGGCACCAAATCATTATGAAAAAATTCAAAAAAAAATGATCATGGACTTCTCGATTTACTCTAGCTATGTATAAAATTTTAAATTCAAGTCCATTCTACGTTAAGAGTAACAAAAAGGAGAAAAGACGAATGATAAATCAAAATGAAAAGGAAAAAACAAATGCTGCTATTCACATCAAACTTGTTTTTTTTCTTCTAGCACATTTTGAATTTGAACTTTTATTTTTAAATGATGCTAGAGCACTCTACAGACTACATTGTCATTTGTTTTGAAATTTTTCATGATGATTTTATGCCCAAACTGAAGGCTGAGTGTATAGGATATGTTGCATGGTTAATTTACACACATTATTTTAATATAAACGTTCGGCTTGTGTTAGCTTCTAGATGATTTTCTCAAGGACTATGTGAGAAGGTTCATGATTTTGTTATGATGAACTATTGTCATTTTGAAGGAGTGCAAAATTTGGAAATTTGCTGATTTTCTAGACAGGTTGCAGAAATCGATGATTTTGGGAAGTTTGCAAAATTTGCAAATCACTGATTTTCTAGTCTGTTGTTATAGGTTGCATGAGATATATTATTGCTAATGTGGGTCAAGTTGTGAAACACTTATTCCCCAAAACAATTTCTTCTTCGGATACGTAGGGTCGCTCGAAGTCAACCACGGTCAACAATGACGATCGAGGCTATGCTCATGGAGGAGCTGAGACCTAGAACGAATATGTCGGGTGAGATGGATGAGCTCAAACATGGTACAAGAAAGGCGAGAAATATTGAAGGGAAGTTCGAGCGACGAGTACGTTGTACCATGTGGCTTGTTTGTCCAAGTGAGGCGTGGTCCGTGGAACTGAAACGGGAGAGACTTATCGGCGTATGGACAATAGGGCATCTACATGTGGCAAGCATTGCGATTGCTTGTAATGGAAGGAGATGATTAAGCCAAGAAAGGGTATTTTGGTAGTTTGACCAAAATACCAAAACTTACCTTAAAGCAAAACCGTAGTGCTTGGGAGAGCGATTTAGGTCATGGAGAAGCTGAGAAGATCAAGTTGGATCCAGGCTAAGAATTTAGCGGATTCGAGCTTATACGCTTTGAAATGTGTGCATAAGCGTAGCGTGTGAGTTAAAATCCGTGTGTGAGGTTATCGGGTTTTCCCCATTGTGCAAAGTGAATAGTGTTTACTAAGGATTAGATATGACTAGTTAGCCCATTTATTTAAGGGGTTGGGCTAGAGACTTATGGTTAACCATCCAACCATCCTCTCTTGAGACCAAGTGTTCATGAGTTCTAGGGTTAGGGTTTGAAAGCAATTAAATGTTGTGATATGTTCTCTTGTCCTCCAAGTGGAGTACCTATAAAATATTCATTTTTAAGTAGCAATATATCAATCTTTGTTCATCTCCATGAATCTCTCTTGTGTTGATTGATTTGCTCCTGATTTGGTTGGTTTTTCCTGCTCTCTCTCATTGTGCTAAGGATGTGTAAGAGATGGAGATGACATCTGAATATCAATCTCCACCCATCTAAGCGCTTGGTTGGTAAGTTCATGAAGAAACCCGATTTTTGCACTTTTTGACCTTTCCGATTGATTTCTTGATCTACCTATTTTTACCTCGATTCTTTAGTGTTTTTGCTTGTTGGTATATGTGAAAACACATCTAGAGTCATCTTGACCATCATTCACCCACGAGCAAATCATATTCACCGTTTATAGTTTTTGATGTGTTTTTGGTGCAATCTGCCTTTAAACGAAAAAAGTTAGAACTTTGGTAACATTTTTTTGATCATTGATTGGAATAGTTTTCTGATATCATAGATAAGGTGCATACCAAATTTCTAGTGATTTGGAGTTTTGGTTTGAGAGTTAGCTCATTTTTAGGTTTTTGCACGATTTTGGTGTAGAAGAGCTTCACGAACCAAAAGATCCCAATTCTCTCTTCTTTTAGGTTTTTTTGGTTGTGATGTGTTCTTAAGGTTATAAACTAGTCTTGGTTCAAGTTTCAAGTCTTTTGGATGGACGGATCAAAAGTTTCATATTTTTTCATATTTGAAATAGTGTTGTTTTCTCTATACACAGGCTAAAATCACTGTAGTTCCAAGAATTTTTTATTTTTGGCTTATTTATCTTCATATCTTCTCATAGCTATTGGAGTGAATATTAAGAGAATACTTGGTAGAAAATTTAAAGGCACCATTCATTCTCTCTGTTGCTATACTGGTCCTACATTTTCTTTCCGTATTTGTTAAAGATATCATGTACTAGTAGAAAACTTTGCCAAGGTTAGTTGCAAAGGGACCCCAAATTGAGCATCTAGGTATGGTGTATTAGAATGGAGGAGTAGGGGTGAAGACGTATCGAATACGGATAGATAATGGCTCTACCATATTTATTTTTATATTTTTCTCAGATGCGAATACAAATACGGATACCTCGGATATGAATACTGTTGTGCCTACTGACCAAACAGTGAAGTAGGAGAGTAGTGGAGTGGTTGAGATAGATGAACAAGCTTGCCCTCTCTCCATGTGCGGGGTGCATATGTATTTTCTCATAAAACATAATTACAACTTTGCCCTTACAGACACATGTCTCCCCCAAGGGTATACATGTCATTACACATGTCGTATTGTGCCTTACAATTCCCTAACATGCCAGATGGGCTTTGGTGGGGGCCACCCTACTACAAATACAAATATGAATAATATCGAATATAGATACTGAGCGAATATGAATCAAAATGAATATGGTCATGAATATTTATCGAAACATAAGAACCCCTAACTGTACGTCCAAAATCAATGAAAATGCAAAACTAGTTTATTTGATCAAAACATTCTCAAATTTTGAACAAGCATAAATATTTTCATCCACAATAAAAATATATTCGATAGTTGATAAGAACATAGCATAAGTACCAAGCACAGTGCAATTCTCTGACACCGCCAGCAACAACAAAGGCAAAGATGTATTGCTTACACTTACACTTGCACTGCTACTTGCAGTTGTAGATTTCATCACATATCTAGCACAGGAAAGTAGATGCGACGCATAAGAAATACTTGAGAAAGCATTGGAAATCTAGCTCTTGAGAGTTGAGAACGCATTAGTAGTTTAGTACCTTCAAGATTGAATTGGACAGAGGCGGGATGACCGGACGGCGACAGGGGTAGATGAGGGTAGGGCGGCATTGGTAAGTGGGACTAGGTCTGGGAGTGGAGCAGACGAGGGTGGAGGACGGCACCGGCCAGATGGTTGGACAGGGGCAATGGAGGGTAGGGCGGCGCTGGTTAGTGGGATCAGAGCAGCGGGACTACTGGAAGGCAGGCAGTGCTGGCGGCGGGATGACCGGACTGGGTGGTGAACATGACGAGGGCAGTGGACGATCGGGCAGCGGGCGACGCCGGCGAGTGGGATAGGGGCAGCTAATGACTGGGCGGCAGTGGCACCGATGGATTGGTCGTCACCGAGTAGGGGAACTAGGGATTGGATATTCAGAACTAGGCAAAGCAATGGGGAATTGGGGATCAGCAGCCAACCTTGTGTTGCGTGTAGGTTACTCGGTTGCCTTGTGTTTGTGTAATTATGTGCATGCCTGCAGGGTAACATGGGCCAGTGGTGCCATGGTGTACATGGGATAGTCTGGATTCATGTTCGTATTCGATGGATAGTAGGCTACCATATTTGTACTCATTTTTGAAAAAAATCCATACTTGTTTTTGAAAAAAAATATATTTATTTCTAATTTGATACTATTCAACAAAAATCCGAGCCAACATAATCTGTATTAAAAAATTATCTGAATCGATCGAAAACTATCCGATCCGTTTTAACCCCTAATAAGGAGTTCCACAAGCAGCAATTGGGCCCATGTGCAAATACCACAACCCCAGTTGTCACTATAATTGTGCCAGCTGCTATGTGGGTCCCTTGACCTCTCGCTTAGGTGCCTGCAATTTGTGGGGCCAACAATATGTTTAGTCATATTACCAATTATTAAAGGTGTACAATATACTAACGTTAGGTCTCTTAGGACATCTTCAATATTGCCAATTCAATTATCTCTTAGTTATACCATGTTAGCAAATTCATATGTAGAGAAGAGAGAAGGTGAGGAAAGAGCATGTGCTATCTCTTTCCTCATGCGCTTTTAACAAAAACACATCAAGTTCACCATTGCTGTTGTATATTATAGCGTTTTCACTTAAGTGCAAAGTGCAGGGGGTTTTCTGCAAAAGTGTTTAAGTGAGATGAAATTCCCACCCACCTCCATCTGAGCCACATAATCTAGATCGGACGGTCCACGTCGTCATTAGCACCTTAGCACTGAAATAGCCATAGCACTAGATATACTCCCATAAAACTCAGTTTGGAGTATCTTATAATCATTATTAGAGTACTCAAAAGAATAAAGAAGTAAAACAACATCATTTAAACGGCATATAAAAAGTGAGAGTATGTGCCTAGGAGTATAGAATTATTTTTCTATTTCTTCATTATTTATTTATGCCTAAAAGACTAAACAAATGCAAGTAAACCTGTAAACATACCAAGCAAAACCTTGTCAGCTCTCTTTGTTGAAGGACTTGTTCCTAACAGGTTCGGCTAAGACACTTAGAACACGTCAACTTCTTAATTTAGTTTTTTGGGTTTTTTCTTTTTCTCTTTATTCCTTTGTATTGTTTGTGATGATATAACAATTTTTTATTTTCTTTTAATTGAATGACTTAGAAAAAGTTAATGGTTGCTACAGTGCAGTTTTAGTCAAAAGTCATAGCCAGAAGCTACGGCTTAAAAGCCGTTTGGAGCTTGCCCCGCTCGTTTCGGCTTCAACTTCTGGCTTATTTTTCACTATTCATAAATTTTGTCTTTTTTTGAACTTTTGGCTTTTTTTGAGCTTTTTTGCTGGTTCTTTTTTTCCGTATTCGTTTACGTTGTCCGTGATGAGCATATTTTTTCTATTTTTAATTTTTTTAAATTTAATTACGCTAAATAAGCCACCTTCAGCTACAGTGAAATTTCAACCGCTACCGTGCAATTTCAGCCATAAACCACAGCTTTTCAGCCCAACCGAGTAGCGCTGGGCTGTAGTTTTTAGCTGAAATTGCATTGTATAACTTTTTTTGAGTCATTTAATTAAAAAAATAAGAAAAAAATTGAAAACACCGTTATATCTGTACGGATAATATAAAAAAAATAAAAAAGCAAAAATGCTAAAATTAAAAGTTGACGTATTTTAAATACCTTGTAGTTTAAATACGCTGGAAATCAGAAAAATCGTAACCGAAGCCGATTGGAGCGGAGCTGCTAGCTTCTTCCCCCTCTTCCCTCCCTCCCTCTACTCTCTCCCTCCAATCCCAAGTCAATTGCTCAGCGCATCTTCGTCTCCCTCTCCTGCGGTTCTCGGAGCTCCGTCCTCTCGGATTGGCCCGCTCTGATTCGCCGCTCCACTCTCCCCCCTTCCGCCGCAAAGGGGGAACTCATGGCGAGGCTAGTAAGTATGTCTGATCACCAATCTTGGACGAAAATTTCCGTGAGTTTTCTCCGAAATGAGGCTCTTTACTTGCTCGCTGCGGCCTCTTGCGAAATGGGTTTTCTTGGATTGTTGTCCGGCGCCACGTGGAGTTGGGGCACCCCCGGTTCTTGATTTGCTCTGCTTTGTGTCCTCCCCAATTCGAGATCTTCCTATGGGAATGGCCTCCCCTGAGATCTTGCGATTGAATGTGCTGTTTCTTGCTTCGGATTCTTGCTTCTCGCGTGTTTGCTTCTCTGGTTGATCTGGAAGAATGAAGCTTCGTGTTGGATTCATGGGGTAGTACACTGATACTGACTGGTTTCTGTGCTTGTGCTGCTGTGGATGTTTCAGGTGGTTCTGGCATTGGTGCTGGCCGTTCTTGGCCTCGCCCGTGGGGAGTCGCAGTGCGCGCGGTACGGCCGGCGACCGCGGCCGCACAGCGTGACGATCTCCGAGTTCGGGGCAGTCGGCGACGGCGTCACCATGAACACGCTGCCCTTCCAGAACGCCATCTTCTACCTGCGGTCCTTCGCCGACAAGGGCGGCGCGCAGCTGTACGTGCCCAAGGGGCGATGGCTCACCGGCAGCTTCAACCTCACCAGCCACCTCACCCTCTTCCTGGAGAAGGACGCCGTCATCGTCGGCGCCGAGGTTGTCGGCCAGACCCGAACTCCCTTTCGTTTGATCAGCATGAGCATTTGCAATAGAATTGCTTGATGGATTTGATGGACTCCTATTCCATGGATTGATGCGAGATACGTACCGCTTTCGTTTCGCATCGGCACTAGGAGCTTGGGATGTTGGTTTAACCATCAATCTACCTACTTGTTGGAGATGCAAATGGACTGATTTGATGGGGTATTGTTGCATGAATGCAGGTTTACCTATCGTTTTTGGTTGCATTAGCATTGAGAATCGCTGGGAACTTTGGATAGTTTTAGCTCTCAGCTCATGTGTTTGTTTGGAGATGGTTGGTGGAAGATGTCCGGTTGGAATGATTTTAACATTTTTCTAGGTAAAGGCCGTCTGCAATGATTCTATTTCTCCTGGGAAACCATTTTTTTTGTGAGTGTGATCAGCTGGTCGCTATTTTAGTCTTGGTAGTTATTTAGAAAATACCACGTAATTCCTTATTTTTGGGGTCTTTGCTACTGTAGTAAACACTAGGGTAGTAATATGCAACTTCCTAATTATTCGTTTTGTCTTTGCTCATAGATAGGGCTATTGGATGGTGACACGTTGCTGTCCATGTGAGGGCAGTAGCCAAGACAATTTACATTTGCATTGTTTTGAAGTCAAGCCGCTTTCTGTAGTCATGCCTCAATTGGCTGTAGTGCTAGTAGGCTGATTGGGATTGTTTGTCTATGTTGGAGAGTGGGCCCCACCATGTCCCAGTTGGCCCATTGCGCCAACAGGCCATTCGGCCGGCCCAACGGAGTTGCAAGCTAGGGAATACAATATTCACCCCCTTCATTTGTAGACTTAGAGAGGGGTATTCATGTAACTCTAAGTTAGAGAAATGACATATTTTTCCCTGTAAGTATAGATCCAGACGGGTCATTTGTGTAATTTACCTCCTTATGAATATAAATATGTACTTCTGGGTACCATGAGGAAGGGGCGACTCATTTTTTACGAAAGACACCTATATTCTATACAAGTATCTTCCACACCTTTCCCACGGCACCTAAGGCTCTGGATAATCCTTCTGTGACCTCTCTATAGCCCCTACTACTTACTGTTTGGTTTGTAACCATAACAGTCTGTAATATATAATATTTGTGCATGGTGAGGACATCTTTTCGGGTTTTATTCCACTACAGTCTTGTGATGTGAGTGTTGGGAAATCTGGATAGTACTCTGAAATCGTGCACAGGCGGCACAAATCAATATAAGGGAAACAAGTCTTTATTTGCACTCCATTTCTTCTTTTTAGTTGAGAAATAATCCCTGACTCATTGTGAATGCAATATTGTAATTAACTGTATTCCTTTGCATTTTCACTACAGGAGGTGTCACAATGGCCAATTGTGGAACCTTTGCCATCATACGGCCAAGGAATCGATCTTCCAGGTGCGAGGCATCGCAGCTTAATAAATGGGCACAACGTAACTGATGTTGTAATTACTGGTAAATCAATCTTCTGTGAGACATCCGAGTTTTATTCGTTTTAGTATATTATTTTGCATGCTTAAAATACACTTGTTCCAGGAAACAGTGGAGTCATAGATGGCCAGGGTTTGACATGGTGGAACTGGCTCCACTCAAATAAGTTGAACTATAGCCGCCCTCATCTTGTGGAATTTGTGGATTCTGAAGAAATTGTGATTTCAAACTTGACATTCTTGAATTCCCCTGCATGGAGTATACATCCTGTGTATTGTAGGTATGTTGACATTTTTTTTACGTGAAATGTTGACATCTTTTTTCAGAGATATAGGTTGCTTCACTCCATTCTGCTTAATGTTTCAGACATGGATTGGCAGATTGTTTACAGACATGCTAAGACATGTTTTTATTATTTTTTCTCCCCAGCAATGTAATGGTCCATAACATCACAATTCAGACTTCAATGGATGCTCCACTCACCGATGGAATTGTTCCAGGTAATGCTGCACTTCATCTTCATGCATTCATTACTTTTGTGAAGTCCATGCATCATATATTTAACCCATATCATCTATTAGCTTTTGGTTGGATACATATATCCTAGTTTTCATGTAGATAAGATTATGTCACAACTAAACAAGTTTTGCTAGGTAGTTTATGTTGCCATTATGTGTATTTTGATGTGTTCTGAGAAGCCAGTAAAAACAACTGACCTGTCAGGACTCAGGAAACAAGATTGATAATATACCTCAGATGGAATGACAACAAGAGAAATCTCTTGCTTCTTTAAATTGCTTGTGTTGTTCTTGTTAGATTGGACAGATAAGTAGTATCTAAGAAGAACACGTTTCATTATTTGGGATCGATGCTATAGTGGGACGGTGAGATTGATGAAGATGTGAGCCACAAGATAAGAGCGGGCTAGGTGAAATGGCGCCAAGCATCTAGTGTCCTGTATGACAAAAAGTTCTTCAAAAGTTAAAAGATAAGTTTTATAGGATAGCGATCAGACCCGCGATGCTATATGGAGCAGAATGTTGGGCGACTAAAAGACAATATATACAGAAAATGAGTGTAGCGGAGATGAGGATGCTACGGTGGATCTGTGGTCACACAAGGCGGGATTGCATCTGCAATGATGATATACGTGATAGGGTGATGGTAGTACCAATTGAAGAGAAGCCTGTCCAACATCGCTTGAGATGGTTTGGACATTTCCAACGAAAGCCTCCTGAGGCACTGGTACGTAGTGGAGTTTTAAGACGTACTGAAAACGTAAGAAGAGGCAGAGATCGACCAAGACTGACTGGGAGAAAGTAGTTAAAAGAGACTTGAAGGATTGGAATGTATCTAAAGAATTAGCTTTGGATAGAAGCGCATAGAAGTTAGCGATCTACATATCGGAACCATAAGAAAGTTAGAGGCAGTGTTTTAGGCTCTCGGCTTAGATAGCACGTTGTACGGTTTAGGGTTTTAGCATTGTAGATTTTATTTCAAGGCTCCCATCTCTTTGATCTTGAGAATGTTTTATTTCTAGCCTACCCCAACTTATTTGGAACAAAAGGCTTTGTTGTTGTTGTTGTTGTTCTTTTTACTCATTTTCTGCCTACATTGATCTGCTGCAGAACCATGGCTGAAAGTTTCAACTCATATCTGTCTCATTCTTGCTGCAGATTCATGCTCAAATGTGTGCATTGAGGACAGCAGCATTAGTGTCACTCATGATGCCATCTCACTGAAAAGTGGGTGGGACAACTATGGCATTACTTTTGGAAGACCAAACTCAGACATTCACATTAGCAGAGTGGATCTACAAGCCTCATTGGGAGCTGCTCTTGCATTTGGGAGTGAGATGTCTGGTGGGATCTTGGATGTTCATGTTGATCACCTTCATATCCATGGTTCCTCCAAAGGCGTCTTCTTCAAGACTGCACCAGGCCGTGGAGGTTATATAAGAGATGTGGTAATATCAGATGTCCAAATGGAAGATGTCCATGTTGCTATTGAGTTCACTGGTGATTGGTCAAGCCACCCAGATGGCCATTTTGATCCTTCTGCACTCCCGGTGATCAGTCGAATCACCTTAAAGAACATGGTTGGAACAAACATCTCGGTTGCAGGAGTTTTGTCGGGAATTAATGGTGATCCATTCACCAATATCTGCCTCTCCAAAATCAATTTCTCCCTAGCTGATTCGACACATTCCACCTGTTGGTCTTGCTCCAATATTTCTGGGTACTCTGAGTCGGTCCTTCCTGAGCCTTGCTCAGACCTCCACAATCCATCCTCAAATTCTTCCATCTGCTTCTCCCTCCTTAGCTACCATGCCCTTGCGGCAGCATAAGTGCATAGAGTACTTAGTATTCATTCCTTATTTCAGTCCTTGTACAATTCAGAGAAATGTAGCTTCCATCACCACCTTTTTCCCAAATTCTGTCCAAATAGGCGTGTCAAAGAATCATCACTCTCCTACAGTCAGCTTTGAGGCTCATGGTACAATCTGCGGCGCTTTCTTGAAGAGGATGTCTGGCGGGGTGTGGACAGCGAGGTGTTTGCTTGTACAGTTAAATTTCTTCATTCAATCTGTAACAAATTTTTTTTGGTAGGTGGTTGAGTCCAGAGAGTTGCTTCATACTATTGTCAATTTGGTCATAAATAAACACATCATGATTAAATCACCCTGTATATCCTATCATCTTGAGCATCCAATAGGACAACATCACATGGGCTGGCCTCCGTAGGCCAGAGTGCTCTTTGGTGTTAATGAAGTTATTAGACTGATGTTGATGGCTTCCTTTGTCTACCCCTTGGGGCTTTATTAGCTTCGCTTTGTCGTCATGCCGCAAGCCAATGAGCTAGCTCATTCTGGGTTGCCATTTATGCAAGCTTCAGCTGCATCTGTTCTCTTATTGCCAAGAACAAGATAAATAGGCCATGAGGAGATTGATGGTTAGCTGGTGAAGCTAATGGTTCTTGTACTCATCTGGCTTCAATTGGGCAGCATGTGCAACCTGATGTGCTTGTCAAGATTGTACACTGGGAAGTAAATCTCCTGTTGCCAATGACCATAACAATTTATGTACCGCAGTAACTGTTTAAGTTACTGAAGCTGCACTATCTTCGTCAGATCATGAAATTAAGGTAACAACATGACAGAAGATTCTGAAAAAATAAAAAGAAAAGAAAAGCATAGGATCCCAGTTGCTCAAAGTCTGAACTGCTCATGTGGTGCAGCCTATCATTGTACAGGATACATCCAAAAGAAAGTTTCAGATGCCTCCAGCCTTTCAAGGCAGTCAAAGGAAGATGTGGATTACCTGTTGGACGATAGAATGGAGCTGCTGCAGGTTCAGTCACTGCCCAACTGCAAAATTCAGTGGATTTACTGCTGTGGAAAAGGAAAACTATTCCTGCTCAATTTTTTCCCGTTTCCCATTCAGAAATAGAAAATTTTCCACTGGATTGGATCAACACATTAATGGATACGTGGGATAGCCTCATCATAATGTCCCCGACCAACTTGATGACAAATATGGGAGCAACAGGACGGCAGGCATCCAAGTATCTATGCTTCGCATTTCCATAAAGTGTTCCAACAGATTAGTGATGTATTAAAGCGCTCCTAAGATGGACTCCAAAATTCTCTTCGCCTTTTTCGAACCTCAGGAAGAGTTAGCTAGAGCACCGAACGACCTTGGCTCGAAAGCCGACCAATGCATGAAAATAGGAAGAAAAAAAAATCTTGTGCCTAACCGGTTGGACTACGTTTTGCATAATGTTTCGCTCAATTCATTCACCATACTTAAGACCTTTGTCCCCCTCCTTTACTCTAGCACCCCACATAGCCATATGAGATACTACTATGAAACGTCATCGTCAAAGTGAAGAATAAATAAGAACGACAGAAGAAATCACAAAGAGTTTAAAGCTTTATTAACATTTTAATATAGAACCAACCGGAAGCTGGAATAAATGTTTAAAACATAGAACCAGTCCACTTTTAACAAAACAAAGAACGGATGAAACAACAAAATAGTGATAAACCACGGTGCTGAAAACTCGAGTGCTCCTACCCATGCATGATGCTATCACTTCACTGGCCTTTTACCTGAGACTGAAAATAGCAAGCGTGAAATTTGGAAATCTCAGCAAGTACCCAACAACGGTCATAACACGATGAGTAAAGGACAAGCAATGCAAGCAAGATATGTAAAAGACAAGCAATGCAAGCAAGTAATTGACACAGATTAATTGTAATGAACCTGGGTTATCGAAAACACTGATTTAGATCGGAGATAGAGATCGCAGAACAGTGTAATTAAAGATAATTGTTATTTAGCAAGTTATGGTAATGATGCTGGCGATTACTCTCCACATACCCGGTTTCGACGACGTTGGTTACGATCACACAGATCTCGACCACGTTGGTTTTAACGACGCTGGTTTTGATCACACAGATCTCGACTACATCGGATCCAACTGTCTTGGTTCGACCACGCTAGTCTTCGATCACACAGATCTCAACACGTTGGTTTCGAACACGCCCGTTTCAATCACACAGATCTTGATCCCGTTGGTTCCGACCACGTCGATCATCGACCACACAGGTCATCGACCATATTGATCTTCGACCTCGTTGGTTCGACTACGTCGATTTCGACCATGCTAGTTACTAACCACATTGATTTTTGACTACACAGATCTTCGACCACATTGATTCGACCATAATGGTTCTCGACCACACAGGTTTTCCGATCACCAATAGACGCAGTAGTTCTATAATTACAATGCTGATAATTTCGACTAGCGGTAGTATCGTAGAATACACTGCGGTAGTTCCGATTTCCCTGAGAAGTGCATATACTTCAACAGATTTTGCAAAACGCATTTGCAAACTATAGTATTATGCACACAATGATTATTCATGATTCTCAACAAGTTACAAAACACATTTGTACACTTTTAGAATTATGACACAAGGATTGTATATATGAGCTTCAACCATTTGTAAAACATATTTATAAATATAAACCTCATACTACAAAGAATAGAAACATGTACTTCAAACACTTGCAAAATATATTTGCAATGTATAGTCCCATGTTACAAGGATTCAAGACATGAGCTTCAACTATTTGTAAATCACATTCGCAAATATAAGTCTCATGCCAAGGAGAGCTAGAGCAAGTGAGGTTGAGCTATCAACACATGATGAGACTCAAGCTATTAGACATGACCCTCTTAATAGTACGACAACCTATACTAGCAATCCGGTCTTCCAACCAAACATCAAGACCGATAAAAGACTAGGAACACATCCTTAACTCTAGCGAACCATACCTTTGCTTTGAGTTATAGTCTTGACATGCATCAACTCATGGTGCATCCTTTATTTCAACTCCATCAACACGTGATGGATCTTTACTTGACTTGATGATCAACATGTGATCATCTTGTCTTGGATATCCACCATTTGACTCGATGATCTTCAACACATGAAGTCATTTAAAGTCTTACTTATTTGTAGAACCTAACCTATTCATCCAACTCATGAAAAATATTAGTCTACAAAATAATTATCATCAATTACCAAAATTCACCATTAACTCATAATGAAGGGATTAGATTCTACAATATTTTCTTGTTGGTAATTCATAACAATCTCAATAAACAATGAGATAAAAATTGAATTGCGAGTATAAAAAATATACACAACAATTGAATACTCTAGTACAAGCTTTCGAAGCAAAGTTTACTCATTCGGTTGTCATTAATCATCCAACTATCAACACATAATAAAGAAACTAGATGACAACCCGATTATGAGTATATATGAACTACACAAGCTATATATATTCAAGAGATATGTTTCAAAATAAAGATTCTTAATATGTGAAAATAGAACATGGATCAATACTAATGAAACCACAAAATATAGAATGGACTCCCCCTAAATGTGTGTATACAAGAATGTATTATGAAATCATATGCACATATTCAAATTTGACTTATTTGGTGGAGTTCGTTCTATATTTCGGATCCGAGGAATGTAATAAGATAAGAATGTGATCTTGAATGCATACCTCTTATGTTTTTTTTTATCTTTTCATCCAAATGAGACTAAGCAATATCATAATCAATAAATATATTACTCTTACAGTTGTATTTGTCAGTATCACTAAAACCAACTTAATGAAGGTTGAACTTACAGGGCGGCGAGGCGGCGGTGGCGTCGCCTCGACCGCGGTGAGAGGAGGGAGGTGGGCGGGATAGACGGCGGGGGCGTCGCACATGGAGTGTATTAGATGGTGAGGGCGGCGCTGGTAACGTTGTCGGAGATGAGAAGGCGGCTGCGGGAAAAAGGAAGAGGAGGGGAGGGGGGACGTGGTGGCCTCATTGGCGAGGAGGCAGGGCAGCACGGGGGAGAGGGCCGCAGGAGATTGGACGGCACGTTCGAACAATGGAGAAAGACGAAGACATAGTGTCTAGTAAAAAGGAAGAAGAAGATCGTTACATCAGATCTAACGGTCCACAATTTGACTGTTTTTGGGCCAAGAAACGTAGGAAAGGTCGATAGATATTTTGCTCATCATGCGCGCCATGCTCCCGTAGACATAATTACATGCTTGCTGTTGCTGATGGGCTCAAGTAATCCTGCGCTACACATGCATGATACACAGTTGATGATATAATCACCACCTTTCAACCGAGATCTCTCGATGAGGCACAAAGATTCGACATGCACGAACGGCCATTGCCGTCGCTGCGATTCCTAATTGCTCCCTGTGAGTATGCATGAAGTGCTAACAAAACACCTAGCAAACGTTGCTTTGGTAAACTCAAGCTCATGTTTCTTAAAATTCCAACTAGCACGTGTTTTTTTTTCTTCCAAAATGGGTTCATTCGTAATCACGTCATCCAGATGACCACTTAGCGGGCATTCTATCGTCCAGGTCTATTTTACTGGCCATCTTGAAAGATGGCAAAGGTATCATGTTAAAGATAACGAATTCCAATGTAGCAACCAAATAAAAACCACAAACTACGAAAGGATGCTTCAAAGTAGTGATTGTACAAAATGATATAATAGTCAAGGTTCTGAGTGACAAACTAGAAAACAATACCCATCAAGCCATCCATCTACTTCCAGTATGCACATAATCATCTAATCGTCTTTCTCTTCCAAGAATAAGTCCAATCCTATGATCCCTTCCCCTTTTCGTAGCAGGGGTGGTGAGCTCTCCATCCATGGGAGTTCCAACATCCAAAACACAATGACCAATTTTAGGGTCTGTTCTTTGCATAACTAGACTTCTTCACATACCACTCACTGGTTAAAAGCTATCGGTCATAAACAATATCTTTCTTCCTCCTTTTTAGGGGTCAGAACCTCTCTCTCTCTCTCTCTCTCTCTCTCTATAAGAATTCACTGCCAGAGTTCACATGACAGTGATCCTACATTCAGCGACGTAGAATGCCACTGGTTCTGGATCACCTGCAGTGTGACAAGATCTTGCTGCACTGTCTGAAATTCCATAGATCAGTAACAATATTATGGCAGTACACAAGGCACAACATACAGCTGCAGATAGTCAAATAGCATAGCTAAAACATGTCTTAAATCTTGGTACAGCAGCAGTAGCTCAGCTACTGAAGAATCCAACTGAACTGAACACCCCATGAAGCAAGCACTCCTTCATGTGAGCTTCTTCAGACACCGACAGATTACTAGTTACTACTACGGGAAGCTGAAGCCGCCGATGCGCTCCCTGGCGCCGGCGGGTGGGCTGATGTAGACCCAGAGCAGCGACACGATCATCGAGATGAGCCCCGACCAGACGAAGACGATGGTCGGCACGCGGCCGCGGCGGCCCAGGAGGCCCTTGGCGAAGGGGTAGAGGTGGCACAGCACCCAGAAGCTGAAGAAGGCGCCCCCCAGCAGCTTGCTCCATTGCGGGAACTCGCTGTACAGCGTCCGCGCCGCCGCCACCGCCACCGCCACCGCGTTCACCATCATGATGGTCACTGGCGGCACCATCAGGAAGCTCCACCGCACCTCGTACAGCTCCGCGAACGCGTCCTCCTCGCCGTCGTCCCCCGTGCCCGGTTTGGACGTCAGCGTGAAGGAGATGTCCACGCCGGCGATCACCTTGAGCAGGCCCTGCAGCACCGCGGCGGGGTGCGCGCTCGTGCCGCCGATCACCCAGAACTGCTCGTTGCGCCACCACTCGTGCAGCGTGATCCCCGACCACTTGATCTCCAGCAACGCGAGCAGGCAGAGCGTGATGGTGATGACGAGGAGGAAGACGAGGAAGGTGGCGCTGAGGTGCTGCACGATGAACTTGCCGGAGAAGAGCGAAACGGCGGGGAGGACGCAGTAGACGAGGAGGAAGACGGAGGTGAACGGGTACATGCCGACGTTGAAGTAGGCGACGCGCTGCAGGAGCTTCATCCGGCGGGACGCGAACAAAGCGTTGTTGCGGGAGAAGAAGATTTCGACGGAGCCCGTCGCCCACCGGAGCACCTGGTGCAGCCGGTCGGTGAGGTTGATGGGCGCCGTGCCGCGGAACGCGTCGCGCCGCGTCACGCAGTACACCGACCGCCACCCGCGGTTGTGCATCCGGTAGCCCGTCACCACGTCCTCCGTCACCGACCCGTAGATCCACCCGATGCGCCGCCCCCACTCCGTCTTGTCCTCGTAGAAGCACGAGATCACGCTGATGGCCTCAGCGACGGTGGCGGCGTCCAGCGGTTCGCGGGGCACGGCCAGCGCGCCGGCGGGGCGGCCCTGGTGCACCCCCGGCATGTCCTGCAGGAGCCTTCCCTGGTACTCGGCCACCGGGATCGATGCCACGAACGTCGCCGAGCTGCCAAACCGCTTCGGGAGCAGCGCCGACGACTCAATGTCACCGGGCTGGCCGCCGCCGTCGTCCTCGATCGGCGGCAGCATCACCTCGTTCTCCGTCTCCCTGTCCGTCTTCTTCCCCATGGTCGGCTTCCTCCTCAGGAACAGCTTGATCTTCTTCCTCCCGAGCCAGCCGTGATGCTCGGTGGCGCGCGGCGGGCTGAAGCCATACAGTGCGGTGCGGCGGAAGATGCACCCGGTGCCGACGTACATGGGCCCCTGCAGCCCGTCCATGGCGCGCATGGCGACGTCGAAGAAGACGAGGTTGTGGTTGGCGTAGCGGTCGTTGGGGTCGATGCCCTCGAACCGCTGCGGGAACTGGACGTAGCAGACGCGGTCGCCGCCGCGGTCGAGCATGAAGCACATCCCCTCCCGGAGCGCCGCCGAGTTGTGCACGTAGTGGTCGCAGTCGAGGTTGAGGATGAAGGGCCCGTTCGACATGATGGCGCTCGTCCGGACCAGCGAGTTCATGGCGCCGGCCTTCTTGTTGTGGTCGTACCCCGGCCGCTTCTCGCGCGACACGTACACCAGCATCGGCAGCCGGATGTCCACGCCAGTTGTGTCAATCAGCCCGCCGGACTCCGCCGGCTCCCCGCCCATCACCGGCTCCGATGACGGAGGCGCCAGCATTGCCTGCGTGCCCAGCAATTATCAGTAGGTGATCCTTCAAATCAACAATTGAAGAAATGTATTAATTTTATAGATCAATTACCTGGATGATGCCGGCGTGGTCGCCGCGAGAGTGGTCCGGCGCGGCGGCGAGCCAGGTGCCGGGCCAGTGAGAGCCGTCGGACATCCAGGTCGCCTTCACGGCCGCAGTCTCGGCCAAGGGTGCTGTTCCCAGCACGCCACCGGCCGCGACGGCCTCCTCCTGCTGCCGCCTCCTAACGCGCAGCTCCTCGCCAGCGTTGTACGCGTCGGAGCGCCGCCGGATCCCCTCAGGCAGCGAGTTCACCCGCACCTTGAACTCGTCGTACTCCCTCTTAACCTTCCGCCTCTCCCGGACGAAGTCCACCCTCACCTTGTTCTTCAGGAAGTCCCTCTTCTGGCCGAAGTACGCCTCCGGGCTGCGCGGTTCGACGCCGTGCTTCCGGCAGAAGGGCACCCACGTGCGCGCGAAGCTGGCGGTCTCGGCGAGCGCCTCGAAGGTGAGGAGCGCGCCGCCGTCGTCGGAGAGGTAGCAGGCGAGCTTCTCGACCGGGTAGTCGGCGGCGAGGATGGAGAGGATGGTGTTGGCGGTGACGAGCGGCGGCTCCTTCTCCGGGTCGGCGGTGGAGACGAAAACGTCGACGCCGGGGAGGTCGGAGCGGCCCTTGGGGTTGCGGGCGGTGGGCGACTCGAAGCGGTCGGCGAGGACGTCGAGGTCGGCGGCGCGGTTGACGGGGCAGAGCTTCGGGAGGCTGTCGAGCAGCCAGGAGAAGGCGAACCACACCTCGCACGTCACCGAGAGCGCCCACAGCCACACCGCCTCCGGGTTCGGGTGCCGGATGCGCCACGCCAGGAAGAACCCCAGCGCCACCAGACGGATCGCGATCAGCAACCTGCGCAGAGCAGAGAAAGGAGAAGCCATTATGCAACGAGCCTAGAACTGTGATGCAGACAAAATCACACACAAAAATAACTTTTTTTTTTGCTAAGATCAATCGGGAAAAAACACTATTTTTACTTATTAACCATGAAATTTTAGTAATTTTAGGTTCTTGGATAGAATTTTTGCAGCATTACTAGCATCTAAGTTAGTAGTGTAATTTTGTTGGACAAATTTGTTGTATTTCTTTTGCTCGTGTCGAGAAACTTACCTGTAAGGGCTAAGGATGGCCTGGGAGACGCTGGTCTTCCTCGTCAAAGGCCGGCGGCAGCGGGCGCCGAAGTTGGGCGGCTCCTCGAATCCGACGAAGCCGGTGGTGGCCCCGGCGCCGCCGCCTCCGTGCCCGACCTTGGGCCAGAGTGCGTTGCCATAGCCGTAGGTGCCCTTGGTCTCGAAGAGCCACCGGGAGTGGTCGAAGTCGGCCGGCTTGCCGCCGCCGCCGTTGCTGCTGGGGACCTTCATGGAATGCACCACGGAGAAGCGCTTCGCCATCGACGTCAGCGGCAGCTGGTCCCGCTCCTCCGACGAGGAGACTGCCTCGTCGTCGTCGTCGACAGAGTCGTCTGTGTCGCTGCCCGCGTAGTAGGCCTCCTTGCAGCCGGGGCAGTTGCCGGCGCCGGCGACGCAGTCCATGTAGCACTCCTGGCAGATCATGAACCCGCAGTCGCAGGGCAGGCGGCCCCCGCGGCCGGCGATGAGGAACGCAGGCATGTCGCAGCCGCGCATCTTGCAGGACATGTTCCCGGAGGAGGCCGCGGCAGGCCTGCCGCCGTCGCCGGAGGAGTTGAGCACGTGGCCGCGCGTGGCGCAGTTGAGACCGCCGGTGAAGATGGTGCCGGAGATGTAGCTCCTCTGCGGCCGCACCTCGGCCTCCTCCGTCGTCGGCGCGTCCGCATCCGCCGTCGCTTCGGACGCCGTCCTGTCCGGCGTCGGCGGGATGTGCACGGTGTAGTGCACGAACTCGGCGCTCGCGTCCGCGCCGTCCCTCGACGCGTCCAGGTACCGGCTCCCCCCGCTCCGGCGCACCGGCGAGACCTGCAACGTCGCCGTGGACGACCCGACCGAGTGCCTGGGCACCGGGCTCGTGAGCCCCGCCCCTCCTCACCACCCCATCCCTGGGGTCCCCCACCACCCTTCCCCCACCGGCGACACCGTCACCGTCACCGGCGACCCGCCGGCAACGACAGCCGCCGGGACATCCCACCACCCCAAAATCACCTACCCTCCTCCGAATCAACTCAAATCTCCTAACCAAACACCAAAGCAACCAGCTCGATTCCTCGGAAACAAACCAAGAACAAGAACCCAGCTAAGCTCAGCTCAAATCCACCCCGGAAAAGACCAAACTTTTACCCAGTTACCGTGCCCTCTCCGATCGGCCAAGCCCCAGATCGGAGAAGCCTTCTCGCGACGGATTTCGGCGAGATGATTCTGAGCGTGGCAGATTTCGGCGATATTTATCATCCCCTCGCTATCCTTCGGATTCTCGGTTCGAAAACGGCGAGCCTAACGGTCGAGTCGGCTCTGACGTTTCAAATGGCAACGGTCGGGGGGCCGCGAGGTTCCCGATCGGACGGCCCAGGTTTGATTGGGCAGAGCAGGGTAGCCGTTCGGCTGTGGGGCCCATGACAGCGGCGAGAGGCTGACGGGTGGGCCCGTAGGAAAGGGACGTGGCACTGGGTCCTTTCGACTGAGCTGGTGATTGGCAGGGGTTTTTTCTCTGTCTTATCTAGCTTTGCTTTTGTTCGCTGATTACGTGAAGGATTACCCAGACGAGCCTCCGTATCATCACATGATTGACGTGTGTGCCCGGCCGGAGTGAGAGGCTACGAGAATTTCACATAGATCAATTCATTTTCCTGTAGAAACAGGAAAGAAATTTCTCATGTTTCAACCGGATCTTTCATTAGCCCGATGAGAGGCTATGAGAAATATTGAGATCGCTCTTAGCCACAAAACAAAAAAAAAATTGCGAATACTTCCGGCAAATTCACCATCATGATCTCACGATTGAGGAATCATTTTTGAATCAGTGCCGTTGATTGGCACCACCGCTGGATGGCTCTTTCAGGACCTGGGGTCCCACTGTCGGTGATCTGCCTCGAAAGTCAACCTCATTTGCTGATCGAGTTGATTGTCCTTCAGCCGTTGGAGCGTGCACGCACATCTGAAAGAGAGAAAAAAATCAAATCTTTTTTACTTAGCTTATTTTATTATAAGATTAATTACCTGTGTTTGTATTTTTATTTCAGTGTTCATTGAATGCATCGATACGTGTTGAGCCACACGTGAACATGAAGAAGGTGGAGTTGCTAACATGGAAATCTCACGCATGCCTGTATTACTAATCGGATGAAATACTGTAGACCTCGTTTGCTCAGAAATGGGGAAAAAAGTGTAGACCTCGTTTTGTACATTAAGCAACAAGGAATTAAGCTTTGCTAGTAGCCAGGCTCGCACGGCGAAGTGTGACGTCGAGTTCGATCCGGTGATTCTAGCCATCTCGGTGCTAATACGTATACGTGTATGCGTGAGTAACGTTGCCACTGGATCTAGGATCCGTTCATACTGTCTTCTGATTTTTTTATTTTGTGTTTTGGCTTCTAAATAGCAATAATTTATAGAGAAGTTTATATAGAGAAACTTGCGTGCTAGTAAATCTCGTTTTGAAAAGATAATCCGTTTGAACGTTAGGTATTATAGAAAAACAGTTTTTAGAAACCAATATAAACATGGATCTAACCATCTAAGTGCAAATACGCTACACATTCTAGTATCCTTTTACGCAGCCTAATTGTGTGAGACGACCCATGTTATTACCATGGGGTAATGATTTTAGTCAACGAATTATTATTCGTTGTAACTGATAAAACATCGCTTTAACGAATAATAAACTCATCAGAGTGTTGCAGTAGAACAATCATTAGAGATAGAAGATTACATACATTCACATCGTCACGCATGGCTAAAGTTTCATACAACCTATTTAGTTAAGATATTACACTACCAGGAAAGAGAGTTTAGGCCCTGTTTGGGGAGTGAGATTCTGAGTAGCTAGGCAGTGCGAGTAGCTAGTGGTCGGTCCGAGTGGTGGCTAGTCCGAGTAGCGGTGGTCCGAGTAGCTAGCCTGTTTGGTATCCTGAATTCTAGCTGTGCAGCTGGTATCCTGATAGATGTATTGACTGAAATACCCTTATGTGATTTGATGTCCTGATAATGTATTGATAGAAGGGATATTCATGCTGTAAATTTGTAGTACGTAGTTCAAACATTGAAAAGTAATATTAAAATTTCATGACAACAAATTTGATTCGAAATCATAATTTTAAATGTTAATATGGATAACTACCATGTCTCCATACAAAAGAAACGTACAAAAGGTGTACATAGGCATATAAGGCACACATATCACCATCAAAAGGAACTTCTATGGTACTACCTATATTCTTGAAGCCATCAAGTCGTTAGCTATGGAATCACGAAAGGCACACATATCACCATCATCTTGCGCCGTGCCAATGTAACCATCTCCTGTGTTCGAATCAACATGTGGCATGTACTCTTCATCATCATCACACCTCTCAATGAGATGGTCACTCAAAGCACTGTCTCGAATGAAATTATGAAGCGCCATACAAGCAATGATGATCTTCTTTTGCCTCTCAACCTTATAGCTTGGCATATGCAATAGAATTCGCCACTTCATCTTTAGCACGCCAAACGCACGTTCAATCACATTACGAAGAGAGGAGTGGGCATGATTGAAGACCTCCTTTTGGCCACTTGGGCGCCCTCCCCTTTGAAAGTCCGGCAAGTGATACTTTTGCCCTTTGTACGGAGCGAGGTATCCTTTTCTATTAGGATAACCGGCATCAACTAGATAAAATTTCCCTACAAGAATCAAATCGGATTAATGACAATGTATAAAATGAGAGATAGAAATAGATAATTGTATTACCATCTTCAGGGTGTGGAAAATATTCCGAGTACCGAGATAGAGTGTCATTGAATATACGAGAGTCATGGGCGATCCAGCCATCCAAAGAACAACAAAATGAACCTCGTATCAAAGTCGCAAATCGCCATAACATTTTGAGTAGGATACCCATGACGACCAATGTGTGCAATTAGATCCTTGGCTGGCACTACAACTGGGATATGTGTGCCATCTATTGCTCCAATGCAATTGTTGAAATAGGGTGAGAACCGAGAATCTTGAAATAGGCGACAGGCGGCCGAGGCGGATCTGGGGAGGGAGGAGGGGTAGGAGGGGCGGCAGGCGTAGGCGGATCTGGGAGGGAGGAGGGTAGGAGGCGGCGAGGCGGGGGGAGGCGGCGGGGAGGCGGCGAGCGGCGGGGGCGGATCTGGGGAGGGTCGCGGGGAGGGAGGGGGGTTTCGGGGAGGGTGCGGGGAGGGAGGTGGCGGCCGCTGGGGTTCTGGGGAGGCGTGGGGAGGTTTTTATCCGGTGGCATTTGCGGGTAATTAGCTTCAAATTCTAGTGGTATTTTAATGGTAGAATCTGGGAAGCTCATCTATTGCAGCTCGGATTCTAGTACAATTGTGCTTTACTGATTTTGATTCTCGAAGCTAGCCTAAAAGTTTGACTGTTTGGGGGAGCTTTTGGCTACTAGAAGTAGCTAGCTTGTCTAGAATCTAAAATAAACAGGCCCTAAGTGTAGTACTCTAGTTATATAAGAGGAAGAATACAAATATAATACATGACTAATTTTCTCTTAAGATATTAGTCACTTCATGGGCCCAAATAAAATTAGGGACTAATTTGAGGAGTGACCCATACTGAACAAAACTCCGGCACCCACGAATGTACACAAGTCTTCTAATCACGACCTTTTATAAGCTCCGGACACTTATTTTTATTGTTGGTATGATAGCTAGTCACACTTTTTTTGGCAAAGTGTGGCACGCATTCCTTTTGTGGTAGAATTCATCACAACACATTCTTACTACTGTGCTAGTTGATCGGTCGATGGCTTACGTAGTTGTTCTGGTTTCATATCACTTTGCCTAATAATGAATAGTTAATACATATAAGATGAGTTTATTACGTCCTGTAATTTTTTTGTTTTGTGTTTTCGTTACAAGGGATACCTAGACTAAGCAAATTTGGTATAGCTCAAGCCTAGTTTAGGTCCAGGCTAAGCTTCCCAAAAAGAAGGTGGTGGCCTTCCGAGTCTAAGGCTGAGTTCTTTTGAGCTTAGGCTTTGGCTTATCTCTTCCTACTACAGTAATTAGATTTTAAACGGTACGTCTTTTTAAAACAAGGTGTATAAGTAGATTATAGTGGACACTATACCAAGTTTTGATATGTCGGTCAAAATCACATACAACTGTTTCGCTCTGCATATTGCCTCTCGCGAATAACCAGAATTCAAAAATCATAAACCAAAACCCAAAACCACAGACCAAAAGAGCCATCATTGAGACATGATCAGAAAAACTTGGAAAGAAGACCTATCTATCTCGTTTGAACTTGCTCATAGAAATAAGATGTACATATACCTAGCGTTGGACTAAAGTTTAAAACACATGGAAATGTGAATCGATTTTCCCTCAATGCTTTCTATACACAAAGAAACACTTTCTTCCAGCAAATGTGATATAAACACAAGGTATAACTTCTACGTTCCCGATAAGGTTAGCTATGGACATACACAGGAGGATGGATTGACATTCAAGATGGACACATAGTACTATATATCAAGATCAGGCAAAACATGTAACCCTTGTTGGATGGACTACCTTAGGGATGATCTCAAGACAGTAAACTTTACAAGGGAGAGTAACAAAGTGTTGTCAAGCTGCATCGAACTATATATTGGAAAAACTAATTTGACAGACATAAATGAACTTAAATGTTGGAGAAGACTGCATGTGTGTGTGTAAACCTTACAGTATGCAGAAACTAAAAACTCTGCCCAAATCCTCAACACACTATAAATCCTTGTCTTGACACACACACGCACACCCTCTGTTAAGCAAACTTTATCCTAATCTTTAATAAAAGTTGGGACATGGGGAGGGGATTGAAACAACAGATGTGATTAACAAAGAAAGTGATCCGCTCATCATGGAGAACGAAGCAGGAAAATGGAACTGGACATCCCTCCCTGAACAATCAGGTAATTTTTGCCAACTTTGCATCTTTTCATCTCTAAGGACAAAACAAGCATTAGTTTACATTCAAAACCTACTCTTATGTGCCATTTAGAACAAACATTAATTTGCATTTAAACCTTACATTGCCATGCCTTATGGACACATTATGATTCATCCATATGTGTTTTTTAATCTACAACTCACTTTTTAAGTGGAAGTTGCTGACCCGGACATTCAATTATTTCCTTTTTTCTTTAATTCTTATCCTCATGCAAATATGGTTTGTTGTCACACTTGCCAATTACAAAATTGTGGGCTTGCCATCCGCATATATAAAAATGTGTGCCTATCACACTTGTCATACTTGTCGGTTATACTTTTTGTGGTAAAATGGTCACTATTAGAAGATGAGAAATTGACCCACTCATCAAGGAGAATGAAGCACTAACTTAGACTTGGACATCCCTCCCTAAACAAAATTGCCTTGTCATCGAAAAGAAGAAAGTAAAGACAATCTTAGATAATATTTGTTATAGCCTAAACTTTGCATCTTTTCATCTCTAAGGACGAAACAAGCATCAGTTTACATTCAAAACCTGCTCTAATGTGTCATTCAGAACAAACATTAATTTGCATTTAAATGTTACATTGTCATCCTTATGGATACATTATGATTCATCCATATATGATTTTTAATCTACATCTCACTTTTTAAGTGAAAGTTGTTGACTTGGACATTCTATGATTTCCTTTTTTATTCGATTCTTATCCTTATGCAAATATGGTTTGTTGTCGCACTTGCCAGTTACAAAAAAGTGGGTCTGCCATCCGAATATACAAAAATATGTACCTATCACACTTGTCAGTTATACTTTTTCTTTTAAAAATTGTCATTAGAAGAAGGTGAGAAATTGGACTTCTCATCAAGGAGAATGAAGCAGGAACTTAGAATTGGGTATCCCTCCCTGAACAAGCAGACAATTTTCGCCTTCTAATCAGAAAGAAGAAAGTAAAGACAACCTTATATAATATTTGTTATAGCCATAACTTTGCATCTTTTCATATCTAAGGACGAAACAAGCATCACTTTACATTCAAAACCTGCTCTAATGTGTCATTCAAAACAAACATTAATTTGCATTTAAACGTTACATTGTCATCCTTATGGATACATTATGATTCATCCATATATGTTTTTTAATCTACAACTCACTTTTTAAGTGAAAGTTGTTGACTTGGACATTCTATGATTTCCTTTTTTATTCGATTCTTATCCTTATGCAAATATGGTTTGTTGTCGCACTTGCCAGTTACAAAAAAGTGGGTCTGCCATCCGAATATACAAAAATATGTACCTATCACACTTGTCAGTTATACTTTTTCTTTTAAAAATTGTCATTAGAAGAAGGTGAGAAATTGGACTTCTCATCAAGGAGAATGAAGCAGGAACTTAGAATTGGGTATCCCTCCCTGAACAAGCAGACAATTTTCGCCTTCTAATCAGAAAGAAGAAAGTAAAGACAACCTTATATAATATTTGTTATAGCCATAACTTTGCATCTTTTCATATCTAAGGACGAAACAAGCATCACTCTACATTCAAAACCTGCTCTAATGTGTCATTCAAAACAAACATTAATTTGCATTTAAACGTTACATTGTCATCCTTATGGATACATTATGATTCATCCATATATGTTTTTTAATCTACAAATCACTTTTTAAGTGAAAGTTGTTGACTTGGACATTCAATTATTTCCCTTTTATTCAATTCTTATCCTCATGCAAATATGGTTTGTTGTCGCACTTGCCAGTTACAAAAAAATCGATCTGCCATCCGAATATACAAATATGTACCTATCACACTTGTTGGTTATACTTTTTTGTGGTAAAAATTGTCATTATAAGAAGATGAGAAATTGGATTGTTCATCAAGGAGAATGAAGCATGAACTTGGAAATGGGTATTCCTCCCTGAACTAGTAGGCAATTTTTGCTTTGTCATCGAAAAGAAGAAAGTAAAGACAACATTAGATAATATTTGTCATAGCCTTAACTTTGCAGCTTTTCATCTCTAATGATGAAACAAGCATTAGTTTACATTCAAAACCTCCTCTAATATGTCATTCTAAACAAACATTAATTTGCATTTAAACGTTACATTGTCATCCTTATGGATACATTATGATTCATCCATATATGTTTTTTAATCTATAGCTCACTTTTTAAGTGAAAGTTGTTGACTCGGACATTCAATTATTTCCCTTTTTATTCAATTCTTATCCTCATGCAAATATGGTTTGTTGTCGTACTTGCCAGTTACAAAAAAGTGTGTTTGCCATCCAGATATACAAAAATATGTACCTACCACACTTGTTAGTAATACTTTTTGTGGTAAAAATTGTCACTAGAAAAAGATGAGAAATTGGACTGCTCATCAAGGAGAATGAAGTAGGAACTTGGAATTGGGTATCCCTCCCTGAACAAGCAGGCAATTTTTGCCTTGTCATCGAAAAAAAGAAAGTAAAGATAACCTTAAATAATATTTGTTATAGCTCTCAACTTTGTATCTTTTCATCTCTAAGGCCGAAACAAGCATTAGTTTACATTCAAAACTTACTTTAATGTGCCATTCAGAATAAACATTAATTTGCATTTGAACGTTATATTGTCATGCTTTATGGATACATTATGATTCATCCATATATTTTTTTAGTCTACAACTCATTTTTAAGTGAAAGTTATTGACCCGGACATACAATTATTTCACTTTTTATTTAATTATTATCCTCAAGCAAATATGGTTTGTGACAGGTTTGTTGTCACACTTGTCAGTTACAAAAAAGTGGGTCTGCCATCTGGGTATAGAAAAATATGTGCCTATCACACTTGTCAATTACACTTTTGTGGTAACATGATCACTAGGAGAAGATGAGAAATTGATCAGCTCATCAAGTAGAATGAAGCAGGAACTTAGAATTAGGCATCGCTCCCTGAAATAACAAGAAGGTAATTTTTTGCCTTCTCATGGAAAAGAAGAATGTAAAGACAAGCTTAGATAATATTTGTATCTTTTCAAGGATAATGAAGTAGGAACTTGGAATTGGGCATCCCTCCCTGAACAAGTAGGTAATTTTTGCCTTATCATGGAAATGAAGAAAGTAAAGACAACCTTGGATAATATTTGTAACTTTTCAAAGAGACTGAATATTGAACATGGAATTGGGCATCCCTCCCTGAACAAGTAGGTAATTGTTTCCATGCCATCGAAAACAAGAAAGTAAAGCAGCTCTCAACTCTTAACTTTGCATCTTTTCATATCTAAGGATGAAACAAGCATCACTTTACATTCAAAACCTGCTCTAATGTGCCATGTAGAACCAACATTAATTTGCATTTAAAACCTTACATTGTCATGCCTTATGGATACACTATGATTCATTCATATATATATATATATATATATATATATATATATATATATATATATATATATATATATATATATATATATATATATATATATATATATATATATATATATATATATATATATATATATATATATATATCTACTACAGATGATTTTAAGTGAAAATTTTGACCTAGACATTCAATTATTTCCCATGTTATTTAATTCTTATCCTCATGCAAATATGGTTTGTTGTCACACTTGTCGTTATAAAAAAGTGGGCCTGCCAACCGGATATACAAAAATATGTGCCTGTCACACTTGGTATTTACACTTTCGTGGTAAAATGGTCACTAGAAGAAGACAAGAAGTTGATGTGCTCATCAAGGAGAATGAAACAGGAACATGGAATTGGGGAGTTTATCCTATGGAGGAATTGCCGATTCATCTGGATGTGTTTTTTATTTTGTGTCTTCAGTTCACTCCTTTTCTTTTCTTTTCTTATTTTGTGTTTATGGTGGAAGGGTTATTGAGGTCTGCCAAGGGCTGCTATTCTAGATGGAATGACTACCTTAGGGATGACAATGAGAGAGGAAGTTTCACCAGAGAGGAGGAAGACACCATTGTTAGTCTGCATCAAGGGTTTGGAAACAGCTAATTAGTAATTACCACTTACCAGTGCCAATACTCTTGCAGTACATCATTGGCTTCATTTTGTATGTTGTGCATAAGAATCTTGCAGTGCATCATTGGCTTCATTTTGTATGTTGTGCATAAGAATGTGGTTATCAATCATTGGCTTCCCACTTACCAGTGCCAATACTCTTGCAGTACATCTATGTTATCACTATAGACAAATGTGCATTTTGTATGTTGTGCATAAGGTTGTGGTTATCAATCATCGGCTTCCTATGCCTTCTTTGCTTTACATTTGGTTGTGTCTAGAGGTGAACATTCTGTCATGTTTTGTCATCTTTCACAGATGACAAGGAAACTTGATGATAGAAAAGGAAGAAAGAGACTAAACTAACAACAATTGAATATATGTTTTCTTCTCTAAGGACAAAAAATGCTTGTGCATTTCAATCCTGCTCTAATATACCATATGCATTTATAATTATGGTTCGATAGTACCATTGGTCAAGAAATGTTTGTAGGCTCATGCCATGTTGCGCCAATCTTAAATGTAGTACTGCTCATGGTTCAAATGTTCAATAGGAGATATACTTGGCCGTAAACATGCCCACAGGGATAGCACAAGGAAGTGATGAAGTGGTCGATACACTCATGGTCTCCACAGCAAGGTTGTTCATGTTATGTTGATATATCTTGGATGGAATGATGCTCATTTTATGGACAATTATTGTGGGTATCTGAATGAGGAAGGATACTTCAGGGGATCTAGATGGAATGGTCTAGCAAGAGCTGCAATTCTAGGTCGAACCTCAGGGATGATCTCAAGATAGTAAACTTCACCAGGAAGTAGGAGCACGCCATTGTTAGGCTGAACCAACATAGTGGACAAATGTGCATGCCATTTTTTCAATAGCGAAAAGATGTTGACCCACATACTTAACTATTTCCTCTCTATTTAGTTCTTTCCCCTGTGTAGATCGATACGGCCTGTGACTGCCATACTTTTTTTTTTCCATCATTGATAGTGTGTCTACCAACCTAATAGCCCTTGGGTTCATATATGGCTTTATTATCTCATACTAGTGATATTATCAGATTATCTTACAGATGCACTACCGCTTGTCACTGACGATGGTCGGAGGGAGGCGGAGCGTCAGCGATTGGCGGCGCCCGCGTCTGGGGCGTCCGATAATTGGCTCCCACGAGACGAGAGCACCGGAAATTCGTCGACGGTATCGCTCTTGCTTTGCCGACGGCGTGGTGGATAGGTGAGGGCCCTCCAAGCGTGGTGGAAGCAGGAGCCCGACGCCTCCGGCGGCGTCACCACCGAGCAGGAGCGACATGGCGGGAGGAGCAGGAGGCCATCATTGGATTTGTGAGTTCTTGAATTGTTGGAGCTTTCGCGTGGCTTGTAACTGGTGGATCAGAGGAGGATTAGAAGCTTTCTCCTATCAGACATTGGAGATTGCTCCACCAATGGAGATCTTTTCCACCGATGTAGTTTTTTTCCAAAAAGAAAAGAAGATAAAAAAAGATCACAGCTTTTTCTGCACTAGTTGTAGCAACCGACTTCGAATAATCAACTGATGCTGCTATTAAACTTGCCTTACAGTAGCAGTCCTGAATACTGCTACCGACTCAAGTAATCCTTGTTTTTAACCAAACAGTCCTGGATCCTGACTTATGATGCAAAGGTCTTGATGCATATTACTAATCCATATATAGTAGCAAAGCAAGTATTGTGATTCTGCAAAGGTGAGAATACTACTGCTCCAGTAACTTGAGGTACTCCATCCGGTCACAAAAGAATGCCGTTTTAAAGAACTTGCAGTCAAATTTTTTAAACTTTGGTTATTAGTATCATTTTTACTTGGGCAGATTGAACACATGAAAATGATATATGTCGATTTATCTTGAAAAGAACTTTAATGAAAATATAATTTTATTAAGTTTTATAAATCTATTACAATAGAAGTTAGTGATCAAAGTTGTGTTTTGAGGACTGTATCAATGTCGAAAATAACATTCTTTTGTGACCGAAGGGAGTAACAATAGTATAAGCTTCTTCGTTGTGAGCTACTTATAGTCTTGTATCAATGCAGCTGGAGGCCATTTCTTTGCATCCAGGATCATGTCCAGCTAATCAAACCAATATATGTTAGTTACTAAGAAGATGAAACTCAAATCTAGAGGTTTACAGTGAGCAATAAATGAAAAGATTATTACATCACTCCCGGAACATTATATTGGCTTCAAGGGCAAGCTTCTAATAATCCACAGTTACGCTGTCAGTGTCAGTCTTGGCTTTAAGCAAGAAGGATTAATCCATCTTCTAACATAACCTTGAAGCATGTATCTATGGTATAAAATTTGCTCAGATTTAACACATTTGCAACTCACTCGGAGCATGTGTTGACTGAAGCTGCCATTACAAGGCACTCATGTAATGTAATCAAAGTTAGCTAAAAGTCCACTTGTAATATCCAAAAATTCGCTTTCTTTAAAAATTTAATTCTAAATTAATTATTTAAAAGTGTCTGGATTTTATTTGGATTTTATGTGTAATTCTGGAAAGAAATATCAAAATTCCAATTCCAACCTAAAATTTAGAATTTGAATTTAAATTCCAAAAGTTCAATTCAAGTCTCCAAAAATCTAAAACTCTAGAAAAATATCCATTCTATTTTTTTGGGTCCAACCTATTTTTCTTAGCCCACCTTTTCTTTTTCCTCTCTTTTTCATTCCTTTATTTCTCTCTTCTTTCTTTCCCTCTCTACCATCAGGTACTGTTCATCCAACACTGTTCATCTCCTCCACCGAACCAATCAGCACAACCGAACACAGAGCATACGCCTCCCATGTCCCTCTCAAGCCAACTCTTCAACCGAGCATTATCTCGACGTTGTGCCAAAATGAAAGATGCTCCAAATCACGATAGGAATCCATTCTTGTCCATTCACGATTCGTTCATCCATTTGACTTTCGTTCCCAAACCGACTCAAAACTGAATATTATGAATTAGAGTTTGTTTCTATCTCTTCCAACCCCTTATATATGACCCTGTGACCCCTCTCAACCCTTTCCAATATTCACCAAGCCTCCTTAAACCCCAGAACACTATCGTCATCACAAGCCCTCCGATCCTAAAAATTGTTCATCGCTCCAACTCACGTTCTAAGCCCTCTGGTGGATTTCTTTGAATTCCTTTCTCGTCACTTCGTGTTCCCAAGTATCTCGCACCTTCATGTAAAGTTAATTTGATTTTTGTCCAGCCGTTTGACGGGAATCAAGTTTTTCTAAAACCGGTCTACTACGTCCTCCGTCATCAATTTGTCACCTCCGATGAACCAAAACCTAATTCTTTGCTACTACACGATCATCATCTACTCTACATATTTCATATCTCTGTTTGTCCAATGCATCGCCGAGGAAGTTCTACAAGGAGCACTCCTTGGTTTTTCATGGACACCACTGTGGCTAGCCCAATCCGTCCATCCTCCGGCCAAATCAATCACACCATCACGTTTCTTGGGACGAGGCTATGCCTATGCTCACCCTTTTTCTTTGCATTCCACGCTCGGGTGTCATCTCCCTTGTCAAGCCGCCGCCGCTGTAGACCATGCCAACCGGTGCCACCCCTGGCCATCTCTTCCCCGGGCCCCCGCAGTCCTATTTTGCTCCCTTGACGCATCACCCTATCCTCCCCTTGCCAGCGAGCCACCATGGCTAGAGCGCCACCAAGCATGTGCATGTTGTTCTTCTTCTCCACATAGATAGCTCTTTGTTAGTGCTTCTTTAGTTTGCTTTGAAGTCAATGATGAGTGGGCCCCACAAGTCATACTCCCATAAATCCAAAATTCCAGCCAAAAAAGATGACAAGGAATATTATCTCGTTTGTGAATTTTCAGCAATTTTCTTTCCAACCAATCTTCTGATCACTCATTCTCCATCGATTGAACTTCCAAATCCGGTGATTTGAGTATCTAGATACATCTAAAATTCTAATCTTACTTCCAGTATATAGTTTATATATTTTTTATTTTATTTGTATTAATTTATTTATGTTTCTTATTTTGCGTGTAGAACCTAACATCGTCGAAGAAGTTTTTGACTAGCAAGAAGAGACCTCAGCCATAGAAGACAAGTCTTTCTTGACCATTTTGATCTAAGTTAAATTTAAATGCATTGCTATTTTAATAAAATAATAACTTGTGTTAAGATTACTAGTTAATCTGGCATTGTTATACCCTCATTTTATGTTGATATCCATGTACTATTGTCGCCTTAGGACAACCTTGTCTCAGCATTAAGATTATATTACTATTTGATTAGTTTTAAAACAGTAAAAGTGCTTAGACTAACTATTCAGTCAATATAACCCTATGGGTGGGAATAATGTTATCAAATCCCAAAGTAATTGTTTTTATCAAGTGTTTGGCAATAGGTATTGTTATTTGTTTATAAAATCAAATGATAAAAATAATTTAGACTTTGGTGGATGGTAAGTTTGGGTTGGTGCAGATTAAGCATGAGAACTTGTATTGTGAAAGTATCACCCTAGTCAATTAAGAACTAACGCTTGTCATTGTTCGAATTGAGCACTACCGTACAACCACAAGTCTAAATGGGTACGATCTAGCTAATTAATTTGCAATTGCTTAGTTTAGATTCCGTCAGATGACTGAATGTAGGGTGTCAGACAGTGGCATTACCACACTGCGGAAGAGGGCGTTTTTGACTTGGGCAGATTAAACCTATTCAGCAGTGAAACTTTAGCGAGTGGATTCTAGTTGAGTCGGCGCATTGTAAAGGCCTTATCAAGATCTCTCTGTCGTATACCTAAGGGAGTGTGCTTACCCGGTGGCAATATGAGATGATCATATTTATGGGTAAAGTTGTACAACATCTGCAAAACGTAAAACTATTCGAATAGTCGTGGTAGATTTATGGTTTTATTTTTCAATGAGCTTTTGGGAATCTCGGAGTGGTTAGAGCTCTTAGGTGTGTTCGTAGCTAGCGCTAGTTAGGTAGTCATAATTAGATTCATTGAACCTTCACAGTTAGAGCCTTAATATTAGTGTTGGTAGCTAGAACCTTCATTACAAATTATCTAGTTTCAGTTATTACAATTACTTTTGTCAAATTGATGTTTTGGGAATATATAATGGTAATTGAAATAAAAGTGTTGCTTTGTGTAAAAGAACCATATTATCCTTCCATTGTCAAGCCTTGTATATAATTGTATTTTTCCCAAGACTTGCGGATTACTCTATGTACTCACCTTGTAATCTACAAAAAATATCTCAGATGAATATGAAGATGCAGAAGGAGACTACGACTACTTTGCGTATAGCTTTGACGAATGATCCCGGAGTTCTAGGTCGCGCTTCCCCAGTCAATTGCTTGTGGCGTATTGATGGATTATCTTTGAAGTTTATTTTCTTTTGCTTCCCGCTTTGAGCTTGTGAGTTTGAGAGATCTTGTAATCTCATTTGTAATAAGTTACCATAAGGTTGGCACTCTTTATTATTAAAATCAATCGTTATTGGTTATGTATTCATTATTATTTGACGGTGTGCATTAGTTTTGATCCGAAACTAGTACAGTAATACACAGAGTGCTCGGATTCGGAAATCCGATTCCGACACCAATGAAGAAAAAAATAAGTTTGCTAAAAGTCAAGGAAAGAAACAGGTCTAAAGCTGAAAAAAAGAGCAAAATGCTCTCGTTGAGATTAGAACTCTTAAGACCTCCCGCTTACTGAACGGTAGCTCTAACCAACCGAGCTAAAAAAAGTGTTCTAGTTATTATAGGGAACGGTATTGACAAACTTTGGAACTTTAGATTATCCCAGGACAAATGTGAAACATCTAAAATATTACCCTCTTATATACTAGTAATACCTAACTAGTAATAATTTAGAACGTTGGAATTTCTCTGTCTTCGTGTAGGAATTTATTGTTTCCTGTAAAATTCGCGGTGTTTCAACAAGACCACATGCTGTTCCCTGGATTAATGGATTTGCCTAAAGTAGGGTTAGATTTAATTGGATCATTAATTAATCTCTCTGCTTTCGATTTGGACCGGATTGACACTGGGCTTCAGACCTTCAGTTCAGCCCAGTACCACACCATGTAATTTCCAACAAAGCCCAGGGGGTTCCTGAAAAAGATCCTCCTTCCACCCTAAGCAAAAGCTTCCCCTCGTCACCCAATATAGCTAGCCGCCCACACTCTCTCTCCTCCTCCTCCTGCTGTGTCGGCTCTCTCTCTCTCTCTCCTCCCACCCGCCGCAAAACCCTAGCCCTAAACCCCGCCGATCGCCGCCACCGCCGCCGTCCTGCTTTCGCGCTGTCCGGTTTGACCCCGGCCCGGCCAAGAAGGCAGGAATCTCCCCCGGCGGCGCCGCCATCGACATGGACGCGTTTGAGCGCCTCACCGCCGAGACCAGGCTCCACGGTTCGTGCTTCGGTAGGCCAAAGATTCGATCTTGCAACGAAAATTTTCGTTTGCCTGTGGAATTCCGAGGATTTTATGGGGGTATTGATGGGGTTTTGTGGGCGGCAGATGCGCTGATAGGGTTCGAGGCGGTGGAGGGGAGCGACGAGGAGGAGGAGAGGGCAGCGGCGGCGGAATTGCAGTGCCCGTTCTGCGGCGAGGAGTTCGACGGCGTCGGGCTGTGCTGCCACATCGACGACGAGCACACGGTGGAGACCAGGGCCGGGGTAATTTGATCTCAGCCTTAAGGGAAAGGTGTAATCTTTAGTAGTTTTTAGGTGTGCCTCTAGCTGCAAACATCAGGGTTCGTACTTAATGTCGGGTGTAACATGTAGGGGTTACTATTTCTGTAGATTTTGGAGAATGCCTGCGTGTGTGAGGTGATTTCAGCTGTCAAGCTAAGATTTTATTTGCGAAGGTAGGATTTTCGGGGTGTGTAAGTTGCTTCTGCTCGCATGCTAAGCGTTTTTGAGCTGCTTTTAGCTTCTAGGTAAGATTTTGGCCGCAAAGATGGGATTTCTGGGGCGTGTGTTTGAGCTGCCTCTATTTGTCGAGCTAAAATTTAGTAGCTAAGATGGGAATTTTCTGGTTCTTAAGGTGCTTTTGCTTATGTACAAAGCGTGTTTGAAATGCTTTTAGTTGTTGAGCTAAGATTCTAGGCGTGAAGATGGAATTTTCGGTGTGTATACCAAGTGTGTTGGAGCTGCTTGTAGTTGCTAAGTATGATTTTAGTTGCAAAGATGGGATTTTTTGGGTGCATAAGGTGCTTCCGCTTGTGTACGTAAGCCTGTTTGAGCTTCTTTTTCAGTTTTGAAGATTAGATTTCTTTTTTCTTGTTTGATTGTGCCACATTTGTGCAGTTTGTTGGTTGAAACTGTTAACTCATATCTCCTTTACTAAAAGTGCTTTCAAGTTATTATTTTTTGTTTCAAAATTCATGCTTTTAGTAGTAGAGATCTATTGTAATGTCATCATTGGTCAAAAGTTGGACATCTTAGCTTGCTTTAGGTAAGCATTTGTGCATTAAGTTATTAAGTTGTTGGATGCTTGACTTGCTTTTTCGGACTTTTATTCCTTAAATAGGCTTAATTTGCTCTTCTTTTGCGAGGAAGCCGGGCCTTTTTAGGTGCTTTCAGTGTAATGCGGTAATGTCTCCATTGGTTTATCAGTGAGTACCATTATTTCATTTTTAGTTGACAAGAATTGATTAAAAGATCCAACTATTTTGAAAATGGTTGGGAATTTAGCTTCTCAATGTTTAGGGCAATATGTAAACTTCATTATCTTTTTTAGGTATTTTAGCTGCAAGCTTTGGAGATTTTCTCCTTATGTTTTGTGCGACAGGATGGATATATTTTTTTGTGGTTTTCAGGGTATGCTATTGTGTTTCAGATCCTTTTAGTTATGGTGTTCGGATTGGGAGTAATAAGGTGCTTCTACCATAATGTTAGTACCGTTGAGCTGTTATTTCCTTTTAAAGATTATATTTGTCTAGCTTAATCGGGAATGTGGGTTACATTTGTGCAGTTTGTCTAGTTAATGTTTCAATCTATCTTTCCTCTGTGGTGATACATTTGATACATTAATAGATGCTTGAATTGATGTGAGTTTCATGTGGTTGATTTGATAGTATAATGTATATCTGGAATGTGTTTTGTGTCACACTTTTCATTGAAGACATGAATTATATGTTTTGGTTGGTTGGAAATTGGGAGTTTAGCTGCTTTTGGTAAATATTTGTGCATTATTCTTTTGGTGGTTGCCAGATGTGTAAGTTGCTATTAGACTCTAGTTCTTAAATGGCTTTATTTCTCCTACTTTTGTGAGGAAGCAGATCTTTTCAGGTGCTCTCAGTGTAATGTCTCCAATGTTCTAAATCATGATTATTGCGGTGTTGCAGCCCGGAAAAAGCTATTGCGGTAGCTATTGGACATCATGGTTTAATACGAAAATTTTGGTTAGATTGTTTTTGGTATTGTTTCAAAACACCATGAACCTAATAGCAAACTTTTTCAAAATACCATGAACCTAATAGCAAACTAATAAATGAAACAACAGGGCCATGTTTGACTCAGGATCACAGGTTTACAATATTTCATCGTCATATTGTCAACCTAAGATCCAATTGCACAAAATGTTGGATGCTCTCGACGGAAGTGGGGTTTAGGACAATGTTGCTCCCTTAACACTGGACAATATCCAGACCAAAGGTCACAGTTCTACTGTGTCCAAAGCAGTGGAGTGCTTTCATATGTAATTGATCTTAGAGTGGATAAGAGTTTTGCGAGGAATGGAACTGCAGTAGCATTTCTATAGTTTTGTTCCTCTGGTGGAAAATGCGGATTTAGTGATTGTCAAACTTTCTTCTGTATTTCATATGTAATTGATCTTAGAGTGGATAAGAGTTGTGTTTTTGTTCTTTGCTCGCAAGTCGTGAGGTAAGAAAAGGTTCTTCCATCAAGTGTTTGCTGATTTGATGCACCACTTAAGTTGACTGTACTCCTTTTTTTTTCCAATTTCTGTTGTTTGTGCGATTCCTATTACTAGGGAGTGATCTGTTCTTTTGTAGAAGCTATTCCCGTTCATTCAGCTTGGGAGAACACAATATGTGCTAGTTATTGAAGTACACAGTGGTCTGAAGACTGTTGATGCTGACTTAATTGAGCCATATACGTGTCATCTTGAACTGATATGTTTTAGATTCGATAATCTAATCCTAAGGTGCTTCATTAGATACAATTCTCTAGTGGTTGTCTTCTTTTTCTTGTGCTAGGGGACTAACTTGTTTCCTTTGCATTAAACTGAAAAACTATAATTTTCATGTGAAGAACTAAGGCTATCAAAGCTGCTATATATTAGATTGCAGTTGTGCTATTCCAATTCCGTGAAGGTTAAGCTTAATCTATGTACAATCCTACAGCTGTCCATTTGCTTCCTTTGTGCATTCATTAGTCCTATCCAGGTCCAAGCACATTTTTTGGTAGTCACATAGTTATCAAACCAGAACCGGAGGCTGGTCTGGTCCAGTTTGCTTGAAGGATTGTTTTTAGCAAAAAAATAGGAAAAAGAGGAAAAAAGAGAAGGGGTAAACATTATTTCTAGGAAAAAAGAGAAGGGGCTAAACATCATTTCTAGGGGGGAAAAGAGAAGGGGGTAAATGACATATTTTATTTGGATGCGGAGATCAGGGAGCGAACCCAACCTTTTGCTCCACACGCAAGGGATTTTCCAGCCTTCCTATCTTACTCTTTGTTCCTTGTTTTGTTTTTTGGTTATTTCATGTATGTCCAATTTGCACATTGCTTTTGTCTGCTTACTCTCTGTTTTTTTGTTTGGTTATTTCAGGTATGTCCAATTTGCACACATAGGGTTGGGATAGACTTGGTTGGGCACATCACCTCACAGCATCCCGGTTTCTTCAAGGTATCATAATTATCATTACTTTCAACGGGCATCATTATTCATGATTCAATTAATTCCAACAATGTATATCTGAAACTGTATGTAATAGATAGTTGTTATTGATCAATCATTTAATCATGATTGGCAATTCAGGAAACCAGATCATTAAGTATTTATTGTTTGGCTCCCTTAACCAAAATCTACGTGCAGGGTAGGTGGAGAAACCGGCGATTTTCATCTGGATCACATTCTTCATCGCTTGCCTTATTGAAAAAGGATGTGAGGAACCTGCAGTCCCGTTATGGTGGATCCTCGCATGCTGCCTCACTTAACACAGTGCCTGATCCTCTACTCGCCTCTTTTGTCGGTAACTTCATTGAAGTAGATTTGCCAAAGGATGAACAGCAAGAGTTCTTGGATGAAACGAATGAGAAAAGTGATTCCTTAGAGCAGAAAGCAGCAGAAAGGTAATGAAAATTTGTTCACAATCAACATGCTTCCTTCACTTGTATCACTGTACACCAAGGGTTTAGTGTTTGCTTCATAATTCGTAGTCAGTGATTGCAAAATCTATCAGTGAGTACAGTTCATGAAATTATTCACTTTAAGAAGGCTATTGGTGTCCTTCTATATCAAACATGTCTGATAAATAGTGATATCATATGAACATATTTCCTTTTTACCAATGATTGAACCTATGTCCGTCATGATGATGCACTGACTTTGGTGTGTTCTTTGCCAGTGCTGATGAGCCTTTGCTCCCTGAGGTTAAGGAGGAGAGAACTAGGAGGAGCCAATTCGTGCAGGGGCTGGTGTTGTCCCTGATGTTTGATGACATATTGTGAAGAATGGTTCATTACAAAAAATTGATTGAGAAGGCAGCTCTTGCTTCCACCAAACAGTGTCATACCAAGCGTAAGTTGCAGCCACCACAGCTGTTGTGACTTCGCTGATTTGCCATCAGAAGATGGCTACATTGTTCTAGGATGATGAGAAAGATGAATTTGTGAATATGATGAACATTTCCTCAGTATGCGTCAGTGTCGCATGAACAATAAGAGTATATGTATAGTTTGGTAATATCATGAGTACCTGAGATGTCAGGTACTCCGGGGACTCTGTGGCCCTGATTGTATGTATATTGGGAGGCCAAAAGACTGCCGAAATGAATCATCTTTATTCCAAACCTTCCATTTCATAATGTATGTGTGGGTGTGCGTATTACTGGGAATGCGTTATGTTGCCCAAGATCAAATATTGTGCTGGAATGCGTTCTGCCATTCGCAATGATAGTGCCAAGCTGCTAATTTCTTAACTCAGGGTGCTTATCGTTTGCAATCAATTTTCATACGTGAGTCGTGGTAGGGATCTGGAGTTGTGGACTTAACAATGTGGTTCATCAAATCAAGGTGTACAGGACCAGGGTTTACATTTCTCGCAATAAAATCAACAGAATTTTAAGCCATCCATTCGCATCAAATCCATGCATTCCAATAAACAAAATATATCATTTCATTCAACCTTTGGGATGTAAATTCAACTCGAAATATTAACATCAGACAGGAAACATCAGTCTAGAAACCATTGACCATAGTTAACTAGAAACGAGCATCACAACAACATTGCACTAATCGATTTACTCTCTTTGATTCCCAATTTCTCGAAAGGTTTAAACTTAAAAACAGACGCCATAAAATATCTTCTAGGGTTCCTACATTGATCGTCATTCATGCAACATTTGATGTATCTCTGATATCCTTGAATGAATCACACACTCCAGGATGCATCCATGGACATGAGTGTCCACCTGGAATCTGGCTCTGGGACCCAGTATCCAACTACTGCAAAGAGAGACGACATTACAGGTTCAGTGATGCTCCATTGCCCCAGCACCACGTCCAATGAAATTGCAGGATCAGTGGCACTTGATCAAGCAGCCTTGGCAATGGGACACGAGGCTCGCGAGATGCCTTTTGCAAACAGTGGTACGTACTTACTCAACAAAAAAAAACTAATCTGAATGTACGTAGTAGCTAGAAATATTCCAGTTCCAACAGAAATCACTGACCTGAATGACATGTTCTTCGCAGATACTTTGGTTTCGCCATGGTTTCAACTTTCAACCGGAACCATTGCCGGCTCAGTATGATCATGACGAAGCTCCTTCCATAAATGTTGCAGCCGATCTTCTCGTATTCTCGAGGCACAGCAGCTTCCGGCCGAGCAACTTCCATGAGATGCACGAGCACTGGGAGCAGAACCAGATGTCTGAAGATTGGCTCGGCGACGACATCAACAACCAACTACAGTAGTTCATGGGCATGAAAACTTTAGTTTTTGAGAAAATTGATACTAGGCCACTAAACAGTGTCCCGCTTCTACAAAATGGCACTGAATAACACTCTCTTTATTATATGCCATAGAATTGCACTGAAATTCACTTATATGCCACAGACGTTAGTGCACTATTAGTGCAGGCCGTTATATTTAAAAAAAGACCAAAATGCCCCTACGAAAAGACCGAAGAGAAAATTTATTTAAAATAGAAAACAACCTCTAAAAATTATGACAAGACACAGGGGTGTTGTTCAATATGTTAATGAGCTAGACAAAATATTTCAAGGCACTGTTCAAAGAAAAATTTCAGATTTTTAATTTAAATTCTAATAAAGGCTACTATTTACAAATAGAGACTAAATGAGGTCTAAAAATTCTGAAATAATTATCACATGCTTCTACAGTGAATTTGTCCTGGTTTATAAAATAGCTCAAATAGGCTGATTTTGGAGTTGAATTTGAAAAATGGATAAAATGGAAAGATCAGTTCATAAAATTTTATATTTGAGTTGTACACTACCCCAATAACCCACTAACAAATTTTAATATTTTTGGCTAAGACAATTTCCCCTATATTTAATTTTTATCGCAGAGGTAGATTTTGAACTGAGAGCAAAATCGTCTTTTTGCAGGGGTAAACGAACCCTAACTGATACCAATGACATATAATTGAATATTAGTGTAATTCAATGGCATATAATAGAGAGTGTTTTTTAATGGTATTTTGTAGAAGAGAATGCTATTCAATGGCATAGAATCAATTTTCTTTTATTTTTTGCAGATAGAAATGTTCATGAAACTGATGATCAGCAAGGTACTTCTGGCAGTCATTCCAAGCAGTTCACATTAAAGAGGCTTGGATCCGTGCGAGTGACACAAAACGGCGAAGTAAGTAATGGTTGTTATATAATTGCTCCTGGAATAAAGAATTTCTTATGTAATTCGAGTGCACCTACTTTCTTATCCTTCAGAGTGAAGTTGACATATTTCACAATCTTATGCGGGACCAAACCCTGTTTTCAGTACTCAAGAGACGGGACCAAACAAATTGCATGGTAGTTTAGTATATTTTCTTAATACTATTTGCTATGAAATTATCCTATTATCCCCCGGCCAAGAAGCATCAGGGATGTTAAAGGTTGACCTTTTCTCTGCTGACGCAGATGAAATGTTCCTTCTTAAGGAATGCTTTTTGTATTTTTTACAAAATTAAAATTACACAGATCCTAAAGCAGCTGCAGTGTTTAATGGTTAGCAGCAAATCACCCCCTCGATTTCTTTAGGATCACTGCAGTTCTTTTTCAAGAAAGCATTGAACCATTTCTCTGGCTGGTTTCTTTCTTTCTTTTGACATTTCCTTGAAATCAACAGCTTAGACAAAGAGAGGATCTAAAATCTCTTGTTGGGTTCCTACATTGGCCATCATTCATGTTGTTAACTTTGCTCCAGGAGAAAATGCACACATCGCAAATAAACTGAGAGAACACAGGAGAATTTCTGAATTTCTTTATTCTCTTATTTGCTCCCTTTTTTCTTTCTTTTGTTCTTCTTACAAAACTAGCTACAAGGTTTCTCAATATATAGACTAATAACTTACTAAATTTTATGCTTAACACCTTACGACCACCAGCGCCACAAAAAGAGATGTCCTCCATCTTCATCCAGCATGTTACACATTGGACAAATAGTATAAAGATTTGACCCCTCTCCTTTTAACATTCATCCGCAATTGCAAGCTATTATGGGCAAATCTCCATAGAAAATGCTTCTCTTTGTTTGGAATGCATTCGTCCTATATACGGTTCCATATAAAATTTGCATGCGCAGCTTCAGAATTTTCCTCCTGGCCAGCACTTGGATCTTGTTCGCTCATGAAAATCTTGTATGCCGATTCCACAGAGAAACATCCCTTGCTATCATAGAACCAAGCCAACTGATCTTCCATGTCCTCCCTCAAAGGAATTCGTTGAATTATATTGACTTCTTCAGCACAGAAAGTCTGTTCTAACAGGCTGAGATCCCACTGCCCAGTAATAGGGCCAATTAGTTCGTACACTTTACAAATTAAACCATTTCCTCTAGTAGACAGAACCCACCTTGATCTTTCTCTAGGCTACCATGGATCTGTCCAAACATCTAACCTGGAACCATCACCAATCCTCCAAATTAGTCAAAGTCAGCAACAACTGTTGGCAAGGCCGAAATGTTTATTATGTAACGTAGTTTTACACAGCGTACAATTAAGTTCTCGTCCTTCTAATGTAGAATCTGTAGGGTGTAAAATTGATGTATATATGTTTATATGTCTGCGAGTGTACAACTGCCATGTGTGCCAGGAGAACACCACAGTTTCGCACAGCATTATACCATGGGAACAAATGGGGGCAACTCAAAGAACTTTGAATATACACACAAATTGTGCCTTAAACGAAATCGTAAGGGTTTAACATGGTATGCTGTTACGATCACGGATCATAAGGTAAGCTCACGATGCTTCGATACGGTACACTGTATGATGATGACCAGCTAAGCCACTCAAGTTCTCTCTAAGATAACAAAAATTCTCTTTCGGCTTAGGTGCAAATAGCTAGTCTCAGCAGCAACAAGCGAATGCTTGAACTCCACACCCAAAAGGGATCACCATCTGGAACAATAACACAGGAGTTCCACTCTTAAATTGAATGCACATAGATACACTGAGAGAAAGTGTTCCAGGAATAATAAAGTTTCAGAATCCAGTACCTGTCTACCTGACAGTTGGCGAATGACGTTACTCGGAAGCACCAACATAACCATTGGAGTTATTTGCATGTGTACCCAGGCGTTCAGTTGCTGCCAATATTAGACCTACATAGCAAATAAGCAAATCATATAGCAGTTATATCATGCTGAGAAACCAGAACAGATATAGACCATGGTACTGCATTCATAGGAGCTCAATTCACAAAAGAACAAAAAATGTAGACACATTTTTGTCACAATATTTGGAAGCTAAATATGCCTAGTTTTCAAATTTTGAGTTTGGTATTTGATTGTTCATACCTGTAAATGGAGTGACTAGTTTTCAAATTTTTTGAGTTTGGTAGTTGATTGTTCATACCTGTAAATGGAGGCGAAGGTCTTCGAGGCCTCGACTTGAATTCTGGATGGAATTGAACACCTATGTAAAATGGGTGGTCTCGTAGCTCTACAATCTGATCATAGGTTGAAGCAAGCTCAGGCTTAACCAAAACAAAACAAATCAAGAAGGATGAATCGGCTGTTTGTTTGGTACCTCCATCCTATTTCCACTTTCATCATCGCAACCAACAAACTGAAGGCCTGCTTTCTCAAGCATTGGAACAAAGGCAGGATTGACCTATTGAACAGACAAAAGAATAAGCACTTCCAACTTCCAAGCATACAGGTATAATGGACACATAAAATAACAGAGTTTAGTAACTAAAATTCATGGAGTACCTCATATCTGTGGCGATGACGCTCATCTACATGTGGACGACTTCCATATCTAACATGTACATTTATGTCCAAGTTAGAAGATGAAATAAGAATTGTGATAAGGCACATGTAAGAGATGGTCAATACTAAGGTCGTGCGTCATATTTTAATTAATCCACTAAGGCTGCATTGGGAATGTGATGCAGTGAAACAAGAACTTTCGAGAAATTGTTTTAAGGAAAGCTCCTGACAACAAGCTGTGCAAGACAAAAAAATTTCATGGCGGTGGCAATGGATCAACATTCCAAACAAACTAGCATTCAAAAGCTCCAAATAATATCTGTTAACCAACAAAGGATGCAACATCCTTACAGTTTTGATGTAAGACAATCTGGTTTGCAAAATAATGTTCTCCGGCAACCCAACCTCATCGTGTTTCCCATGTGTGTTTTTGAAACCTGAACAGTTAATTATCAAAGAATTAGACCATGTTCTGTCCTTGTCTTGCACAAAACCGGATAAAGAAGTACCTCAGGCATGTACATAACAACACGAGATGGTGTGTCTGTGTTGAACTCTTCACTGTCTGCATCTCCCAGGCCCAAAACCTACAAAAGCATCCTTAAAATGAGAGTCTATAAAGATAAGTTGAACAGTAAGTAATAAAAGGAAACATACACACATGTCTAGACATCTCAATCACCGATATCTGCATTCCCAAGCAAATGCCAAGGTATGGAACTTTATTCTCACGAGCATATTTTGCAGCCAATATCATCCCAGATATTCCACGGTCCCCAAATCCTCCTGGTATTAAAATGCATGAGGAACCCTGAAAATTTTAGCATTTACAAATATTATATATTATAACTTTTAAAAGACTGAGTTTACATAGCCACAATAGGAACCAAAGATAATTGGCATACTCACCTTAAGAGTTTCCCAAGCTTTAGCATGGTCATCTGGTGCCTATACAAAAATTATGTCATGGTGAGGCACAGTCACACAGACACACATCCACACAAGGGAGGACACACAGAGAGGGAGGCCACACATAATAGAATTGCTACATTGACTACTGACTATTGAATGCACTACTGATGTTGTCATTGCAAATAAAATGACCTTATACGGCAAGCATGTTGAGCTAGTAGCCTAGTACAGATACAATGATATCTGTAGCAGAGATACTTATTGGCAGTTCGGCGCCAAACATAAAACTGATCATTGATTGATCAGGTGCTACTGTGCTAGTACTGCAGTTAACCTATCCTATGAATAACAAATTGTTAACGGCTTACATTTGTTGCAGTTGCATCTTCAAGATCTGAAGCTGCAATCCACTGGACAGAAGGTTTCAATGAACATGCAACACTGGCATGTAAGAGAGCCTGCAACAAATCGAGACATGCATGCATGAATTAGAAACAATCTTTATACTTTATGCATAACAAATGAGTAAACAATGTATCAATAGTACCACACAGGAATGTGGAAGTTGAAAAACCTCAGCTGTGTAAGTGTGTAACTACTAGAAATTAATTGTTTTTACAATAGGCATCTATAAAGAATAAATTGACAACATACTGACATAGTTATTGCACAATATGCACTAGCACAAATCTTAGAACTACTGAACTCATTTTCACCATAGGCAAGTTTAATTGAATATTACAATGAATAATGTACGACAAGCATAAGGTATGTAGCTAGTACATACATTTTCTATATATTTAAAAAATGATTCGTGACCTACCTTCACCACTGATAAGTAAGAATCTGTCAGATTAGTATACTTCCCAACCAAAGCAATTTTAACCTGCATGATGTTGATATCCATTCAAATTTATTATGCACCAGGGAAAAGAATCAATCGACAGACAACAGTCAAGAGTTGTATAACAATACTAACAGAGTTATTGAGGTTATCGTATGACTCAACCATCTGTGTCCAATCTTGTAACTCAGGGGGTCCAGCAGACCTATAAAATAAAACATGAAATTGCTTCCAGGTTAATGCCATATATAAAATTGGTAATGCCACGAAATTACAATAAATATGACATTATCAATTCACAAATCACATACCAATCAAGGATGAACAATCCTTTTCACATTAACTAAAAATGCATCAAACATAGCCCAGTCATAGAAAGTGTAAGCTAATTATGTACAATCCTTTTCACATTAACTAAAAATGCATCAAACATAGCCCAGTCATAGAAAGTGTAAGCTAATTATGTACGAATATCGGCAGTGCACAAGCTTTCAAAGACTATGAGTTAAAAAAATTACAAAATTTCCTATGTGCACACTTAACCTTTTTTTTTGAAACAGTCATAAGCATTTATTTCAGTAATTTTCAAACTCACCTGGCAAGGTTTAGTTGTTTGATTATAGCCTCGTGAGCCTTTTGGTTCTGAAAGTAACACATGTCGAAATCTTGCATCAGAGAAATGACTAAATACAAGTCATATCGATTCAATATCTTCCTCTACTGAGTGAACGCTAAGCTTTTAGCCGAAGATTGGAACTCACTCTAAGAATGAGTGGAACATGCCATAAATTTGGAACATCATGGATGTTAAGTATATTCTCAACCTACAAGAAACAAGATAGGATGTAAATAGGAAAACACTGGGAACAAAATGGCATCTTTCAAATTTATAATCATAAAAGCATACCGGAACATGACAAAATTGCGAAAGCTTCTCCTTAACAGATCCTATTAGTGGCTGAAAGTTCAGATAAACATAGCTTAGATTACAAAAGAAATCAAGACAAGAAAACAAAAGGACTACCGCACCAAAAACATACAATCAGTCATGAGGTATCAGGAGTAAGCAAGAAAGGAAATGGCTGCTGGAAAAGGACTCTTTATGATAGGAAAAGAAAGTGCAAAGTCAACATCAAATGCTCTAAAACTAGTGTTCGTTAGATGGAAAACACACCTTTAACTCAGAGAACGACCTTGAGAAAATAAAAAAAATCAGTGATAGAATAAATGAGAGATACATATCTTAAAGCATCCGCTATTAGCATTCCATGTTTTTCATGTTCTTCGCATTACCTGTGCTGATCGGCATGCTAGAAGATCAGGAGTCAGACCCAAGGCCCTTAATTCTCGTACACTGTGTTGTGTTGGCTTAGTTTTCTACAAAATGGGAAATAAGAATGTCAGGGTCCTACATTGGTGATTATCAGTTGTCATAATAGATGACTTGAATAATGCAATGCAATTTTTTTCTCATGTCAGAGTAGCAAGACGTGATGAGCTGAATTCATGATTGAAGAAAGGGAGAATTACTTGCTCACCAACTACACCCAATACCGGAACAAGGCTCACATGTATGAGGCAGAAATTGTCCTTGCCTAGAAAATATATAAGAATGATGAATGCCATGTCCAAGTATGAGCACTAACAAGTGGGAAGTTTTTTTAATAAAAAAAAAAGCTGCATGGCTTTGTGGCATATCAATGATAGCATGTGAATACTCATTTAACCACAAAAAAAAGAAGGCAGTGCGGACTAAATAAGTTTGCACTATGGTCCAATAATTCCTGAAGAAATAAATGGAAAGAGAGATAAATGATACAACAGTTACAGAAGGCTCGTAAACTCGACACATTTCTCAGCAACCATGGGATATGGAAATTAAAATCACGACCGGAAAATCCAACAATACCAAGAGAGAATGACAACTGGCGCAGAGCTTCAATGAATGGCATTGATTCGATATCACCTGAAACAAGAAGAAAAATCAATTTCTCTTCTACAAAAGTGGCATTCCATACGATGTCCAAAAACCCTACCTACAGTGCCCCCCAATTCAATAACACAAACATCAGCTGGACGAGTCTGCCCATCCACAGGAACAGAGGACACTGATTGTATCCAGTGTTTTATTTCATCAGTTACATGAGGAACAACCTGAAAACATTACAACTGTAAGAGTTTCATAGTTTGTCATATAGGCATTCTGTACATACATTACCATAGCAGTGAATGGCACAAGGGAATTACCTGGACCGTCTTTCCAAGATAGTCGCCTTTTCTCTCCTTCTCAATGACAGACTGGAAAAAAAAAGCATCCACTGTTTACAAGCTCAAGTGGCAACCAGCAAGCATTTTCCATGGGGGAATGCTCACCTGATATATCTTTCCAGTGGTAATGTTGTTGTCCCTCGTCAGAGTAACATCCAAGAAACGCTCATAATTCCCTAAATCCAAGTCAACCTATATATTTCAAACGTCAGGCACAATCGCACAAGACAGCACCAAGACTGTAAGTGTAACACTATATGAGTTACATGCAAGCATCCGAAAGGTCATACCTCTCCACCATCGTCAAGTACAAACACCTCACCATGCTCAAAGGGAGACATTGTCCCAGCATCTGTGTTTAAGTATGGATCTGCAAAACCAGGAAATGGACAATAGCAAGACTAGTGCCAGATCAAAGCTGAGGCACCTCCAAACTTGATAAACTCTGCACATGGGAAGCACACCCAATGCAAAATCACCCAATAAAAAACTCTCTGGTTTAACCCTTTTTGTACAAAATAAACAAAAAAATCCAGAAAGGCGGCCATCTTTACACAGAACCCCCTCCCCCAATTCCACTCACAAAAAGGACTTGGAAGAAGAAAAAAGATTGACCACAGTGCAGCAAAACAATTCCAATCCACCATGCACGTCCCAATTCTAACAAAACGACACTCAAAAGGCACATGTTTATCCCTAATGATCCGAAATAACCTCCACATTGGAACCAAAAGCCTGCCTAAAACCCAAAAGGGGTGCTACCTTTAGGCAACTAAAAGCTACAATTAGTAATAGTAGTAGTGAGACGACAGGCCTTCAGAGCTTCATATCAATTACACAATTACACCACACGGCTTCATCAGCTACCGACGGATTGTTTTCTCCAGAAACGCGGGCGCCTTTTGGACACCAAACAACCACCACAAGAACGCATTACGCATCAATCATCATCACCACTGTGTAGGCTGAATCAATAACTGGAACGCCCAAACGAGCAACCTATTATTCATCCATCCATCCCAAATTCCGACTGGAAACCAGAAAATTAATTCGCCTTTTACCGTCCAATCTCCTAATTGAGGAAGAAAACAAAATTCGGACCAAATCATGGGAAAGCGACGCATACTAGTATACTACACGAAGAAATGTACACAAATGCGGCATCATTACCCACCGAATTCGACCAAGAATTCAGAGAAGCGCAAGATTTTCTAGGGTTTTAGGCACACCAAGCGCCCGCACTCGATACGCAAAGGAAGAAGCGCGCTAGTCGGACGCAGATAGACGCCGATTCCTAGGGTGGGCGCACCAAGGCAGAGCAGAACCCCAGCCCGGGACCCCGACCGGAATCGCGCGCAAGTCCCAAGAAACGGAAGGGGAGAACCGCGCCGGAGCAGGGAGGGGAGAGGAGAGGGGCGCGGACCGATCTTGATGCAGGTGACGCGGAGGCCGCAGGACTTGAGGACGACGCCGACGCTGCTGGCGGTGACGCCCTTGCCGAGGCCGCTAACGACGCCGCCGGTGACGAGCACGTACTTGGTGGCCGCCCTGCCATCCTCCTCCCCCTCCGCTGCAGCCATGGGAAAGCGAGAGAGATTGGAGCCCGAGTAGCAGGGATATCCCGGGGGAAAGAATGGAAGATGTTGTGTTTCCTTTCCTTCTCTTCGGACTCATACCACCCTCTCCCTCCCTTGATTTTTTGCCCTCACCGGTTAATAAGAAACAAAAATGATTTCGGGTAAATTTTATTTTTCTAGGCCTCGCTTGAAATTTCCCCTGACTCCTACGAGAATTGAAGTCTTTTTCTTCATGAAATCTTTACGTTCTATACATACCCCCGAAGTTAATTCGTGACCAGAACAATCCTCTCTATACATCATATTTATTTTGGCTTGAGCTTTTAGTGTTTGACTTACTTTTTATTATTCTCAAAACTTATCTTTTTCTGACTTTTTATTTTTTTTTACTTTTTTACCAGTTTTTTTTCATATTTGTTTGCATTGTTCTTAATAGGTTAACTTGTTTTTCTATTTTTAGTTTTTAAAATTTAGTTACGTTCATCAGCTATAGTGTAATTTTAGCTAATTGCAGTATAATTTTAGCTATAAATTAACTTATTTTAGTCTAATCAAGTAACACCATAGTCGATTCGATGCTATAAATAGAGTTGTTTAGATCTTCGTCCGCATATTCGGATTTTTGCATTGTTCTGTTTGTTTCAAGCAAGTGGCTTACTCGGAGCAGGCATCCGTCTATAGTATTACTTTGTACTTGCTACTAAACAGATTAATAGATGGATTTTTTTCAACTACAGCTAGCTGATGGCTCAGGATTTTTTTTGTTCTAACGTGAGTATTTGTATGAATAAACCGAATATCAATAAACCATTTTAAAAAGACTATCTTGATAGGCTACTTTGAGAAAACGACGTACAAATCATCCTATTTATTTATTTAGAGAAAGTCATAGACAAAAAAAACAGAATTAATAAGTTTAGCTAGGCTAGATGCAAAGTTTGCTTCTAATTTAGCTTATACGTATACGCCCTTATCTCGCGGCAGCCAGGAGCGGTTATTAACAAGCAAAAAAACTTGTAATTTTATGGTTGCCTTCGTTTTGGTTTATATAAGATGTTTTTCTACCGTAAATGATTTTTCTATAGTACCTAATTTTTAAACGATATGTTTTTCAAGACAGAATTTACTAGTTGATTGTAGTACAGACTGGAGTGACTTTATTCATATCGACCAAAATCATACACGAGTATTTCTTGGCCGGGAGAGGAGGGAGAGGAGGGTGGCTCCAAGGGAGGGAGGGGCGTCGGGGTAGGGAAGGGAGGTGGCCGGGAGGAGGGCGTCGAGGCAGGGAGGAGGCGAGAGGAGGGAAGCGGGGGGGAGGAGGGTGTCGGGGTGGGAAATGGGGCCGAGGCGGGAGGGCCACCGGGATGGGAGGAGGGGCCGAGGGAGGCGTCCTCGGCCTCCCTCCTCTCCCCCCACCTCGGCAGGCCTGGTGCCGCACGGTGGCCAAACGACAGGCCATTAGCCTCCGGCTATTAGTGCTTAATCATCTATTTAATTACACGCCGCTCAAATCATTTTTAGAGGTAGCAAAGTGGTGCAAAAAATTACATAAAAATTGTACAACGTAACACACTGCATCATGAAGCTCCATAAAAAAATTCATAATTTTTCATGACCATTTTCTACCTCTAAAAATTCTTGGAGCGATGCATAACTGCTTAATCGTCTGATTAATTATGAGTCATCTCAAGAATTTTTAGAGATAGCAAATGGCTTCGAAAAATTGCGAAAAAATTACACAACGTACCACGATGCTTCGGAAAGCTCCACCAAAAAATTCATAATTTTTTGAGCTCATTTGCTATATTTACAAATTCAAAAATTTATAACGTAAAATTACGAATTTAAGCAGATATAATCACCTGCCGTTTTGTAGGCAGACGGCGGGCCATCTGCCATCTGCTGGCCGTATGGCAGGTGCCTGCCGTCTGCTAGCTGAACAGTAGGTGCCACATGTCGACTGTTGGGCACCGCCACCGCCGCCACCATGTCCAGGTCATGATGCCCTGACCACCACCGTCGCCTCCATGGACTCTCCTCTCCTCACAACTTGTACTGCTCTTCTTGGAGCTCTACTACTTGTGGATTAGTACAGTGTTTAGCAGTACGTAGTAACTACTAGTAAGTTTTGTAGTGGCAAGAAGCTATGAACTGAAAAAAGTTTTAATCTTTTTTTATCGAAAAGGGATTAATGGGATGTTTATCTCTTTTGTAGTAATTTTATGGTGATGTAAGTGTTGACTACTGAAGAAAATGGTGTTCTTTCTGATGCTCCTTGTTGCTCTTCATAGAGTTCTTTGGTTCAGTGCTTGTGGTGGTGACATTGTAGCGGCAAGAAGCCAAGAACTGGAATTTTTGTGCTTTTCATGGGAAATATTAATTTGGTTTGGTTGTTTACATTTTCTAATTTATTTGGTTTAGTTTTGATATTTGTATATGTAAATTGGGGCATGTTTGTTTATGGTTGTGGGGAAATTGCATGCCTTTTAGCCCAATAGAAGCTGTTGTTTAGTTGCTGCATAGTACTTTAGTATGATGACAGCAGCAAGAACAAAGGAGAATCATTTTCATGGTTTGGCAAAAAATTATCATTATACATGTTTCCTGATCTTGGTAGGTTCATGTTAATATGGACAATGCTCTATGGATATAATTACAATCCTTAAAGGGTAAATCTTAGTTAGATCTGGAGTAAGATCATGGATAGGAGTAGTGAGTAAAAGTAAGGAACCAGCAAGAATCTGGTGTGATGATACTCCTGTTCTTCATGGCGGCTGCTTTGCACTAACTGGAGATAAATGAGGCACATATTGGTTGGCGAGTTTCTCTGAGAAAACAGCCTCAATCTGAATGGCTGAAAACTGAAAAGAAAAAAACAGTGAAAACAATGCATCTTGTTGCAGTTGCATCCTGGTAATAATGCTGTTGCTAACTGCTCCTGCAATGGGATTAATTAAGGACAGGAACATCTGACATGACATGACAGTTCTTTTTATCCTGTTGCTTCTTGGGTTTAGTAACTTCTAAGACATAATCACAACACCAGGGGGTAATAAATCAAAACCGTATGGCTAATTTACTGCAATGTTCTTAACTGTTCTTTCTTCTTCCTTTCAGAAATTTTTAGCTGTTATAGATAGAGAAGTAAAGATAAGGTACTCCCTCTTAGCCTTGGTTAGTGAAGGTTGTTTGCATCTGGGACTGGATTACTGGAAGGCTTGTGCTGTCAGATCTTCAGCACTGAAATGCTCCACTGTTCTTAGGTTTGTTTCCAGAACTAGAACTTCCAAGAATATGTTCGTTTTGGGCGATTTAATTTCTATCTGGAAAGTTTTTTAAAAAAACACACACACAAGAAGTTTGTGTGTCATTCCATTTAGAGGATAAAGAGTACAAACATTAGACTGTCTTTAGGCAAAGCCTGAAAATGAGGCTTCAGGCCGGAAAGAAAACAAGAGAAAAGAACAATATAGGAGGATTTATATATGGGAAGTTAAGAACATTGAATTCAGTGATCTGAAAGAGGTGTTGGTGGAAGGTTGTTGTTTTTCTACTGGTAGATATAATTCCCTTTATACCCGTTCATGCTCAGTTATCAACCCGTCGTCTTTGGGAGAATGCCAACTTCTCTTCCACTCATGAATTATCAAGTATGTACAATGGAACAAGAAGATTTGGCTCTCTGTGTTCGTTTGCATTTTGAACAGGACAGAAATCGGTAGACATGCTACATGGCATTGTTCAAGTAGACATTCAATGTCTATCTCAAGCACAATTAAGCAACATCTAACTGAATTAATTTCAAATCATTAGTTCCAGATGTTGAAACTAGGTTTAGTGCGATCTGTGAACCTCTCAACAAAATATTTCCTGACAAAAGGGAGTTAAGTAGTGGACAAAAAAATAAAGAACAAAGGTATATCAGACAAAGCTAGACACCCCACAGTCTGATCTATTCCAATGAACCAACAAACATCTGCATGCCATCTAGAATCACATGCTGCCTGTGATCCAAACCAGATGTTTGGCATTCCAAACACGCAATGGCAGATACACTGATTCAAACTTCAAAGCATGGTGTAAGCATACCACAATGCTAGCAATGAACATGTGGTTCTTGGTTCTTACCTAATATCGCCATGGAACTCTTATTCCACACCGCAACCCGCACGCCTGCAGGGAAGTAAAGCATTGGTTGAACAATAGGCATGGCGACGTGTTCAATTCATCAATTTACAAGGATTTCTTGAAGAGTTATGGTAGAATCTGTACGGTCAAAAAAATTAAACTTAAAGCATTAGTAATGTAAAAGTATACCGAATGACTATATAAACATAATATTATTGAATTTATCTTGCGTAGTAATTTTATAATATATAGTTTTTATTATTTTTGCTATTATATTATTGCGACCACCGAAACAAAAGTTTTTCGTCACCATGTCATGTCATATAATGTCATATAAGTTGATGAGATGAAACTCACCCGTTGGTCCCTAATTTGTGAAATGATGGAAGGAGTAGCAAACTAGACTACCAATTATGTCTAAACCGTGTTATCCAGTAGATTTTAACAACCATGGCTGCTGTCCTTAAACACATGCTATTTTAGAGGTTGACTCAGCATTTGTAGGAGCTGTTGTCCTTAAACACATGCTATTTTAGAGGTTGACTCAGCATTTGTAGGAGCTGTTGTCCTTAAACACATGCTATTTTAGAGGTTGGCTTAGCATTTGTAGTAGCCATCGTTTACATTCATGCTTCCTCGCTTGTTCAACTCTTCAGCTGCTTTGTCGTTCTCACTGTTTCCACCAATTATTACTAACACAACAAGACATATACCTCTGATATCAAAGATAATGTTTTAGCTTTGAGGACACGAATTAAGGATTAAGAAAAAATGACCTTGTTGCTCTTTATTTATTCCTATACTTTAATGTTCCTCCCTGAAAACATTGGGAAGAAGAGAGGTTGAGGGAGATATTTCATTTATTCATTCGATGAGGGTATAATAAGAACAGAGATAAAAACATCTCAAAACTTTATAATGACTTGTATTTAGAGAGAAGTTTATAAGGCTAAGAAAACTTATATTTGGTATCTAAGGGAGTACTCGGTTCTTCCTAATTCTCAGCCTGAATTTTCATGAATTAATTAACCACACGTACGCAATAGAAGAGGTCATATTCTTTGCTCCAGTTGAAGCTGAATGCATAACCATGTGATAATGAAGCAGTAAAAACAACTTGTTATTGAAGTAGAAGAAAAGGCTTCTATCAAGCAGTAAAAACAACTCTTGCATTTTTTTTTCGAGAGTAGTTGCTCTTGCATTCTCAGAATCACAGACAACTTCATACTTATTGCTCTATCAAACTTGTATAATCCGCCATAACAATACCATAGTGTCCATTGTTACCTACCTCATCAGTGACAAACAGCAAAGCAAACAAAGCTCCACTCGGAGCACGAAAGACCAAACAGACGAGAACAGAGCTGAATAATTTAGATCATGATAAACTAGCTAGATAGAACTACATGCATTTCGTAGGTTATTTCAAGTATACGATAAATCTCCAGTCAAATCATCGTACAATCTAATCTGTTTGCAAGCTCATAACATGAAGCGTCGCCTCATTGCGATGCGACCAGATTCAACTGAGTCTTGGTGAAGAAGGGTGTTTGTTCACTTCACAGCTCAAGTTTGCTGGCAAGGTACCAGGAGTGCATGGCCAGGCTGCCGAACGCCATGATGTTGGCCAGTGATGACAATCCATGGATCATCCCGAACTTCTTGTTCATCGCGGCAAGGGTAGGGTTGCTTTTAGCCACCTGGACGTTCTTCGACCACCCAACCTCCTCACCGATGTTCAGGTCCCTCTCGATCTTGTGCCTTCTCTTCATCATCTGCAATGAACAAGCAACCCACTAAATCTAGTAGCTGCACACTAGAAGATGCAGGGAAAGAAAGGGGAGTCTTCTAGTTAGTATAATTATAGTTCCCATGGACCTCGGTTCATACCAAAAAACTAAATTATTGTCATAAAGTATACATATTATTTTCCATCCAAAAAGAGTCACTAGTTGTTGCTGCTTGAAACTATTTGTTCCCTCACCAGGAAATGGTTGACATTGGCCACTGGGAAGCCTTCCCTAGGGCATATCACCACACTACCAGTGGCCAAGGAAACATGAACATGTTTAGCCAGAGTGTTGGTAGTTAAAAAACATTGAATAAAACAAGTTTTCCTGGTACAGGGCACCATGAAACTGGCTGGGTTTGCAGTCCACCTGTACAATGACTGCCTGGGCAGACGGCAATCAATCCACACGCAAGATCCATCCAATAGCCATTTTAGCCGAACAAAAACAGATGAAGTAACTTCTTTATCTTGTTACCCAGAAATTAACAATCACACCATGTGTTGTCTCGGATGTTGCATTGTCAATCCCCACCATTTTTAACGCTTAACTAGGATTCAAGTTTAAATAATAAATTATTTGTTTTGTTTCAATAAAAAAAGAAATGCATTTCATCAGAATATTATAAAAATAAATAATTGGACCCCGAGCATATGATGTTTCTGAAGTTTTGACACCCTTAACTTAGGCTTCTCAGAATTGTGACAAATATCCCATGCCACTCCACTTGTACATCATAGGACCATAATACTACAACAATTGCATCCTTAATATACCATTTAATGAATAAAGCTATTCACTAGCAATCATTTTAGAGAACAGTCGTGTACCTAGCAATGAGCAGCATACTATACAAGGGATATTTGTGTGGAAAAAATGTCTTTTGGCAGAAGATGCCATATTATACAAGGCATGTGTAAGAAAAATAGCTTTAGTTCATAGGCATCATATTTGCGTGAAAAAATATTGGCTTTAGGCTGTAGCCATTCATATTATACAAGGTATATTCGCATTAAGATTTTTGGCATTAGGATGTAGCAATGAGCAGTTGAGCACCATATTATACAAGGCATTTATGCGTGAAAAATTTTGGTTTAGGCTGTATCAATGAGCACCACATGATACAAGGCATATATGCATGAGAAAATTGGCTTTAGGCTGTATCAATGAGCACCACATGATACAAGGCATATATGCATGAAAAAAAATTGGCTTTAGGCTGTATCAATGAGCACCACACTATACAAGGCATATATGCATGAAAAAATTGGCTTTAGGCTGCATCAATGAGCACCACATGATACAAGGCATATATGCATGGAAAAAATAGCTTTAGGCTGTATCAATGAGCACCACACTATACAAGGCATATATGCATGAAAAAATTAGCTTTAGGCTGTATGCACTATCAACGAGCACTACATTACAGTGTAAATAAGCATAAGCAATAAAATGAACGCCTGTAAGATTAATACTCAACTACATGCCTACTCACAGAAACACCAAAAATTATAGCTTCATAACACTATAACAGAGTAGCACAAAACAGCAACCTTTTAAGACTAGAGTTCAGTACTCGAAAAGAAGAAGCCTACAGCTCAATATTTATTATCTTTCCGCAACTACATTGCTAGTGTTAACTAATCATAAAGCAACCAATATAAGAAGAGCTGTGAACTAAACACGCTCATTAACAGGTACATTACTACTCTCGTTCTACAATTCCCACAAAAGATTGTTGATTCGGAAGTCGCAACCACAACACAACAGTAAATTATTCACCGTATCCAATATAATCTTCTTTGACAGGAATATAGTCTACAAAGCATAAATCCAAAACTGCCATCACCAACCCTAAATTACCATAGCACATGTATCGTTTTCAGCGAATTAACACAGGGAATCTCACCTCAATGGTCATGGGGGTGAAGACGAGCAGGTTGGAGAGGTCACAGCCGAGCGCGGCGAGGAGGAACCCTAGCTGGTAGCGCTCCACGGTCGACGCCGTCTTCCACGGGTGGAGGTAGGCGAAGGCGGCGACGGAGACGGCGGCGCAGACGGAGATGAGCGTGAAGTAGGCCGGGAACATCTTCCCCTGGAGGTTCCCGAACTGGTGCCTCGGCAGATTCCTTCAAAGATCCCACCACCAAACTCAGTTCAATCGATCACTTCACATTGTTAAGGGATTTTCCAAGATTCTTGGTTCTTGAATTGGGGAAATCAAGAAAGACGAAAGGAGAAAGGTGGGGTTTTGGGGACGGGGGAGGAGGGCTCGATTACTTGAACATGATGATGCCGCCGATGAAGGTGGCCCAGAGGGCGGCGCCCCAGGAGGTGGCGAAGCAGAGGAGGTGGGCCACCTTGGCGGCCGCGACGGCGTCGGAGCCTGAGCGGAAGCCGAGGAGGGCGTCGGGGGCGAAGATGACGCCCGCCGCGAAGAAGCACACCGCCGCCAGGAACCGCGTCGCCCACCCCATTGCCGCTCGCGTCGGTGCACGGAGAGAAGGAAGGAGCGTCGGGCCCGGTGAGTGGAGTTCTTGAGAAGGAAGGGGAGTAGTGGTTGCCGGATGGGATAAGGGAAGTTAGGTTTTTTTTTTTTTGGTTCTTTTTTAAGGCCGTGGACGTTCTAGAAGCAATAAGTTGGTGAGGTAATTGATCTTTTGCCACACCTTTCATTGCATTTGATGATTTATCCTGTGATGTCTCAATGACATGTGGGTCCAAGGCCTATATGTCAATGAGACAAATAAGATAAATCATCAAATTCTATGTTTATGTATAGGGCAAATGCTCCAATCTCCCTAAGTTGGTCACCTCCCTGTGATTTCTATGATGCCGAAAAGAAGAGACCCTTCTTGGGACTGCTTCCTGGGTTATGATTGCTTGCTGGTTAGTAATACGTGGGCTCTTAGCAAAACCAGGATAGGATAGGTGTAAATCGGGATCTCTCGTAAATTTTGCTCAAAAAAAGGTTTACTTCCCTGGATGCTCCATTTTTTTTCTTTTGTGGCTCCTCGATACCCACTTTTCTTTTGCAAATATAGTGTCATTGGCAAAAAAAATTCTAATCTAACCTCCTCTTGAACGCAGACAAAGTGGTGGTCGACACCTGTCGCATCCTGCAACCCTGGAGTGTAGAAGGACAGGATCGAGCGCAGATAATCACGGAGCGCGAAAAAAAGATCTGACGTGCCCCCGGAGCACATGAGGTGGTAGGCACCCATTGGCCTTCTTTCTGCGCACGAGGGGCGCAAGAGGTGCAGTCGGGCCAAAAGCCATGGGACCCACCACCTCATGCAGTGGGATTTCAAAAACAGGTGAAACCTTGTTTCATTAAATGCTATCCTACCTATCCAAACAAATTCTAGAATTTTTGCATCTGATGAGATTAGTTAATCTTTGGGTTTTTGAAATCTTGACTTATCGGGAGTCCAGTGCTAATATGAATAGGATGCATGCTGTTGTTATCAACTATTTATAAAGCCACGGGGCCACCACCTCATGCGGTTTGGGTGAGTGGAAAGAAGGTCGGGTGGGTACCCCATGCGCTACGGGGCGCAGCAGGTCTCCTTTCCGCGCTTCGCGGCTGGCTACGCTCCGAGACCGTAGGGTGCAACAGGTGTTGGCCACCACTTCGTCCACGCTCGGGGGGAACCGATCCACAAAAAATGTCAAGGATCATATTTGCAAAAAAAAAACACAAGGGGCCACAAAAATTAAAGGCTCTGATCGCCGTACCTCTAGGACACGCTCTATGACCAACGCCTCGGGGCATATCTAGTGGTATATATATTAATTATCTGTAAGTCTATACTATATAGAATTTTGGGTGATATAAAGGAGAAAGATGTTATCTGTTATTTAACAGACGATCTTATAGACGGTTTTCTACTATATATACCGTTATATAGACAACTGTATAAACAACTCATTAATTGTATGAGACTATTACAGACAACTACATAGACAAACTATTATATGAGTTATCTTTAGTTCTATCTATAATGATATGGAGGTGCCTGTAAGGTGTCTTACAGACAACCGTCATCTATATCATTATAGATAGGGCAACAACCACGACGATTGGGTGCACGAATTGCTTTTCCCCCTATGGTTTCTTATGCCATCCAGCCATTCGTGTAATTATATTATGGAGAAGTTATGAATATGTCAATTTGTATTTGTTCATTGTCGACGATCAAGACGTCGATCTTACAAAATAATATGAGGAAGATGGCTGAAATTCTTGGGAAAGAATGAGGATGTTCTTTATTACTATGAATCGATTACATGATGTATTTACAAAGGTCTGAAAATTAGTTCTAGCCTCTATGTTCTTCCCACTGAAAGAATATGACTTACTTAATCTACTTGACTCGGAATGGTCGAATTGCTTTGACTTGAATCTCCTTGTGTACGCTGTTGCTTTGCGGCGAGGTATCCCCATGCATGTATATATAGGTACTGTTCTTTTTGGATTCTAAAAACTGTTCTTCGGTTTTTCTACAGTAACTAGCTTTTAAATAGAGTATCTTTTTAAGATAAAGTCTACTAAATTAATTATAGTACATACTATACCGACCTCATTTATATCGGCAAAAACCACACGTGAGTTTCTATTATTCTGTAATCTCATGCATAAACAGCCTAAGGGCACATTCGTGATGGCCGTCAGACTTTTTTGCACCGCTTCTGATGCCTAACTTTTAAACGGAGTATTTTTTTTAAGACGGGGTCTATAAGTTAAACATAGTACACGTTAAAAGCTTAACATCTGTACCAGCAAAAATCGCAAGTGAGTATCGATCTCTCCGTAATCTGTACCGTAAACAGCTAAAATTCAAAAATTTCAGCCAAAAGCCATAAACCACAGCTAAAAAAAATAGGCCCTAAAAAGCACAAACCGTAGCTAAAAAGAACAAGCCGATAGCTGCCGAAGGAGATGGAGCGGCCGGAGGAGTCAAATGGGGTTCAGGGTATCTGGTGCGGTGGTTTCTGATCGGACGGTGGGGGTAAGATAGGATGCTTTGCGTCGTCCTGCCGCCAAGCTAGCGCTTTTGGTCAACCGCGTCTCGTTACATGCTGCCACGGCGAGCACCGCACAGGCAGTACCGAGGTAAAACACCAGTACGGCTACTACCATTCAGTGCTGTAACGACTAGCAAACTCAACTACTACCATCCGAGCCACTAACATCTCCAGATTTGATCCTAAATTATACCGATTCATTTGTATTGTATGCATCAGACTTCTGTAATCATCCTTCAGAGTTTTCGGAGGGAGAAAGACGGAACTGAATAAGAGGGAGGGGGAGAGACGAAGAGCTAGAGCAATGAAGTTTAAACCGTAACAGAACAAAATCTAGCACAAGGTTTGCAGACTACTTCCATCGCGTATGTACTGGCACCACGAACGACCATGACCAGCTAGGCTAGCTCCCTAACACTTGTCTTGTGACAAGGTAAAACAGGAGTATCATCACGACTGCTTAAAGCTTTTTCTTTTTATCCCACACACTGGCCTACTTGATGTACTGCGACAGCCACTTGAACCCGTCGCCATAGCCCATCTTGCGGACGATGCTGCACATGAACACCTCCAAGGGGCGCACGTTGGAATCGCCAAGGCTCACCTTGCCCTTGCCGGTCGTGAAGTTGCTCAGCCCCATGTGGTAGCGGAGCTCCTCCTCGGACGCGGCGTAGGGGATGTCGATCTTGTTCCCCAGGATCAGGAATGGGACGCTGGCCAAGGAGTCGTCAGAGAGGAGGGCGTCGAGCTCCTTCTTGGATTCAGCAAACCTCTCTTTGTCATAGGCATCCACGAGGTACACCACCGCGTCAACCTGATCAAAGAAAAATTGGAATATGCATCAAACAGATGTAGGAAACAAATACTTCTTGGCGCACCAGCATTCATAATCACACAGAAGTACATTACAAAGTCAGAAGCAGATCATCGGCAATAATAAATTAAGGCATCATGCATGTATGCAGCAGGAGCATATGCACAATGCACCAAGCTAGATGCTCAGAGCCTAGAACCTTCTCGGGCTGCGGTGTTCAAGGCACCTATATTTCATGCTGAAGAAACAGTTTTGTTTCACCCAAGGCAATAGGAACTAGAGACAGGAGGAAGATTAAGGCCTTTGGTGGAGTGCAATAATGATCATATAGCTTACTGTCGACTGTAACTATAGAATTCTAGGACAAGATTTAGATAATTCTACCTTCAGTAGAGCATCAAAACATTGCTGGATCACTTCATTTTCTTTATCATTTTTGTTTCAGATTATTCCAAATCCTAATAAAAGGCAAGTACACCATTCAACAGTTCAAACAATAGATAACAAAGGCTCAAAAAGCAAAAGTGATCATCATTGTAGATATCCACAATCTATATGGCCAATCTAAGTGATTTGTACAACAGAAAGACCTCCTCCTTCAGCTCAGTATGAACCAACTGCACCTATCAATTTCTATGTCATAGCAGAATTATGTATGACAACACATACAAAGACAACATCTGAAATCCTGAATAGGAACACAACTGGTTGGCATTTTCAGTTAACAGCACTTTCAGAGCCACCTGCTGCTAAGTTGTAAGGTAAGGAAACAATAATGTCGTATGCCCCGCAAAGATGCATATCACAAGGAAAGAAACATTACTTGTTCAGGACTTCAGACCATTCCTAATTGTGTGATATTCCCTATTCGAGACCTCTCCAATCAGATTAATCTTTGAGTTGATCTTATGTGTATGAGACTATGAATTCATTTGCAGTCTCGAATATGAACTTCCTCTGGCCCCAAGCCATCCTTAGCTCCCTCTCTGTACCTCTGTCCATCATGAAACCTTTTTAGTCCTTCAGAGTTTAGCACTTTGCCAGCACCAGCAGTATCCCCAAATTCCCCCCTCTTCCACCAAATTCCTCACACTTACTGGCCTGGCAAAATTAATACCCGAGACTCTCAGTGCTCAATTGTTCGCCAAACTGATCCTTCTGCAACATTCTAATGCAAATTCTTCTCTATATTGTTGTAGAGTCTATTTATCCAGCATATTTTATCACATGAATGGGGAATATCCATGAATTGATCCACTAAGCCAAAACCACTACCTCATAAAACAACACCAATGGTAATTCAAAAGATGATGGTGCACACAGACTCGTATCAAAGCACGATTCCCCTTTTTACATAGGTACCTAGTTTGACAAATTGCACATATATCACTTGTGCTATATCATCAATCCTGGTAGCTACACCAAGGTGGGATAGTATATATAGCACTAGGCCACTTATGGTTTTATGCACTAACCCCACTAACCAACTTGATAAAATTTAGCAACAAGCAGCTGGCATCACATGTGGTAACAAAAAATTAGACGCATATATTCTAGTGCGTCACTGCCAAATACTATCCACTGATAATGACATCTACTAAAACTTTTAATACTAGCAGAAGCATGCTACTATTTCTGTATTTCGTAAGGAACTAAAGAAGTACTGAATGACAACACAATATCTCTATAGATCACACCTGCAGGATAAGAAAACATCAAGCAGATAAAATCATACATGGATACACGGAGTAACCCATCAAGATAAAAAATAGAAACAAAAGAGGCGACCTTGGCGTAGTAATCCTTCCACACACGGCGAGCAATCTGATGGCCTCCTAAATCAAATGCCTTGAACTTGATCTTCCCAATGCTCAGCTCTTCAGAAGTCGGATACTGAGTAGGCTGATGCTGAACTAATCTCTGCCAGAAGGAACACAAACCCAAATACGAGCTTATTCAGCAAACAGAAGCAAAAACACCAAGCAATAGATTTTTCATTTGTTTTCTATGTTTAACTTCAATATGTACAGTTTCTGAGCATAATCACCTGGTAACTAAAAGACAAGACTGATTAGCAAACCAGGTTGAATAACAAAATGATCCTTCTTTGTTATATAGAAAACTGTTCAAACATCAAAGTATCAAACTAATTTAAGTTACAATAAAATGTAAATTGTCCAGAGGAACATGTGCACCAGATCTAAATTGAAAGCCCCAGAATTAGCATCCTAGCATTCCAGAAATCAACATGGACTCTTCTTATGCACACATGACTGAAAGAAGCAAAGTCTCTGCTGTACTATATGGAACTTATCCAGATTTAGCAAGCAATCCAGTGCTCACAGAAATAAAATCTGCCCAGTGTTATCCTCAACAGGAAACAAAGACTTTCTAGGGTACCAGTCCACCAACTCCTCCAAAAATGGGGGGGAAATGGAGATATGATCGAAGCCTCCTTCTAAAGAAAGGGGAAATTTTTGCAACGCATACTCTGAAATTCCACAGGGATTTTTTTGTTGTAATGCTACATGAAAATTTCCCAAGAACACTCGACCCTTCAGATAAACAAACATCTACTAGCATAAACATTTCCAATTGTTAAATTCGAATGGAAACAACACCCTTCAATCCAAATGAAAAACACACATGCATAGATATTGAACATGTTCATCTATCAAAGGAAAGGAATCGCACAAGAGATTACTCCTAAAACTACACGGATGCAATCCATCCCGATCCAAAATTCATCACAATTAGGGGTGCAAACGGGTCGGGTTAATCCCGACCGATCCGGCACCGAATCCGATTGATGCAGAATCGGAGAAAAATATGGGTTAGGATATGGTAACAGCAATATCCGTCCGAATCCGATACGTCTTCAAGTTTGATTTCAGGTTAGTGCTACTATTTGACGTTTCATTTTCTTTTGCAATGGTAAAATAAAATCTTCCACATCAGCTATTAAGTAGTAACGTTAAGTTCTTGACAGTACGTCCTCCTACTCCATTTGTTGTACTGCATGCATTCCTTACAAACAAGTAGGGGTGCAAACGGCTCGGGTTAATCCCGACCGATCCGGCACTGAATCCGATTGGTACCGAATCCGATTGGTACCGAATCCGAAGAGAAAATATGGATTAGGATATGGTAATAACAATATCCGTCCGAATCCGATCCGTTTGCACCCCTAATCACAATTCCTCTAAACGTCGTCAAATTACCAGTTTTCACCGCCACGAAAACACCGGGCCAGAACTCGACAATTCCCACAAAAATTCCCGGACAAATCACCCCAACAATCCAATCCAGATCGCCTAATCTACCATCCCGAGAGAGCGTATAAAAAACATTAGTAAATAAAAAGGCAGCGATTTTTTCCCCCGACCTCGTCCTTGAGCATGTGGAGGAGCGTGGTCTTGCCGGCGTTGTCGAGGCCGAGGAAGAGGATCTTGGCCTCCTTCTGCCACAGCCCCAGCGACGCCAGCACCCCGTAGAACCAGTCCACCAGGAACATCTCCGCTCCGATCGCCGGCCGCCGGTGTCCTCCCTCTTCCCTCTCTCTCGCCGGAGGAGGAGAGGACGATGACGAGCAAGGGAGCAAATGGTGACGTGGCGACCCGCCCCGCCACTGCGCCGGGGGGTTAATGGAGGTGTCGCCCGGAGGATGACACGTGGGGCCCAGTGGTCAAGGGGTGTTAGTGGGGCTTGGTTGGTTTGGGAAAATACCGCGGGCCAGAAGCTAGGGGATTCCCATTTATTTACATGGAATGTATTTATACATATACCACCGGTATAAATACGTTTTTATTTATATCGAGAATCAAAGTCACTTTTGGTATTGTTTCGTACTATATTTATAAAAATAGCAGTATATCAAACGTATTGACAAAAATATCGTTTTTGCCGTCCGGCAGCAGGCGCCTGCCGCCCCCTCACTAGACGACAGACAGCCTGCCGCCCAGGGAGCAGACGGCAAGCAAGCCTGCCGTCCAGACAGCGGGCCGTAGCCGGTCTAATTACCTGCCTAATTTTTTTGTTTAGTGTTTGTTTAAATTTTCAAATATATCAAACGAGCTCAAAAAATTACCTCCTGACACAACGTTTCTCGCAGTGTAATTTTAAAAGAATTTAATCCATTGCGAATGTTGCTAAAAAATTGGTACAATTTTGATAATTTTACGAGTTTTTACATATAGCAAACGAGCTCCAAAAATTACAAGATTTTATGTGAAGCCTCCCGATGTAGTAATAGTTATTATATAATTTTTTGGGAATTTTATGCGGTCCAAATTAGCCACGTTTGTTCGGATTAACTTAATCATGAATTTAACGATCGTAACGCTTATTTTGAAGTGACATGTGTCGGGCAATCATCGTATATATTATTTGCGACTATACGGTTCACACAATTGTCACTCTCTCTGTATGTGTCCCTCTTGCGCGCTCTCTCGTTCGCACTAATGTCATTATTTGAGTGTCTCCCCTCCTCGCCCGCTCCTTCGTTTGCACATTTGTCATTCTTACGATGTCGTTCCCCATCACCCGAAGAGCTGGTAGTGATAATGGATTCTTTCACTCGGGCATAAATATGCACCTCTGCCCAGCGCGTAGCTCATTAGTTCGAGAAGGCAGTGTCCCAGTCGCTCATCGCAGAAGGTCATTGTCACAGTCGTTGCTCATTAGTTCGAGAAGCCAGTGCGTAGCTCAAAATTGGCAGTGCTGATTTCTTCTCTGCAAAGACAGGTAATTTTTTATCGTATTCTTTCGATGTTATTCCCGTAATCGTAGTCAATTAGTGTTATTTAGTTAGTTGTGATTAATGTAGTTTGTATTACGAAGTAAGTATGTCGTAGTGATTTAGACATAATTTGTATTATTATTGTGTACATACGGTACTCATAATTTGTTAGTTCAGGGTAAGTAATGAGTTGTGCTAGGAACGACGATAATGAATGGCTCATCTTTTTTTTGAATTAGTAATCAAATTATCGGTAAGTAGTGAAGTATTCACGCACGCATGTAATTACTGACTTGTAGTATGTTGCTGTTATTATGAATATTCGTAGTAATATTCCGTATGTCCCATTTGTTGTAAAGAATGAAACATCCAAGTTTTCCTCTGATTTATCTTCTCTAATCAAACGCTTGTGTGAAAAGTTGAAAGGAATTTTAAAAAAACACTGCACGACGTGAATTGGTGAAGTGGCCGGTGTGTGGACTGTGTGCTTGGGAGTTGGGATAGGAAAGAAGAAAAGGGATTTGGGGCAGAGGAAGAAGAAAGGGTGACGTGGGTTTAATCCAATCCATAGAAAACAATCAATGGCCAAGATTTGCTGAAACTCGTGGTGGATTTAGGGGTAACCCTAGGGGATCCGAACGGTCGTTGTGAGCTCACCTTCAGACGTGAGCTAACACCCTCATATGTTGTGTCGAACATCGTAGGATCTTTTTTTTTCAACTACTAAAAATTGATTTTTGACTTTTTATATTAACTAATTTTTGAATAGGATATTTTTTTAAAACAAAGTCTGCAAATTTATTATAGTACACATTATATCAACTTTATTTATATTAATCAAAATCATAAGTGAGTTTCTGTTATTCCATACTTTGTCTCACGAACAATCTAAAAATCATAAACTGCAGTCAAAAGCCATAAACTGAAATAAAAAAAGCAGGATCGTATGATCAAGTGGCATTTGAAGAAGACCACAAACCAAGCAATCAACCGGTTTGTTAACTGGTTTCTAAAATTTCTACAGAGTTGACAAATCTTGACAAGCCTCCGTAGGAAGGTAACATCATTCATCCTTTCGTACTTTTCTTCCAAACCCTCTAGAATCTAGATCCTTCGATTCCGTGTGGCTGACTGTCTCTTTTGGACAGCCTGCAAATCGCTGAAGCTTCTTCTCCTTTGATCGGAGGTTTCCAAGCTGGTTACATGTAATTTGCAAGGGGGTGAGAAAGTTCAGATTTTTTCCCTTTTTCTCTATCTGAGATCGATGCTAGCACACCAAATTCAGCAAACAACAAACAAACAGCTACGAGCTGTCCAAGGAATACATAGCAGCTACCAAAGATGCTGTGATTACTGAGCATGGTGCAGTAGTATTCTTTTGGGATCATACTGTGAGCCTGTCTGAACATACATTTGTTTCTTGGACCAGGCTTCCATACACCAAGATACCAAATCTCATGACCTAAATCATGCCACTCGATCATCTAGAAAGATATCAGCCGCTTGATTAGTGGTGAAAACCAGTCTTAAAATAGAAGGATGAGTTAGATCAAGAGCACAATAGCCCAAAATGAACAGTTTCAGTATGCACAGTGGCTTGTACCACAATTCAGCCTCTTTTCATCAAGTACTGTAATCTTGGTAAGTGGTAGCCAGGATTGCAGATGTAAGGCCAGATCTGAAATCTGACAAAGCATCAATTCAACACGTCAGAAGATCTTGCACCAAGCACTGTTCTGAGGTAAAAACAGCTGTACAGTTATTACCATTCAGTGCTGTCAAGAACTAGCAAGCTGGACTGATTTTTAGCAAACTGAGATACTATGATTCCACACTGGAAGCAATCAGATCAAATATGTACATACTGAAAGCATTTTGATTGTATGATTAGATCAGGTAGACCGGCAATGACGATTGGTGCAACTGAAAGTCTGAAATTTTAATTAAGGCTGCACTGTTTGGACAACACAGGCTTAAGATTGGTCAGACAGAGTACTATCAATTTCCCTAGAAAGCTCTCTCTCTCTCTCTCTCTCTCTCTCTCTCTCTCTCTCTCTCTCTCATGTCCCCACAGACAGGCAGACAGCATCACAAAGCAGCGGAAATTAACAAGCCACAACTTGCATCAGAAAAGGATATTCTCCAGCATGTGTTTTTAAATTGGCTAGTGGTGGCTACTTCTTTACAGGGCCCTGTGAAAGGTTTGTTCCTCTTTGACTTGTTTCTCACTCACCTCCTCCCCTCACCTCCATCCAGAATAGCATCTAACTCAACCCTTTCCTGCAAAGGGGATAGGAATAGGAATAGGATTCAGCTCAGCTCCACCACTAGAAACCACCAAGAATAAGATCTGACAGAAGCAAGCAAAGCAGGCAGGCATCAACTCAGCAGACAGGTCAGGTCAGGTCTCGCAAGCAGCAAGGAGCAGCCATGAGTACCATGAAGTTTTGCCGTGAATGGTAAGCTGATGATGATGTGTGTGTATGTGTGCATCTGCCTGCTCATTTCCTTGTTTAGCTGGAAGGTTTTAGTTGACAGATTCATTCTCTTTCTGGGCAGCAACAACATATTGTATCCCAAGGAAGATAGGGAGCAGAAGATTCTCCTTTATGCCTGCAGGAACTGTGACCATCAGGTTCTTTCTTCTTCTTCTTGTGTTCCCAATCCATCCAAGATTTCACCTCCTATCAGCTTGTTCTTTAAGTTAGGTCTCTACAACAAAATGAAAAGAGCAGCAGCCGTGGATAAAGCTAAAGAAAAGAGCATAATTTAGTAGAAAGTCTCTATGCCACATGTAAATCTATGGGTATCTAGTTAAGGAGTGCAGTGCCAGGAGGAACTGACTTGAGCAAATTGAAACACAGGAGAAATTCATGGATTGTTTCTTGTGATATAGAACAGAAGCAGTAGGGCTTGTTCCATGTATTGTTAGCTGTAATATATAACAGACTTGTTTCTTCAGTTGGTCTGGTCGTACAGAAAGTAAGATGCTCTAAAATTGCAGGAGGTTGCAGACGACAACTGCGTCTACCGGAATGTGGTGCACCACAGCGCTGGAGAGTTCACCCAGGTGCTCCAGGACGTCGCGGGTGATCCAACTCTCCCTCGCACCAAATCTGTCCGGTGCGCCGTCTGTGGCCACGGCGAAGCTGTTTTCTTCCAGGTCAATTCAAGCCAAACACATACTGTTCACATTATTCAGAGGTCAGCTACAAACTTTCTGAACAAAACCTTATCATGGTTCCGTTGTTTTGCAGGCCACCGCGAGAGGGGAGGAAGGGATGACGCTGTTCTTCGTCTGCTGCAACCCGAGCTGCGGTCACAGATGGAGAGAGTGAGATGTTCATCAACCAAGCAAAGAATTCCACCGATGCAACAATTAATCAAAGAGACATGATTTTTCATCCCAAGAGATCATTCCATAGTAGCATGAACTGATTGTATGTTTTAAAATACATTCAAGCGAAAATTTGTGTTTGGTTTTCTTCAGCAATTTTGCGGTAGCTTCAGTAGTGAATCTTGATGGCAATCATGTTCTGAAGTTTCATTCACTCAAGCAAACGATGAGCTGCAGAACTTAGTTAATTTTGATTTGCATTGGCTGTTTTGTTTTAGTTGAATTGGCACGCTCGTATGCAATTTTTTTTTTTGAAAATTTGACAGTCACGTAATAGTTTTCCAGTAATCACTGAACTGGCCATTAAAACCAAGGAACGAACTGACTGCAAGACTCCATTTTAACGGATAACTGCTGAAGGAACACAATTGTGCAGATCTTTTACCAGAAGAACTCTTGCTCAGGTGCATCGCTGCATTGAGCTACTGAAACATTCTACTCTAATACCTTTTAAGGGCAACTTCAGATCTGGATCCCAAAATTTTGGGTGTAATAAAAGTCTCTGCATATATTGTTGAATAACTGAATACCCCATGGTACAAAATTTATACATGGTTACAATTACAGTTCTAACAACAATGATACAACCACCATCTCTATCTCTACGGTACAAAATGTATTTCGTGGTTACAGTTGCAGTACTCAAAAGTCAAAACTGTGTAAGAACAATCATCTCAGTAGATAGCCTATTCATGAAGTACAGATGTCTACGATTGTCCACCAAGAAAGGTGTTGTGGAGCTGCAAACGATTGTTATAGTTCCCTTTCATGATTACTGACCAATTCAAAGAAGGCGGAGGGCCTTTTCGAAAAATCCGAGGACCTGTACGTAAAAAAACGGGGACCCGCGCGCGTTTTCGGAAAACGCGGGGGGCAATCCTGCAAAACGGAGGGGCCAAAAAAAATTTTCTAGGGGTCTAAAAAAATTACAGGGACCTTTTTGCGAGAACCGAGGACCTATACGTAATTTCGAAAAAGCCGGAGGTAATCACCTCCCCCGGCCGTACCGAAATCCCCCCGCCACGCGCCGGCCGGAAACGCGCGCGGGGGGGACGTGGCTTCGCGCGGGGGCAGCGACTCCCCCCGCTATAATGCTGGGTATGATTCATTTGCCCATTACGGGAGAGGTGCCCAGAAGGTGATGGGCAATCCAGTGACTGGGTGTCCAAATGACAAGCTCACTGCGTGCAACGCATGGCCATCACAATCTACACCGTTCCACTCAATCACTCCACCGTACTTCACATCACCTCTGATAGGGAACCAAGATACTGACAGTGTAGATGAATCTGATGTGTCCGTCCACTTTGAGGGTAGGCTCTAACCAAAATCATGCTGTTCTTCACATCATCATTTGCAGTATTGTCAGCTACCTTTTCTTGTAAAGTAATCGACTCTATTTCATCAATGTCAAAATTAGATGGTTCTCTAAACTGTCCTTTACCATTGGTTTCTAACACTTCTGATTTTGTGCTCATGTCCCTCACAACGGAACCCCCTGGCAATGTTCGGCCAACATCAGGCATAGCGTATACACGCCAAGCACTGTGTTTCGATCACCCATGACCAGAGCATATCTTAATCTTCTCCCACGTTGTGCTCAGTAAAGGCCTTCACTAACTTCCCTGCAATCTTGTTGCATTTGGTAATGACCATGAGACCACTGGTATCACAGATCTAGCCAGTTGGCAAGGTGAAGGTTAGGCTTAGTTGCTGGATCCCCTGCAGGTTATACAAAGATTTGCCTTTAGTTACAAATAGCAAAGCAATAATAATAGGAACTCAAAAGAAATTCTTGAGCCATGACCTTAAATTCTGAAGATGTAGATGACAAAATATAGAAAGGCAAGATTCTGATATTATATCAGGCTATTAAAATGTCGAATATTTGCTTGCAAACAGAAGACAGGCACATTGGAAATTTTGTTTTCTCATGTCCTAGCCTGGCATCAGTTGGTATAAAAGCTTGCTCAAAAGAAAAACTGCTACCAGAAGGACTTGATCATTTCACAAAATTTTGGAGATCAGATGAGCAAAATGCCATGGAGTTACTATTATATTTCATGCAAGAATGCTAGATGAACATAAAATTTCCAAATGAGAAAAAAACAGATAGATATAGCCACATAGTATTGTCCATTTATTCCAATATATATTCAGTAGGAAAATGGTCAACTTTAATCCTACACCCATTTGTTTTTGTGCGTGTGTGTGTGTTTTTTGCAGAATCAATTGGCTAAAGTCAACCGTCTCATACTGCAAAAGTATCCATACCTTAATCATACAGCACTCTGAACACCCTTCTGCTTCTTCATCTGTTCATGGTCATATTTGTTGCTATATATAAGCTCTAGTTATATACTTACAGTACATATGGGAAATGGTGAAATGGATTCAAAAGTTTTTCTTATTCTATTGCTCAAATCTACATTGCAATTGTATTTTCTGTTGTCGCATCATACACTTGCTAATATTAGCATCATAGCACCATGTCGGAATTACTCAGTGGGACATCTCAACTTGTGGCTCAACCTTTCATTTTCCCTGGAAGCAGTTTGTACTTCATGGTCCATTCTTATCTGGTTTGATCTAGCTAGCTTTAGGAAATGTACAGGCTTAGTAGTTTGCATGCTTTACGATAATTCTTTGCCCTCGCCACACATATATACACGGCTATTGGTTACATCCATATTGAATTTTGGTCTCTGGAGGTAAAACTGAGCCATACCAACTCCTACTTTCTGAGCTAGGGCCATTTGGGAAAACTCAGTTCAAGGTGAACTCGTCAATATTCTATGAATGTGATGCACCAAATCCTAACAAGTAGCAACCATGAGACAGCTCCTAGCAGTAACAATACGAGGTTAGGACTTGCAAGCAAGAGTTGCACACTTTGTCAAAACAAACAAATTGCACCTTGCCGCCCTCCTAACTAACCTCCAGGATTTGGACTTACAATCGAAAAGGAAGGCGCAAGTTTTCAGTCTACCTCTGCGTGAATTGCCAATCCTATTTGTTCTAAAGTAAACCAATTAAAGGAACAATTTTTTGGCACTGCTATCACTGGATATCTCAAAGACAACAAGCTGCAGTATTAATCAAATCTGCATCTCATCATCATAAACAACTCATGAGATTGCCAGCCACGAGTTCTGCAGCACGGCATCCGCAAGATTCCGCAGTGCCATTGCCACCTAAAGGCGAGACCTTTCTAGAGCTCAAGAGAGCAAACTTTTGGGTGTACCTGAGGCGGCGGTGGAGCAAGGGAGGGCGGAGAGGAGGGCGTCGCAGTAGACGCCGGCGGGCTTGTCGACGACGGCGAGCCACTCGTCCTCGCCGAAGACGGCGACCGAGGAGTAGACCGCGGAGCAGGTGGAGGCCGTCATGGCGCGCCGGAGCTCCACGTCCTTGGAGGCCGCCGGGTAGGGAGGGGACACCGGGCACGGGTACTCCCCTGTCGCCGGCGTCGCCACAGACATCGCCAGGTCTTGGGCGCCTGCGCCTGCGGCAGTAGCGGCGCCGGCGAGGCGGCGCGCGGGTGGTGGTGGGGCTCGGGGCGTTGAGGCGGCGCGACCGCGAGGCGAGAGGTCGAGGGGAGGAGGGGTAGTCTCGTCATTTCCACCCTGGAGGAGGCCAAGCCCAATAAAACGCACTAGCAGCATTTCATGTTCTTTTTCTCTCCAATTCATCCGCGAAAGAAACCCAACCAACCCTAGGCTCCATCGCCGTCTCCGGCGACCCTCCCGCAGCTCCGGCGCTCCCCCTGTACTGCTCTACTTACGCGGCGGCCCGTGGGTAGAGCGATTCCCTCCGCGAATCTGAAGCCCGAGCACTGAGGAGGAGGTGGTGCGGTGGGCGATTTGGGGGGGAAGGGAGGAGGATGGGATCGTCGTCGAAGGTGGTGCGACCGGAGGAGGTGCTGGAGTCGCTCAAGAACGACGGCACCATTGACGCGCTCCGCATGAAGATCATCGCCCAGCTCAAAGCCAACGTACGCACGCCGCCCTCCCTTCTTCCTCTTCCAATCTCCCTCTCCTGCTGGGCTTCTTGCGACCTAGTTCATGTGTCTTGGCGGCGGCGGCGAGGTCCCTCGTGACGAGGGCGGCGGTGGCGAGGTAGTGGAGTGGAGGATAGTAGCGGGGAGTCGCCATGGTGACGACTTCTTTGAGCCTTTGTGCTGCTTTCAAGTCAAAAATCACTTCTTGGTGTGTGATATGGAAGCATTACATGGTTAAAAGCACTAATTGCTAAAGGCGGTAAACTCTTATTACTAGATGTGATCATTGTGTGTAACTCTGTTGCTTTACTATTCAGGTTGGCTTCATTGTATAAAACTGATGGAATTGTGGAATCTGTGGCTAAATTGTGCTTATGTGTTTAAGTTATTTTTGTTTTGATTCATGTTAGTGTTGTATTTTCTTTGAGAACTATACATGCACTTAGAGCATTGCTGTGGTTGGTTTGATTTAGAATGTCCGCTCATCCTTTGATGTTGCTAGTTGTTTGCCTCATCATTTGCGATGGCTTCTCCCTAATCAACATGAAATTTTCTATTTTCGAGCATCTTTATTTTTCCAGATAACATGGGAATGTTCTACCAAGTTTGACAGGATAATTATGAACAATGTTGAATATAGGCTTTGACCAGTGCCTTATGTTATAGACATTTCTTTGCTCATGGTTTCCTTACATTGCTATATGTGAGATTTACTTGATTGATGGAGTAGTGGGAACTTGACATTAACCTTTCTAATTTTATTTCAGGAGGATATGAAGAAAAACACTATGATGATGGTGGAGCAAAGCAAAGTTCTAAACACTCCTGGAGCTGAGAAAAAGACCAAAAGGGTGCTGTTTGATGCACTTCGGCAGGAACTGGAGTAAGCACTTGTCTTTTCTGTATAACTTACGTGTTATCGCATTGAGCAAACAGGGTATGCTCAATAAAATTTTCACAGGAAAAGGACATTGAGTTTGGTCTTTAGCGTTTAGACAGCTTTCTCTAAATGGTGCTAATTTTTGGATGCTAAATAGAAAAAAGTGTATATAAGTTTGACTTTCTGAGCACACATAATCCTTCAAGACAACACATTTTCTAAGCATATCTTTTACTGACTGCTGCTTGCTCTGAATGTAGTGCTGATCTAGCTCCCAATGATATGATAGTAATGGAATACACACATTGTACTTGATATTCTGCTGCACCTTTTGTATAATTGGAAGTTTAAAACTTACATATTCTGCATTTGGTTTCAACACAGTTGTAACTTTGCACCTCAGAATATACATGCATTTGTCACTAAACTGCATTTTACCATTGCTTCCTACTTTTTTTTTGTCAACTTTCTTCTGATAGGTTTCTTTCCCAACTTAGCCTCAAGCAGAAATATTTTATCAAACTTATAAAGCAGTGCTAACTCATTTATGGAATGCAGAACTCCAGTCCTTGAGAAAGCTTCGAAGGCGGTTTGGGAGCTGATACTTGACAATGGCGGACTAGGAAAAGAGATCACCGAGACAGTTGAGAAAGTCTTCTGCCGGCTCAGTGGAATTGACATGATGCCACCTCCGCCTTCAACATCTCGTGCTCATCACGAGAAAGGAAACATGGCTGTAGAGGAGGGTGAGAAGAGCAAGGAGATGGATGCCTCTGAACCATCATCATCAAGGAAGAGGCCTTTCAGTGACCTCAGTGCAAAAGGAGCAGGTGCTATACCAAATGGTGGTGCTATAGACCAGCATCATGAGTGAGGAGGGCAACCAGAAGATGTGATGCCATTCGTCCCTTTTGTTGTAATTTTTAGTTTTGCAGGCTCAATTAGTTGTGTTTTCTTGGCTGAAATTGCTGAAATCCTGGACATCAATATAGTTCGCAATCTAGGGTTGTATGATATGTGCTTTTGTGATCTCTGTTTATACTAGTCAACTTCTCTAAGTGGCTGCTATAGGATGTTTCAACTTTGAAGAGAGCTGCCTCTTCTGATTGCAGAACAAGTTGGCTGACAATTTCCTCGAAATTGTCTTGAGGTGTTGGATACTAGTACGAAAATATGTGGATGCTAATCTTGATTTCTTAAAATTATCTTGACCTTTTCCTTCGCTGCCTCCTCCCCGGCTTCACTGCCTCCACCAACGCCCCCGCCATTTTGCTTCCTCCCATCCCTATGTTTGCCAGAAGCGGTGGTGGGAGGCGGCGTCTTCGCTAGAGAAGGTGGCGCTTGCACGTGAGAACCCACCACAGACTAAGATGGAGGTGTCGGCACACAAATCTTGGAGCACATCCAATCCATGGTGAGAAGACCAACTGAAATCCCAACCATAATGTTGTGTTCTGCTGTAATTTGGGTTCATCTCACTCATAAAGAATCACTTTCTGACTTCTGAGTGTAACTGGTTTGGTTTGTATATGTGTTGGCGCCAAAATTGGGAGACATGACTGAATACATTTTGCCTTTTTGTCACATTTACCATATTTCATTATTACGACTAGGTAAAAGGCCCAAAACCTGATATCTTTTCGATGTTAACAAAATGGCAGAAATTCACGATGTCTGAAAACTTACAAGTAATGGGCAATTAAACACAACATAATACATATACACTTCAGTGTCAAGTGTCAAACAAGGAGAAAGCTAAAAAATGAGAAGGCTCATCCTAATGTGGGAAGAATAATGGCTTCCTCTACTAGTACAATTCTCACAGGCTGCTTCTACCCAGCATAACATCATTGAAATCATGAAATAGTTTTTTCCACTATCACTAATACTTTTTTCAGTCTTGTTAGGCCTCAATCAATGGCATCCCTCACTCTGGTCCCAAATCATGAAGCTTCAAACTCCCAAAGTTCTTCCATCCTGTGCTCATGATGGAATGTTAGACAGTAATCGATTCCCGCATCAGGCGTCGATGAAGTGGATGTCAAAGGTGCTCGGATGGATCTGCCACACGTTCAGGGATGCATACTCCTCCAAGCATTCCTTCAATTGAGCCTCGCTATACCCCTGTTTTTACATACAGATCATCTTGTTAGCAATCTAATCAGAGTTGCAGCATTGGTACCAGTTGTTGTATGTAGAAACTGTACCTTTCTGGAGATCAAGTTAAGAGCGTGAGCATATCTCACATCCATGCTGTTCGTCCTTGCCGCTTCGTCTCTCAGGATGGAGTATATGTCAGAAATGGCATCCAGGCCAGACCGCTGGCGATCATCTGAATATAATGAGTACTTTGACATCTGCATCAGCCGTAATGCTTCAGCAATGTCGCTCTGAGCGACGGTTCCTGAAAATCTAAGCCTTGCAAGCGCCTGAAACAAGCAAGGAGAATCATGTTTAAAAAGAGAGATTTTCATACGCTAGTGTTTACACAAAAAATACATTTGAAGTTTACATACAATAGAAATACGGAGTATGCTTAAACGTGTCCTGATAGTTGTGTAGGAATGTGGTGCATTTGATTTTGCTTCCTCTTGGCGGATGCTGGAATAGGCAGTCGCAATGTATTCCTCAAGCTCTTGAGGAACAGAAGGAACAACTCTTCTTGCAGCAGATATGTATGCTCTGTGATCAGATCAAGATTATTAAATCATAAACTACTAGAGATTAGAGGATATGAAGATTGTGAACAATGCTTTTATTTCAGCCTGTTCGCTTTCACAATTTTGCAAATTCTATTATTTTGCTTTAAAGAGGATGAAAACCTACTCCAACTTAGGTGTATGGAATGAAAACGTTTTAAAGTTAGGACAATATAAGTAATGCAACTCTAGGAAGAGTGAACTTGCCTAAGAACAGATGGTTCAAGTGGTGTAAAACCAAGTGCCTGTGATTCAAGATTTTGATGCACATGAACGACATGCCTTGCCATCTCAAGATCACTTTCCATGTCTGCACGATCCAGGATCAACCAAAGGAGGTCGAAACGTGATAGAAGTGCTGGAGGAAGATTTATGTTTTCAGCTGGAGTCCTCCTCATATCATACCTTCCCCTGAATGGTTAAAAACAATTGCTGCTGTTACAGTCAACGTAATTTTCCTAGTTATCCTTCAGATAGAAAATGTTTAGAACAAGTCTTACCATGCTGGGTTTGCAGCGGCCAGAATTGCAGTTCTTGCATTAAGAGAGGTGGTGATGCCAGCCTTGGCAATGCTAACTGTTTGTTGCTCCATCACCTCATGAATTGCTGTCCTGTCTGACTCTTCCATCTTGTCGAACTCATCTATTGCACAAATACCCATATCTGCCAGTACCTGAAATCCAAGAGTTCGCATTATGAGATTGATCATTAGTAGGATCGCATGGCTGTGCTATGCACCAAATAAAGTGCCTTTGTTTACTTAATACAGCTTTAGTGTTGGAGGCGATTCCACAAGATCGGAATGAAATGTTTACTACCAGTAAGACGCATAGCTGAAATCTTAACTGGTGTCTAAGCAACTTTTAACAACAGATTTTCTGAACAGCTCAAGCTGGGACTTGTAAACAGACAGGCAGACTTGCTTACAGTTGACTGGCAACTCAATGAAATACACTGCAAATGTCATCATAAGATCTGAATCCTACCAGTGCCCCTCCCTCGAGGACAAACTCATTCGTCACTGGATCTATCTGGATGGCAGCAGTAAGACCAACACCACTGCTCCCACGCCCTGTGGTATACACTCCTCTTGGAGCAACATTGATGATATGCTTTAGAAGTTGTCTCTTTGCAACACCAGGATCTCCCATCAGGCATATGTGCAGGTCTCCTCTGATCTGCACGCTCACATAGTAATGTCGAATGTGTGAGCAGTTGGAGAAAGCAAAGCTTTATTGTGGAATGCAAGTTATTCCAATTCCTAGCAGTATGCATACCTTCATGCCATCTGCGAGCTTCCGATGAGGTGCACCAACAAGTAGCAACAGCAGTGCTTTCTTGACGTCTTCATGGCCAAATATTTCAGGTGCCAAGGATCTCGACAACTTATTGTAAATATCACCATCCTCAGCTAATCGGTCAATTAGTTCTTGTTCATCGCCTTTAAGTTCATATCTGCAACAGTTTACAATTGCTAGTGTCAAACAGATGCTAAGGACACGGTGACTAGGTTGCACAGCAAGAGGCTGAGATGCCTTACTCTTCCTATTTTTTCTTGAAATGGGTAATAGACATTGCTTCCAAGTAAGTGTCAGCAACCAATCCTGCACGCATGGCTCTGAATCCATAATATGGCATGGGGAGGAAAAGGCCCGATATCTCAACCACATCTCCAGGTGCAACCTGATAATGACAACATTTAGTACTTGGATAGATTGCTGAATATCAGCATTTAGTTACTGCACATTTAGTAAACTGAAAACAGAAATCTTAAGGCAACTTTCTTTCAAATATACTCTTGGATCTAATGGAAAATAGTGACTTATATGGCCCTAAAGCAACACAAAGAAACTGCTCAAAGCAAAAGTAACGTTGCAATTTGCTTTACTTTTCTAGTCAGCTCTCCTCTAAGATGAACAGTCAGAGAACGTGGGATGTGGCCCTTTGGTACATGCTCTGCTAACTCTTGGAGCTTCACCTGCAAGAAAAATGCTGCAGGTTTACGACTAAGTGGAAACTGAAATGCTTAGATTTGGACCTCATTTTCCATTAAAGATAGATAGTCTTGTTAACCAGATTATGGAGAAAGGTTATTACCTCCTGAAATTTCAGAAATTTTGATGCACGCAGCTGAAGGATTAGATTCCCCTTTGTTTTGTTCAGCTTGCATCTTTGAGATGGGCATTCAAAGAGGGGCATGAAGTCTCTGGCAGTCACTTCCTGTCAAATTCAAAACAATAGTTTTTGAATGATGATTCTATAAATTTTCCTCCAGGAGCCTCCTATAAATAAACCTCAACACACAAACAAACTACTAGCTCCGCAGCTGAGTAAAGACAAATAGTACATTAATTCTACCATGTACTAAAAAAATACCATCCAAAATGCTCACAGGAAATACATTCTAAACTAGTCTAGGATGACTGAGTCAAGACTGCTTATTAAAAAGAAAACCTGGAAAAGAGATGAACTGCTCATAACATGTTACACTCTTTTCCTTCCATATGAATCATAGCTACCAGTCCGTTTTGCTAACATGTTACCCCTGTCGGCAGCGAAGTCGGCAGTCTTCATCCCGGCGGCGATGGCGGCGGCGGCAGGCAGGAGGAGGCGCGAGGCAGAGAAGGGGAGGGTTCGGGGGAAATGGCGGTGAGAGGATGGGTTTTGGCGGGAAGGGAGGGCGCGGCGTGGCGGGAAGCTTAAGCGGTCCGAGATGAAGTGGGCCGGGTTTGGGCCTGTTTTGCTCTGGAAGTGTGGTGATGTGATGTATGTGCCTGCTTTTGGTTATTTACTTACTAGGCTCTTTGATTGTTCACATTTTTTATCTGCATTACAAGCTAGATATTCACCAACGCTCTGGATCAAATGCTCACGTACAAATAGTTGTTTCAGAGCGTACAAATAGTTTCCACAACGTTATCCTTATTCACAGATAGCCCACGTTTTGTCAACCTCATATTCTGGTCTAGCTCGACTGTCCATCCAGGCGTAATCGAATAAAACCAAACCGTTTAGGGTTCTTGGCTGGTTTGTCGACACCAACAAGAAAAGGCATTAAAAAAAAAAGCATTGCCATACATGGGTGCGTGCACCTGGAAGATCACCGTCACCGTCAAACACCGCTGGAGCACCGGGCCCAAATTTCCCAAACCGTGGGACCCACCTGGACTGAAGGTTGAAGCACGTTTATGGCGCTTTTGGCTCGGGCTTTACTCCGTAGCTTTTGACTCTAATTTATAAATAGTAATAGTTTGAGAGAGTTGTATAGAGAGAATTTATGTATAATTTTGATCGATATAAATAAAATTACTATAATATATATTATAATTAACTAGTAGATTCCAGTATTAAAAGATATTTTATTTAAAACTAGATACCATAAAAAGTCAGTTTTATAATCCAGTATGAGCCATGCCCACATGACTTTCTGAGCTTCTTTCCTTGGTATCCTTTTCATTCAGCCTTCTTAATTAGTCATTCCAATTAAGCTCTAACTAGGAGAACTAGCCACGCATGCCTTTTTTTAGCAGTAGAACGTTAGGTTTATCAATCACATCTTTCCATGCTATTACCAGAAAAAAAGAATCTTTCCATGCTTAACTAGTTTCTTGATAGTCTCTTAAAAAAGATTATGAATTCTTTGCAACCTGTCAGCTGGGGATGGCTACTATTGTTGACATGGTCTACCAAGCCAGACATCAGCTAAAGCATCTTATCCACACATCGGCAGTCATCTTTGAAGAGAACCTGTTTAAATTCTGTAATATCAGGAATAATTTGCTTGCTCAACTTCAGAACATGTGAGACTTTTTCCTTCCATGTGAATCACAATCACCAGTCCATTTTGCTAACAAAATTTTCCTGAAACTAAGTGCCATGAGAGATTTCTAGGGCAGTATACTCACAAGAACCGTTTGATCTCCGGCGGCATCCTCTGGAGAGGGTCCGGTGCCATCAGTGCCTGCCATCGGCCCCTCGTCCACACGCTGCGTCATCAAGGATGTCCCGGTCCTCATCGACGGTGAACGCCTCCGTGGGCTCCGGCATGAGCTCGTCCACGGCCTCCGCGAATATGCCGATGTAGCGCCTTCGTGTTCTCCGGTGACCCTCTGCAAGAACTCCTCGTCCACCCATATGAATCATAGCTACCAGTCCGTTTTGCTAACATGTTACCCTGTCGGCAGCGAAGTCGGCAGTCTTCATCCCGGCGGCGATGGCGGCGGCGGCAGGCAGGAGGAGGCGCGAGGCAGAGAAGGGAGGTTCGGGGAAATGGCGGTGAGAGGATGGGTTTGGCGGGAAGGGAGGGCGCGGCGTGGCGGGAAGCTTAAGCGGTCCGAGATGAAGTGGGCCGGGTTTGGGCCTGTTTTGCTCTGGAAGTGTGGTGATGTGATGTATGTGCCTGCTTTTGGTTATTTACTTACTAGGCTCTTTGATTGTTCACATTTTTTATCTGCATTACAAGCTAGATATTCACCAACGCTCTGGATCAAATGCTCACGTACAAATAGTTGTTTCAGAGCGTACAAATAGTTTCCACAACGTTATCCTTATTCACAGATAGCCCACGTTTTGTCAACCTCATATTCTGGTCTAGCTCGACTGTCCATCCAGGCGTAATCGAATAAAACCAAACCGTTTAGGGTTCTTGGCTGGTTTGTCGACACCAACAAGAAAAGGCATTAAAAAAAGCATTGCCATACATGGGTGCGTGCACCTGGAAGATCACCGTCACCGTCAAACACCGCTGGAGCACCGGGCCCAAATTTCCCAAACCGTGGGACCCACCTGGACTGAAGGTTGAAGCACGTTTATGGCGCTTTTTGGCTCGGGCTTTTACTCCGTAGCTTTTGACTCTAATTTATAAATAGTAATAGTTTACAGAGAGTTGTATAGAGAGAGAAATTTATGTATAATTTTGATCGATATAAATAAAATTACTATAATATATATTATAATTAACTAGTAGATTCCGTATTAAAAAGATATTTTATTTAAAAACTAGATACCATAAAAAAGTCAGTTTTTATAATCCAGTATGAGCCATGCCCACATGACTTTCTGAGCTTCTTTCCTTGGTATCCTTTTCATTCAGCCTTCTTAATTAGTCATTCCAATTAAGCTCTAACTAGGAGAACTAGCCACGCATGCCTTTTTTTAGCAGTAGAACGTTAGGTTTATCAATCACATCTTTCCATGCTATTACCAGAAAAAAAAGAATCTTTCCATGCTTAACTAGTTTCTTGATAGTCTCTTAAAAAAAAGATAGTTTCTTGATCTTGTTTTATGTATTTATTGTATGAAAGTTGTGTGCTTCCTGTTTTAGTTCACGCAGATTGTGATCATTATTTTGTTCTCTAGCCGTACGTTGATCCTAACTTTGTTAGGTTTTCTCTTATTTTAGTGTTGAGAAAAATGCCAGCTGGAAAGAACGTAGAAAGTAGCTCGTGGAAGGAAAAGAAAGAAAGAAAGAAAAAGAGTAGAGTTTTAGTGGCAGCTTAGCAAAGTTCCTTTTTGCACCATCAAGCGAGAGAGACATGCGTTTACTTTAGAGTGATGGATGTACCACGAGAAAATTAAGTAAAAAAAAAACATGTACCAGCAAATTAAGGATATATAAAGAGTGGCACGCCCTGTTTGCTGAGAAATTTTCAACTCCACAATGTGTTGCCTAACACTTAATTTACTTAATTGATGCTGGATAATCCTCTTGAAATCAAGTGTTATTTTCTGTATTATGGGCCCATGCATGCAGCAAAAGGTACAATTGTTTTAGCTCATGAAATGGTACCCATTGTATTTGAAGAGCTACTAGTATTTGATGGAAAGATAATCCTCTTGAAATGGAACCATTGTATTTGAAGAGCTACTAGTATTTGAGGGAAAGGGGAGAACTCATTGTTTTAGCTCCAAGAGAATTGGTGGTCAATTAGGACACTTCTTCTCATGTATAATTGTTTTTTTTTTTGCTTTACCTTTATTTGTTCTAGACATTTTCTTTCTTCTTGGTCTTAACCTTTTCTAACATGAAATTGGTTTGGGTTGACCGATATGACCGTCACTAAAAGCATGCAAGAACTAAGCGGTAAATGGGTCAGAAAGGAAGAAACAGATGAGAGTATAAAGAGCTAACAACAGGAGAGTCGCTTTGGTTTTCTCATATCAATCTCTCTGCAAAATGATTGTACAAAATTAGAGTTTTTTTACTGTCCTTGAAAGTACCACATCTATCTACTACTACAAAAAGGGTCATCACAGAAGATTTTTTTTAACCGTCTAAATTTATGCATCAGTGATAATCAGACGTTATCACAGACGATTTGTGAGCCGTTTGTGATAAATACATCACAAACGATTTATAACTAGAACCGTCTATAAAGAACACTATCATAGACGATTCTAGCTACCAACCGTCTATGATGTGTGAGTATCACAGACGGTTGGTATATAGAACCGTCTATGATACTTCCCTCTCACATACGGTTTCTGGTTCGAGCCGTCTGTGATAATTCTTCACGGACGGTTTATACCACAAACCGTCTGTGATAGTTTATTCTATACCTTTTTTTATTTTTCGGCTAGCCTCAGAAAATATTAACTATATCATTTGAAAAAAAAACAAATACAACAACAAACACAGCAACACATTTTATTTTCATTAAGATTAAAATCCACCATCACAACATCACAAGATATTGAGGTAGATTACCCATAGCACTGCATACACAAAATGACACTTGCAATTTTACAAAGATAAGCTTCACCACTATAAATTCAGAAAAATACTTACACTACAGGAAACTTCAGGCTAATGCAGGATAGACTTACACGTGGAGAATGGAGGGGTGAGATCGGGATCCTGGGAGATATTCAGATCGATGATGTGGCGGGATATCACAGACGGTTCGGATTACAAACCGTCTATGATAGAGACATCACAGACGATTCATAATAAAAATTGTTTATGATAACATGAGATATCACAGACGGTTCATAACAAAAACAGTCGGTGATAATGACGTCACAAAGATAATATATCGGTACAATATAAATAACTAGTCTCAAAAGATAAAATAACAAAAATATATATGGCTTATATATACTCGTTTGAAAGGTTTCGACGAGATCTACAACTTTGCAGTTGAGGCGAAACCCAAATTACGAAGGGAGGATCAAATTTTTTGGCAAAAACAGGAAGTAAAAACTTAAAACGCAAATTTGGGGTTAAAGATGGTCGGTTTTGAGTGTCTTAGAGGGCGACTGGCGCAAGTGGGTCATTTTTTCAATCGGGTTCGTCGTTAGTTTTCCAACAAGTACAAAAACGACGAAAACGGACACCGTATGCAAAAGTTATGCCTGTTTCACTAAAGGTGTCTTAAAACTAAATCCTACTCTGACTTAGGTGGGAGATTATGAAATTTTGAGAGATTACGAGGTGGGAAACATATCACAGACGGTTTAAGAAATTTTGGGAGATTACGAAGAGATACTGGTACCTCTCAAGAATGGTAAAAAAACTCACAAAATCATATATGTAGGTTTAAGAAAATGGTAACTGTTGCTAACGTTTACACCAGCAGTCAAATACAAATCTGTTGGTGTCATTGCCAAACGGAAAACAATTAGCTTGCCAAGTAAGAACTTGGTTCTAGACACGCCATTTATCATAAAAAAAATTAACGTATGCAAAAACTAAGCGGTTCTTTGGTAAACAAAGTCACTATAATGCAATATATATGATCGAATATCTGTTGTCATGTTATGTTAAAGATGATGAAATACATATCATGTACTAAACAACTTAGAAGATGTCTCTTAAGAGACTTGAGATATAGGCCTTTCCTATTTCTTCTCAAAATGGTTATAGTGGGTTCTTATTAAAGTTATTAAAGTTATAGTGGGTTCTCAAGAAAACCTCAAGAAAACTTATTAAAGTTATAGTGGGTTCTTAGTCTCACCACAATAGCACCAATGCTCTGGTTGTTTCACCAATAGACTAGATCGATTCACGCTATCACAAGTCGGATCTCGTAGCGTGCATAATCAATATATACTTTTCGTGATTAAAATTTTATAACCATGCCATGAAATCCATGGCAAGATGCAGTCGCGAAAAGTAACATTTTTTTTTTGTTGCCATGTTAACGTCAAAATTCCTTTGGCCGTTTTAGTGCCCCATTCTTGTGTGGACCAATCAATTGGCAAAAACATGAGGAGGCATACAGTCCGGTCCGGACAGGTCCAGAAAACAAATGTTGATTCAATAATGTACCTGAGAATCTTGCAATAGTGTACCACGTTAGCATTGTTTTTTTTATTTTTTTAAACAGGAACATGTGGCTGTATGCGTATGCATTGGTGGATGCCCACCGACTCTACAAGTTTATTATTATTTATATCAAAATTTACTGAGAAATTCCCTATGAAGCTATGACCGATCAATTTTTTTACAAAAATTAATGTTCGTATTATCCTATTATTTTTGTAGAAATTCACCATATAGGCATCTAAATTGGTGATAATTACCATTTATCATTAGTTGTGGTGAAAAATAAAAGTACCAGTGATAATTTACACCAAGTTAAGTGCTAGAATCTTATGTGATAAATGCACAACATCATAAACACATCTGAAAATGTATAATATCAAGACAGTACAAATATATAAGCCAGGTGTAGGGTAGTTTTTTCTTTCTTTCCCTAAACTCCAAATCACTAGAAAACCAACTCTTGGTACGGTGGTGGAGTTATGTGTATACAACTCTACCTATCCGGTTTAAATCGTGATATCTATCGTAACACATATGTGAATATACTTCAGCAAAATTTTTGTGAGATGGTTGTAGATTTATCCTCGATCTCTCTCTTTTTAGAAGTATTCTTGTGTGCGTAATGTGAGTAATCGCTTGTGTGTACGCGCGTGTATACGTGATACATGCACATATGCGTCTTCATGTAATTAAAAAAACTCCGAATTACTGCCACAAATTTTCACCGCGTGAAAACCTACTACACAAGTTATGTACAAAATCAATCAATCATGGAGGGGGCACATTCAAGAGAGGTGGAGCCCACAATCAAGACCCGCATAATGATAATTGAGGTGGCTAATGTTTTGTCTTCTCTACCTTCTCTGTCTTTTCTATAAGAAATGTTAAATTAAAGAAAAAAAAACTCCAGCTCACACATTTGTTTGTGGTCCAGTATAGTTTGGACTCATCCTCCCATATGCTATTTTCCAAATGGCCATGAATTGGGAGAGAGATTCTCTATGGAGTTTTTTTTTTTGTTCCTGAACTCATATGAAACCATTAGCAAAATACTGGGGATAGAGTGAGTGTGATGTTTTGTTTCTTTTTATATGGGTTTTGGTAGAAATTTCTTCTACGTTGGTTGGAGAATGATTAGTATAGTAGGAGTATTGGCCAAAAAAGTCAATAGGAAATATCCTAAAATTTTTACACATGACAACAAATAAAATATTTCATTTATTTTTAGTTAACAATTTGGAGTGACTATTGTTGCTGAAAATATTACATCCCATCTATCTAGTGCGCTAACAGGCTAACACGTGTCGTTGTGCATGGAGAAACCCGGGTGCTTTTAATGTTTCATTTTTTCAAAGCAAAGTGAAGTATTTGTTTTCAAAATTAAAACTATGGGTTCTTTGGGTCATTGGAAAAGGACGGGGAGTAAATGTTATGGATTTTTTTTGTTGCATCTATTGTACCATGGTTTGGTACTTATCCTACAAAACCATAACTACCAAATGTGTTTTTTCCCTAAAAAGAACTAATTTTAGTTCTAGCATTCGCTGTAAGAAAGGGGCCATGCACTCGCATTCACGCTCGAGTGAGCTCTTTCCATCCAAACCGTGCTTGGTTCCCACACTAAGGCCATGTTTATTTTTGCTTTTTTGTGGCTTCAATGGTTTAATCGTGTGCGTTATTAACATCGATGCCTTTACTGTCCACCGCTATCTCAAAAAACACAAAAAAAATCACCTATAGATAAAAACTATTGACCATATTCTAAAAGAATGGAGCCTCAACAAGTTCTTAGAAGTCGGAATGCAGTGCTCGGTTCATGATTTCTTAGAAGTTGGAGCTTTTCAATTTGGATAGGAAGTACCTTAGTACCTAAGAAGATACATTGAACCCATAAGATGGCTGCTAACTGTAGTTGACTTATAGTGCTACAGTACAAAGATATCTTCATCAACTATGTACTACTGCTTCTATGAAAAATACGAGATCTATTCTTTTGGACTATGATTATTATTTTAATAAATAGTAATTGTTGAGAGAAGTTAAAAGCATACACTACTGCCAATGTACTTCTCTTGGTGCACTATGTTTTAATCTCATATAGACATGTCCTTGCTTTGTGACTTGATATTTTTAGGTATATTTATGTTGTGCGGTTTTACCGGAACAGTCGGTTTCAAATATAAACACATCACGTATGTTGGGATAAGGGGAATTCTGTTGAAATTTAGCCCAAAGTGAGGTTTGTAAATGTTTAGAGAAAGATTGGAGTTATATTTGTCAAATTTTGATCTCCACCATAGGGATTTATTATGGGCATACTACCCTAAATTCATGTGCGCCAACATTCGTGCGAGGTAACTTAGCCTGAAAGAGAAAGGAAAATATCCCAATCAAGTACAAGAGAAAATCGCCTCTCGTGACTCGGGTTAGTTGGTTCCGATTGCACTTTTGGGAAAAAGCTCAAGATTCCCTGCACGGACATACCTAGAGCTCCATGTGACGCAGGTGGCCCGTGTGATCCGGGTGCATATAAAAAGTGATCTATTGTGCACCTTAGGGTAAAGAATTCGAGAGGCATATGATTGTTTCGATCAGAGGACATGTTTAAATTTACGCTAATTTACTTTTGACCAAGAGCTAAAGGAAAAGAGACAAATTACATGCATGCAAAATTTTGTTTCGAGAACGTACGCATCCACTCGAGAAGAACATGATTTACAATAATATAAAGCAGCACATCAACTGTATACTACGAACAAACTCACGCCGAATGAAGTTTGTTAACCAACTAGTTATCTCAACCTGACATAACGTAAAAGTAAACCCACATAAATGCTTAAGAGCTGGGAGTTCGATGTTACCGTGCTGGCACGGTTCCAGTTCATCGTGCTTTATACTGCTTTGTACCGTACCGACTTGATCTAGTCATCTCACCGTACCATGCCGTGCCGGCCCGCCTCGCCTCCAGTCAGACCCAAGCACGGCCCAAAGTCCATCGTGCCAGCGTTCGTGACGTGCCAGCCCAAACCCAGCCTGAAATAACTATACACGACGAATGCGGTGGTGACGATGGTGGCAGTGGTCGCCATCTTCATTTTTCTCATATCTGCCTCGTTAAAAATTAGTTGAAATTGAATTAGTTGCATAAAAATATGGACATGCAATAACGTAAATATTTCGAAAAAAGTGAATTTTCATTGGTATTTTAAAAATACAATGTTACTGTTTCGTTAAAAACCTTACGCCCAGAGTGGGGTTCCCTGAGTAAGAAAAATAGTACAATAACAATATATGTACATACTAACTATAACAATATGCGTACATAACAACATGCGTACAATTCGCCATTCATCCAGACCCGCCAATGTTGGCGTCCGTGGACGGAGGAGAGAATTCTGGAGTCCCCGTTGGCTTTGGACCGCCCTGGTACTCCTCGTAACCCTCCGTACCGTCCATATAATGATCATCCATGCCGTAGTCTCCTATACTTGGTGAGAGTCGACGAGTATCAACGGGAGTCAGAGCCGAAGGAGGACCAGGGGAGCGACAACGAGAGCTTACACTAAGGCGTCCCATCGCCTCCTCCTCGCCTTGACCCTACCCCGACGCCCCTCTCCTCCCTCCAGTCCCCTCCGCGTCGCCACCCTTCCTCCTCCACAGCGCCCTCTCCTCCCTCTAGTCCCCGCCCGCCACCTCCCTCCCCCCCGGCGCCCCTGCCTCCTCCCTTGGTGCCCCTCCCTCGGCTCCACTCCCGTCTCTTGCGACTCCCAGCGCTGCAACGACCTCGACGACACCGCCTGCCGCAACTCCACCGACGCTTGCCTCTACGAGGTCGGCGACTTCGCAACCGAGACGCTCACGCTCGGCGACTCTGCCCTGGTCTCTAATGTCGCCATCGGCTGTGGGCCTGTGGCCACGACACCGTGGGATTCTTCATCGGCGGTGCCGGGGTTGCTGGCCTTAGGCCTGGGGGCCTAGGATCGGATGGCGCTCAACTTTGTGGAGGACACGGCCGCCGTGGAGTGACCCCCGCACAGGCGCTGCAACTACTTCAACGAGCAGCAAGAAGAAGGCCGACATCCGCCGCGCCATCGTCGACGACCTTAGAGCACTCGGCTACGACGCCGCCTTCTCCCTCCGGTAGTCCTTCCCCTCTACTCCTCTCTCTCTGCTCTGTGATGACTTGTGTTGTGGGGATGACCGTCAGTCATGGGATATCGATGGGAGGCGGGAGGCGAGTCCGCCGGCACGGGCCGGTGGCCGTGCTTTCATGGCCGAGCACGACACGCCACGCTGAGCCGTGCCGTGCCGCCCATCGTACGGACTTTCCAGGCCCAATTCGGTCCACCATTCGTGCCATGCTAGCACGGCCTGTCACGTGTCGTGCAGGGCCATGCTTGGGCCGTGCGGGGCCAGTCGTGCTTTGGGCTGGCCTGGAAAAGCATGGCCCGTCTCTCACCTCTATAAATGCTCATTGCTACTACAATCATTCAATCAGCCACCAAACCCTGAAAGCCGCCAAAATGACGCATCACGCACTCGACACCCCCATTGTTTGTACGTATATATTCCTAGCAAATTTAAATTTGAGGGCATCCACGAATGAAAGCAACTTGAGCTTTTTCTTTTTTTTAAAGTGAAGTTTGCAAGTTAATTATAGTACACACTATAGCGATTTCATTTATATCGATCAAAATCACACACAAATTTCTGTTACTACGTACTCTTTCACGAATAATCTAAAAACTATAAGTCGTAGCTAAAAACCGTAAGCGCTGAATCGAATCCCATCCCCATGGTGCATGGAAAGCCACCCCAACTAGCTTTCAAATAAAATATCCTTTTATGATAAGATTTACAAATTGATTGTAGTACATACTGTAGCGGCTTCATTCATATTAACCAAAACCGTATATAAATTTCTGTTACTCTATATTCTCTCTTATAAATAATTCAAAAAATATATATGATAGCTAAAAACTATAAACACTGAATCGAATACCATCCCCACGGTGCTACGGAGAGCCCCTAGAGATTCCTTTACCAATCTCTCCAACCATCCCCACGGTGCTACGGAGAGCCACTAAGGATTCCTTCACCAATCTCTCCATCCATCTAGAACAACAATGAAACGAAATTTACCAAAACACCCCTTGCATGCAAATTTACCGAAACACCCTCGCTTCGCCCATAAATAACAACCCCTCCAGCCTGTTCTGATCCCCTCCCCCTTCCCACCTCCCTCCGACGATTGGGTGGACGCCCTTCGCTCCCGAGCTTCCAATCCATTCCTCCTCCATTAGCCCGAATCTCTGCTCGATTCCCTCGGTTTCGAGCAGATCAGCTTCCCCCGATCGAAACCCATACCGCGAATCCCCGGCTCGTCGCGTGATTTGCCCCCAATTTCCCCGTCCAAGAACCGGTTGCTTGGGTTCCTGGAGCCGGTCGTCTTGGTAGATCTGGGCGGAAGCTCGAGCCTTTTGTTGAATTCTGCGTGAAATCTCTCGGGTGTTGCTGCGCTGGAGGGAGGTTTTGTTCTCGCTGGCCATGGTTTGTCGAAGCGAGCAGAGGCGAAATCTCTGAGCTTTATGAAGATTGCCACTCACCTGCGCCGCTCCTGCTTCCTCCACTCCTTTTCGGTTGTCTTCCTCTACTGGTTTTATGTCATCTCATAATTTGCCTTAATCCCGACCTGAACCCGCCATTACTAGTAGTACTAGTCGCTTTTTGTTCTGTTTCTTCTTCGTTTGCTTCTTCTTGGAGAAGCGATAAATAATAGTGGCAGCAGCAGTAGCAAATTGGGAAGAAAGCCAAGTAGATTTGGTGCAAAGATGTCGTCGTCGTCTCTGTCGCCGGCGGGGAGGGCTTCGGGGTCGGACGGGGACTCGGCGGACATAATGGCGGCGGACCACCGGCGGGAGAAGCGGCGGCTGTCGAACCGGGAGTCGGCGCGGCGGTCGCGGCAGCGGAAGCAGCAGCACCTGGACGAGCTGGTGGAGGAGGTGGCGCGGCTTAAGGCGGATAACGCGCGCGTCCTGGGGCGCGCCAACGACATCGCCGGCCAGTACGTGCGCGTCGAGCAGGAGAACACGGTGCTCCGGGCGCGCGCCGCCGAGCTCGGCGGCCGCCTGCGGTCCGTCAACGAGGTGCTCCGCGTCGTCGAGGAGTTCAGCGGCGTCGCCATGGACATCCAGGAGGAGTGCCCGCCCGACGACCCGCTGCTCCGCCCCTGGCAGATCCCCTGCCCCGCCGCGCACATGCTCCAGTACTGATGCCGCCGCCACCGGCATCGGCATCCGTTGATGGATCAAGATCTCCTATGCTGTAGGAACTATGGTGTTCTTGGCAAGAAGATGAGAAGAAAATTGCTCTCTACTTGGCTTACAAGGCTTAATTTGCTGCTCTATGCTATGTTTATGTTTTCAATAAGTGTTGTTGTCTTACTCCAAGTGCTTTGTAAGGTTTTATTTCTATGTTTGGTTGTATGTATTGTAATTTGGTCAACTATGTCATGTAATCATGTTATTTCCAGTGTTCAGTGTAAAATTGTGTGTTCCAATTCAAGTGCTTGATCAGATTTGGTGATGGTCCCTGGATGTTGTTCATGCTGAAATTGCTGTGAGTTCATATCAAATCACAAAAGCTGTGAGTTCATATCAAATCACAAAACGAAGGTGAATGAATGCTTGAAAGGGGACGCGGATCCTGTCTTAAACGAGCTCAGTCGGGCGTGCAGTTGCCCTATTCACTGTCTAAGGGGGTGTCGTGTTGTTTTTGACTCTGATTTATAATTTTTAGCTAAAAATTATTAGTAATTAAAAGAAGTGATTTTTAAAAGGAGAAATCAAATGATGTTAAAAATGAGGAAGATATACGAACGCGTGTATAGAAGTAAGAGGAGTAGAGAAGTCGTTTTAAGAAGACATATTTGTATTAGTTTTCCTAAGCAAAAACTGATAGGAACAGGGACTAAAGCCATCCAATGGTCCTATCACTTTATATGTTTCCCATTGGACTCACCTTCCTCGATGAGAAAGAAAGCCACTAACAGCGAAAAGGACCGACGGGGCGGTACTACATGACTGAAATTGTGGCAAAACGGAGAAGAACATCTACTTCATGACACAAATTGAACAAAATTTGGTTTCACTACTTCATGACACAAATTGAACAAAAGATGCGGCGTACACCGTCAATTCCATGTCGGTTTCCTTAATGAAGCTGCGGAAAACCCTTTTTTAAAAAAAAAAACAAATCGAAGACCCAGCCGACGGAGGCCGTAGCATCCACGTCGAAGGGCTTCTTCCAACTGCCGAGGCCGGTGTGTGCGCCCAACCACGATGCGCACGCCACTCGCCTCAGCTGGACCTCGAATGGCACGCAGCAACAGGGCCAACTGCGATGGCCGAAACTATCAACAGGGAGCGGTGTCAGCATTGCCTAAGGCTAAAGAGCGGGTTCGGTTGGGTTTATATATGGTTTATACTTGTATTGTCTATAGTAACTAGCTTTTAAATGGTATGATTTTTTAAGACAACGTTAATAGAAAGATTATAGTAAAAAATATACTAAGTTTAGCTATACTAACAAAATTATATGTAACTATTTTTCTATACGTACTACAACATAACGTGCCCAAAGCACAGACAAATCCAAGTTTCGAAGTACCTTCTGGATTCTGTCTGATGACAGCTCTCTCTCTTGTTGTATGTTTTCTTGCATCTATTGTAACTCCTAGGCAGAGCCATGGTGAAAAGGATCAAATAAACTAGGGTACAACAACTAAGAGGATTTTTGACCTGCAAAGACAAGATTTATTACTGCAATGAAGCATCAGCATACACTGCCGCTCTTTTCCCTTCACCCGATATAACTGTTAATGTCTGCAATGTAAGCAAGCAAAATGAAATCGACATCAAACAATAAAGCAAGTACATCCACGACGCATGCTAAAACGACAGTGAAAGGCACATGAAAACCTTAAAAACTTGTCTTCGACCGAACCAATGACATCACCAAATAAAAGAGCACCAGTTATCGGTCAGACTGATGGTGCTTGATCCATTCACAATAATATTAAACATAAATTTTAAAATGGCCTGTTAAGTAGCCCACCATTGCATCCACACAAGAGGATGAAGCTAACTCTCAAAATGATGTCCTGAATATAAGGAAATCTAAATCATATTAATGTCAGAGGGAAGTCATCCATCCCTTAAGTTGTTTACGACAGATATGAGTTGATATATTCAAGACAAGGAAAGAAGCAAATTCAACAAGATCCAATCCTTAAGTTGTTTAAGGCAGATTTGAGTTGAGATATTTGAGACAAGGAAAGAAGCAAATTCAACAAGATCCAATGTTCTCAAACGGCTGTGCTTATTTTCATGACAATCTCCACGGCATTCACTTTGTCCTGCTCTCAAGAGAGTTTTGGAAGTAAGTCAAATAACTGGCAAAAACAAAGAAGCAAAGACTTTAATAGAACTTCAGATTTGACACATCAAAACTACTCCTCAACAACGACGCTGATTTGCCCCTTCTCAAGCATGTCGTAGAAGGATCTAGTCTTCCTCTGCTCATTCCAGTGATGCATCTTCCACAGACCACCAGCAAACAGCCCAAGGGTGAATCCAATGCAGATCTCCTTCACCACACTCGGTCCTTTGAGGGTAGCATGTGCAACCCTGCCACCTGCCATTTGCTTGCTGTTGAGCTCAGATGCCAAATGCCTGTACAAATGAGAAGATTCTGTGAGCTGATTTCGTGGCAGCAACATTCAGATATCATATCTTCACCAAGGCTGCCAGATACTCTTAATAAATGCAGACATGTGCATACAGTATAACACATAGCTCATCAACTATGATTTTTCACACCTCCAAAGGTGACTGGAGTGAATTGTACAGAAGACTAGTGAAGCAGTGATACCAACTTTCAATGCATACCTGAGGTGAAACTGGAAGAACTTAAATAGAAAATCAATGAACTTAAAGAATCCAAGATGTTAAATAGTAGATAAAGCTATGCAAAACCAGCATGTATTAACACATGGTACAGACTAGAGGGGTTTTGATTCCTCAGTTGCCCAGAGCAACCTGTCTCAAGAACAACAATTACCAAAATAGTCAACTCCCTGTATTCCCGCATTTGCCTCCCAATACCATCCTATTCCATCGTCCAAGTTTTTTTAAGCAGTATCTTAAGATGGAACAGAAAAAAATGTGGCACAACAAATGCTTCCAACCTTAGCATCAATCATTGCTTATTTTCCCAAAAAAACAAATGTATACAGTGTACCCTTCACCTAACCTGCCACTCATGCCCAAAAGACACAGCCATCGTAGTCACAAAAAGCCACAGATGCTGCAAAGCAAATTAGTTGGAGCAATCTCCCTATCACCCATCATCAAAGCAACAGTAAGTATCCCAAGTTCTCAACATCCTAGCATATGCAACAATGAGCGCTCAAATCAAGCATTACTTAACAAGAAGCATTTAATCAAACCAGGCAGATAACAACATCAGACTTGTGCAAGGCCACATCATTAGTGTATCAGGTCACCATAATGAGTAGCGGCGGGTCTTTTCTACAACTTAATGCAGATTTTACAAGTTGTTGACAAGCTCCAACAAAGGTAAAGAAGCAAGCTCACTTAAATTCAACAAGGTACAGTGAAAGCAAACAACTGATTGCCAATAAAGCAAATCCCAAGAGAAAAGGAAATATGTAGCATACTTGGGACTATGCTATTTTTGCATTAGGGGTTGCTTATTTTACATCTTCACCTAGCCAAGGAAACTATCTGTTTCGGGATAGCAAAAGGACCGGAAGCTAGCAACCGTACACATATAGCTCTGTGACAGAGGTGAGCTCTACCGACACATCTATATCTTTGTGACTGATGCGTTCATTAGAAGACTGATACAAACCACAACTGCAAGAACCTCGCTGAGCTACTTTATCCATTTTTATAGACCCCCACATCAGCAGGAGATTTCCAATACTAATACCTCATAAAACCTAAAATGTCATTGCTGATAGCTCGCCAATTGTAAATATGAGCATGGGTGCAGATATAATGCAATCACAATGAAGCGTCATGAATATTATAAGAGTTGCACTAACACCAAATGAAAAGTAGAATATACAATTGTAATGTACTAACTGTTGCGGAGAAACTATGGGTACTCTAAAATTATGAAACAATGGAGTCATCAAGAAATCACTGTCACAGCAGCATGTGATGCGCAAAGACTATAGGTATGAGAAGCTACATAAGTCACAAGGCCATCGTCCATCAGGACGCAAATGCTCACTAAATATATTACACTCTTCATAAATGTTCTAGAATCCAAGAAGCTAAGACACAATGGAAGGCAAAAACCAAGTTGAAACGAGAAACAAAGCGTGGAAGCCTAGGAAGCAAAGCGTCGAACATAGCATGTGGATGACGCATCAGAAAACCGCTGGCATGTCAGACCGTAAAACCCTAAAACAAGAGCCCAAAATGAACGCCATACGGAGTCACAGAGACACAATGGAAGGTAATCCTAGCGTTATCTTCCGATGCAGATTCGGAGGGCCAGCAGAAAGGAGACGTCAAACAAAATCAATACAAATACCTCATAATCGCATAGCCATGTGTTATTTCCGTTAACCATTCCCCAATCTCCAAATCGCATAGCCCTCGCATGGCAGGTGAATGGACACCCTCGTATTATTCGCCAAGATATGAACAAAACTGCCAAAAATTTCGCACTGGATGGGGTACCAGATCCCATGGTTACGACTCGCCGTCCTCACGAATCAAATCCCCTTGTAAATCACATCGGAGGTGTATTATTCCGCCCATCCGTCCCCCTAAATCGCACACCAACCTGAATCTCAAGCCCTAGAGGTCCTAAACAATCCCGCCAAAATGGATCAACCACGCGAGCCTGATCCACCCGCACCAAGAAACCAGATCCAGACGGTTCTCGAACAAATTAGGGGGGAGAGAAAACTAGGATCCGTGGAAAGGCGCGTAGCAATCGAACCGAGCGCTAGGAAAAAGACTCGAGGGACTGATTGAATCGGACGGATTCGATCGGTGGGGGAGGGGAGAGGCTCTGACCTCGCCGGAGTCGGAGGAGGAGCGGAGAGACGCCTGCGCCGCCGCCACGAGACGAGAGGGATACCCGAGCCTTCGATTTGTTTGGGTTTGGCGTTTTTGCGGTAACGCCCTTTAAAGGGCTCGAATTCGCGGGTGGGTGCCCAGGCTCCTCCGTGTGTTTCCTATCCGTATGTTTACGTGTTCAAATCGGGTTTGCATGGCAGCGAGGTTCCGTTTTCGTCAATAGTTTACGTACGCCATCTATTTGTGCAAACGGCCGTTCTTCAAGGCAGGTGTTTCAAGTTACGAAACTATTGTTAAATGTAAAATATAAAAATTCACAGAAAAAAGTACAAATTACTAGGGACAACATATCAAATAATTAAGAAAAATTATAATCTAACTCAACGTTCCAGGCTTCAAAGCAAGATATGATGTCATTGTTTTTAAATTGCACAAAAAATCTCGTTCAAGAAATATAGCCAAGCAATAATTTAAGTACTACTCCATCATCCTATTCCTAGCTTATTCTTTATGTAATTTATTTCAACATAACACTTGAAAAATCATTCAAGAATGCAGTACAGTCTACAGTTCAAAATTCAACATAACACTAAGCGTTCATTCATATTGTCTTTTGATTTTAGCTTAAAAATAATATCAACTTATAAAAAGAGACACTTATGCACGATTTTGATCGATATAAATAAAGACGTTATAGTGTTTCGTATAATCGATTAGTAGACTTTAACTTAGAAAACACTCTTAACTTAGGACGGGATGATGGGTTGAAACCAAGTGTCTTGAGCCCACTTATTAGTATGTACACCTAATATACTTACTGTGTAGTGTGTGTTTTTTATATAAAAAAATTAGGTGTACGTCTGTCCCTGTACTGATCCGGCCCTGCGTTCTGAAGTCAAACCTAGCGATAGAAAGCAAGAAAAGAAATGTAACTTTGCGCTCCCTACAACATGTGCCTTGCAAAGCATCGTCTGCGACTTCTCCCAGAGGTCGTCCCAGTGCTTAATTTGTTCCAAAATCTCTTGACACTTTGCACGGTGATGTTCTTTCAAAAATATGTGAACAACTGAACGAACATCAGGAAATAAAACTAGCTTTTTCTGCTCCTTTCTATGTATGTCTAGTATCTACAAACATAGACATCACGAGATAACATCGGTACATCTGGTCACATACCCAGTAAACAAACTGGTGCAGTATAAAGGAAACCATTCTACCTACAAATCTATATGTAACTATGCATAACTGCGCACATACAGGCGCTTATTGGTTCTTTCATCAAGTCAGGCACAAATGTGCATATCACCAGGACTAATCATCCTATCTTATTTCAACGATACATGGACCGGAATGCGACTGCGAAAACAGGAGCTTGGAGCGCTTCCAGCATCGTCCCATCAAGCGTTCCCGTGGACAGCTCTGTAGCACTTCAGGCTGCAGAGAGGGAGCTTCAGCTTGGAGTCCCTGTACCGGTACGCATTCGTGCACGACGGTCCGGCGCATTTCTCCCGTGGGGGAGGGTAGCTGCGTGATGACAGTGATGAGAGAGAGTTTGTCGCGAGCTGCATGTTCATAGCAATTTCTCAAAGACAAGAATGCAAAGGATGTGAGGATTAATCACCTGCAGGGCTTGGAGTTGAAGATGCTGGGGAGGCCTACATCATCTGGGAACGAAACCACCGTGCCGGTGGGCCCCATGACCCACCGGATGGTGCTTGCGGTCAGATTTTGTGCTCTGGCTGCTCTCTCCTGCATAAAAAGCATGATTTGCTCAGAATCAGAAAAGTTCAGGAGAAATGCTAGAGAGCGCAACAGGGCATGATCAAATGATGCAATTAACCTTCTCTTCTCGCTCTTTCTGCTTCCTCTCTTCTTTCTTCTTGTCGGAGTCCAAGCCCAATATTTTCCTTATAGCTTCAGCCTGCAGAGATTAACAATGTTGAGAACTTGAAATCAAAGCTTTTCCAATAAGTCAAAAGGAAGTAAGCAAACATTTCTCCAACCTCGCTTTCTTTAGTGGCCTTTTCCACTTGCATCCTGCGTCGCTGAGCAGTCTCTGCCTTCTTGGCGAGCATCTCCTCTTCAGAAAGTTTTTCCTTCTTGCCTGGAGGCACAGATACATGTTTGAAACCACATCAGCACAAGACTGAAGGTGGACATTTCTAGTTAATTAGAATGGACAACGAGACAGCTTAGGATAGATAGTACATACTTCTTGAAGGAGCTGGCAGTAAACCATCAGGGAACTCAATGGTACTGTTGCTGTTCCCGTCCATCCATGATTGAAGGGCACGGCGACGTGTTGTGAGAGGTTCACTTCTAACAATGGCAAGTGATTCGATGACTGCCTTTTGCTTCTTGTCTTTGGCTTCAAGCTCACTGTCAGAGGTAGGTTCCTCTTCAGTATCATCACGAGTAGATTCTCTCGACCTTTTCTTGACATTTCTATTCGATTGGGGTGTAACAAAATCATTATCGGCGTCATACACCGTGCTCCTACTTTTAACTTTCTTCGAGGCATTCTTCTTAGAGCTACTTCCTCCTTTGTTTTTAGGTTCACGCATACGACCCTCAACATCATCAGAAGTTCCAAGATTTTCAAGAATACTTGTATCATAGTCCTCATCTAATTCACTGTTCAAGATGGATTTCTTAGCAAGCCTCCTGCTCTTCCGGACAGGATCTGAAGACAGTTCTCTCTGAACTTTGGCTGGTTGTTCTGGAGTCAAGGTGTCTTCAATTGCCCTCTCCTTTTTGGTTTCCTTGTCTTGGGAAGAGGGCAACCTACTGGAATCTTTTGTACCTTCAGTCTGAAAGTAAATAATCCTTTTCAGTCACTTATCAATTATGGGTAGCATCTCAAAGTAAAGACAGGAAGGAGATTCACAAAGAATAACACCATAAGTTGGAAATGGATAATCAGAACAGGTATAATACCTAAATTTTGAGGTAAAACAAATATCTTAATAGAAACTGCATGTGCGCATGTCTGTTTATGTTCTAGCAACATCAACTAGTTTTCCATTTTAGAACTTGGTTTCAGCAAGCTAGCAAATTTTCTTCTCTTGAATCAAATAATGCTTCAGTTAGGTGCAAGTACACTATGAAACAAAAGAAACAGGTAGCTTGGCGGTTACCTGATTATCATGCTTTTGCCGGTGCCGCGAATCTCCTGGCCGTGGAGGCTTTGCAGGCGAAGACCTGGAATCCGGCATATCAGGGTTTGGTTTTTCCGGAATGTTGCGACTGATTCCACCAATCTTGAGCTTCACTTTCCTTGGCTTGTCACTGGTTGACGAATCATGATTCCCCGCTGGCACATGTATGCCATGACTACTCTCACTCTTTCTGGATGCACCACCCAAGGCCTCCGAACGCAGCTGGTTGCTCCCCTTGGTCTTATGTGAGCTTCTAAGGTTAGGAGGGGATAGAACAGCTTCGGTCACACGCTTCGACACACGCTCCGGTGAAGGAGCATTGAGATAAAACTCTCGCCTTTGGAGCCCTCCGTCAGAGGCGACATTCTCATCTGAAGGCAACCTCTTCGAATTACTCCTAGATGACATAGATGACGAAGATGAAGTGTCTGGCTGCTCAACAGCAGGATTGCTATCTGGCCTGGGCCTCCTCGCCGTAGTGCTCCGGGGCTTCTTCATCAGTGCATTATCAAACCCAGAACCCTCACGGTCTTCCATTTAATCAGAACCTACAGCCATCTTTTGTCACCTAAACTTGATCAGGGAGGGGGGAAACCATGAACCCTAAATTTACGCAGGTGATCACTCCAAAAGGCAAATTCCAAAGAAAATTGTCCCGAAAGATGACACTTTTCACCGATGTGTCCAATTTGGGGGAAAGAGAGATCGACCAGTCGATCAATCCAGGCCTACCAACCAAGAAGTGAAACAAATGCTAGTCACCAGTCAGGATGGATCCGTGGAGAATTGATCAAAGATCTCGCTCCAACAGGGATGGGGGAAGGGGGAGCTCACCGTGTTTGCTCGCCACCGCCCCTGGATCTCGGAATGAATCGGCAAGGGCGGCAATCCCCTTCCATTCGGTGAATCTCAAGCCCTAGAGGTCCTAAACAATCCCGCCAAAATGGATCAACCACGCGAGCCTGATCCACCCGCACCAAGAAACCAGATCCAGACGGTTCTCGAACAAATTAGAGGGGAGAGAAAACTAGGATCCGTAGAAAGGCGCGTAGCAATCGAACCGAGCGCTAGGAAAAAGACTCGAGGGACTGATTGAATCGGACGGATTCGATCGGTGGGGGAGGGGAGAGGCTCTGACCTCGCCGGAGTCGGAGGAGGAGCGGAGAGACGCCTGCGCCGCCGCCACGAGACGAGAGGGATACCCGAGCCTTCGATTTGTTTGGGTTTGGCGTTTTTGCGGTAACGCCCTTTAAAGGGCTCGAATTCGCGGGTGGGTGCCCAGGCTTCCGCTTCTCCGTGTGTTTTCTACTCGTGCTTTTGCGCGTTCAAATCGGATTTGCATGGTACGATGTTCCGTTTTCGTCGATGGTTTACGTATACCATCTATTTGTGCAAACGGCCGTTCTTCAAGGCAGGTGTTTCAAGTTACGAAACTATTGTTAGATGTAAAATATAAAATTTCACAGAAAAAAACAAAATCTACTGCAATCGATTGTAGACACCGTCTTAAAAAACGTACCATTAAAAAACAAGTTATTGTAGAATGAAACATAAGTTATAAGTGGATTTGAACCCACCCAACAACATGTGCTGTTCCTCAGACATGATAAGATTAATATTTAACATAATAACTTACTTTCTACAATGTTAAATTGTGAATTCCAAGAACGTCTGAAGTCACATGCAGTGCATTGCCCAGAAGTGTGAGTTTCATGACCAGATACATCTCCTATTAATGTTAGTGAACTTTTTTTTCTGAGAGCACGCAAGAGTCAAGCTACGTATCATACAAAATGTTAGTAAACTGATCAATTTAACAAAATTTGCGTATCTTCAGAAAAACAAAATCCTTGCGAAATGTCACGTTTCAAAATGTTACAATCAGACACAAATCAAAATGCTTCCACTAACATTTTCCCTGGACGGATACGTACCACAAGCTAACGAAGTTTGGATGCAATTAGGCGCATACGGTGCAGTCTAGGTGTGCTAGCTAGTGCTATGATCTAGCGCAGGCCGGCGCGGTGGCAATGGCGAGGCAGTTGCTCGCGAGTTTGGCGAGCTCGGCGTCATGCTTGGACATGAGCGGTGTGAGCTCCTCGTGCTCCTCGAAGCCCTGGTCGCAGGTGTCGACGTCGGTGTGGACAGTGTCGAGCATGGTGCCGATGGTATCCTTGTCGCCGACGGTCATGGCCTTGTTGGCATGATCGATGCTGTACGCTATGTCATCGTACGACTCCAAGCAATCCCGGAGTGGGCCCTGAGCCAGCGACGCTGTCTTGGGGTCGGCGATGAGCGCGCCCGCCACATTCTTCGCCTCAGCCGCCTTGGCAAGCACCGCGCCATCGCCCGACCTCGACCGCCGCCGTCGTCCGGCTTCTTTCCGCCGGGCGCCAATGCCAGCGATGGACGCTTGGTACACGTCCGGGTAGTCTGTCTTGCGCACAGGATTTTCACGATGTCGCCGCCGGGGGCAACCAGTGTCAGCTTTGGTGGCGCGGGTGCGGACGTTAACCGGCCGACGGCGGCACCGGGGGGATCTTTGGTGGCGGGTACCAGTTTTCGACACAGGTTTACGCGACGCAGCAGACGGCGGTGACTGGCGGTGTTGTCACTGCAGCGAGGAGCAGGAGGCAGGTAAGAAGCGGTAGCCTCATAGCGTGCGAAGGGAAGGGAAGGGAAATGGGGATTAGAATTAGGGAGATGGTTAATTGTTAATTATTTGATTATTTTATTTATTTGAATGCGGAGGGAAAGGAGGGCATTGGCTGGCTTCATTTTCCCGGGAAAAGTGGGGGCAATGGTGGCCAGTGGCAAGTAACTGCCATTTTGGTGATAACGTGCTGCCGTTTTGGTAGCCTTGACAAGGATCTAAAGATGAGAAAGGAAAGGAAAAAGTGTACTGGAATTAGGTTTATGATTTGTGTTCTTTTTACGAATGATGAATGGTGGAGGAATTTTATGTGTGAATTGATGTGGAGATCCATTGTGATGGCTAGAGGAAAGAGACTTAACAGGACACAATGGTACATGTGTTTTAGTGCAAGCCAACTGTAAGGCGACGAAGAGAAATACCACCATACATAATCGGCGGCTTGTATATGTCTCATAGAGTAATCGATAATCTTAGAGGGTGTTTGGTTTGATGAATGGACTAGTCGTAGGATCATACCATTTATATATCGAGTGCGTTCTTTTCTGCTATGATTTATGATTATGGTTGATGATTTTTGTTTCTAGTTTGAGCGTGGGTGTGAATAAACCGAATGTCGATAAGTAGATAAAGCGTTTCGAAAAAATTGTCGTGATAAGTTATTTTAAAAAGACTACAGAAGAACTATTTCGTTTATTTGTTAAGAGAAAACACAAACTATAAACCATAAGCTAAAAAAGTAGAGCCGATCTTATTTCTTTCCACTCGTGCACCATGAAAAAACATCCCGTAAGTCGGTCGCAAAGCTTGTTCATCCCGTAACTTCCCTATTGCACTGAGGTCTTGTTCCACGAGTGGTGTTAATTGTTGGAAGGAGGGTCCTTTCTACGTATTGCGAATATTTAATGGTGCTAATGGCAATATCAAATCAAAGTAGGCCGGATACCAAAATAGAAAATTTTGATTTTTTTAATACGATAACTTGTATTTGAACTAACAATTGTAACTTATTTATTCATAGTTCTCAAGGATATCTAGTTTTCACAAAAAAAAATTCTTATGCCCTTATTATTTTTAAAACTTGGGGTTTATGTCTATCAAAACGAAGCAATTCTTTTCACTGCGTGCCATCGAAATTTGCTTTGAACCTATCCTCAAGTAGCCTAAGGTGGCTCTACAAGTTCTGCGGGAGCTGATGAGAGTTAACGCTGCGAGTACGGAGTAGGGCACGTGTCGATCGAAAACTGCAGCTTGCGGCGAGAGAGAGAAGACACGAGCCAGGTTGCGCGCGAAGCGAGAAGGAGGCCAGGAGCTGGGTGACTGGAAGGTGGGGCCGCGGAGCAGAGCGGGTGTGAACGCAGGGGAGCGGGCGGCCGCAATTCCAAGCGACGTCGGCACGGCGCGTGGACAGCTGGCACAGTGAGACGGTGGAGGAAGCGACGTCGCTTGGGAGCGCCAGCGGGAAAGGGAAGGTGGAAAGACAAAAAAGGAAAGCACATTCTCAAATAAAGCTATCAAATTGGGAAGGTTTGGGATTTCAAGCAAAACTCAAAGTAATTTTGAAATTTTTGGGGGCATTTCAAATTTTAGCTTTTTCTTTTAATTTTTTCTGACAAATGGCTGATATTAAAAGAGTTGAACATCCTGTTCAGAGGTTGCTCTGCAAAAAGCTTCATGGATAAAAGAAAGAATTGCGTCTGGAGCACAAAACTACCAACAAAGGGTTGCTTCATATCGATGCAAAGCTACTGATTACTTGTTATCCAACAGTTTGGGAGAGATTTTCCTTATATAGGCTAGAATTCAAACCATGCAATTCACCGCATGGATCATTAAAGAGATTGATAGCAGGGGAACTAGAATATTTCTTAAAAACATAAGATACAACACTGCATAGAACTTTGTTTTATATCTCAACAACACATTTTTTATATATGCCTTATGTATCTTGTTTTGATATTATTAGATCTAGACATGGCCAGATCTTTTGCCACAAATATCTCCACCACAAGAAAAAAAAAGAAAGTACAAACAATAAAGAGAAGGAAGAAAGTGAGCAAACGTTGTGGTCGACAACATGCGGTCCCAAAAGCAGTCGAGTGCTTATCGAAAGACGTCCACAAAGAACCCTAAAAACATCAACCAAACAAATCAATCACTAAAAGGAGCACCAAAACAAGTGCACAGCACTATACAGACAAGCAGCAGTTGCATGCCAACACTTGTAGCAACACCAAAGGAGGCAGAGAAAGCCATTGATGAAGTAAACCAATTTGCCATTTCTTTTTCTCAAGATGACGACACAGGCATGGGCTAGCAAGGTAGATGGATCGGGACGGTCAGCCTCTGCGCGGATCATCACAACACCCAAAAAATAGAAAAAAAATGGGGAAAAATAGAATAAATAAATGTTTTGGGGAAAATCCAAAATCCCAAAGTAAAGCCAGCAAGCAGCCTCTGTTCTTTTATTGCCGAGCTCCACCAATCACAGTAGTAGAACTCTCAAGAACTCCTCACCAAGTCACCATTTCATTTCCCCCATATCCTCATTACCCCCCTCTATTTTTATTTTTAGTATTTTCTATTCAATTCTTCCATTTAGGTGTGAGAGAGAGAGAGATTCCACCCACCCCAATTGCTACTTGTCCAAGCAGAAGCCAAGAACTGCTCCCAAGAAAAAAGGTTTTCCAAGAAATCCCGAGGAATCGAGCTCGAGATCTGTGGGAGGAGGATTTGCTGCGAGTTTTTGCTCCATTTGGGCCCGAATCTGCCTCGTGATCCGCGAAAGGAGCAGCCTTTGGAGCTCACATGAGCCGCGGGGGGTGGGAGAGGCGGCGGCCTAGGAGCGCTCGGGAGGGCGGTGATGCCGCGGGTTCGGTTTGGTTGGCGCTGAATCTACGTTGGTGGTCGTGACGCCGTTGTCGTCGTCGCCGCCGGCGATGGAGGCCACCGGGGAGGAGCTCCTGAAGAAGATCCGGGAGCTGGAGGTGTGCCAGGCACAGCTCAAGCAGGAGATGTCCAAGCTCAAGCCACCCGCCGCCGCCGCCGCCGCCGCCGGCGGCGGCTGTGGGGACCGGCGACGGTCGCAGTCGGTCTCTCCCCGCCGCGGCGCGCAGTCGCAGCCGTTGCCGGCGCCGGCGAGGCCGCTCTCCGGGGGATTCGACGGCGGGCAGCGCGCGTGGGCCCGTGGCTCCGCGTCGTTCCCGCACATGTCGCCGCTACAGCGGGAGGGCCGCGCCGCGCCCAGCGCCGGGCTGCCGGAGAGGCAGTACTCCAGGGTGCTGCAGTCGCTGGGGCAGTCCGTCCACATTCTTGACCTCGATGGGAGGATCATATACTGGTGAGATTTCTAGCTTGTCACTGCTTCTTGATTCGTTTGTGCGGACGCGCAAGCTCGCCAAATGTTCTAGGAAAATGCTGTGGTGATGCTGATTCTGTGTTGTTATGCTGCAATGAAGTGACCATGCATCCACTGGGAATTGCGATTGAAATGTACCAACTTGAGAAATCTGTGAGTTTTATGTTTATCTGTTTGAGGTATTACCACCCTAGACTCTAAACTCTAAAGCAGCTGATTTTGGTGTCATTTCAACCATGCATGCGTGGAAGTTAGAGCGGAAGTGTACGCACTTGGATAAATCTGCTATGTTGTTGAAGCTATGTTGAATTCTAGGCTGTGTAAGGCTGTAAGTACTTGTCTGTGGTAAGTCGCAGTACGGAAATGTTGAAGTGGATGCGTAGATTTTAGTTTGCTTTGGTGACGAGTTTGTGCTGTTTCGAGTTGAAGCTTTTCACTGATTGAACAAATTGTCAAACATTGAAGTAACATAATAATGCAGTAAGGAACTTCCTCCATTGTTGTTCAGGTTGCTCAAGAGTCAAGATCTGAGTGATACAAATGTATTAGGATTTTAAGTGATATTTTGTGCTTGTGAGTTGCATTGCTTATTTAGTATGTGATATAATGTACAATTTGAGGCAGCGACTATTGATTGCTTGTAAATCTAGAAACATAGCATTTTTGCTCTTTACATCAGATCAGCAACATAGTTTCATAAGTGTGTAACTGCTTCTTAACTTTGCTAAATAAGCATTGTAAAATCTTTTTGCAGGCTGCACTTGTGTGTGAACCTTTTCTTCTCCTTTTGTTCTTGTTATTTGTTAATTCTTCCTTTTTCACCAAAACCTGTCATTTACTACATTGTAGGAATCGATCTGCAGAGAATCTGTATGGTTATCCTGCATCAGAAGCACTTGGTCAGGATGCCCTTATGCTGCTGGTTGATTCCCGTGACATCAATGTGGTAAATGACATCTTCCGACGTATTTCCTTGGGTGAGAGTTGGACCGGGAAGTTTCCAGTTAAGAACAGGGCAGGAGATAGGTTTTCAGCTGTTGCCACCAACACTCCTTTTTATGATGAGGATGGCAGTTTGGTGGGCATTATTTGTGTTTCAAGTGATTCACGTGCCTTGGAGGAGATAGTCAGTGGACTTTCAACCTCTGCAAGGCCCCATTCTGAATCATCTAGGCCCTATTGTGAAGGCAGTTGCAGCAGTAACAATCACAAAACCAGTTTGGTGAACAGAAGCCCATTTGACTCTCAGCAACCCCTGCAGTCTACTATAGCCTCCAAGATAACAAATTTGGTGAGTTCTGTTTCTAGTAAATAACAGATATAGGGCCTGTTCTTTTCGGCTTTTAAAATCGGCTTTTGGCTTCTACTACAATACCTAACTTTCAAATGGAGTATTTTTTCAAAATGGAGTCTACAAGTTAATTGTAGTACATGTTAAAAACCCAACATCTATACCATCCAAAATCGCAAGCGAGTATCTCTCTCCGTAATCTCTATTGCAAACAGCTAAAATTCAAAAATTTCAGCCAAAAGCCATAAAGAACAGGCCCATAATTATACTATTGAGTTGCAATGAAATATTGTCTCTCTATAGTATATCTTCTTAATTTTATGTTAGTGTATTCCTTTTTGATTTTTAGAATAACAACACAGGCTACCAAGGTTACAAATAAAGTTCGTTCTCGGGTCAGGACGGATGAGAATGGCTTGGAACGGGAAGGTGGCAGCGGTGAGAGTCTGTGCTTGGATCGTGATGCCAAGGAAGAGCGAACATCTAGTGGAACAAATACACCAAGTGGGGATGCACCACGTGGTGCCTTTGCTACGGAAGAAAATTCCCCTGGGAAATTAACCAAAACAAATAGCAATGAATCAGAAGGAAAAGTAGGGCTCCACAAGATCTTAAGTTTGAAGGCAGAGGCATTGTTGACCAAGAAAGGGATATCATGGCCTTGGAAAGGACGGGAGAATAACGGACCTGATGGAAAGAATCAAGTGAGCTTGCCATGGTTGCATGGTGAGGAAGAGAATGGCCAGAATCATCAGAAACTTTCTGATTCAAGCATAACTCCAGACGGTCAAGGTGCTGAATACAACCAACCTAACAAAAAAGAGGCATCAGGTTCCTGGTCCTCTTTGAACAATAACAGTACAAGTAGTGCAAGCAGCACTGGAAGTACTAATAGTAGTGCTCTTTACAAAGTAGACCATGAAGCAGACTGTCTGGATTATGAGATCCTGTGGGAAGATCTTGTCATTGGGGAACAAATAGGTCAAGGTAGTTGCTTCTCCTTATTTGAATGGTTGCTTATATATATTTTTGATTATATGGATTTTTTATGTGCAGTTCCATAGTTTCTAGCAGCTGTTTTAGTAATGGACTATGTGGTTATAGTCAGCACGCACTTTGTCTGCATGGCATTATTTCAGAATAGCTCCTTTGCCCTCCTAATCCCCTATTTATTTTATAGAATCTATATTTATTGCACAATCTCTATTTGTCAAAAACAGCTACATAATCTCATGGGTCATGACTAGATAGGTAGTGGAATTGGAGTTGTGAACATCTACTCTCAGTTTGTAATCCATTTTAGCCCCTGTTTAGCCAAGCTCTTGTTCTAACTTTAGTAGAAATGGGACCGTGCAGCTCTAACTTCTAATGTGATCCTAGAGCCTTTGGGTTTTCGCATGGGTAGCTTAAGTTAAGTTTGCTTTGAAATGTGTGATTGAAATTTCTAAAAATCAAGTTCTTGATCTACTAGTTTGATGTAATTTTGTGCTACTTCAAGCACATGTGTTTGTCCCTAGGACCTGAACATTTGGGGAAATCACCAAGAAGGGTGCTCTCGAAACTTTTCCATACATTTATGCTCCAACACTTTTCCAGTTTCAAATAAGCCACTAGCCATGTGTTTTTAGCTACTATGTTCGGTTGGGTTCCAAAAGTCTCCATGTCTAGCCTGGAAAATCTCTTTGTTGAAGCTTTGTCAAAGAAGCCTTGTCATGATCCTTCATATGGTGATGCTAGGAAGATCAAGGAATAATCATTTGTTAGTTCTTATTAAATACAATTTTAGTAGAGTGACGGAAATCGTATCAAAAGCACACTGATCCTGTACTGCTTTCTATTGTATTGAGTGTCTTTTAATTGCGCTCCTTTCAATTTTGATATGTGCAGGCTCTTGTGGAACAGTATATCATGCTTTGTGGTATGGCTCGGTATGTTCTGTTGTTTCGTTGTTGTGTGAATGATTTATCTTTGTTTACTTTTGGTTATTAGTTTCATCATTTTATTTGGCATGTTTGTGCAGGATGTGGCTGTTAAAGTTTTCTCTAAGCAGGAATATTCGGATGAAGTGATACAGGCCTTTCGACAAGAGGTAGATTTCCATCTCCTGCCACAACTTTTGTTAGTTAATTCATGGAATATATAAGCAAGAAATATGTCTCTCTTATCAGCAGAGTGACTTTCAGTTTCTGAGCCTGATTAGCGTTAAAATTGTGATGTTTTCATGTTAGTTTAGGACTCTCTAAAGAAACATGAAGTCTGAAGACAAATTGGGTTTCAGGATGCCCACAAAACCTATCATTGCCATGTTTGCCAAACATATTGATGTGAATAAATGTGAAATAACATGCTGACAAATCTTTACATATGTTTTTTGAAGTTAACTCTGGATATAAAAATAAAGTGTGTGTTAACTTCAGATCTTGCGATTTCCATTTTAAATTTTGGGGTTTTAAATATATTGTCATCATTCATACGTGAAGGTATCCCTTATGAAGAAACTACGTCATCCTGATATACTGCTCTTCATGGGTGCGGTTACATCTCCACAACGCCTTTGTATCGTAACAGAGTTCCTCCCACGGTATGGCCCCTACCTTCTACAAGCTTGGATGTTTACAATTGCAAGTAGTTCTTATTCTTTGATTGTTGCTCTTTGTTGCACATGTATAAGATATTGACCAGAGCTGTTTGTTTAAATCCTGCTGTATGGCTTGATTATTACAAAAAAAAAAAAAACAGTTGCATAGGGCATGGTGAATTAAAACAAATGTTCTAGGCCTTGGTTTAACCAAGTTGTTTCCTTTTTCTCCTGATATGCATACTTATTGACTGTGTTTTTTTTGGGCTTGCTGCTTATATATTTTGGTTTTTGCTACAGTAACTAGTTTTCAAACGGTGCGGTTTTTCAAGGTAGGGTCAACAAGTCGATTGTAGTAGACACTGTACTGACTTCAGCTACTGGCCAAAATTGCATGCGTACCGACTTCAGCTACTGCCTACCGGCTAAAATTGCATGCGAATGTGTCTTCGTAGTCTCTTGCGAACAGAAAGAATTCAAAAGCCATAAGCTATAAGTTACATCCCAAAATAACCCACCCATTGGCAGTGACAGAGCTAGGGGAAAAAATATTATGGGGTCATGTCATAATAGGATGTTCAATTGTTTACAAATAGTAGTATTGTTGTTCTACTTAATAAGAATTGGATGCATTTATAGCCTTGGAAATAAATTAACATTGAGCCTGGAGAGACGTTCTTCTCTGGTACTGTATTAGTACATCAAAATCTAATAAAATTTATGCTTCATTAGTACATCAAGATTGATTTTGTTCCATTTTTAAAATAGTTTGTGACAACTACCCAAACTTTTCATGATGATTACCTACAGAAAATTTAGTTTAGGTCTCATTTTCATCCTTATAATTTCTCAAATGCAGTGGAAGTTTGTTTCGCTTACTTCAAAGGAACACTACCAAGTTGGATTGGAGACGACGTGTTCATATGGCTTTAGATATTGTAAGTGCATATGGCTTTAGATATTGTAAATGCATTTTCTGTCCATCAGTCTCAGGAATTGGGGGAACAAATAAGTTATATGGAATTTCTCAGACATCAACAGATTCACATGATGATGACTCAGTGAATCGTATCGTACGTAAACTTTCCTATTATTCACGTGATGATTCATTGAATAGTTTTGGGCCAGCCAGTTTTTGGAACTTCCCAATCTCCTAGATAATAAAAAATCTCATAATGTTTTCCACATTTTGGTAATACGTATGATTCATTAGTCATTGTTAGTTTTGAAAAATATATTATTTTATACTTCTGCAGGCAAGGGGCATGAATTATCTTCACCATTACAGCCCACCTATCATTCATCGCGATTTAAAATCGTCAAATCTGTTGGTTGATAAGAACTGGACTGTCAAGGTAACATTGCAGTTTATTTGTTTCCAAACCATTTGCACTTTCCCACTTGCCTCCTCTCATTTCATCTGACTCAATCAGGTTGCAGACTTTGGTCTTTCACGTCTCAAGCACGAAACTTATCTGACAACAAAAACAGGAAAAGGAACAGTAAGTACAAGCAAATTTAATTTGATTGTTTGGTGTACATGTACCCTCTGAATTAATGGGATTAGCATAAAGCTTTGCTTTCTATTGTTTTCTGTTTAACTCTATTGATATGACCTTCTTATCCAGCCACAATGGATGGCTCCGGAGGTGTTGCGCAATGAACCTTCAGATGAGAAGTATGGGACAGTTTCAGTCAACATAAGTTCCTGTAGTCACATCTGAAAAATATATGATTACTAATGACTTTTATGGTGCTAAGTATAGGTCTGATGTGTATAGCTATGGGGTGATCCTGTGGGAACTTGTTACTCAGAAGATACCCTGGGAAAATCTCAATTTGATGCAGGTATATTGCTGTTATATGTTTTCTATTTGTTAAAAAAAAATCCTCTGACTTTGACCATACAATTGATTACAAATTGCAATGTTGTGAAATGTGAACTTAAGGGTAATATCTGTTTCAGCGGCTTCAAAAAATTTAACAATTTAATTAGGAGGAACATCCAATGTAGAAGTAAGCTATGATAGTTGTGGGTTGGCTACATCACTTCTTTCAGTTTGGTACAGCCATGGTTGTCACGGCGGACATGGTGACCAAGGCAAGTGCTCGGCACCAGGACGCCATGGTGTCCAGGCGCGCGACATGGCGTCGTCCAGGCGGACTACGGTGACCAAAAGGCAGTGAAGGTAGCAGACGCAGCACAGCAAAAATATTAGGGGATGGCTACCAAATTTTAGCCGGGCGTCGTCCACCAGGGTGAATCATCTGCTTGGCGTGCCGCAGCAGTAGGGGAGGCTGGGCGGGGCGGCGGCGAGGTCGACGCCCTGGACGCTGCGAGGTAGCCAGTTGGAGAACTCGAAAGAAAGGGAAGCTTGCCATAGCGGAAGGAGGAAGAGGCAGATCTCTGGGGTTTGAGAAGCAGTGCGGGGAAGACAACGACGTCAGCGGCGACGCATCAGTATTAGGGGAGAGAACCCTAGGGCTTTTGTAACGCTCCTTCATGGGCTTTATGGGCCTGTAAGTAGGCCCAACCAAGATGAGTCCACGGCCCGACTTGAAAGAGCCATATAAACCCCCTTCTCCCACCCACCTCCTCCCATCCACTCCTCGCGAAAACCTCAACGCCGCCACTCTCCAACCCTCCCGAGGGTGGCGACGCTGTCCTTATCCTTATTCTTCCCTCAGCGCAGGAGATGGCGTAAGTTCCCCTCACCGAATTCTTGACCCTGGTCTTTTCTTGGATCTTGATTGGCTAATGGTGCAGGGGGGCCGGTTCGGGCAGCTGAGCGGCAAAGTCCGGCGGCCGAGTAGCAAAGTCAAGCAGCCAAGGCACGGCGAACCTCCATAGCGTCCTCCCTTCACCGCCGTGACGCCTAGGCAACGCCAAGGCGATGCCGTAACATCTTTGATTGCTAATATAACTGGTCACTTAGAAATTCAAACTACTCGGGGGTCAAGAGAAGGCCACAGTTTTTTCATATTCCAGCAATGTCTCTAGAAAGTGTCATTTTTTTATGAGTAGTCTAGATGCTCTCAGTCTCACTTTTGCAGAGCACAGTTTTATTGGGTTAATCTTTTTTTAAATCATTTCTTGTTTTTTCAGAATTTTGACAAGTCTTGTATATTAATTCTTAAAACTGTGTTTCTTATGTAGGTCATTGGTGCAGTAGGTTTCATGAACCACAGGTTGGAGATTCCTAGTGAAATAGATCCTCAGTGGACATCACTTATCTTGAGTTGTTGGGAAAGGTACTTGCTGTTATTCCTTTTTCGCTGTTCTTAAATAGTTGCCTTGTTGGACTTCATAAACTTGAATTGTACTGTTTTTCTTTCCTATAACGTTTTCTTATGACAACCGTACTTGCTGCAAGCAGTGACCCGCAAAGCCGCCCGTCGTTCCAAGAACTTCTGGAGAGGCTCCGAGAGCTGCAAAGGCACTACGCCATCCAGACTCGGACGCAGCGAAGCGCATCTGGTGCTACAAAGAACAACAGCATCGAGGAATGAAGACTCAACTTCTTGCTAAGGCGAGCGAGCGAGCGGGAGAATTTTGTTGGCGGTGCGGTGACATGTAAAAAGAAAGATTCACACCTCCTGCATGATTGATTCTTGAAACAGCCATATGAAAAAAAATTCAGAGATTTTTGGAACAGCTAATGCTGAAGTTCCAACTGCTGCTGCAACTTGCGATAACAAAGGTTATAGTGAGCTGAGGCTGGCACTTTTTGGGTTCATTACATTATGATGCGCGAGCTACACCCGATCGATCTGGCTTGAATTTGTAATGCGAAGAGGATCATAATTTTGTGTAGATTGTTGTGACGACAACCCTGTATATGAGTGGTCGATCATGCGCGAAGTTGAATCATCAAGAACCTTGTTTCGGATTGTTTTTGCCTTTCTTCCTTGGTTACTGTATCATGTTCTCGAGAATCCCATCACAAATCAATCATTGCTGCTACTTAAATCATCAATCGAATTGTGATTTTTATTGTACTTTTGCATAGTCGTAAAACAGAAAAAAACATATTCTCTTGTAAATTATTGATAAAATCCCATCAGATTCGCCAAAGCTAGCTCCGAACTTGCTACTTAAATTTCTTTAAGATTTGTGCACTCTATGTCTAGGCTACGCTCACCCTACTTAAAGTCGCACGGTTTCCAAGGTGACTCATCCCCATAACCTCTCTCTCCACCGGCTCCATGGTACTTAAAATCGCACACCGTCTTCATGTACTTAAAATAGCATGATTTTTGAGATGATGCATGCCCACAACCACTTTGCTCCACTGTCTTAGAGACGAATTAAAGCCCTTATTTATATATACTAAAATAATTTTTACTTGTAAAATATATTTTAGACTATTCAAATATATACATCTTTCAATTTCTAACGAACTAATGCTACCTTGGTTGCAACTTTTTTGTATTTCACCATTTATATGTTTTAAAGTATGAAGATAGAAGTTGTTGCAAAATACAACAAATAAATGACAAAATTTCTAAATTTATTCCTCCCTACGTTTTTTCCACTTACTTCACTCTATTTTATAGGATGAGTACTGGAAATGAGAGAAATATCCATATATAATGCTTGAAATCATATATAGTGCTTGACATGCGAGCGAAGATATCTCTCTTTGCTTTAGATAAAATAGATATTTTCACCAAGAATGATATCGGTTCAACAAACACCGCAAGTATCCTCAAGTGACAAGTGGTTTAATTTTGAAGATTTAGATTGATAGTTGGTTCAGAAATATAAGAATTTGAAATAATTTTAATAAATAAAACAACTTGCACTTATAATTTTAATAAATAAAACGTCTTGCACTTATTTTGGTGAACATTTATTTTAAAGGGTTAGATTGATAGTTGTATTAGTAATATATTAATTTGAAAAATAAAAAAAGAAGATAAATAACTTTACCTATAATTCAAAAATTGAAAGTGTCTATATTTGTTAAAAGGGGCTACCTCCGAATCGACTTTCTGGTATGGAAGTAGGGATATCTCAAAATCAAGTTAACTAATGTACTATATTATTAAAACATGGTTGAATGGAGTTTTCACAACCACTATAAGAGATTATAAATTCCTGTTTTAATTGGAGTAAAAAAGACAAAGATCTGCATCATTTATTCGATGTGTATATATTATAACAATGCAAATTAATCAAATATAGATTGGATATGCTGCAGTTGTATAAACAATACAACTATATTTTCAACTATAAGCATTGTAGTTATATATCAAATACAACTTTATTTTCACATATAAATATATGTATAAGTATCTAGCTACATAATTATATAAGTATTTTGGTTAATTTTCTTAGTTGCTAGCTGATTGTAACGCTACTTATACAATTATTATCTAATACTAGTGAATAGTATGAATATGTATATATCTTTGCATGCATATATGGCTGACCCTTGGTGTTGGGCCTAGGTAGACGCCCTTCTTGCCTTGGCACAGGGCCGGCCATGATGGAGACGGCGACGGCTAGGCGGCGGCAGGCGCTGGCGATGACGATCCTCGAGGTGGACCCCGCCGGCGAGGATCCCGCCCTCCTCGACGCCATGAGGTATCACACGATGCCCACAAGTTGCAGCACGCCAGCACCCACGCGCGCTCGCCCACGCACGAAAAACTTGCTTCTACGAATGTATTGCGATCGACGGGGTGGTGCGGCGGGTGGCGTTTACCTTTGTCCTTTTGTTTTTGATTTTTCGCTCGCGTTGTGATGGGACGGGGATTTGTGCGGGTTTAGGGTTTCTTGCCTTCTTGGGGAGGTGCCATGCCGTGTGGAATTTAGGTTCTCTGGTTCTTGGTTCCTGATGTGTGGATGGAGTTGGTCTAAATGTGTACTTTAAGTTGAATCTACTACTACAAAATTTGGATTTGGAAATGGGGTAGAGAAAGGGGAGGCAGTACTAGCGCTGAGTGCTGTGATGAAAATTGAAACGAGAAATGTAGATGATTTATTCTGTATTTGTGTACAATTGATGAATTTGCACGCCTTTATCTATTTTTTAGACTCCTTTTGTTTGTGTACAAGCATTTTGTTTGGTTGGTATCACTGTTGCATGTAGGATCAGACCACTAACTTATCTGGTCGATTGGTGCGCGATTCAGATTGAGGTTGGTTGGTTCCATGGATGGGTTGATCAGGTGTGAAATGTGGCGCAGGGTTTTGCTATTGCTTGTTGTTATTTTGATTTGCCCTGTGCGCTGTACCGTCACCATCTGCGTCATACTGTCATCATTCATGATCCATCATGGATCTAGGCAATAAGAACTCATTCCGGTTCTTCTTCATTTTGTAGTGTACCTTTTCGCCTTTCATAGTTTTGAATCACAATATTTACCTTTATATTTGTAGCTTGGTTGCTTGTTGCATGCCAAGTGTTTCTCTTAGAAAAGAGTCATGATGGATGCACCTTTTTTTTTCTCAGCTCCCTGTATAACATATTAGTAGTGTCTATTGTGGATATTGTTTGGAATCGTCAATGCTCTGGGTTAGTTTGAGGAAGGAAACTGTTCCTGATAATCTTTATGCAGTAAAATGGTTTATGCAATTTACTATAACCATTTGAAGAATCATAGGCATTTGCACATGCACACTTATCCAGCTGCTAGTTAATTCATTATAGCCTGTCAAAATAAAGTTAATTTCATTTTAGGTGTGATTTTGCCATTGTAATTTCTTTCCAGATAATCCATATGTTTTGGTTCATTTTCAGTGTGTATCATTTTTTATTTTTGCTCTTGTGTTGTCTTGCGATTTCTCAGGAAGAAGAATAGTGCTGCCTTGACCTCTATACTTGATCCCAGTGATGAGCCCTCTGGCAAAGACAGTTCAAATGCAGCTGATGTTGTTTGGTATCTCGTCACAAACGGTAACCACATAACTGGCAATCTGAACCTGCTGACTGACCTCACACCTGTGTTTGACCGCTGGGTCCGCACCCTAGTTGGGCCACCCATGCAAGTCTGTGCACGGGGATCTGTGAACTACAAGGGGATCAATCTCCGTGGCGTGTGGTATGTTCCTGAGTGTACGGTGAATGTGGTGTCGGTTGCCCAACTTACCAATCAAGAATTTGCAGTCACCATGGGTGGTGATGCCTGTTCTATAAGGCGCTATGACATGGTGGTTGGCAAAGGACGTCTTACAGGCCATTTGTATGAGATGGACTATCTCAACACTGCTAGGTACAAGAACTACTTAGCTGAATGATTTGTTCTTAATTTCTTATACAAAGAAGTTATCATGGTAGTGAATTGATTTGGATGTGCAAAGTTGCGTTCACAAATGCTTGATTTACATGCATGGAAGTATGCTACCCTAACTAATTGCATGCTACTCTGTTGGTTACCTATGAAATATGAATTGTCCTCATCGCAAAGAGCTCTTTCATATAAATAATTGCAATTGGTTGCTACCAACTGCTTAATCAGCAATATTTATACCGCGAAGACTGCTAACCATTTCCTTCTCTGTCTGATCAGTTTCATTCCCTGGTACATCGTCTCAAATGCCACTGAACACATGACCGGCAACCTGGACCTCCTGATGAACTTCACCCCAACTCGGCCGGGCCGCCCCATCCGGACGCACACCGGCGCGATGCTGCAGGTGTGCGGCAGGGGGTCCGTGAGGAGAAAGCACCTTGTCGTCCTCAGCGTCTCCTACGTCCCAGGGCTCACCGAGAACATCATCTCCGTGAGCCAGCTCATCGACAGTGGCTTCAACGTCATGTTTGGGCCCGATGGCTGCACCGTTGCAAGGAACCGCGATGGGGCGGAGGTCGGCAAGGCATCATACGCGGGCGGCCAGCTGTACCAGATCAACTTCCTCAGAGTTGCTCCCAGTCCCAGTCCCAGCAAGTAGCCTGTTAACCCAAAGTTGTGTGGCTAACCAACCATATGAGCTGCTAGGATGAAGAGAGAGCTCAGATGCTTTTGCTGCAAACAAGTTTTCAGTTAGTTTTCCTTAGGAAACACTTAGGGTCTCAGATTCATATGCTGGTCAGGATGTTGATGCTACTATGTCTGTATGAGCCTATGGCATAGATTACTGCTCACCACTCACTAATTAGTATTGTCTGCAAGTATCAGTTACTCCATTAGACATGAATGACTACTGTTATGCTCAATTGTCTGATGTTGTCGACCCGGCTTTGATTGCTTAATTGCACGACAGGGGTTATAGTGCATGTGGATCACTGCATGTAGCATTATTTACAGGGTTAAGAATGTGGAGGTAGAGATTACACATGTGTGCTTAGTTGCCTGACGTTGTCTATCAGCTGGATTGTATTGGCTTAATTGATTCATGTGGTTTTCTTGCATGTCTGTGTCAGTAGAAAAATAGTTTACACCATGTAATTTCTCAATTTCCCCCTCAACAATGTAGTAATAAACAAAAAGAAAGCCAGAGTGTTCGCATGATTTTTTTTTCTCACACGCTATTCCCAACAAACCGCCTCTGACTGATCGGGCCCACGCTCAGGATCGCGAGGAGGACCCACTCGTCAGCGAGTGCAGGTCTAGCGTAAAAGTTCCTTCCCTTGGCCTCGCGGGAAACTCTTCTCGCTGCTCTCCATTTTTTGGGTTTTGAGCATTTGGCTGGTTGCGATGATAATTGGGTTCAATAACAGGTTTGTTTACGTCGAGTGATGACCTTACGATTGTGAGAGGTGCCGACTGGCTCTCAGACGGTCAGGTATCTTCGTGAACGGATTGCCCTGCCTGAACTTAACATATAGGACTCTGACGGCTATTTCTACCAGTTTCTCTTACTTTGCTTATTTTATTTTATTCGTTCTTTTGTTCGGTCTTTTTCGGTATTACAATTACTGGTTTGCTCACAAATGGAATAGCGGTGTGGTGGCAGTTCGACGACAATTTCTAATGTAAGAAATGACCTGAATGTATTCTGGCTTTCTCTTAATATTGATGTATGGATGAGAATGTATGCTACTAGAATGTAATCTCTATTCTCTATTAATCCGGATGCGAATGAATATGTATGAGATGAACTAGGTGTAAATAAAGTTCTGCAATTTCTAAAGTTGCAGTTGTGTTGCAATTATCTGAGTTTGTGAGGCAAATAATAGATTAGGACCGATGACTATAAGTTTACAACAATTTGTATTGTCGTTATTAATGTAAAGAGAGTTGTAATATCTTTATTTAATGTAAGCTAATTGTGGTTGTAGTTCGATGCATGTAAATTGATTTGATGTACAATGATTGTAATGATTACACTATTGTACGATGGACTGTTATATATATTTTAATTGAGTTGAAAGTTTTTACTTGTCGTCCAATTGAATTTTATTTCTCAATTTAGTCTATATAGTTTGGTATTCATCCTCGTCGATGAAATTACGGTAGTCACATATTTGTTTATCGTTCGTTGGTTTCACCTTACGCAGATACACAAAAATTTAAATTCCCTCGTATATTTAGTTCATTAGCTACATAATTAATCATATTTAATGTCATAACTCATCACTTACGGTTAATTAACGACGTGGGTCGTTACATTCAAGCTCAAGTATTTTGATCTGCTACACTGACTGAAGTAAATCAAGCGGGAAGATTTTGCATGAATGCTGCTCCTGTCTACTACTTTGTATTTACTAAAGAGTAAATTATATTATGGGTCACCGAACTTATCGAAAATGAGGTTCTCACCCATGGTGCGGAGGCCAACGTGGCAAGGGCCTCACCTGAGAGCCTTCCTCGTCCTTCAGCGAGACGATACAACGTGGAGAATCCGCTATTCGGTACTGTATTGTTTGGGTTGGTTAGTATCTGTTCTCTGCTTCTACTCTGGAGTCCGGATTGGTTGCAACGTTTGACTTTGTTATTTGCTGCTTTGGTGTTGAACCTGGAGGATGCGTGTAGCCTACGAATATGGGATTCCTGACGGCTGGTGGACTGCAAGGTTCCAACTGGTTCGGTGTTTGTTAACAACTAGCCTCGTAGGCGCGCCGCGCCAGGCACCGTACGTACCAAAATAAAAGAGGCGATAATTCGCGAGGAGTTTTAAAAAAAAATCGAGGGGAAAACGCATTTTCGAAGAAGACGGAGGGTCTTTTCGAAAAATCCGAGGACCTGTACGTAGAAAACGGGGACCCGTGCGCGATTTCCAAAAATGCGGGGGGCGATCCCGCAAAACGTAGGGGCTAAAAAAAATTCCCAGGGACCAAAAATTTTTTTTCAAGGGCCTAAAAAAATTTCAGGGACCTGTTTGCGAGAACCAAGGACCTATACGCAATTTCAAAAAAGTCGGAGGTAATCACCTCCCGTCAGACGCAAATTGCGTTGCCAGCCGTAGGAACGCGTGGGGGACGTGGCTTGTCTGTGCCAGAACCCCCGCTTTGTATAGCTTAAGATGTAGTTGAAGCAAGAATCATTTGCATGCCCTATAGTGTAATATAATGCAAACCTTGTTCTTTTTTTTTTGTTACGGCTGATGAATTTTGTCCGTGTTTTTTAAGATAGCAACGAACAGTAGAGATGCCAACGCCGACGACGTATATAGTTTTAGACTTAGAAAACCGAACCTGCTTCAAGAAATCATCCCGTTTGCTTCGCCTTTCGGAGAAAACAAAAGTCTAAAAACCCAAAAAAAAAGAGTTGTAATGGTTTACATATCTACTTACATTTATTGTTAGCATGTTAAGGTGCTGTTCCAAACGGCTTGAACAATATTTTTGAGATGTTGTCAATAGTACGAATAATTTATACTTTAATTTTTAAATTACGGATCTATATGTTTTACTTTGAACAATATTTATGTAACTTCCAATATCCATTTTGGAAATTCTGAGTCCACCGAGCTGGGTGTTACAATATGCTACTATTTTGCACTTCAAACATCCTAGAATAGCACATTTGAAACTTCTAACGTGACCCACTACTGTCACAACTCAGCTTGGCTGCGAAGGGCCACTCCAATTCTCCAAACGAGAGCCGGGTGTTACAGTATCACTGACTGCCCGGCCCCACCATCAGAATCTCGAGAAGGGGGGGGGGCGGGCGGCGCGTATTCTCTGACTTAGAAGAGCTAAGTCACCGCGTGACTTAGCTCTTCTAAACCATCCGATCTCAAACGAACGGTCCAGATTTTAGCTTTTTTTAGTTTTGATTTTTTGATTTCTAGTTTTTAGTTTTTTATTTTCATCTTTTTGATATTTTTTCTTTTTTTATATTTCTTTATATTATCTGTGTTAAAATAATCTATTTTTTAAAAAATTTATTTTTTAAAAAATAGGTTATTTTAACACAGATAATATAAAGAAATATAAAAAAAGAAAAAATATCAAAAAGATGAAAATAAAAAACTAAAAACTAGAAATCAAAAAATCAAAACTAAAAAAAGTTAAAATCTGGACCGTTGGTTTGGACATCAGACGGCTTAGAAGAGCTAAGTCACGCGGTGACTTAGCTCTTCTAAGTCAGAGAATCTCGCTCGGGGGGCGGGGGGGTTGGTTTTGCGACAAATTAAACGCTTCTCGCTGCTCTCCAAAAACCCTCGCTCCTCGCGGCGCACATGGCGACGCCGCCGCCGGAGAAGCGGCCGTTCGCGATGCCGGCTCTGGCGAGGGCGACGGCGACGGCGAATGTGGTGCCCAGGCCGCTGAACCTGCCGGAGGTGGACCCCAGCGCCGAGAACCTGGACATCATCCGCGCCACAAGGTACAACCGCCCGCTCTGCCCCCGCGCGCGACCCGTTCGACGAAAGGCCGCCGCGCTTGCTGTCCCTTGCTTTGCTTCCTGTTAGGTTAGGCCGTCCAAGAGCTTGCCGTTGCGTTGTGGAAGCCTGGAAGGATTAGCTAGCAGAACGGCCTTGGGGGTTTCTTGTTGTCGGGCTGCAGATTAGTGCATGGCGACGGACACGGACGTTTCTGCGTACGCACGGCGGAGTTGGGTGGTTGAAATTGTTGTGCTCATGCCGCTTTCTTGTCGCCTAGAGGATAATCATGATGGATGCTGCTGCTTTGCTTTCACCTGGTTTGCGGTGGCTTTGGATGCCGGTCTGTTCGTTTGCTGTTGCTCTAAGATTCTTATGTGTTCATGTGATCCGGGAACCTCGTTATGGTTCGGTTTGATAAAATGCTCATCCATCTAGTGGCGATTTCCTATTGAAGTGGTCTGCAACACGGTGCGCACCGCAGTTGGGCACAAGCACAACACCAAACTCCATTTTGCAGCACTTGTGCTTGAGCATGAGTACATCATTACAAGTACGTTTTAGGCTGTGCTTGATAGCTCCCACGTGCAACTGAAAGATGTTGATGTCAAAAGTTGATCAAACCATATTTGCTTTTCCAAAATTGCCTTCTGTAAGAGGAAGAGGTGGTTCTGTTTCCCGTTAGATGCTTTCGAAAAGTGCCTTATGTAGCTCTAGTAAAAACTGTTCTGTTTAAGCATATCTTCTGCAGGCCAATGCCGCTTATCCATTCCTGAAAGCTTATTGTGGACTCGCATTCCTGTTGTTTTCCTTGCACTAACACAGTATTTTTTTAGGGAAAAGAACAGGGCTGCCTTGTCTATTGCGCTTGATCCCAGACGTGTCCGCGCAACAACCAATACTACTACTAGAGATGAGGTTAAATGGTATGTTTCCAGCGGTGCGTGTCATCACATCTCAGGAAATCTTGACCTGCTTAACAATCTGTCACCAGTATCTGATCGTTGGGTTCGGGGCTTCAAGCCTGGACAACCTCAGCAAGCATTGGCTCGTGGATCTGTGAACTGCAACGGGGTAATTCTTGACGATGTGTGGTACATTCCTGGCTTCTTCAATGTTGTCTCAACTAGCCAGCTCTCTGCGCAAGGTCTGCGTGTTGATTGTTCCTCACATGTTTGGACCATTATGCATTTTGATGGAACTGTGGCTGGCCTGGCTCATCTAGGGCCAATGAACTATTTTGCACTGGACTTCCTCAACACCACTACTAGGTACGAGATGTCTGCTGAGTAGGAATTCATGATCTCTCTACAGTACAAGTTTTCATATTATGACACCATTGCTTGATGTTTCGTTTTGGGTCGCTCTTTTCTTTCTGACTTTGATACTCACTGTTTCTAAATGGAGAAGTCATTGTTCTATTGATGTTGCAAGTAGGTTAATGCCCAAGTAGTACTGTAGTTGTCCATGTTGTTTTGTCTTCGCAAATATTACCCGTCACTCAATCAATAGCGCCATGAGCTTTAGCCTGTTTTTGCAGTTATGTCAGTGAAGCTGCCTGGTACCTTGTATCGAGCGCTCAGGAGCACATGACTGGCAATCTGGAGTTACTCACCAGCTACAGGCCCATGCGCCCAAGCCGTGCTGCGAGGACGCACACCGGGGCAATACTGCAAGTGTGCGGGAAAGGGTCTCTGAGGAACCAAAAATTATTCTCCATCCCTGACATCTCGTACGTCCCTGGGCTCGACAAGAACATCATCTCAATTAGCCAGCTCACTGATAGTGGTTTCATGGTAAATTTCGGACCCAACGGCTGCTCCATCCTGAGGCGCCATGATTCTAAGGTGGTCGGTGCAGCTTCTTATGGAGGTGAGGAGCTGTTCCGCCTCAGCTCTGCAAGGCTTGACCTATGGACTGACCCGATAGCTGCTTCATCATGAGGCGCCATGATTCGAAGGTGGTCAGTGCAACTACTTGTGGGTGTGAAGAGCTGTTCCGCCTTAAGGTTTGACCTGTGGACTGGCTGACCAAGGTTGTTTGAAACTCCATAATGTAGATGAGGATGACTGCTTTTGCAAAGTAGTTTCAAGTAACCGTAGGGCTTAGCATACCATACAGCACACCGCAGTATCCATGAACTGCTTGTGTGCCGTCTATGCACCGAAGCTAAAAAAGGTCTTTCTGAAAACCAGTTTTGCTAGGGAGATAAGGAGATGTATACACGCTGTGCATGCTCTTATGATATTACTCTGCACAGTACACACTTTACTGTGATCAAGCTGAAGGTTTTTGATGTGCTACTCTCAATCAAGTGGAAGGGTTTCTCATGCATGAATTGCACATTGCTGTAATCTACTGCTAAGCGATATGCATGGATGTCTGCTGTTGTTTAGGCTAAGTTCCTTCCCGCTAATCTACAAGACTACAACTGACATGCATGTGTAGATGCTCGAATTGTGAAGCTTTTTACATTTGTGTGTTCATTGTGAGAGCTTCAGAATCCTTTTTTTTTTCTTTTTGTTTTGGTTTGCAGAAGAGAGATGAATGATCAGGTACTATCATCTCTTGAAATTGGAGTATGTCGATAGAGGGTGTTAAAAATTACATGTCGACCATTGCATGCACCACAGCATCAATGGCCATTACCGATTGCATGAGTTGCTGCTAGTACTAGTAGATGGCTGGATGATTGAGCATGAGACAATTCTGTCCTTGAATTTTATTTAATTTAGGACGTATACAGCATGAGATTACATATGAGTTTTGAAGGAAATGTGGGGTTTACCAAATTAGGTTGTCAAAAAGTCCTGTGCAGGATTACTGTGTTTAGTAAAAAATATTTTGGTTTTTTGAAAGATGGACACCGAATTAGTGAAACTAAACTGAAAAACCGAACCTAATAAACTGAAATAATTTGGTTCAGAGGAATTTGGTTTACCAAAATTCATTGGTGAGCAACACTTTGGTAGCATTCGCCTCCACCTCTTCTTCCTTGCATCTTACCCTCGTAGTGTTGCTCGCCGCCTTGTGTGAAATCGGTTCATGCGAAGTGGAAAACCGAATAATAAACCAACATCAAATAGATCAGGAATTAACACCGAACCAAAAACCGAACTAACCACGAAAGTCGGTTAATTCGGCTCGGTTCCGTTTGGTGTAGAAATACCCACCCCTAATTGTGTTGCATCGGGATTGGGAAATTCAATTACGACCAGCAATTAGGGTATGTATAATAGGCTGCCATAGACTGTCTATAAGAGGTATCGTATAGGAATTTTGCTGAGATAGATGAAAGAGAAAGAGAAGAGAGAAAGAGGTTAACTGTAATTCTACAGACGATTGAAACATGAGAAAATAGCCTGCTATAGATAGCTTACGTGCCATTGTATCAATATTGTCTATATTTTACAGACAACTTATTATAGACAATTTACAGACAACCCATTAAGTATGTACAATAGGGTGACATAAGCTGTCTATAAGATATACCACATAGAAATTTTGCTAAGGTAGATGAAAGAGAGAGGAGAGAAAAGGAGGTCGACTGTAATTCTATAGACGGTTGAAACGTGAGAATATAGCCTATTATAGATGGCTTTCGTGCCATTGCATAAATGTTATCTATATTTTACACACAACCTATTATAAACAACTTATAGACAATCAATTATAGCAGATGTCTTTAATGTTATTTACAGATGATATAGAATGATACTATAGACAGCAGCTGTCTGTACCACTGTACATGTCTTTATAGAAAATATCTTTAATGTTATCTATAAATAACATAAAATAATACTATAGATAACAATTGTCTGCATTACTGTACATACGGACCTGACCTCGGAAGTCGGAACCACTATCCCGTATTGTCGCGTCGTACTAGGCCCGATTGGGCTGGGCCAAGAGCCCAAAACATGGTGACGAATAAGACGGATGTCACGGATCCTTCCGGACAGTGACACCATTATCATTAGCCTCTTCCAATTTGGGCCAAGCTTGAGCACACTCGTCCTCCTCTTCAGTTGGGCCTTGTCTCTCGCTCTCTCGCTCGCTCATGGCGGCGGCCACCTCCTCGGCGGCGGCGGCAGCGATTCCGCACGGAGTGGCGGAGCGGCGGGGCATTCCGGCGGCGGCGTTCGTCGAGGACGTCGAGACCTACCTCCGCCAGGCCGGGCTCGACGTTAACTCCGCCCTCGCCTTCTTCCAAGAAAGGTAGCTGCTCTCCCCTCCCCTGCCCTGCCCTGCACCCTCCCTCCTCTCTCTCTTTCTCTCTCTGCGTGTCTCCCGCCCGAAGGCTGAAGCACCTGCCTGCTTTTGGGGTTCTCGCGGTGTTCCGGTACGGTGGTGTTGCTGCTGGAAAGGCGGATCCTTTGATTGCTTCTCGTGGTGCCCCCCACCTGTTTGGTGAATTGGCGAGCTGGGTGGGCATCGCCGCGCGCTTGATCCAGGAATCGTCTGAGCCGTGGGAGGTTCTGCGTTGTTCTAGACTCTGGAGGTCGTCGGCGTCCTTCGTTCCTCAAGACGTTAGATCCTTTGCTTCGGGCACTTGTTTGGTTGACAGATCAGCTCAGGGCACTTCGAGGTTGTTATAGTGCCGGTGTTGTTTCGGGCACTTGTTTGGTTGACAGATCAGCTCAGGGTTTTGGAGCTGGTGCTGGGCTTATGTGTGGCTCCTTTGCTTGGTTGGATCTATGCAAGCTCCAATCTCGATTGCCTCGTCCTTGTGGAGAGAGACTCGAGGGGAGGTAATTCCTTTATTTGCATCATGGTTGTTTGGTTAGTTCGTGGCCATTTGTCCAAGTTACCGGCTGCCCGTCCTATTTCTGCCAGTTCCACCCCGTCCAGTGTTGGACATGTTATCAGTTACCACCGGGTATATATTACAGCCATTGGGTCGGAACTTGGAAGATGGTGTGGAACCGATTTCCGCCGTGCTTAGATATACACGGTTACATGGACATGTTAACTCATTAGTTATTAGTGGAAATACTAAGTGCAAACACCTAATTCAGTGCGAACATGCAAACTCTGCCATGAACTGTCCAATCAATGCAAGGGAAGGTTGTTGTCTATTCAATCATGGGACACAGTTCATTCCTGGGTTTATTGAACGGCTCACGGTGAGAGCTTGCATGTCTGCATTGAATTGAGGGTTCGCAATAGATATGCCCCCCCTAGTGATTACTCCGTTTACCTCCTTTTCCCCTGCAAATAAATTCACTCTTCCATCCATTTTTCTTTTGAGATCTGTTCTATCCATTATATTTAAACTTGCCATTCTAGACTTACACACTGTTGGTATTGTTCCCTTTTGGTGTGTACTATGCTATCTCATGTATTTTGTTATGAAAAATATTAAAAATAACCTGTGTTCGATGTAGCCCTTGGTGTTCAGTTAATCTACTTCATTTTAGTTAGTGAGTAGCTATACCAAACTGACTCTCTTCACTTCACCTTTATATTTAGCTGAGTAAAAAAATGGGAAGTTTTTCGTGGAAACTGGCAAATCCGTTGGGGAAATGTTAGGGGGAACCAGAACAGTGATAGTTGGCAATGATTCATTATAATTTGTTTGTTTAAAAATATCCAGCAGATTCTGGTAAAATATTATGTCTGTGAATGTGTACATTTTCACTTTTTAGTTCTTATTTGCTTGCGCTTTATTTAGAGGAGAAATGTAACCCATATTTACATGTTTTGTTTAGGCTACAGCAGTACAAAATAGTGGAGATGAAACTTCTAGCACAACAAAGAGATCTTCAGGTGCTCATACTTTTTGCTTAGATTTATGGAGCCAAGATAATATGGAGTAAGACTTACATTTCATGATTAGTAAATCTAGTATTGCTTAGCAATATCATTGATCTTATGAGTGGAAATTTGATTAGGCATCACATCTAATTCTTAGGAGATGTTCTTAAACCTTTGATCATATCTCACTGAAGTTCTTAATGCCTAAATAGAAATGCAATTGTGGGTGTTCCACATCACAGTTGTTCCCTAGTTATTAGTATAGATAATGATTTTGAATTAGTATATAAAAACTAAAGTATTGGTTATGGAATAAACTTCTGGTTCATTGTTAGCAGTTGTCTATGAGGTGCTAGTGTTGGCATATGTAACTATTTGGCCTTCCATTCTTTACCACAGGCAAAAATTCCTGATATAGAGAAGTGCTTGGATATTGTTGTGACCTTACAAGCTAAAAAGGCTTTGGGTGAGGTTCGTATAATTTGCTAAATTCCACTTTTCAATCTTGTTTCTATTTCTATGCATAGGATGTCTGATTTTTTATCCAACTCAATGTTCTAAAAGGTACGATTTTGTCCTAATTTTTTGCATTTAATATCATGACGAAGAATTTGTTGTTGAAGGTTGGACATAGCGTACCCATAAATAAATAAAAGGTTCAGGTTTGATGTTTTGTTAACAGTTGGCCGCTACCATATTTTCAGGATGCTAGATTATTATTCTATTTGTCATGTGTTCGTTTTTCCCAAAATGTAGATGTCAGATATTTGCCACTCCAAAGAGTGGCGTTTCAAGAATTGCCACTCCATTGTCTCATTGATATGTGGATCGACTGGGCCACATGTTAGTCAGTCAGTGACACTCTTAGGAGTGGCATATATCTATAAATTCCAATGTACATTAGATTACTTTATAGAACCATGATTTCTATAAGATTTTTCTAGTTGCTGTTATGACCTAGGATCCCGGCGTACACACAACAGGTTTGTGAACAGTACCACGAGCACTGTAGCAATCGTGAATTGTACTCGTGGGTACTGTAGCGCATACGAATTTGGGTGATTCGCCAGTATATCACGGATTAGAAATATAATAATTGGTTTTCTTATTATTTGGGTTTATTTCCTTTTAGATTATTTTCATGTATTAGAGATAAGTTTTCTATTATTAGAGATTAGTTTTCTTAATATAGAGATAAGCTTCTTAGGGGTCAAGTCTAGCCATCCTTATAAAAAGGACAATATTGTATCGTTATTATATCAGTAAACAAAAGAAATAAACAAAGTTCTCTAGTCTCACTCTTCTTCAACAGGCCTTAGAGCCTTGGTGGCGGCATGACTGGCCGATCAAGAGCGAGTGCCCTACGCTCAATCCTCGGACCTGTACCACAATATTTGGTATCAGAGCCACTTACCATGGCTTCTGATGCTGAATTATCTCTCTTGGACATGTTAATGGCTAGCAACGAAAAAATAGAGTTCTTATTCGACAATATGATAGCCAACTTGGAGAAGTCTATGGAGTTGGTGAACAAGCTGAAAGAGTAGGAAGAGACGTCGCATGTCATTTTAATGGCTGCGCTGCCACCACCTTCCACGGTGCCGACGTTGGCAATGGCCACGTCACCAACGACAACTCCTCTTCAGACTTCACTTTCAGTGTCTGCCAAGGAGAAAGGTTGTCGCTGTCTAGCGGCGGTCATCTCCACGTGATCGGCAGACACCATGCCTCCGCATGTGTGGAGCACAACAGTTGCTATGTGGGGGTCAGCAACGTCGTCGCATCTCTCTTTCAACCGTTGCATCTCATGGCAAGAAGTATGCCACTGCTACCCTGCTTCGACTGCCCTTGCCACCAGCGACTCTCGCGACGTCAGCCAACATTAGAGTGTTGTCCTCACTGTTGTGTATCGAGGCTTCGATCCTCATCTTCCGTGCTGTACGTCGTCATTGTGCCCTTTCATCGACATAGGGACGCGAAGGTCTTAGTCCATGGCCGCCACCTGACAGCTCGAGGACGAGCTGCCTCGCTGCGAGGGGTGTAATGTTATGGCTTAGGATCCTGGCGTACACACAGCAAGTTCGCGAATAGCACCGCGGGCACTACAGCAACCATGAACAGTACCGCATGGGCACTGTAGCAACGTGTGAATAGTACCTGCGGATACTGTAGCACGTACGAGTTTCGGTGGTTCGCCAGTATATTGCGGATTAGGAATATAGTAATTAGTTTTCTTATTATTTGCGCTTATTTTTTTTAGATTATTTTCATATATTAGAGATAAGTTTTCTATTATTAAGGATTAGTTTCCTTAATATAGAGATATGTTTCTTAGGGATCAAGTCTAGCCATCCTTATAAAAGGGACAACATTATATCATTACTATCAAGCAAAGAAATAAACAAAGTTCTGTAGTCTCACTCTCTTCTTCAACAGGCCTTAGAGCTTTGGTGGCGGTATGGCTGACCGATCAAGGGCGAGTGCCCTATCTTTGGTCCTCGGACCTATACCACAACAATTGCCAACATTTGTGTTTCTCTCGACAATTATTGGCTAGCAACTGTCTGGTGTATGTGGAGTATGAATATCTAAATGTTGAATAAGAATTTATATTCATAAAGTGTTTACTACTTGATCATTGAAAGAGCAGGACCCAGGACATTATTGTGTTCTTATTGAAGCACTCGGAAAGGGTACACATACCAGAAAGGGTTAATGTGCATGCTCTATGGGTTTTATATGTTAGTCACCAAACCATGTCCTTTACCCACAGTGTGTACTGTGATTCAAGAAAATTAAGGCCCCGCTCGGTTGGGCTAAAAAGTTGTGGCTTATGGCTGAAATTGCATTGTAGCGGCTGAAATTTCATTGTAGCTGAATGTGGCTTATTTAGCGTAATTAAATTTTAAAGTAGAAAAATATGCCAGCTCATCACGGACAACGCAAACGAATACGGGAAAAAAAGAACCGGCAGAAAAGCTAAAAAAAAAAGCCAAAAGTTCATAAAAAACGAAATGTATAAATAGTGAAAATAAGCCAGAAGCTGAAGCCGAAACGAGTGGGGCCTAAATCATTTCGTCTGTGTGAACTATTGAAACTTGCCTACATCCATACTTAGTGTACAGTTTTGGATAATGGGACAGTTGGATTCTCCATAGCTTCTTTAAAGCTCACATGCTAAATGTTTGTTGGAATTCTATCTAAGCTGATCAGTCATCTTACTGAAAGTTAACTGTCCATAGCTTTCAATTAATTGATGCAGGTACTCTTAGCTGATTTTGAATTATCTGAGGGAATCTACTCACGTGCGAAAATTGAAGATACCGATTCAGTGTGCCTATGGTTGGGTGCAAATGTGATGCTGGAATACTCCTGCGATGAGGTTATTTTGGGCATACCAAGCATCTTGATTTTCCACATCTATTTTAGCTTGCCCCCTCATTTCCTGGAGTTTTGCAGGCCAATGCCCTCTTGAAAAAGAACTTGGAAAATGCCAAGGCCAGTTTAGAAGTTCTTGTTGCTGATCTTCAGTTCTTGCGGGACCAACAAACCATCACTCAGGTATAATGGTTATGATTTATGGCTAGTTTTACTTATCTTAAATTTTGTATGGTTGGGCATAACTCATGAGTCACGATCAATGTTTTGAAATGTTAACTTCCTCAGGTTACAATTGCTCGGGTATTCAACTGGGATGTGCACCAACGGAGAAGCAAACAGGCTATGAAAGAAACTTGATCATCTATTTGATGCTACCAGCCAATGAGATTGGGACATTTTTTGTATTTCTTGCCACCTCTGGCAGTTCAGTCTATCATAGGGTGTGTGCCCTTTGTTGGTGATGGTGCCCTTCTCTGTGTAACAGTGTATCAAATCTCATTCAGTTTTACGGTGTTGGAATTCTATTGTCTGCTGTAGAAGATGATGTTCACTTCTGTTTTGGCTACTTGATCGTCTATTTGATGCTACCAGCCAATGAGATTGGGACATTTTTGTATTTCTTGCCACCTCTGGCAGTGCAGTCTATCATAGTGTGTGTGCCCTTTGTTGGTGATGGTGCCCTTGGCTGTGTAACAATGTATCAAATCTCATTTAGTTTTACGGTGTTGGAACTCTATTGTCTGCTGTAGAAGATGATGTTCACTTCTGTTTTGGCTACTTGCTTTTTTCCCCTAGCTTGATGGAACAAATTTTAAAAGTAATTTATCATTCTTCCACTTCAGAGTGAAGCCATGCAATTGCTTAGCGTACAGCTGGAGAAAAACAAAGAGTACGACCACTTCCTCTATGATATGTTTACTGGATTGCAGTTCTCTTTGAGATGAACTGTTTCATCGTCAGGTTGAAGTTGAACAAATCTTAGAAAAGACGAGATGGATAATTTGATCTGACATATCTTGCAGGCTGCTTGCAATTGGGTGTAATATACACAAACACGTTGATCAGAAAATTCAGAATGCTTATTAATGCAAGCTTACGTGCCCGGTCAAGGATGGTCATGGTTGTATGTTACCAAATATTACCATCAGATGGCTACAGTATGTACTGATTGCTATAGTATTTTGCTTCTGCTTTGGCTTCTGCAACAGATCATAAATAGGCTGTTCTTTTTCAGCCACAACGACTAACCGCCTGATTTGACCTACGCGAAGCTTATGACCTGTTCATTTCTGGCAAACCGAAATAATCGCATTGGCTTCTTAATTTTGGTTTTTTTTTATTTTTATTTTGTTTTTTTTCTTTGCATCGTCCGTGGAGATGTAACCGTGTGTTTCTTTTTTCTTTCTTTTATTTTTCTTTAATTGAATTACTCAGAAAAGACTAACAACTGCTACAGTACAATTTCAGCAAAAAATAACAGCCGAAAGCCAGAAACTGCTAAAAAAACTGGATTGAACAGGGCATATGTGAACTTGGTGAGTTCAAGCTTCCCTTCACATAGAAACTGAAGCCAGTGGGAATTGGCTTTATTAGGCTTGCAGTGACATAACATCAAACTGTTGTGGACGTGTTTATTGGTAAAACATACCAACGGTTACGACAATAGGAGACAGCGGCATGGAAAGGATTGTCAGATATGGAACAGAACAAAAGGGCACGCAGATAGCGTCTCGGTTTTTATCTACTTCTCACAATTTGGTTGCGTGTGTTGCTTACACCACCGGAGGAATAGTCGATGTCGACCAACCAACACCCAAATCTCATCCTGAGGTACCACGTTGAGCGGTTTGGTTTGACAATTGCGTTTGCTGGTGGTTCCAAGTGTTGCAGGCCTGGTGACATTTTGATTTCTCTGTTTACTTTGGTATTTACTATTTAGACAATGTTAATAGTTACTTTGGTGTACAGCTGAGTGTTGTTCGTCGCCAAACACTATTTATTCCCGGTTCTACTCGAGAAGATCGGGCCACCCTATATCAAAGCTAGAACGCGAAAATGACTTACGACTTAATTTTGCAAGTCATACTGTACAAGTGATAGAACAGTTGGTTTAAAGATGTGCACACTGTGACTCTTAGTCTCTTTTTTCTGATTGATTACTGAAACTATATTCTTTCTACTTGGCCAGTCTCTTTTGCAGACAATGTTACTTTCAAGGACCCACAGGGAGGAAAGTCAACTAGCAGCTAAGATCGAGTATGAGTGCAAAATGAGAGGTGCCCAAAGAATGGCGTAAGCATTTTTACTGTTCGTTGTGTATTCTCATTATCCATCTACAGCATTGCATTGCATCTGAGATACACTAGCATTATCATGTATTAATTCACTTTGTTAATTGATTACTGACAATGCTTGTTTCAATAAGTCCATATGGATGAAATTCATATTGGCACTGTTCTTGTTTGATGAAGCAAGGTGCCGTGCTCAGTTGATTTACCTTTCCTTTTTGCTGCTACATCTTAGGTTCCATCCTGTAGTTGGTGGTGGAGCAAATGACAGTGTAATACACTACTCAAGAAATGATAGAAGGGTACACAGGCTTTCTCTAGTTGCACATCTCGAGCTATCTTATTGTAAAGTTGATTTTGGCTGTTTGTAAACCAGGCGCAAGCATTAATGAGATACACAATCATTAGGTATGTCTTCAGTACCGATTCTCAATTAATTTTTATTAGGTATGTCTTCAGTACCGATTCTCAATTAATTTTTATTGTAATTACACATTTTTAAACTTCATGGAAATTTCACAAGATCCATGTTTCCAATCTTCTACGTGCAGATCAAGATGTTGATAAATGGACTCCAAGAACTTGGAATTTTGGATAAGGGAAAATCTATCCAATTTGAATCCAACTGCAATAGGTTCATCATCTATCTGTCTCTTCATTAGATTTGGCCTTCAATGCAAGGGATTGGGCTCTGGGTCTGGGGATCAACTTAACCCTTTGCCCTGCTGGTCATTCGTTAGGAATGGATATTCATGATTCCGTAACACTCAGCAAGGACCCTTTGCCCTTGGAGCCAGGCGTTATTGAGTAGAAGCTTTATTCCATTCCTGCCTATAATTCAACCTTTGTGATTTGTGATAGTGAATTAGGATCGAGGATGAGGTCCTCGTCACCGAGTCCGGTCCTAACCATTCATCCAGTTGGATGGTAAATGTTGCCGTCAGGAATTGAAGATCATCCTGGCCTTGGTTGCAGGTCTTGACGACCCTGATGAACATGGGCAGTGACTCCATGGAGACCCATGAGCTGAGAGCTGCCTGCACTTGAGAGGTTTTGGAACCCTGCCTTGGGGTGATGCGTTGCGCTGCCTTTCTTTTTTTGTCCATTGCTTTGTCATTACAAAAGCCGGAAGGAAAAAGGCAGTGGTGTACCTCGCTGCCGCCATTAGTGCCATCTCTGTACTGTTAAGCTTCGACTTGTGCGCAGTTAACCGTCGTCATCAGGCATGGGTAGCCGAAAGAAACCCGGAGGCCACGCCGTGACCACACTGGGACTCTGGGAGAGATGATGATCAAGTTGTGAGAATGGCAGGTGAAGAACAGCCAGGCAGCCACGAATTAATAATTAATGTGCCTGCCTTTGTTAGGTTTCTGCTGCGTTGTGGGAGTAGGAGATCATCATGGCCATGGATGGATCGAGCTAGCTTGGAGATGAGGAGAGCAGCAGCACGCTGGCGTCTTGTCCGTGCGCACAGAGAGAACGCGTGGTCCGAACTCCAGATATACCTACTCGTGTGTGCTCGGGGGCCACCCCACGACGGAGTTAATACTTTGCGTGTGCAACTGCTACTATATATCTTAGCAATGCTGTAAGCTATTCCTTTCTAGATCGTTCGTATCAGCAGCGTGTAAATCTTCTCGATGCTTCGTATTCTCTACCGTTCAGTAAGTTCGTTTGAAATAGTACCAGTTTGAGAGCCGTCTAACGAGAGATGACGAGGCAATGAGTTTGGATCTTCCCGTAGAATGATAATTTCGTTTTAAAGAAGGATAACTTTGATGATGTAGATTTCTAATTGGCCACCATCAGAACACCAAGTAATCGCTAAATCATACTCCAAGTCATTATTAACCGTATCAAGAACGCAGTTGACCTGACCACGAAGATTTATTTCTATTTGCAACCGAAGAACACGCAAGAACAAGATAACAAGCAATCTGAATTGCAAATATATAAATTAAATTCAAAAAGTGGGATTCCGCAAGGGTTCTTTACGGTTGGTTTTGTCGACACAAGCGAAGAACAAGAGTTTTCACAATGAAAAAAACTAAGCAAACGAAATCTAAGAAAACTAGAAGGGTGCAGCCTTCTTAAATAAGAGAGGAAAAATCGTACAAAACTAAGAAATAATGGATGATACTATTCCCCTTGGGATCAAGCATTACAAGACCCAATTTAGCCTAATTTCGTGAAGCCTACGGCAATCGATCGCAAAACATTCGACTACCGATCGGTAAAGTCTACGACTATCGACCGGTTACTGTAGCTGCGACCATCGATAAAGTACTTTAGTTACGTCCATCGAAAAGTACTGTAACTTACTATCTTCGACCAGGTATGATCATTCTGCCGTAATCAATGTTCCGTGGTCAAAAAACTGTGATCGAAGAATGACGATGTCGAAATACCATGGCCAATTTGCCGTGGTCGAAACTTGACGTGATCAAAATCTACAATACTCGACTTACCGTGGTCGAAGCTAATCGTGATCGAAGCTTGTCGTGGTCGACCTACCTCAGTCATCTGTTGTGGTCGACCTGCTAACCTGAAACTTCCAGCAATAGAAGTATATTGACTAGAACTTCTACACACGCAAATTCTAATAAAATCTAAACATCAATTATTCACCATCACTAAATATACGACATCATGTGGTCTAACAAGGAGCATGATCCCGAAGGGCAAGGACGGATCTGGCACGGTGATACAGCGCCATGGCTTCCCCCCTCCCCCACCCGTCCGATCGGAAATGCACGCTCTAGATCATTGGGTGATAAGGCATCGACGACACGGTGGTGATCGATCCGGAGCATTGAACTCTGATCTGGCTGTCACGGTATTAAAAAAGGCATGGTACTGTAACGCTGTGCCTGACGAGCTCTGCCGTTGGTACGTACGTGAGTATAGCCTACACACTGTCCAAAACCTCTCCCTTCGGACAGTAGAGTAGAGTTCAATGCATGGTTGGTTGAGAGCTCATGGTTGGAGCAACGCTAGGGAGTTGGCAGAGGTAAGTAGTGTCCGTGGACACGCTGAGGGTCGAAGAGTTGAAGGCACCATCCATTGGATGGCATTATCTCTTGTCCTGTCCATTGATGCACACAAGAGAGAGAGAGAGAGAGAGAGAGAGAGAGAGAGGGATGCAGTGACACTAACTTGCTGCCATTAGCAAAGGCTTAAGGTGCGCACCGTCCTTGTAATCCTCCGAGCCAACTGCACCCATTAATGCGCGACAGGTGGACAGACGATCAGAAATCAACGCTCCAGACTTTTCTCGTCAGGACAAATCGGAAACATCCCGCGTGCGCGCTTGATGGGAGTGGAATTACCTAATTAATTAAGGGTGTTATTCCGATATTTTCTTTTTAACTATCATCTATATTATGATTATTGAATTAGAAATCTAACAGTCATGAATTTTCTCCTCGCTCTCTTCAAAAAAAATCTTTCTCTTCTTAAAAAAAGAATTATTGAATACCTAATTCAACGGTTTTAAATCTGAATGATTGTTAGGCTAGCTACTTAATTAATTAATTAGATCCATAACCAACTGTGCCTGCCTATTACGGTCCGAAACCCGCGAAGTCCTCTCACTAGGTCCACTAGCTAGCTGAACATCCCTATCCTTGTCCCATAGCGAAAATAAATCAAATACATTTCTAGCAAATTAAAATGTGAAATTAATACATTGTTATAGTAGCATATTATTCGCAGCTCCCAACCACGCTGGCCGTTTCAATGTTTTCATTTATTTTCTTTTTCTAGAGAGAGGAGAGAGAGAGGGGGGGTGCTATTTTCATTTCCTATAGAGCCAGCGCTATAAAAGCACATGTACACCTCGAGCCCTTCTTCTCAACCCATCCAAACAGCACAGCCCTTCATAGCTTCAAAGAAACGTAGCAAGTTGTTCTCCGGCGGCGGCGACGATGACGCTGACGATCCCCGACGACGTGCGCGCGAAGGCGGAGGTCTACCTTGGGGACGCGGCGGGGCAGGAGAAGACGCGGCTGCTGCTGCAGGAGACGGGGCTCCCGAACGGGCTGCTCCCGCTCAAGGACATCATCGAGTGCGGGTACGTGGAGGAGACGGGGTTCGTGTGGCTGAAGCAGAAGAAGAAGGTGGACCACTACTTCGCCAAGGCCGGCCGCCACGTGACCTACGCCGCCGAGGTCTCCGCCGTCGCCGAGAAGGGCCGCCTGAAGAAGATCACCGGCGTCAAGGCCAAGGAGCTGCTCATCTGGGTCACGCTCCACGAGATCTGCGTGGACGACCCGCCCACCGGCAAGCTCACCTGCAAGGCCATCGGCGGCCTTTCCCGGAGCTTCCCCGTCGAGGCCTTCGAGGTCGACGAGCCTCCCAAGAAGCCCGACGCCAAGGACGCCGGCAGCACCAGCAATGAGCAGAAGCCGCAGCAGGTAAGCAATGGCGCCGCCGCCTCCACCGAAGAGGCAGCCAAGAAAGAGAGCAACGCTAACGAGGAAGAGAAGGAGGAGGAAAAGGACAAGGAGGCCGCCGCCGCCGTCGCTATCGATGAGATGGACGAGAAGATGAAGGAGATGAACAAGGAGGTGGTTCACGCAGAGGCAGTGGCAGCCAAGAACTGATGATACCATTCAACTCATCAGAATCACATCAGATGCATAAGCAAACAGAAACAGAGAGAGAGAGAGAGAGCTATGCTTAATTAATTATTAATTTGGTTCTGAATAATGCTCTGCTGTTAATCAAAAATTGGTCGATAATGTATCATCATCTGATGAGAGTTCTATTAATCAATATCGATGTGGAGTATTATTTTTCCTGGTTTTATTTAATCAAGGAGATAAGTGAATTAATGCCATGAGCGACCACTGGTACTAGCTGCTTTCTTAAATTAATTTACTTGAGGCGGCAAGCAACGAAGCAATTGCATGCAACAGCAGCTAGCTCAGCTTTTCTGGGTGAGCATTGAATTGCATGTGTTATGTTGGTGTCGTCTTTGACTCTTTGGTAGTGCTCCAAACTCAAGCCTGGTACAGCTGAAAATACACTATATTAATTATTGATTTTTATAATTAAATTAAAAAATAATAAGTTATATCATCACCAATAATACAAGAAAAAAAGCAAAAAGCCTAAAAAACTTAAAATCCAAAAAACGAAATTAAGAAGAGCTAGAAGTCAGAAGCAGAAGCTCGTTTGAGTCCGTCTAGTTTACTGGTTAGAACGTATACAATATTATAGACAACTGCTATCTATAATATCATTTATGTCATCTATAGACGAAACTAAAAATAGCTTCTACAATGGGTTATATTTTTATACGTATTTATAAACAGATTCTCTATGACACAATTGTCTTGTTTCTCGTTTTACAGTTGACTGTTGCATACTCGATAGCACAATTCTCCATACTCCCTCTTTTCTCTCTACGCTATCTTGTGTTCTATATGACAAGATTTATATATAGCTAACACGATACTATTGTACACGGTTTTATCTATGGTATTGCATGCATCTAATCTCGGTAGATCTCAAATAGATTCATCTGTACCATGTACAGCCTTCTTTGCTGCTGCTGCTGCTGCTATTACTACTAGACGAGCACTGCGATCTATGCGTACGGGCGATCGACTGTACAGAGTATGGACGACTAGTTATGAAGGCCTACCGTTGAGTAGGCACGATTGATTATTCTACGGGCTAGTTATGAGCATGCATGTACACGACTTTAATTAACCCACTAGCCACTGGTGATAATTTAACCGTGATCTTTAGCCAGAAAATTAACCTAGGTGAAACACTCGCACAATCATCAGGAGCGTGGATAAAAAAACTTGGTTGCAGATAATCACACACTTTCATTTGTACGCGTATGCATCAGGGAGGAGCCATTCATTCATCCGTCCATCACCGTTAACAAAAAAATTAACGAAAAAGGGCCCAATTAGTGCTACCGGTGGAAGCCCAACTAAGATGGGCCGGTGGACCACGGCCATGTATATGTATGTTGAGGCTACTTGGGCGACGGCGGTGGCAGGATCCAGGAGTCGCCGTAGACGAAGTGCGTGCCGGTGAACGGCTCCGCCTGGACGTCGTTCAGCATCAGCGACCACCCGATCCTCTTGCTCGACAGCGCCCCGGGCCCACTGCACTTGTACTCCCCGTAGTAGATCCCGCTACTGCAAAATTAAACAACCATTAATTTATCAACAATTATTGATAAATACCATTGATAGCTTCGCGAGCACAGCCTCCTTGCCCATGGTGGTGTAGCAGTATCAATAATAATTATTGATAATTATTGATAGGGTTGATGTTGCCTACTGTTCGGGCTTCTGGATGTTCCAGCCGTCCCAGCCGACGGGGACGACCTCCTTGCCCATGGTGGTGTAGCAGTAGACCACCCGCGACGAGTCACCCCACGCCCGGCCCAGGTAGATCTGCCCGACGCCGGTGACCTCGCACCGCACGAACGAGAACCCGCTCTCGATGGCGCCGACGATGCTCTTGGTCCGCTGCTGCGCCGTCAGCACCGCCACCTGCTTCGTCACCGACACGATCCTACAGTCCTGCGAATATAACACGGCAGGACTGAATGAGTAACTAAGGTTCTCTGTGCTGTACCAGTTGTAGAGGGGTCTGCTTGGTCCATGAGCTACCTCGTAGAGGGATCTGCCGAAGCCGAAGATGAAGTCGACGCTGCCCTGGATGACGCAGTTCTTGAAGTAGTGGAGGCCCTTGTGGTCGTAGAGCGTGTCCTGCCCGCCGACGAACGTGCAGTTGTAGAAGGCGGCCTTGGTGCCGAACACCCGCAGCGCCACCGCCTGCCCGCCCTTCTGCCCCGGCGCCGCCAGCGGCGCGTCGTTCTGCCATGCCCGTACGCCGATCGACGTGCCATGCATGCAGCTCATCATCAGTTCCATGTACGTTATCGATCACGAACAGAACTTGATTGCTTATGTTATGATGCACCTATATATGGTAATTAACCTTGAAGATGATGCCGGAGGCCATGAAGTAGTCGGACTCGACGGCGACGGTGGCGCTGCCGACGGTGCCGACGGGGGCGCCGTCCTTACCGCGTGTCGCCGCCGTGTCGTCCCACGTGATCACCGGCGGGCTCTTGGGGTTGCCCACGAACGTGATGAACGGCTTCGTGATAGGGATGAGCACCTTCTCCCTGCATATTTTTTTTTTGCAATTTGAATTCGTATTCAAATTTCCATGCAAATTTCAGCGTAAATTCATGTCGCGATATATATGGGGGTGAAGAATTAAAATTACTTGTACGTGCCGGGCCTGATGTCGAGGATGACCCTCTTCTTGTTCTTCTCCGGCACGGCCTTGACGGCCTCGGCGATGGTCCTGTACCTGCCCTTGCCATCGGGGCTCACCACGTACCTCACCTTGCCGGCCTCCGCCGCCGACAGGTCGGCGTCGACCGTCCTGCCGGTGCCGTTCTTCACCTTTTTCTCGTAGATCTGCTTGTTGATGATGTAGTTCTCGACGTTCGTCGCGATGAACTGGTCGAAGCTGGCAGCATCGCTGCTGCCACCGGAACTCCGCTTCTTCTCGGCGCCGCTGTTGACGACGAAACTGGCTTGCTGCGAAGAAGAAGAAGAAGCTGGGGAGAATGATGCTAGGAGCAGCACAAGAACTACAACAATGGCAAGATCGGGTGAGCTACTGCTACTATTATGCCCCATGGCACCAAGAAAGAGAAGAACTATGAACTATTTGCAAGGTCTTAATTTTTATGTTCTTGTTTAATTTGATTTAGGTTAATTTTTGGAGAGGGGTTGCATGCAAGCAATATAGTATATATATATATATATATATATATATATATATATATATATATATATATATATATATATATATATATATATATATATATATATATATATATATATATATATATATATATATATATATATATATAGTTATGGGATGGGAATGGGAGGGTGCATGCAAGAGGAGCATTTAGTTGGTCCTCCTTAATCCTTGTCGGAGCAGTGCCTTGCCTGCCGCTAGCTTATTTTGGCATTAGTGCATGACATGTGGGTACAGAATATTCAGAGGTGAAGCAAAGCAAGAACATTTTCAGCTGCAGGAAGGTCAGAATTTAGAAAAGAATCCTACATGTAGAAAAAGAAACACATACGACTTAAATACTCATTTGTTTCCAGATAATATGCGGTCGATTCCCTTGGTTGATCACGAATTTTGAAAGCGCCTGCATAAGTGTCAGTACGATGAGTCGAGCTTGCGTGCGGTGGGTAGCGGAGGCCGTCGCCGGAGAAGACGACGTGATTGGCTGGCGCTCGGAGGCAGAGGCCGTACGGGATACTGACCGTCCATCAGCGAACGGACGGGCCCGATCATCAGCGAATCCAATCCGGCCCGTCGAGATTTGGATCGCGAATAAAATGTGCGATCAAATCCAGCCCATTTGAAAGTCTGAGAAAGTGCGATCCAATCCAGCCCATCTAGCATACCGTTAGTTAGTAGGCCGGTTCTTTCATGGGCCCAGATAAGTAACGAGAAATGCGTGGGCCTGGCCATAACTTTCGAGGAAGAAAGATCAGCCGCATATGTTTAGTTGTTTCTTTTCCGGGAAATGCCGTTCTACACTCGAGTGTAGCTGCTCCCACTATCAATGCCGTATGGTGTGTATTGAGATTAGTGTAGGTAATTTTATTTTCTAGTTCTTTCTTGATTTAGGAAATATGTGAGGGGTTTAAGCATTGATTATAAGGGGGGAAGTACATGTGGGCACACCGCCCCTCTCTCCCCATGAACCTCAGCATTCCCTCCGTTTGAGTTTGAATTTTGAAAATGTACACATACACAGGTACTATACACACAAATACACACCCAAGCTATAATAGTACAAACCACATACCATACTGTATACAAATACACAAATTTGTAACCAAGAAAAAATAATCTATACCGACGTAGAGCACCTTGCCGACACTAACGAGGAAGAAGGTGAGCAGTTGATCCAGCACATTACACTATTGTACATTGGACACAGAGAGAGAGAGTGGGAGGGAGAAATGCGTACATGTCAACAGCTTGGTGTACTGGCGCAAGGCACCTTGCTGACGCCAGCGAGGAAGAAGATGACCAGCTAATCTGGCACGGTACACATCGACGCGGAGCACCTTGGCAGCGTGGGTGTACCAGAGCACATATGTGGGAGTATGTATATGCACGGCACACACACACACACAGAGAGAGAGAGAGAGTGAGCACGACAATGGGGCAGTGCACCTCAACGAGGAGGACAGTGGTGGTGAACCTCCAGGACGACGGCCGTGGGCGGTGCACATGGACATCGCCGACAGTGCAGACAACGTGGGGGCGGTGCATCTCGACATGCCAGCGGCGGTGAGACCATAATGCAGAGAAGTACATCTATACGCCGCCGAGTTGGATGATGATGGGGTGGAAGAATATGGAGCAACACCGGGGAGGAGGAAGATGGTGGCGAAGAGGTACATGGCATCGATGGCGAAGAAGGGGTACATAGCGGTGACAACGGCGGAGAAGCAGTACATGGCAGTGGTGGTGAGGACTGTGAGCCATGCTAGCGGAGGAGTACATTTGTACTCCTTGCCGGGTCGAAGGACAATGGCCTATGACGGTGCTGTACTCCTCAACAATGACACCGGTGGGTGGACGACGACGAGCAGGAAGACATCGCAACGCAGTGGGGTCGGGATGACCAGATTTGAAGGTGGCAGGGTTGTGGGTAGCAAGATCTAGTGGTTGTGGCAACGGGGATGGTGGGATCTGACGATGCCAGCACTAGAGCACCTGGTCGGTCGAAGCTGGTGTACCGACAAGCCTAGATCTAGCATCGACAAGCCTAGATCTGCTGTCGCTAGCCCATCTCTAGATGCCTCTCCTCCTCCTCCTCTGGTAGCTGTTGCTCCACCTCGCCCATCTCTGACCGCTGCTCCTCCACCTCACCCATCTCTTGTCGTTACTCGTTCGCCTCACCCATCTCCAAGAGAGAGTGGGGAATGGGTCTGGTGGGTAGCTCATGTCGGCGTTGTAAGGTTGAGGAGACTGACTAGAGGTGTAACGCCCTAGGGTCCAAACTGGCTTAGGCCAAACCCCATTCTAGATAGGTCACGTACACGTAGCAACCTGCTTGCACTTTCGTCCTCGTTTCACGCAAAACGGTTAACCGGGGGTGCTACCATTGAAACTCCTATGCTTATATGTAAGTACTTCCAAAGTTAAACTAGTAAGGTTGGACTAACTCACACCCTTATGTACACACACATATGGGCCATCATGGGCCGGGGTGTCACATACACCCCACTCAAAGGACCCGACGTCCTTGTCGGACCAACATACCCATATTGGGCAAATGATAAGGATCTCCCCTCTTGGCACATGTCTGTGTGTTCAGTGCAAACACATATACCATGCCATGTGTCCACTCCAGGTTCACACGCGCCATGCGCCATATGCCTGCGCCCCTGACCCGCACGCGCTCATGTAACCGCGAGGGTCGGCTCTGATACCATTTGTAACGCCCTAGGGTCCAAACCAGCTTAGGCCTAACCCCATTCTGGATAGGCCACGCACACGTAGCAACCCGCTTGCACTTTCGTCATCGCTTCGCGTAAAACGGTTAATCGATGGTGCTACCATTGAAACTCATATGCTTATATGTAAGTGCTTCTCAAGCTAAACTAGCAAGGCGGGACTAACCCACACCTTTATGAACACACACATATGGGCCATCATGGGCCGAGGGTGTCACAAGAGGATGGGTAGATAGACATTTTTAAATTTTTTTTCGCTAAAACTGAGTTTATAATGCAGATCAGTTTTGCACAATTAAGATGTAAATCAACTAAGTTCACCTAAGTGCACCAAAATCTTAAGTTTATGTCAAAATTTGCAATCCTAGAATGACAAGGAATCAATTTAATTTTTGTAAATATAAATTGCAAGTAAGTAAATTTGAGCTAATCAAACACAAATGACACACGATGTTTTATAGTGTTGTTTGAAAACTTACCGATTTCACCTAATCCAGGTGGAGGTAAGGCCAAATGAATTGAACCGCCTCCACAAACTAAGCCACCCACCTCAATTCTACCAGGGTTGCTCTTCCTCCACTCCGTAGATAGCGAGCACCACACCATTCACAACAAGTCGGGCATTCTCACAAGTTTATTTAAGAAGATCACCGGACCACCACATCTCCACACCGCCTAGGAATCGACAACCTCCAAACGTAACAAGTCAGAGACACTTGATCAAATCAAGTGTCAAAGCTCAAAGGACATGAAGTCCACCATCAAATGCAATACATGCACAAGGTTTTTTCTCTCCAAGCTCACTAAATGTAACATATACATATAAAGAGGGGAGATGGCTTGCTCTTAGATCGAAAAAGAAGAATAGGGCACCAGCAGCCTGTTCCCAACCGATCATAAGGTGGTATTTATACTCTATACCCAAAAACTAGCTGTTGGGATGAAATCAGCAGAAGGCCAGTATTATCATCAACTATTGGCCGGTACTATTAGAACGACCTCATAAAGGCAGGTCAGATTGCCTAACTGTCAGATCGCTATAAATAACGGTCAGATCACTGGTCCAAAAACTCAGAGAAAATAGCTCTCTGAAAAAAGACAAACTGACTACAAAACCTTAGTCAGACCGGCGGCCGGTCAGACCGCTCGCCATTAGTCGGTTTGACTGCTATCACCTTAAGGCCGGTCAGACCTCCAACAGAGCCAAGTTGCATTTAACTCGATCAATTTGCAAAACATATTTATAATGTCATGTAAACAAGGTCAAAACATGATTCACAAGTTATGAAATATATTTGTACATTTTAAAATTATACCACAAAAATTAGAAACATGGGCACGAGATTAGAGCAGATCAGTGGCGGGTTAGACAGCTCGTCGGAGGAGAGAGAAAAGTAAGATGTGCCTGATGCACTGTACATTTGACAAGCTACTTTTCTGTCTTCAGTTTCGGACATTTAAAGGAAAATTGTGCACGGATCTCAGAACATTCAATGAACAGTTACGATTGTGGCTACAGGTGAACCCACGTCAGTAATCTTCGTATTATTTCTTTCCCCAACTACCTAGGTTTGATTCTTCCTACCTTCGATTCAACATGATGCAAAAGTGACATCTTAGAATACGTATGGTTATTAGACCGGTAGGGTACTACTCTAGGTTAGGTGGACATTGGATTAACCATTTGAAAAAAAAAACTACAATAACACAACAATTCCATTTGGATCCAAACATCACTACATAAGGGCCGTTCAATCCGACTTCGACCGGTGGTTTTCAGTTTTTGAGTTGTAACTGGAATTATATTATAACGGCCGTTAACTTTTTAAGTTATTTGATTAAGAAAATATAAGAAAAAACACACATATATATCTCTCCAAACAGTACAAAGAAAAAAACAAAAAAACCTAAAAAGCAAAAAAACCCAAAATAAATAACTACAAAATAACCATAAAACACATTGCTAGCTAGCTAGCTAGCTAGTTGAATGATCACCTACTTGTGTTACCGTACGAGGGCGGAGACGGCGATGGCGACGCCGCCACCGGCCAAATAGAAAGTTGACAGATTAAGACCCCGCTCAATATGGCTTGAGCTTCTGGCTTCTGGCTTATTTTTGCACTATTCATAATTTCGTCTTTTTCTGAATTTTTGCCTTTTTTTGAGCTTTTTTGCCGGTTCTTTTTTTTTCCCGTATTCGTTTATGCTGTCTGTGATGAGCTAACAAATTTTTATATTTTCAATTTTTAAATTTAATTATGTTAAATAAGCCTCTCACCATTCTGAGTGTTTTTTTCACCACCACAGTGTTTTCAGCCATAAGCCACCAAAAATAAGCCGAACTGAACACCACCTAACGATCTGAGACTGTGCCAATTAGTCCTAATTAATCAACTGGTGATTACCATTTCGAAATTTTGTAAGTACTCGTACACGCAGTACTTAGTTAACTATAGATAGTAGTACAATCTCTTTGACCGTGACCGTGCTCCTCTGACGTGGCAGGAGGGTGGGGCCCGGTCCAGCCCGTGATGTGCGGATCGGTGACGTGGCGCCCCTTGGCACTTGTCTGACCCGGCCCCAACTCCCCAATGACTTCCTGAAGCTACTGTGCTTTAACAATTTTAATATAATTTAAGCACGTGCTGTTCTTTTCGTGGGCTGATGCTTCTGTCTCCGGCCAAATATCTTCTGGCAATTGACTACTCTACCCCTCTGCGGTTGAGAAGCTAATGCACGTAACTTTATAAAATCTTCGCCATTTTGTACTGTTTATATGTTTTATTCTTTTCAGCTTATTATTTACTCTTTGTATCTATAAATATAGATGATTTTAATTTTTTATGGTCTTTAATGTAAGACTTTAACTATTATTTATTATCATAATATACTAGCAAAAATAATAAAAATATACTTCCCTCGTTCTGTTTTATTTGACTTCCTAAAATCCGTACCGTTAAACTTTTTAAAGTTTGATCATCAATAGACCTAAAACTATCTAGATTGGCTATAAAAAAGTTATACCATTAAATTTATCATTAAAAATACTGTCATAATATTATAATTTTAATAATATATTTTAGTGTAAAGTTATAAAAAAATAGCGGTCAAACTTGCAACTCGAACACCATGAAAATTCAAAAATGTCAAGTAAAAAAACGAAAGGAGTATATTATGAAAGAATTTTGCAAGATAAATTCAATGATATTATTTTCATATATGTAGTCAATCTATATACTTTAACATATATCAATGATCAAAGTTTGAAAAGCTTGACAGCACGGAATACACAGCGACCTACATTTGTGGACAGAGCAAGTACGACTTATGTCTTTTCTTAATAAATAAATGGATATTTTTTTGGATAATTTTTTTGAAACAGTTTATCGGTATTCAGTTTGTTCGTGTAAGTGTTGTGCTGGCCAAATTAAATTCATTAGACGATTAATACGATGATTCAAATCGGTGTTACCATCGGTGATGGTGCTTCCAACATGGAGAAGACAAGTGCACGGCATTCATGTGCCTAACCGTAACTACAACCGTCTCTCAACAAGCAAGTGCTTGCATTCATGATTGCAGCTTAATTAGGGTTTTTGGTGCGAAAGCTTTTACGCAGCCCATAAAGGGAGCTTTATTGCTTCCAAATCCATGGATGGCTTGATGCCATTAGTGGACGTGAGCAAAGAAGCAAAGCTTATTCTCGTTGTACCACATGCCTAATGCTTTGCACAAACTGGAAAGCCTTTAGACCAAAGCTACGGCTGAGGATCTCTCCAAGTGGTTGGAGGATTGTAGCCAGTGGAGATTGAACGAATGATTTCAAGAATCTAGCTAGCTTGGAACTACAAGTCATGGCTGCGTATTTAGGCTTTTTTTTTCTTATGGCTTATTTTATAATATAGTTTATTTTACGCTATAACTATTGCTGGTTTTTTTAGCGTAATTAAATTAAAAAAATTAAAAATAGAAAAACATGTTAGCTCATTATGGACAATACAAAAGAATACAGAAAAAATAAATAAAATGCAAAAAAACCTAAAAAGGTAAAAACCAGAAAAAGACGAAATTAAGGAATAGTGAACTAAAAGCCAAAAGTCAAGAGTTGAAGCAAAAACGAGCGGGATGAACACATGTATGCAATATTGCTGAGTCTTTTTATGATTCAAAGACCAAGTCTTGTACCTTATCTTATTTTTCTTTCTCGCTTATTTCTTCATTGAGATATATTGTGAGCAAGGCCAATATAATTAAATGGAATTAGCTCTCTTCTTAATTAGTACTTCCTCCGTTTCTTTTTATAAGACGTATTTTGGTTGGGCACAAGAATTAAGGGTCGCATGAAACATTGAGAATGTTGGAGGGAAATGACCATACCGTCTATGGTGTTAATATATTGGGAATAAGACAAAAGATAGTTGTGTCGGTGTTTACTCAGAAATGTTGAAGAGAAAGGGAAGATTAATGGGGCAAAAGAGAGAAAAGATCATTAACTCTACACGAGCGCTTATATTTTGAAACTAGATTGCAAAACCTATAGGTATTATATTTGAAACGGAGGGAGTAGTACATGCTACTATTCCTTCCTTCCTTTGTTTTTTTAGAATATTGAGCAAGACGAGGTAACAATATAGTATTATATTGTTACGGTTTTGCTATTGCGCAACGGCTGAAATTTTTTTTATTTCTTAGTCATTTAAAATTTCACTCTCAATCAACTGAAGTTGCAGCCTCCCTCTAAAAAAATCACCTGCAACTTCAGGTTACTGAGAGATAAAATAATTTTAGTCGTCTGTGCAATAGTCACCCCTATATTGTTAGGTAATTCAAACTTCTCCTAGATTGGAGACTTGAACATGCATGTGATCTCTCTTGTACAACATTGCCCATTTGAATAGTCGACTACATCATTTGAGAGAGTAAGAGAATAAGAGAGATACTCGAAAGCTTCTGACAACACATTTGGACACATAAATAAGTTCCCAAAAGTTTCAATACCAATCATCTATATATACTTGTACATTGTACGACAGCAAAATACATCTATAGTGCTCCCTCTTTTCAACCTCTAGAAGAATTGAGTCCTTGAGAGGCAAAAACCAACATCCCACCAAAAAAATTAAAAGGGGGAAATGAGAAACTTTACTTTTATATAGTAAATTTTGAAGTTAGAATAAACTAATTAACTCTAATTTTTCTTCCTTCTATCAACACCATAAAGCGTATATGTGGCCCTTTTAGGACATAAAATTCATTGCATATTCCAAATGTGCTCCAGGCTCCAGAAATTCTCAGGGAGGCCCTCAGAAAAGCCTTGCACCCATCCAGTGAGCTCTGGGTCCTGAAATTGGCTGTTATTATCCTGTGTTGACTCATCAGACCAGAGACATTGATTTGCTTCCTGCATCCAATCTCCCATCTCTCCGGCATGAACATTTGCATAAAGGTCCCCGTCGTACGACTCCGACGACGACGGCGTCACCATGCTGGGGTTCTCCATGTAGCCCATCGACGCCGATCTAGAGATAGCATGGACATCTGTGGTGCAGCCATGATCGCCATTAACAGCAGCATGCTGGAACCGCTGGTCCACTAGCAGGCGAGGCATCCATAGGTACCTCATGGCTTCTTTGAACTTGTTGCTGTTGGCGTCGCAGTTGAGCAGCTTGGCGTGCTTCTGCACCTGGGTCCTCCAGTAGTTCTTGATCTCGTTGTCGGTCCTACCGGGCAGGTGCTGCGCTATCTTTGACCACCTGCGCATGCAAACACGACGGGGCCAAAATGCAATTACAAAGAATCCATAGTGGGAATCAGAAAGAAACGAAAGCTAGCTAGCTAGCAGCACTAGAGAGAGAAGGATAAGGAAGAAGCGTGCAACTTTCATGCACCCTGTCAAGCGAAAGTAGCTAGCTAACTATGTTCTTTTTTTTGGCTTTTATGTGTGGCTATGGATGATGATTTTTAGGTATAATTGATAGTTTTTATTTATATTTTTTGAGATAACATAGATGATGGAGATATCGATGTAGACGGGATATACAATTTCAAATTCGAAAAAAATCGTTTAGAGAAAACCATCGAAGAAATCGAAATAAGAAAAACCATATTTTAGCTAGCTCTCCTTGTTAATTGCAAACCTATGCGTCCCCCTTTAACTAGGAATACTTGTACCATCTGAATTGTTTGTGCCTTGTGTGGCATCCAAGCCATTCGTTCGTGTTTGACGTGCAAGTCCACATCTAGCTAGCTTGGACTCTTGTAGTACTGTACAATATGTATACGTGCGTACAAATACAGTACGTGGTCCACCATTGCTGGCCGTACTGGTGTTCAAGCGTGTGCCCACACGATCGGCCTGTCCTGTCTCACTGGCTGATAATGTGCCGGCCGGCGGCATGCGTGCGACGACGACCGCATGTACCGACTTTATTACCGTACGTGACTGAACGAAAAATAATTATTCAGGGTTGAATTAATTACCGGTTTCCCCATCGGGAGTGGAGGTCGAGGATGAGCAGCTGCTCGTCGGCGGTGAAGTTGCCGCGCTTCACGTCCGGCCGGAGGTAGTTCAGCCACCGCAGCCGGCAGCTCTTCCCCGTCCGCTTCAGCCCTGCGCATATACACGAGTACAACTCGAGATCTTAGTTCACATGCGTGGATATATAGCGATAGATCATGGCAGGCCGTCCGTCGGCGGCGTTACGTACCGGCGGCGCGGGCGAGGGAGTTCCAGCGTCCCTCGCCGTGGTCGGCGATGTACTTGACGAGGGTGAGGTCCTCGTCGACGGTCCACGGGCCCCGCCGGAGCTCCGCCTCCTCTTGCAGCACTCCGTGGTGCAGGTCGTCGCCAAGCAGCGCCGGAGAGCACGCCATGGTGGTGGTGTTGCTGCTCCTGCTCCTCTGCGACCGTGACGACGAGGCCATGTTTTATTGCTTTTGCAGTTGTGAAGAGAGAGAGACTAGCTAGATAGCTTAATTGAGAAGTTAGAGAGAGAGAGAAAGAGGTTGGCTTAGTGGGAGAGGGATGGCAACTCCTTTTATAGTAGTGTTGGCGTGGGAAAGCGTTGAGGAGTGAGAGAGGGAATACGCATGTGATGGAAGTGGGGGTGTGAGGAGAGGATGGGTGGCACAAGGCATCCTTGCGTACTTACACCAACAAATCAGTTCACTAGTATGTTTTTCTATTGGGTATCGATAAACATCATTCAATTATTTTTTTAATTATTATCTAGATTTATAATTATTATAATTATTGGATTAGCCGCAAAGTTGTTTTGTTTCTTTGTACTCTTTTATAACTGCTCGGAATCAGTTAACATCTTATTGCAAAATCCTCTATATTTGTAACACTTCTCGTATAGTTGATCATGAATATATTATCTCCTTACCGTGTATTGTAAACATGTGTCCCGCTCCCCAATCTATTCGTTATCTCCACAAGAGATTACCCATTTGGGTTTAACAAATTCGATTTGTATTACTTCAATATATCGTTTTGGTAATTGTAAAAGGTATTGGTAAACATCATTCAGATATTTTCTTTCTAACTATCATCCAGATTTATGACCGTTGGATTAGAGATCTAACGGCCACGAATTCTCCATATCCCCTCTAAAAAAATAATCTCTCCTCTAAAAAAAAGGACCGTTAGATATCTAATCCAATGATTCAAAATTTGGATGATTATTAGGATGAAAACATCTGGATAATACATATACACACGTAATTGTAAAAAGACTAATCACACGGCTGGTTTAATTTGCATGTGAGCTCTGCCCAAACCATTTTGGAAAGATATTCATGACAACCACCTTTGCACCACCACACGGAAGGAGACCAGTTACGCGTGAACCCCTACCCATGTGAGCATCCATGGCGTGCGTATACACAAACTACACACAACTCTCTCTCACCAGTCACTACAGCAGCAGCATCCTTTGCCACATGATACGCTTGCCAAAATGCCATGAACCGACCGAAACGTACATGAGAGTACCGATGGGCATCAATATCACTTCACCTCACACCACCCTGTGGAGATCGATGCGCATGTTCCAACAACGCGAGCCTTCGTCACCTTTCTCTCTCTATCTCTTCTCATGATACACACAAAGCATCAGTTAGAAGGCCGTGTCAGATGATCGAGATGCTTCCATTCTCTGCAGAGCCGCTTTCTGATTGCCCAAAGGAGAGCATGTCGGATGGGCGCTACCACGACGCAAGGAAAGCTGGGTTTTGGAGATGCTACAAATGCATAGGTGACAACTTGGATATATTCGTAGGATTGGGATAACAACTCAACTTTTGTTGATGATCACACACCGCAAGACCCGCTCCAAACATCTTTAGTTTCTGATTTTTCAAGCTTTTAATTTATTTAAATCAGAAGCCATTTAAAACATGTCAGCTTTGATTTTAGTTTATTTTGGTGTTTTTACTCTTTTTCTCTTATTTCTTTGTATTGTTCGTGACGATATAACGGATTTATTTATTTATTTTAATTAAATAACTCAGAAAAAACTAACAGCTGCTATTGTGCAATTTCAATCAATAACTCAAACTATAAATCAGAAGCTTAACCTTTCTGAAACGGGCTTGGATAGGACGTAACCATGCACGCCATGTACATCAAGAACAGCTTGTTGGTGTTGTTAGATTTAAATTAAACCACGAGGTATTTATAGTTTTAACTGCAGACTTGAATTTTCAACGATCTAAAAGTCACGATTGGTGGCAACCATCTGGAAACCGGCATCAAAGCTAACAACAAAATCGATCATTCTAATACCGAGATCAGCCGAATCACGATTTTTCAGTGTGATGTCCATGGACCAATTCTGCCTGCTATCTTAATTAGATTTGAAATTTTAAAAAATCCAAAAAGCTCCTAATTACCTCCTATATGGATATAAACACGAACAAATTGTAATCACAAATAATTGCTTAGTGTGCAGAAGAAAAAACTAGAGGTACGTAGCCCAAATACGCGCAAAGGTATGTACTTAATTAATCCGCATGTCACATCACGAGGAGATAACGCCCTCGACTTTTGAGTCACGGGAAGGCACGTGTTATTGCTTCGCCCCCCGTCCAGTGATCCAGTTAAGGTTCGCATCTCCCTCTGCTTTCCTTGATGGAGCTAGCGAAGTTTTTTCTCTAAGTGCCATATGCGTACAAGTGGAGTACCAATCGATACGTACGTAGCTGGCCGCTGGATTATTTGGACATGGATCTATATTGTAATTGTTGACTGCGAAGTTGCAACCAACGACTAAACCTTGCACACGTGCAGCCACCTCCTAGCTACCCTACGCCCAAGGTAACATTTAGAATCGATCGCCCTATTGGTATTTTTCTTTTTTTTGATCGAAGTATATATGTACCGCACACGTGAATTATATATCTTACAGCGCTAGACAGCTATTCAACCCATTTGCGTGAAGAGTTAAAACATGATTATTATTATTATTTTAGGAGCAGTTAGGGAGCGCAGCTTCTAACGGTATAACCTCCGCTCCCTTCCCTTTCCTCCCCTCCCTTCCTCTTCTTCAGCGTCGCAGCAGCTCCGCACCTCTCCTCCACCACCGGTGGCTGATGTCGACCTCACCGTTTTGCCGTGCCACTGCCTCATCCTCCCCCGCCACTTCTACCCCGTTCAACTTAATATCCAGTGCGTTGTGTCTTGCCGTGCCTCCCTCCATTATCGCCACCGCCAGACCACCTTTGCCCATCGCCAGACCACCTCCTCCCTCTATATCCAGGGGCTAGTGAACTTGTCAGCGACGATGGTGCCTTAGCTCCTTCAGCTGCCGCTCCTCTTCTGTGGTAGGAGACGATAGATCTGGCAGCGGCTATAGGCTTGATCTCAAGATCGAACAACTAATTACTATACCATCGAGAACGCTGCGAATGGTATGCCGTTCCTAGTTTTTCTCTTTTATTTTTAGTCAGACAACTAATTAAGGTACGTAGCCCTGGTATACAGCACGTCCTTCTTGTTGCTCGTGGTGATATAGAGTATCCGAACCCAATATGATCGATCGATTGTTCATGTCTTTCCAAAAAAAAGACCCTACTGGTCAAGGCTTCAGTTGGAGTGGTCAATACAATAGACAATTATGGTAATTGTTTTCTAACATGTCTTAAATAGTGAAACCTCCAACAATCATCCTGCTGGAGTATTTACCATCATTCAAGCTCGTTTAATTTGATGACAGTGAATAAACAACATAATGTCGCACACGTTGGTAAATACTAATAATTCGCTGCTTTTTCTTTCAGTAATAACAGCTTATTAAAGTACATGCATATATGCATGGTCATTTCGACCAGTCTTCCGTCCTCATAACCTGGAAAGTACGCTTATGTTTCAAGTACAAAACAGTAACAAGCTATTACATGCATGCATGTCTAGGAAGTTTCCTCTGGAAATTGAGTCAATTTATGTTTCTATGTATGTATGTGCGACCACTGTCCTGGACTTGCATGCGCTAGCTCTTTACAAGGTGAAAAGTGTCACCACGTACTACGGATTAGAAGGCTGCCCATGCATGCATGAATGATAGCATATGAACTATTTATATATGTGTCAATATATAGCAATAAAAGAAATTTGGAGCTATTGAAGCCAAATTATCATTATGAGGTACTATGTAATACGTATTATTTTAGAGTTTCGATGCCAAATTATCATCACAAGTTTGCGACATTCGTTCCGTTTGAACAGAAGGCTGAGGATATACAAATCAAGCTGGGAAACTAATATCAAAATATCTCTACCTACACACGTGTGATCCAACAGTTGACTTCAAATCGTCAGGCTGTCTGCTTCGAGCACGACCAAACTGAATCGGTAGGTAATGGGCAACTGTGTGTTTGACATTCCTTGCATGCATATATAGGGCATGCAAAGCCTTCTCGGAATTCTTTCAGGAGAAGTAGTGAATTACAATTCACTTTCCAACAGATAAAATCGAACCAAACTTTTGACCAAGCTAACCCTAGCTAGCTATATATAGTATAAATACAGTAGAAAAATTGCAGCATGGCGCGCAAGATAAGCTAATCCATCCACCTATCACGGCCGCCGCCATTTCCATCGCTAACGCACACAAGCTTTATGCACGCTTTGACATGGAAAACCTAAGCTGACTAATTAGCATGAGGTGAAAGGGATGGCTTTGGTTATGCATGGCATCCTCTCTCTCTCTCTCTCTCTCTCTCTCTCATCAGTACGGCAAGTTTGAACTTTGTTAGTTTATTAGCTGTAGAGCAAGTGGAAACATAGGAAAGGAGGAGCGGCAGGGAAGAAAGGAGGCATGCTTCCAATTGGTATTGTACTCTGGTCTACCAGGGCTACATGACTTGTGTCCAACATGAACTCTTTCTGTAACACACCAAGTGCTACCACTTTTTCCAAATCTTCACTTTCTTTTGCTCGTCAGTTTGATTCGACTTTACGAAATTGTGATGTTGGACTTGATGTTATATTCTAGTGTTTTCTATTAATCATGTTGTAGAAAGCAAAACACAAAGTAGCACCTGTCTATGGCATAATTCAGTAGTAGCGATGGCATCAGATGAAGCACTTCTCGACATCTTTCTGCTTAATTAAAGAGCTGAAATTAATACACGTGTGTGACATGTTACTGTTCTAGTCAAAACCTTTAATTCCCAAATATTTAATGTGTTTATGCTTCTATGAACGGAGATGCTAACTCACGTATGTTGTTCTAGTGTGATATCAATAATCCATGCCTCACACACTTGCAATAACCAAAATAAAGCTTGCGTAGCTAGCTACCGGAGGTAACTTTCAGATTTATACATGGTCGCTATCTTGAAGGCACAAAGTTCAATTCCATGGTCTTAAATCTCAACCGTAGAAAGTCCTCACATATGTGAAACTTAATTTATTAATTTAATGTCGATAGTACTACTTGGTGAGCAAAGTTCAATACTTTTGGTTTTGTATTAGATCAATCTTGGACTCGAGTGTCACTTCCAGAGTAAGATTTTTAGATGCTAGCACATATGGCCAAGTGAAGCAATTGTTTATATCTGAATGCTCTTATCCATTCAAGCAATGCCATGATGATGTGCCTCGAAAAAAAAAACAAAAAAAATGCTTGATGACGTGCCAATATTGAACTGAGTAAACAATTAGTACGGTATGATAGTTACATGATATCCACTACATAATTGATCATATAGGAGCTAGCTCATGTGATCTCTCTCTCAATAGTACGGTATGATAGTTACATGATATCCACTTCATAATTGATCATATAGGAGCTGGCTCATGTGATCTCTCCCTCTTAAAGACCAATGCGGCTCCGCTCGTTTGGCGAGTTTGTGGCTTCTGAGTTTTAGTTCACTATTTCTTGATTTTATTTCTTTTCTGATTTTTTATTTTTTAGAATATTTTGTTTTTTGTTTTTTCGTATTTGTTTGCATTATTCGTAATAGGTTAATATTTTTTATTTTTATTTTTTAAATTTAATAATAACAAATAAGTCATTATTAGCTTATAGTATTGTAACATCCCACATACAACCAATACTAGAATACTATTATGGAACGTCATCGCCAAAATAAAGAGAAAATAATAAAATTAACAATAAAAATCATAAGAAAATTAAAGTCCTAAAGTTACTTTATTTAGGGAATCAACGAAAGCTGAAATAAATGTTGAAACATGGAACCAGTCCACTTCTAATCAAATGACGAATAAAATAAATAGCAAAAGTAGTGACAAACTACAATGCTGAAACTCGAGTGCTCCCACCCATGCATATTGCTATCAATCCAATGGCCTTTTACCTGAGAAGGGAAAGAGCAAGCGTAAGATTTGGAAATCTCAGCAAGTACCCAACAACGGTCGCAACACAAAGAGTAAAGACATGTAATGCAACCAAGTGAAATAAGCGACAAGCATCGTAAGCAAGCAATTGGTACAACATAAAGGCAACGAAGTCAAGATACCGGAAACACTGATATAGTTTGGATACATATATCACGGGAACTGTGTAATTAAAGGTAATTGTTATTTGACAAGTTACAACAAGTTATAGCAAAGGCGCCGGCGATCACATCCCACATACCTGGTTATACAACAATAGTTAGGTACATCATTGTCCTCGACTGTATAACCGCTGACGGGGTGTAATATCCTATGTAACGAGAATGTACGACCCCCGTACATTACCAGGTTGGGTGGAAATCTCCCCTATATGTGGATAATCCTGGGCCAAGTAATTGCCATTTTCTTCCATTAGTGAATTATCCGAGATGTAATTAAGGGTAAATTGAGGTAGAGTTAAGAGAGTAATGGATTGATGCAATTGAGACCGGAGAGACATGATTTGGAACAAAAGGTGATGGAGAACAAATATATGATGATAGCATACTAGAACTTGCCTAAAGGGGATACTAAACAGAGTCACACAAATGTTGTCAATCATACAATTTTTATTAAATATTAAGTGAACATTAGTCAGATTAATGTACCACAACTAAATCAGCCAAGACCCATAATTAATAATGAACAGTTAAAGGATCATGGAAGCAAGATATATAATTAAGTCACCCAATGTTAAAAGATTACTAGTGAATAACTTTAGATTTGAACTTGCTTATACGCTGCCCTATCTATAATTTAAGCATTTATTTCAATCTCTAACTAAGCATGAATTCTAAAGTCGAGCGTATACCAACTACAAGTGTTAAGCACTAACTAGCTTAGCATAACAAAACTAACCGATACTACAAGCAACACACGACTAGCAATCAATACAGTGCAATAAACAATGCCGCGCTAATGGTGTCAGGTAATCAGGAAACAGTAATATGCGAAAGAACAGGTTACGACCGCGAGGTGCTTGCCTTGAGCACACTCGACGGTCATGATGCACGATGGATCCGAGATGCGCAACTTCTCAGCGGCTCCCTCAACAGCTGCGTGTGAACCTACAGGGTGGTATGGAAGACAACCGATCAGCTGGGATGAATTTGATAAAGGGAACGACAGGAGGTAAATTGACTGGAAAGGAAACAGCCGTTCGGCCAAGCGAACAGCCGTTTGGCCGCACGAATGGCCGTTCGGGCGCACGAAAACACGTGCGGCCGCACGAATGACCGTTCAGTTGCACGAAACATTGTTCGGTCGCGCGAACGGCCGTTCGGCCGTGCCTATGCACTCGTCCGCGTATGGAAAAAAAACCTAAATCTAGAAAAAAACCACATATGGAAAAGAATAGAGAAGTCCCCCTTTTAAGGCCATATCTAGATTAAGATTTTATTATTATTATTGTTTATTTGTTTATTTACCTTTTCTCTTTCTTTTTTTCTGAACGTTACAAGTATAAAATAAACTAGTTACAATATAAAATAAGTTATAAATTAACTTATTTCAGTCAACCGGGTGCCCTGCTGCTCGTACGGTTAGTTATGTGTAGTGTCTCTAGTCGTCATACTTCTCACTGCGTTTGCGCATGAAATTGCGGTTCTGTTTTGCTTATAAGTAACTGATTAATTATTTGATTTATTTCTGCTACGAACACACACACGCACACACTAGCTAGCCGTTTATTTGTTGCAGCTAGCTTTCTGTAATACTAGTGTTAAATTTGGGTCTTTTGCAGTCATGATTTATATTCATATCTTATAATGTATGATATGATATGTCATTTTGAATTTTCCCAAGCTAGTGTGGGATAAGTGTGTTGAGAAGCTTCAGCTGCATATTTTGAAGAATATGGTATCATAATTTGTCGCATTGAGATGCTATGATAGGAAGAAGAAAAATGCTACTTGTTTTTCTTCCCATAGCTCGCGCGTGATTCGGATGCATGTGTTCGCAACCACATATTCGGAGAGAACAAGGATTTGACTCTGAATTACGGGTGAGTTTGGACTTTGTTGGCTCCAAGGCAGCCGACGTTCAGTTTGACTTCAGGTTGCTCAGCTCCAATAGGCTCGCATGTACGCATACAAAAAGCCAAATTAAATTCAAGTTATTCAACAGTTTCCGGTTCTCTGTAATCCAAAGATAGCAAAGGGCATGCATGTACAACACAAAAGTAAAGGTCATATTTCCTCGGTTTTCACGTGTGTGCTCGATGGGGGTCTCGTATTGACGTCTGCCTCGGTACGGTGTGTGTTGCCAATAGAAGTAACTAGATTCACAGGTGCGGCGCCACGTCGCGCCAGCCACCGTACGTACCAAAATAAAAGAGACGATAATTCGTGAGGAGTTTCTCAAAAAAAATCGGGAAAAACGTATTTTTGAGAAAGGTAAAGGGCTTTTTCGGAAAAAACCTAGGGCAAATATGTATTTTCGAAAAAGGCGAAGGGCTTTTTCGAAAAAACCGAGGACCTGTACGTAAAAAAACGGGACCCGTGCGCAGTTTCCGAAAACGCGGGCGCGCGCTTTCTTCCGGTTGTAATAGGTGGTGATGCAAAACGGAGGGGCTAGAAAAAAAATTCTAGGGACCTTTTTCGTGAGAACCAATGACCTGTATGTAATTTCGGAAAAATACAGGGATTTTTTTTGCAAATTTGCTCCCCCGACCGTACCAAAAATCGCTGGGGCACGCGTCACGCGGGGCGACGTGGCGCTGCCCTCCGCACGCGCTTACTTCCGGTCGTAATAGGTGGTGATACCCTACCTGTTGCTTCAGTTGTCGCTCTGAGAAAAAAGAGAGCACCGGATTTTGCTAAAATTATGCCCTTTGTTTTCCAGATGCTTCTTTTACCTATGAAATATATATATATATATATATATATATATATATATATATATATATAGCCTCTTTTCTACACGGGTGTAACTACACCCTATATCGTATCCCATAATGTAGGAAGTATCTCGCGTAATCGGAGGGTATGTACGTGTAGTATACAAGTATTTAAGACCATCTAGGTGGTATGAACAATTTTTCAGAAGTGGTATGTACATTTTTTTGACATACTCCTTTTTATGCGCGTATATAAGGGTATTTACAAAATATGCTAAAAACTATTAACTCCTTTACAAGTTTTTCATGTGGTTCACATTGGAGTATCTTATAATTAGTATACAAATGTACCTAAAGTGATAAAGGAGTATTTCAAGTTTGTTTAGGTGGTATATTAGAGGTGGGTGTAATTACACCGGTGTAAAAGTATTTTTCATATATATATATATATATATATATATATATATATATATATATATATATAACCAAATCATTTGTACTCTCTTCGGTCACGAAAGAGTCATTTTTTACTTTTGAAAATCAACAAGATGCTCCTTTGACCATTAAATGATCTCATCATGTGTTGAAAAAGTTGTAAAAGTGCAATATTTTGAAAAGTATTATTTACGACAAATTCACTTATATTATTTTTATATGCCCAAACTACATGTTTTAAATAATATTTTTTATTAAAAATTATAAGGTTTGACCGCATTCTAGTGTCACTTTTTTTAGACTGAAGGGAGTATATCTGACTCAGCATTTTTACAAGATAATACCAAGAAATTGAAAAAGTCTATAGATTATCCAAGTCCATGTACTGGCCCAAGAAGACTGAACTTAATAGGCCCAGCCCATCTCACGTGCAACACGGCAATACGGCACCCAACACCACCAGGTCTAGTGTGTATAGCAAAATCAATACTTATAGTAAGTAACCGAAATTGCATACAAAATTCATTTAACTACATCTTTAGATTGTGCAAGATATCTTATAGCTCAAGGTGAAGGTTTTCGAGGACATGATGAATCCTCTACTTCCATCAACAAGGGGAATTTCAAAGAGTTATTGGATTGGTATAAAGATAAAAAGGCGGAAGTGAATGTGTCATTTGATACAGCTCCAGGGCACGTAGTTATGATTTCTCCAGATATTCAAAAAGATATTTGTAAATGTTGTGCACAAGAGGTTATAGAAGTGATTAAAGATGAGATTGGAGATAGAAATTTTGCAGTCCTTGTTGATGAGTCCAGAAATGTATCAATAAAGGAGCATATGGTGGTGATTGTGAGGTTAGTTATAGTTACACATCATTTATGCATTGTTGTTTTGTTCTACCTTTACATTTAATAATCGTATCATTTATGCAGATTTGTGAATAATCAAGGGAAAGTGATGGAAATGTTTCTTACCATTGAACATATCACAAATTGTACATCTGCAACATTGAAAGAAGCTTTTGTTGGATTGCTTATTCAACATGGCTTGCCTATTTCAAGGCTGTGTGGGCAGGGCTATGACCGAGTTTCAAATATGAGTGGTGAATTTAATGGATTGCAAAAACTTATTCGGGATGATAATCCAAATGCTTTCTATATTCATTGCTTCGTCCACCAGTTATAGTTGGTAGTTGTCACAGTGGCAAGTTGTAGTAGAGCTATTGCAGATTTCTTTAACTACGTTCTCCTGATAGTGACTGCTGTGAGTTCATCTTGTAAAAAAAAGATGCATTAATTAAAAAACATCATGAGATCTTGTTGGAGAAGCTAGAGAATAGTTTGATTTCAGCTAGGACAGTATTGTATCAGGAAGCTGAACTTGCTAGACATAGAGATACTTGGTGGGGCTCACATCTCAAAACTTTGCTTCACATATACTAAATGTGGGAGGTAGTAGTAGATATGCTTGAGCTTGTAAATGAAGATGCTTGTAAAAACTCAAGTCATGGTGGAGCAGTAGGTTTGCTAAAAAAAGATGGAATGTTTTGAATTTGTATTCATCATGTATTTCTTAATAACTACGTTGAGCATTATAAATGAGCTATCACTTGTTTTGCAAAGGAAGCATCGAGATATTGTTGAAACTATGGTCTTGTTACAGGATGTCAAACAACACTTTTAAGATATGAGAGATAATGGGTGGGAGCCATTGTTCAACCAAGTCAAAAGCTTTTGTGAAATATATGAGATTGATGTGCCAAATATGGAAGATCCTATTGGAGTTATGGGTAAATCAATATGTTGGAAGCATAAAGTGACTCAACATCATTATTATAAAGTTAACATTTTTAATGTTGCTATTGATGCAATTATGAATAAGATGAATCATCGATTCAATGAAGTTTCCTCGGAGTTATTGGTATACATGTCTTGTCTTGATCCAAGCGACTCCTTCTCTAAGTTTGATGTTGATACATTTGTTCGACTTGCTGAGATTTATGTTGATGATTTCACGGGTGCTGATCGGCTCTTGTTAAGAAATCAGCTTCGAACCTTCATTCTCAGCATTAGATGAAATGAAGAATTCAATGGATGTTGTGATATATCAAAACTTGCTCAATTGATGGTTCAAACAAAAAAAGATAGAATTTTCCTGTTAGTATATCGCGTCATCGAGTTGACATTGATACTTCCGATGGCAACGACATCTGTTGAGAGAATATTTTCAGCAATGAATATTATTAAAACAGATTTGCGCAATAAGGTAGCGGATGAGTAGCTCAATGACTTGATGGTGTACTACACTAAGCGAGAGATCTTTAAAAGCATTGATGATAATAAAATCTTAAACCACTTCCAAGGCATGAAGTTGCGTAGAATGCATTTGTCCCATGATTCAAATTTGTCTTGTGATTCATATTAGCTTATTTGTGGTATATTTCATATGATCTAAATTTTCGTTATCAATCACAATTTTCTATTATATCGGTAATTTTCATATGTTTCATACACATGTGACTTATTACTACTCCGTATTCATAGCAGAATAATTATATATTCTTGGGTATACGCTTTCTATTGTCGAAGTTCCTACTTTGTATTTCTCAGTTGTTCGTTGTTTATCTCCAAGACTCTAATTGTATAATTTATATATGAATTTGAAATTCTATAAGAGTAAAAGATTATATTTGTGCTAATTAGTTTAGTCCGATAAACAATTCAACTTGTTTTAATTTTATTTTTAGCTTCGCCATTGGCTCAGGCCATTGCAGCAGCAGCAGCCTCCGCCGCCATCGCCGGAGGACGGTGCCCGCCTCGCGCGCCAGCCATCACCCGGCGCGCGAGGCTTTCTTGCTGCTGCGGCCTCCCTTCTGGTACGCGTGCGTGGGTGCCTGCTGTGATGTGCTCTTACTTTTCAGAGTTAATCAGTGCGTTACCAAGAACTGGTCCAAGGATTTGACAGCGGATTGTAGTGTTCATGCCTCCTTGGTGTATCTATTTGGTCCTAGTGTGAGAATTTAGCTGCTATCGACTGATGCCTCCAACTTCCAAGAACCCAATACTAATGGCTAGTTGCGTTACTGTCATGTCATGTGGGGGAGTCTTCCTACGGAGCTTTCTTCCTCTGAAGCTCAAAAGATACGATTCTAAAAACTGAGGGTCCCAAATTCCTTTCAAATGTGTAGTTATTGTTTGTTTATGTGTGTTTTTTCTCTGTGGTTTGCGACCAAAGGTTGCTACTTTCCTTGATCTTTCGGCCTAAACCTACACACATCCTACCAAGCTTTTTGTCACAATTTAGCCCTGTAGCCCTGAGGTCAGTCTTGCTCACCTCAGTTTCACCAAGTGTGGTTTTTATCTTGGATGGATGGGGAAATGGAAGAAAAGGGGCTCACAAAGTCTGAAGAGCAACCGCACTTGACCGTTCTGGACTTTGGTCTCCTATCTCCTATGGATTGTTCTCCTTCAGGCTTGGGATTCATGTCAAATTTCCACAGACATTGGGTAATGCGATGCTTCTGCGCTATTATATTCTACATCGTGCACTTTTGATGGCACATTAGTTTGATGAAGGTCTTGGTCACTGTTTTTGGCCCTTTCTTGCTATTTCTAGTGCTCTGCACTTGCGCATTAACTGATAAATTCCTGAAAACTACTGCCGCAAACTGCGTTGCTGCTTCCTACGGTGAATTTGACGGTGTATCGATTTTAGGTCTTGGTTGTCGATAATGACCAATTGGATCACTGGTCCTAACGAAATTTCCACATGGATGTTTTGTATCCAGAACTAGCATAACTCACCCTGCTTGTGATTGAGATTTGCTGCAAAGACTGACTCAAAGCACGCTTTAATCCTATGTGCAGCTGACAAAGACTGACTTGCTGTTTGTTGTGCATTGATTGGGACAGTTTCAGCATTTGTTAGTTAAGATGACCTGTTATTTACAGCTCATGCAATTAGAAAAAATGGAGAGATTATAATAGATTGATAGTATACCGCTTGTCATTGTCAAAGAAGGGGCCTACAAATTTGGAAGTCGATGCACCAGAGCAAGGTTCCAAAAGTTGTTAGCTGTATTATGACATTTTCTGTGTTATTCTAGATATCCCTACTGTTGAGAAATATGTATACCCTTGTTGAAATGTTCAAACAGTTGAACTTCAGCAAGTTAACCGTTTCAGTCAACTCTTTCATTACTTGTTCTGAATTGTTGCATACTATGTAGGCTTATGGAGCTATAATCTACATTACAGACAACGTAACTACAGATAGGATTGATGGGAACAGTTAAACACTGGCTGGCTTTAAGAGAAGTCCTGATGTAGAAAGTCATGCAATCAGACAAAGTTGATGAATACAACAGATTGATGGTGCACAGTTGGTCATTATATTTTGCCTGTCAAAGAAGAAAGCTGTAACCCTGAAGTTCATGGCTCACTCCAAGAACAATGCTCCAGTGCGCCACTAGCTGTAACAGCTAAAAATTTCTTGATTACTGTATGCTAAATGCTGTCAAGTAAACAAGTGACCTGTTGTAACGTGTAGTAGCTGCTAGTGTCAGATAGCGCCATCGTCTAGAACCTTTTTCTTAATGTGATACCTGTGATCTGAAGCTTTTCTTGTGCTAGTTTGCATCTGCATTAATTTGCCAAAAATTTGCAAATTACAAAATAAACAATAGCAGACATGTAATTTCTTGAAGAGCCTTATCCTTGCCATGATACTACATGTCATCAAATTATTACATCTTTTGCAAATTACAAGCGAACTAAAGATTTTTGCAGTTCCCAGGAGGAATGTACTATCCACAGTGCTTTCCACTTCAACAGTCCTACTTTTCGGACCCAAACAGATCACCTTAGCTGAGACCACCGGCAGTGCATTCAGGGAGTACATTAACACCTTTGACGGCTACTCCTTTCTGTACCCGAAATGCTGGATCCAGGTCCGAGGAGCTGGTGCGGACATATTCTTCAGAGACCCGCTGGTTCTCGACGAGAACATGTCGGTCGAAATATCATCCCCTTCATCGTCAAAGTACACAACCGTTGAGGATCTAGGCCCTCCTGAGAAGGCTGCAGAGAGAGTTCTGAAGCATTACTTGACGGAGTTCATGTCGGCCAGGCTAGGTGTTCGACGTGAGTCGAATGTCTTGTCAGCATCGTCTAAGGTCGCTGACGATGGCAGGCTCTACTAATCAAACAATCAATGCAGATATCATAATCCACTGAATCAAGAAGCAAAGTTTACTAGATCTTTCCACTGTGTGTGCTGAATCTTGCTTCTGAGTTCCACAAATCAGCATGAACATTCAGATGCTGTGTTATGTTGCTCCTGCAGGTGAACATAGGGCCTGTTCTTTTCGGCTGCGGCTTTTGGCTGAAATTTTTGAATTTTGACTGTTTACGGTACAGATTACGGAGAGATAGATACTCACTTGTGATTTTGGCAGGTACAGATGTTGGGTTTTTAACATGTAGATCGTTTAACCTGTAGACCCCGTCTTGAGAAACTACTCCGTTTAAAAGTTAGGTACTGTAGCAAAAGCCAAAAGCCGCCGGTTTCGGAGGAGAAGAACAGGCCCATAAAGTCCTATGAGAGCAACAGTGAGCAGGACAGGGTGCAGAGGCCGGAGTGGGACCGCCGGTACCTGTCGATCCTTGGCGTCGAGAATAAGTGGCTGTACGAGCTCCGTCTGCAGTCGCCGGAGCAGGTGTTCATGGAGGAAGAGGAGAACCTGAGGAGAGTGATGGACTCCTTCAGGGTCATCAAGACGGCCTAGTAGTAACTACTAAGATCAGTAGAGAACGAACAGCAGCAATACTTTGTTGAGTGGAGACGCAGTTTTTGTACACAGCAATACCATTATTCTTACCTTTTCCTTTTTTTCTTCTATCAGATATTCAGATTATATGTAACTTGTATGTGTAAGATGTTGCAAGACTCTTTAACCAGTTTTAATGTCCATTGGAATTTGGAAAGAGCATGTAAGATGTTGCTACTAATGAATTGCCGAATACATTATAAGGTTCTCAACGAAATTTATGATTTTCAGAATATGCAGCTTTCAAATAAATTTTATGACTTCATGTAGCTTTCTACATCACAAGTTCCCCGAGAAAACAACAATAAGAAACATACACGTGCCTGCAGTTTGGTTCCTTTGGGCGAGTGCGACTGCCTCTGTTGCGTCCTGGCCTCAATGCCCAAGAGCCTCTGTCGCATCCTGGCCTCAATGCCCAAGAGATGTTCACACTTTACAAGCACGAAAATATATCTATTTGCTACCTCCAGATACGACTCTAGCGACAAAATGCAACATTTACATGCTATCAGCAAATGTGAGATGTTTCTCTTGAAAAACTAGGGGTGGATCAGAACTTCAGGGCTTGGTTATCTTTCGCTGACCTTTTCCCCTTCTGCTTCTGCTTCAGCTTCAGTTGAGGCCGGGCGCCGTGATCTTGGCGTTCCCAGCAATTGCAGGCACCAATTCGGGGTCCGTGCAGGTGTAACACCCCGCCCATCCTCTGGGCCAGAATGCTACCACCCATGCAAGTTTCTAACTTCAATTACCAGAAAATCCACACTAAAATATTTAGATAGCAGCGAAAAGATACAACATAGTTCTTTGTTTAGCCCATACTCTAGCAGCCTAGAAGAGACTAGCATAGTCTGACAAAAGGTGGTACAAAAAGTGATGTTGGTTCGTGAAGAACATTCATGTGCTATTCCCGCCCATGCATGTCGTCCTCAACGGTCACCTAAAAACAACAGCAAAGCAAGGGTGAGTCAAAAGACTCAGCAAGCACAAAGCAAAACAGAAAATAACAGGTTTACGAATCAGACTAGCACCATCACAGTTTCATTCACCACTCATTTCCATCTAATCTCAAATTTTCATCAACCAATCGTGATGCATATGCACATGCACTTCTTTCTATTCTCTTTAGTCTATACCGGTATAGCGGAGCGAGCACCCGTCGATGCTCACCCAGGCCCGTCATGTTTCCATGCGGGGACCTCAAGCCCGTCCTTTTTTCATACGGGACCACAATAGCCCGTAATTTTCATACGGGACCTCATTCTCCACTCCGTGGAGTGTCCACATAAAGCGGACCAACACTATCTCTTTTCATAACATGCATGCAATGCGCTTTCTCCATTTATGCATATCAACATATCATGTCATGAAGATTCATCGTTCATCATTTCTCATCATGCATCCGAAATAATTAACTTACCATAACATGATAAGCAATGCACCATCATTCATCTAACAGAAACCACATTACTAGAATTTACCGCTTTGCCATGCACTTGCACGGTTAACCAAATGGAGCGAAGCGACGTAGACGACGTCGACTCGGGACCTTCACTGCATAAACGTCATCCCGACTCAATGCATCGAACCAAAACCGGGACTTAAGCGGACAACCACGAGTCTACCCTGACCCAACTCGGGCAAAATACCCGGATTAAGGACCGTCACAGATACTAATCCCCTTTTTCCTTTTATTTTCTCCTCTTTTCTTTTTTTCCTTTTTCTTTTTTTTCCTTTTCTTACCCTACGGCCCTTTCTTTCTTTCTTTCTCTTTTCTCTTCATTTTGCGCGCTACCGAACCGGCCTCCTCATTTTCCTCCTCTCCTCTTTTCGCGACTCTACCGAACGACCTTAACCCTCCTCTCTCTCGGGCGGCTCTCCAGCGACGCGTGTGCTCGGCCTGCCACGGCCTCCCTCGCCGGGTCGCCGGGCCACCGCCGCCGCCGCAGCTCTCCACGCTCCCTCACTCTCCCTCTCTCTCTTGGCGGCTCGCGGCATGGAGGCGGTGGCTCCTCCCGAACCGGCCGAACGGGGCGGATCCGGCCGCCCCGACGGCGGCGGCTTCCTCCGGCCACTCCGCCTCCTCCTCGCTCTGCGCCTCGGATCCGGTGGCCAAGACCGGATCCGTCGCCTCCTTGCGCTCGTCGGTGGGCGCTGGCGCCGCCACCCGGTCGGCACGGCCTCGGCCGCCGTCCTCGGCTCGCCATGGCCGCTGCGCCCTCGGCCGCTGCGCCTCACACCTCCCTCGGCTCCCGGCCCCGGCTTCGAGCTCGCCGGCCACGGTTCTTCACCGGCCGGCCGCTCCTATCAGGGCAGTGCACCCCCTCTTCCCTTACTTTTGCATACTATTGTGTGGTGCTACGGGGTTGCGGAGGGAGGGTGGTTGTACTCACGGGTTGGCTTGGTGTGGGTTCGACGGCCGTTGACGTCCCCCGTTGGCGGCGACGAAGCCCTCACGCCTTGGCCTTCTGAGCTCCCTGGGATCTCCTCTCCTCCTTGCCCTACTTCTCCTTGCCCTCTGTGTTGCTTTAGCTGGTAAAGCTGTGCATGGCTTTGGGCTCACTCTCTGTGGCTGCTCTCGGTTGGGGGAAGAAATGATGTTGCTTGGTCATGTGGGTGTGATGTAAAAGGTGGGGCATGAAAAGTGGTCAGTGTGTTGTCTTGTCTACTTAAAGCTATCACTCTCATTGTGAAAGGTCGATCCGCCTCCCTTTAGCCTTGTCTGGATAAGGCAGATGGGCTTTTTGGTCCAATGGCAGCCCTATACTATTTGGTGCTCTTCTACTGCGGCAGGTAAATCGGTAACAGGTAAGAATAGAATTTCCTGCCGAATGACGAAAACCCACAACGCGAGATGGTGCCGATCGGCCCTGGACGGTCTGGGAACCTCTGAGAGCGCTACTTTTAGTCGCTTTCCAGATGGTGCCGACCGTCCCTGGGTGGTCTGGGAACCTCTGCGAGCGTTACTTATTCGGCATTCTAAAAGCCGATGGGTCTGACGGCAAAAACCACCATTTCCTTCCTTAATCCTCTCTTTTGCAATTCAGTGGTATTACATTCTACCCCCTTAATGAATTCGACCCGACTCGCGCATAGCAATCCGTGCGTAAAAACGAATAAAATAAACTACACATAACATAACATTAACTCATACCCTTGGAGAACAAGTCCGGGTACTTCTCGCGCATGCAAGATTCCAACTCCCATGTCGCTTCTCGCTCAGACTGATGTGCCCAAAGCACTTTAACATACTTTATCGTTTTATGCCTCAACACCTTCTCTGACTCCTCCAGAATCCGAACTGGACGAGACTCGAAGGTGAGGTCTTGCTTTATGGACACCGGTTCCAACACAACCTCATGCTCTGGATCTCGCAAGTACTTCCTCAACATCGAAACATGGAACACATTATGCACTCCTCGCATGGACTCGGGAGGTCCAAGCGATATGCCAACTTTCCAATTGTGCGAATTGAAATGGCCCAATGTACCTCGGGCTAAGCTTCCTTTGGTACCAAATCGCACTATGCCTTTAGTAGGAGATACTCTCAGGAGCACACGATCCCCCACTTCGAACTCTAGCTCTCGCCTCCTGACATCGGCGTAGCTCTTCTGCCTACTCGGCGCCTAGCGATTTTGTCTAATTTCCGCTACTGCTCCACCGCTTGTTGGACCCAATCCGGCCTAGAACGGACTTCGCCCACAAAGATCCCAACACGGTGGCGATCTACACTTACGCCCATAAAGAACCTCGAATGGCGCCGCTCGAACACCGGAGTGGTAGTGTTGTTATAAGCAAATTCGCAAGTGCCAAATGATCCTCCCGCTACCCTCCAGATAAAACACAGGACCTCAACATGTCCTCCAAGGTTCGAATGGTGCGTTCGGACCGCCCATCCGTCTGCGGGTGGAAAGCAGTACTAAACTGGAGTTTCGTGCCCAAAGCGCTCTGCAAGCTCTCCCAAAACTTGGAGACAAACTTGGCGTCTCTGTCCGAAACTATCGACTTGGGAACACCATGCAACCTCACAATTTCTCGCACGTAGATGGGCGCTAACTCACTTGCTGAGTTCGTTGTGCGGATGGGGATGAAGTGCGCGGACTTCATCAATCGGTCCACCACTACCCAATTGCATCTTTACCTCGCTGGTGCGAGGTGGCCGACTACGAAATCCATGGTGATATCATCCCAAGGCCACCGAGGAACCTCCAAAGGTCGCAATAGCCCAGCGGGACGCTTATGCTCGGCCTTTACTTGCTGGCAAACCCCGCAAGATGCCACATACTTGGCGATGTCCACTTTCATCCTCTTCCACCAGAAGTTCTTCTTAAGATCACGATACATCTTGGTCTCACCAGGATGCACTGTGTAAGGGGTACGGTGAGCTTCTTTCAAAATCTCATCCTTGACTTGAGCTTTCTGCGGCACGCAAAGGCGGCCTTTAAATCGCAATGCGCCTGAGTCATCAAGGCTGAAATTCCCAGCTTTTCCTTCATCAAGCCGCTTCCTCACTTGCTGAAGCAACCGATCATCTTGTTGTGCCTCCTTTACTCGCTTTGAAATGCGGATTGCGCGAAGAATCGCATCTCACTGTCTTTGTACAAAGAAAAACAATAGGAAATTCCATCCGCTCAAAGTCGAACGAGACGGCCTAGAGCGAGGGTGTCATCTTGCGACTAAGGGCATCGGCAACCACATTTGCCTTGCCCGGATGGTACTGAAGAGTGAGATCATAGTCTTTAATAAGCTCCAACCACCTTCGTTGTCTCAAATTCAACTCTTTCTGAGTGAAAATGTATTTGAGGCTTTTGTGGTCGGTGAAGATATCACAAGATTCCCCATACAAATAATGCCTCCAAATTTTAGAGCAAAAACCATCGCGGCAAGCTCTAAATCGTGAGTAGGGTAGTTCGCTCATGTTTCTTTAACTGTCATGAGGCATACGCGATCACTTTGTTATCTTGCATGAGCACACAACCGAGACCCACTTGAGACGCATCCGAGTAGACCGTGAAACGCTTCCACAGCTCGGGAAGTGTGAGAACAGAGCGCACTAACTTTTCTTTCAAAGTATTAAACCGTGCTCACATTCATCGGTCCACCGAATTTCACATTCTTCCGTGTGAGCTGAGACATTGGCTTGGCAATAATGGAGAAGTCTTTCACGAAGCGCCGGTAATAACCAGCTAGGCCAAGAAAACTCCTCACTTCTTTAACATTAGATGGCCTCTTCCAATCCATGACGGTGGAAATCTTGCTTGGATCTACCGAAATGCCTTCCTGGTTAATTACATGACCCAGAAAGCTCACTTCAGAAATCCAGAACTCGCACTTCTTCAGCTTGGCAAAGAATTGATTATTCCTCAGAGTCTCAAGCACGAGCCTCAGATGCTCCTCATGCTCTTCATTCGTCTTGGAATAAATCAGATATCATCGATGAACACCACTACAAAGTCATCCGGTACTTGTGTAGCATAACGTTCATCGTTTCCATGAAAACAATGCTAGGGCATTAGTCATCCAAAGGACATAATCAGAAACTCATAGTGCCCATATCTTGTTGAAAAAGCCGTCTTCTCAATGTCTTGCTCCCGCACTCGGATTTGATTATACCCAGACTGTAGATCAATTTTTGAGAACACCATGGCTCCTTTCAGTTGATCAAACAAGTCTTCGATGCGAGGCAAAGGGTATTTATTCTTGATGGTCACTTGATTTAGAGCACGGTAATCTATACACATGCGCCAACTCCCATCCTTTTCTCGATGAAGGTGACAGGGCTCCCCAAGGTGACACACTACTTACGAATCAAGCCCTTGGACAACAACTCGTCCGAGCTTGCTTTTTCAACTCCTCTTGCAAGGGTCGCGCCAAGCGATAGGGAGACATAGAGATAGGTCTTGTACCAGGAACAAGATCAATTCTGAACTCCACATCTCGCTTGGGTGGCATACCTGGAAGTTCTTCAGGAAACACATCGGGATACTCACGGACCACAGGAATATCCACAATGTGCAACGGCGCACTTGGCTTCTCTGTAAGGGCTAGAAGTAAACCAGACTTCATTGTTCGTCGGCCAGGGAACAAGCTGGCCAACACCAAGAGGGAACACGTGGGTGCATTCCCCTGAAAGATTATCTCCTTTCCTGATGGAGATTGCAAGGTGACTGTTCTCCAGAAGCAGGAAATCACGGCCTGATAGCAATGCAACCAATCCATGCCAAGGATAACATCGAAAGGTTTCAACTGGATAACCATGAGGTTGGCAATAAATTCCTCGCCATCTATTGCAACCACACAGCCAGGGCATACTGTGGAGCTAGCAAGGATACCCCTTGGGGTGCTAACCACAACCGATTGGGAAATTTGCTGGACACCCAACTTGGCCCTCCTAACAAACTCCCGAGACACAAAAGAATAGGTAGCACCAGAGTCGAAAAGGACAAGGGCTTCATATGAGTCCACTAACAAGGTACTGTCACCACGTCGGTCGACCGCGGACTCGGCGAAAGGAGTAGACTCGGGTGGTGTCGGGCGGCGAGCTCGGCGCTCTGTTGTGGCGACAGCGGATTGGGCGGTGTAGCATCTTGGAGTGAAGGAGTTGCTGCAGGATGCCGGAATACCCGGCGGTGGAGCCGAGAGAGTGGAGGTCTGCGGCACGAGGCGGCCGCCATCATCTGGACCGACCCCGAGGTGTAGTATTTGATGAAGATGAAGATACCGGCTCCCACTTGATGATGCTAGCAGGATTCTGACGACAAACCAACATTTTGTGGCCCGTTTGGCCACAATGCCGACGATTCAGTCCAGAACACTCGGCGTATGGTGTCCATCGCCGCGCTTGAAGCAGATCATGCCTTGCCACGGGACGGGGCGCAAGGTCGAGGTCATCGATGAAGAACGAGTCTTGAAGACGACCTCAAGTCTTGAACTTGATGATTGTGGGGACGCCGCCCCACTTGGACTTCTTCGGAGCGGGCCGCTGGGATGATCCACCTCCTTCAGTGAAGCTCCTTTTCTGGTCACCACCAGAAGCGCTCGGGCCACCAGAGGGTTGTAGCCCTTTAGTGAGCTGCATCTCCAACTCCATCCCTCTGGCCTGCTCCACGACGGACCTAAAATCACGCGGTGCAGTAGCTCCCAAGACATGCCGGAACTCGGAGTTGAGCCCTCGGCGGAACCTTTTGGCCTTCTCAAGGTCATTGGTCGCAACCGATGGCACGAAGCGGATTAGATTATTGAATGCCGCCTCGTACTCAGCCACGGACATCTTTCCCTATACGAAGGTCGACAGGGCGACCTCCATACTCTCCACAAAAGAATCTGGGTAACACTTTGCCTTGAACTGCTCGGCGAAGACTTCCCAGGTAGCAGGACCCTGTCGCATCCTGGCCTCAATGCCCAAGAGATGTTCACACTTTACAAGCACGAAAATATATCTATTTGCTACCTCCGATACGACTCTAGCGACAAATGCAACATTTACATGCTATCAAGAAATGTGAGATGTTTCTCTTGAAAAACTAGGGTGGATCGAACTTGAGGCTTGGTTATCTTCACGACCTTTTCCCTTCTCGCTCGCTCACTTGATTGAGGCCGGCGCCGTGATCTTGGCGTTCCCAGAATTGCGAGCACCAATTGGGTCCGTGCGGTGTAACACCCGCCCATCCTCCGGGCGAATGCTACCACCCATGCAAGTTTCTAACTTCAATTACCGAAAATCCACACTAAAATATTTAGATAGCAAATAAAAGATACAACATAGTTCTTTGTTTAGCCCATACTCTAGCAGCCTAGAAGAGACTAGCATAGTCTGACAAAAGGTGGTACAAAAAGTGATGTTGGTTCGTGAAGAACATTCATGTGCTATTCCCGCCCATGCATGTCGTCCTCAACGGTCACCTAAAACAACAAAAAAGCAAGGGTGAGTCAAAAGACTCGGCAAGCACAAAGCAAAACAGAAAATAACGGTTTACTGAATCGACTAGCACCATCACGCTTTCATTCACCACTCATTTCCATCTAATCTCAAATTTTCATCAACCAATCGTGATGCATATGCACATGCACTTCTTTCTATTCTCTTTAGTCTATACCGGTATAGCGGAGCGAGCACCCGTCGATGCTCACCCAGGCCCGTCATGTTTCCATGCGGGGACCTCAAGCCCGTCCTTTTTTTCATACGGGGACCACAATAGCCCGTAATTTTCATACGGGGACCTCATTCTCCACTCCCGTGGAGTGTCCACATAAAGCGGACCAACACTATCTCTTTTCATAACATGCATGCAATGCAGTTTCTCCATTTATGCATATCAACATATCATGTCATGAAGATTCATCGTTCATCATTTCTCATCATGCATCCAGAAATAATTAACTTACCATAACATGATAAGCAATGCACCATCATTCATCTAACAGAAACCACATTACTAGAATTTACCGTTTTGCCATGCACTTGCCTGGTTAACCAAATGGAGCGAAGCGACGTGTAGACGACGTCGACTCAGGACCTTCACCTGTACAAACGTCATCCCGACTCAATGCATCGAACCAAAAACCAGGACTTAAGCAGACAACGACGAGTCTACCCCCTGACCCAACTCGGGCAAAATACCCGGGATTAAGGACCCGTCGCGCAGATACTAATCCCCCTTTTTTTCCTTTTATTTTTCTCCTCTTTTCTTTTTTTTCCTTTTTCTCTTTTTTTTTCCTTTTCTTACCCGGCCGGCCCCTTTCTTTTCTTTCTTTCTCTTTTCTCTTCATTTTCTGCGGCCGAACCGGCCTCCTCATTTTTCCTCCCTCTCCTCTTTTCAGACTCTCCGAACGGCCTTAACCCTCCTCTCTCTCGGGCGGCTCTCCAGCGACGCGGTGTGTTTCGGGCGCCGCCCTCCCTCGCCGGGTCGCCGGGCCACCGCACCGCCAGCGCCTCCCTCGCCTCCCTCACTCTCCTCTCTCTCTTGGCGGCTCGCAGTGAGGGGGTGGCTCCTCCCGAACCGTGAACGGGGCGGATCCGGCGCCCGACGGCGGCGGCTTCCCCTCCGGCCACTCCGCCTCCTCCTCGCTCTGCGCCTCGGATCCGGTGGCCAAGACCGGATCCGTCGCCTCCTCTGCGCTGTCGGTGGGCGCTGGGCGCCGCCACCGGTCGGCACGGCTCGGCCGCCGTCCTCGGCTCCGGCCATGGCCGCCTGCGCCCTCGGTCGCCTGCGCCTCCACACCTCCCTCGGCTCCCCGGCCCCAGCTTCGAGCTCGCCGGCCACGGTTCTTCACCGGCCGGCCGCTCCTATCAGGGCAGTGCACCCCCTCTTCCCTTACTTTTGCATACTATTGTGTGGTGCTACGGGGTTGCGGAGGGAGGGTGGTTGTACTCACGGGTTGGCTTGGTGTGGGTTCGACGGCCGTTGGCGTCCCGTTGGCGGCGACGAAGCCCTCACGCCTTGGCCTTCTGAGCTCCCTGGGATCTCCTCTCCTCCTTGCCCTACTTCTCCTTGCCCTCTGTGTTGCTTTAGCTGGTAAAGCTGTGCATGGCTTTGGGCTCACTCTCTGTGGCTGCTCTCGGTTGGGGGAAGAAATGATGTTGCTTGGCTGCTGTGGCTGTGACAGAAAAAGGTGGGGCATGAAAAGTGGCTGTGTGTTGTCTTGTCTACTTAAAGCTATCACTCTCATTGTGAAAGGTCGATCCGCCCTCCCTTTTAGCCTTGTCGGATAAGGCGGATGGGCTTTGGTCCAATGGCGCCCTATACTATTTGGTGCTCTTCTACTGCGGCAGGTAAATCGGTAACAGGTAAGAATAGAATTTCCTGCCGAATGACGAAAACCCACAACGCGAGATGGTGCCGATCGGCCCTGGACGGTCTGGGAACCTCTGAGAGCGCTACTTTTAGTCGCTTTCTAGATGGTGCCGACCGTCCCTGGGTGGTCTGGGAATCTCTGCGAGCGTTACTTATTCGGCATTCTAAAAGCCGATGGGTCTGACGGCAAAAACCACCATTTCCTTCCTTAATCCTCTCTTTTGCAATTCAGTGGTATTACAGCAGGCCTTCATTAGCTCCTTCTCACGGTTACTCGCATCAGGCGCGCTTCATCGCAGTTTTGGCAGCTAAAACCAACACAATTGGACATCAGAATACTTGACATACCAAAAAATACAACTTTCATGTCCCCTGATGTCGCAGAATGAGAAAGGAAACATACATTTTCCTTTCTTTGCGGAGTTCTGGTTCGGTCCATCTGGAGGTGTGGGAGGTGCTGAGCAGGGGCATAATCATACTTTCACTTCTTTTCTGTTTTTAGAGAACAATTTATTAGTCAGCAACTACTCCACATTCTTTGCAAAGGTTAACCGTCATCACGCAGATGGACCAAACCAGAACTCAACCGCGCTGCTCCCAAGAGGCCTCGAGTCTTCTCCCATTTCGCATCTTCTCCCTTGATCCAACTCCCTTCCATTCCATCTCCCCAGGAAAAGTTGAAGAACCATGGCATTCGTCACAAGCCGTGAACTTGCTGAACACCATCTAAATCGCTACGGGCTGTGAGCAAGGCTAGCAGTGGTACTGTGGTAGCCATAGCTATTGCGCATGGTGGTGGACCTCAGCCACCGGCAGAGCGTTTGTTGGCTTATCTAGGACAAAAGTTGTATTGTTGGATTCAGTCTGAGGGGCAGTTGCTCCTTGACCCACTGATCCCTACATGATTCATGGAAATAAAAGAAAAAAGAGGAGAGGAGGAAAGAAAAAAAAATGACATGACGGTGGTGTACTCCTCAACGACAACGCTGGCGGGGTGGACAAGGAGGAGGAGGAAGACATCGCAACGCAGAGGGGTCGGGATGACCGGATCTGAAGGTGGCAGGGTTGTGGATAGCAATATCTAGCGGCTACGGCAACGGGGATGGCAGGATCCAACGACGTCGGCACCAGATCACCTGGTCGGTCGAAGCTGGTGTATCGACAAGCCTAGATTTGGCACTGACAAGCCTAGATCTGTCGTCGCTGGCCCATCTCTAGCCGCCTCTCCTCCTCTGGCAGTGGCTGCTCCACCTTGCCCATCCCCGACCGCTGCTCCTTTGCCTCACCCATCTTCAGCTGCCACTCATTCGCCTCACCTATGTTCGAGAAAGAGAGTGGAAATCGATAACCGGAAAAACCGGCCGGTTATTGTCCAAAAAACCAAAGAACAATTGCTAAAAACCAGAAAACCACTGAAAACCGGTTTCTCAAATTTAAAATTGGAAATCCTAATACATTCATGGCAAAAAGCATGAAGTCAAGCACGGAAGGTGCATGCATCTTCCTAATACATTCTATTAGTGTTAAATAATGTAAATATCATCAGAGAAACTAACTTTTACATTCAAAATTTGTGTTTTGAATTAAATAAAAAATCTCCGATTTTTATTCTACCGGTAGCCACCAGTAGAACTGGTTACTGGTGGTAACCGGCCGGTTGCCGCTTGGTTTTTGAACCCTGGTGGGCACTGGGCACTACTACAAAGTTTTTCCCTTCTTGTTTCACAATATCTTGATGAAATTGTAAGCACTACTGCAAAGCCCACAAAAAACAAACTTTTAAGACAAAGTTAGTCCTTGTGCCTTATTCACACTAATTCTGCCAATTCCTTCTTTAACAAAGCAGGCATATTTCTTTTCTTCACTGGCAGTGCGTTCTTCAATTCATCAAGAAGGAAAAACAAGGACTGCTCTACCATGATTCGTTCGTTTCACATGCTTCATTCATTTGGTCCCAAACAAGATTGTTGACGTCATGCTAAACACATTGTGGGTTCCTTGTTATGCATGAACCCCTTGGATATTTATAGGCTCTTTAGCACCCGTCAATATTTATGTGTTTCTTTTCTTTCTGTTAAATTTAGCTAGTAGAGAGACCTTTCTGTTTAGCTATGTGATGTTTACATTAATGCAACTGAAGAACTATATCCAAGTGAGACATTGGAGGCAGCCAAACATAAATGAGTGCTTTTCTGATCATTAAGAGAGTAGTGCACCGTTATCTCCAAATGATTAGGAATGGACCTGATTTATCCTAATTATTGGTTAAGAAGGGATTAACATCGCTACCAACTCCAATGCACCTCGGTATTCATTTACTTCCTTGAGATTAACACAGCTATACTTCACAGTCAATACCCGAAGTGAAGTAGAAAGGATAGTGTCAGGATAGTCGGTGTATCTAGTTCAACAACTGATCATTCAATCACTGATATTGAAACCCAATTTGCTCTCCAGCTGAGCAGTGTTGGTAACAAGATGCAGGTGAGGCTGCACCACAAGGCTCTCAAACAGATCAGTTGGGCGCTTCTTCTATTCTTGATTTTTTTCCTTTGATTATATACTTAAGGCCCAAATTCTTATTTATATGGATGCATTAGCGTATGATTGAAATGCAGATTGAGGCTACTCTTACTCTAAGATGTCTCAGATATGTATACTCTTAGTTGTTCACAAGCCTTCCAAGCACCGTAAAATTTCACAAATTATTACGGCCATTCTGAAGGCTGGAGTTCTTATTCATATACATAACCAGCACTTGATTGAAGGCCAAAGTTCATTTCCATATTAGTATGCCGTAATCTGAACGTTTTTACAACGCAACAGATGTATGCATAGCAGCATAGATCAGGTACATGAAAGACACAAAAGCCTATCTGCACCTTACGAAAGTGAAGAACAGACAAATTGGATTAGATGACATGTAGAGATCATGGATGGATGACCCTGTGTCTGACTGGTCACCAGCCGGCCTGTTCCATCTCAATTTTGGATTCACGTTAGTCATATCAGAATAATCCGCACAAACACTGTTAGGTTACGATGGGATTCATCTCAAATTTCGTCACCCTTGAGACTGGAAATGTCATGTATGAGTGATTTGAATGATCTGGTTTGGTTTCATGGAACTCAAGATTAGACTGCTTCCTTAGTGTTTCTTCCTGCAAAAGGTTACATCATTGTTCGAAATCCTGTTTATCTCCACAGAAAGAGGGGAGAAATCATACTAGATGATGACAACTTCAGATGGACCTTCGGATATGTCAATCAGCAAAGAAGGCCTAAAGTTAAAGATAAGTATCCTAGGAAGATATTGCTTTACTCGCTTTCAGAAAAAAAATTGCTCTGCACTTTCTTTCATGTCAAGCACTGATATCATTCAGATTTCTGAATTGCCATCATTCACAGCCACTGCCAAAAGCTTGCAAGAAATTAGTCTTTAGGTGTTAAAATGTAAAAAAGCATCGCAGCGTTGCTTGCGCGAATGTATCACATCAACGCTAACCGACCATATAGCAAAGACTTTTGCTCCTGTCCATTGCCCTGATTTCTCGACAAACTGGGTGCCAGAGACAGCACAGTGATGAGTGACGTACCAGTATGAGTAGCTTCAATAATGCAAGTAGAAAACATGAGGTTTCTTCTGAAGGAAAAGGAAACACATCGAAGCACGGCATTGCCTGAGGCTTAAGGCAGTAACATGCCATTACCATATATGGAAATGCAAATAGTAGCAATTGATTGTACAAATCATTGCAATTAGTCGAGTAGAGTTACAAAAATGGTACAAATAATTTGACAAATAGAAGAGAAGAACACTGAACCTGGTCATGGTTGTCAGACAGTTCAGCAAATCTGGCATGAACCTACTCACAGATTATAGGAGTGCACTATGCAAAATGCATTTTCTGTGCACTACGCAAAATGCAGAATGCATTTTCTGTGGCATTATACTACTTGATATGAGGGGTACCTAAATTCTTTAAAAGAGCTATAGAATGCTGCCATATGCTATTCTTCCCAAGAAAAGATTGTTTACACTTCAATCATATGATTATTAAACACATTTGTGCCTCTATTCTTTGACAGTATGGGCACTGGATTGGTTAAACAATAAAATCCTTAGGATGGCATAACCTTGGGGAGATGCTTCAAGTTTTGTAAGAACAAATTCTGTTGTTTCCAGCACTGTTAAAATACACATAACCCTTTTTCGGCTTGTAGTCTTACATCACATCTCTGAACAATCACAACACCTCGTACACGTAGGATGACCACACGTAAAAGATTGCATCACTGGCATTAGATATTTCGATTTTTCACTCCTTGAAGCTGATCATGTAGGATGATATAACACTCTTTAACTGGTCGGCTAACTGAATCTCATCATGCTTAGCTCAAGCTTCATTTGGTTGGACCTCAACCAATAAAGAAAGCAGTGAAAAGACACTGCAAGTCCTCCTCCAACTTTAATATGTTATCTTGTTCATAGGATTGGAGGGGAGGCTTAGATGATCTCATGAGGTTCTTTAGTTTACAAACATATCTTAGATTGACAATACAACCTGCTACGATCCAATGAACAATGATGTATACATTGATCTAGCCTGGAGCTGCGTAATGAACTTCGCTTAAATTATATTACAAAATGTGCTGCAATCCAACTGCTATAGTTAGGTAAATAAATCTATGCATGCTTTGCGTCGAACCAATCTGCGATCCATCCTTGGCTGCAACACCTTTTCAGGATGCATTGCATCTTAGATATAAAGTTAAGTAGCCATCTAGCCATTTTATAGATGAGAGCAACTAGCGAACGTTATACCGTTCGGAGCACCTTCAATGGTATAGAGTGGTACCTCATTGCCGGCCGTCGTCGCCGCGCCACCCCGGGCAGCTCCGTGCGTCTCCTCCGCTGCTCCCCGCCCCCTCCACCACCGGTTGCGGTTGACGGCGCCGTCATCGCCTCGCCGTGCAGCCCCTGACCCCTCTTCGCCGTGCCGCCCAACCTAATCGCCACGCCCGCCCGCCCACCACCCTCCAGCTCCACCCACCGCCCTCCTATCCCGTCCATTGCCCCCGCCGCCACCCACCCGCCGCCTCCCCGACCTCCTTCTATGCCCGGGGCAGCGTCGAGGACTACTGTGACATTACGGACACGATGACTGTAGAGGGAACCGACGAGTTTGCTTAAGTTAACGATAGCCCTTTGTTGCCAAGGTAGCCGAGAGCGTGGTGACCATGGTCGTAGCCGTGGAGGAGGGAGCCATGTCGAGGTAGCTGGTGATGAGGTCGTCACTATGGTCGGGGTAGTGAAGTTGATGCAGAGGAGGTCGTGGCTGAGGTCGGTGAAGAGGTCGCTGACGTTGACCGAGAAGATGAGGGAAAGGAGCAGAGAGAGATTGTCCGAGGGAACTGGTCGGAGCCACCGTGGTCGAAGGCGTGGTCGGAGGCGCTATTGGAGATGTGGTCATAGGCGCGGTCATAGATGTGGTCGTAGGCACGATCCGGGTCGAAGGCGAGATCGAAGGCACGGTGGGAGACGCGGTCAAAGGCGTGGTGGGAGATGCGGTCGAACGGTCGTGATCGAAGATGAGGCAGAGGGGGCTAGCCGGATCCAGGGAGGAGGTCGGTCGTAGAGGGGGCCAGCCGGATCTGGGGAGGAAGTCGTCCGGGCGTTGTCAAAGATGAAGTAGAGGGGGCCGGCCGGATTTGGGGAGGAGGTAGTCCGGCCATGGTCGAAGATGAAGTAGAGGGGGGTCAACTGTCCTGGGAGGAGGTCGGCCGCAGAGGGGGTCGGTCGGATCTGGGGAGGAGGTTGTCCGGCCGTGGTCAAAGATGAAGCAGAGGGGGCCGGCTGGATCTGGGGATGAGGTCATCTGGTCATGGTCGAAGATGAAGCAGAGGGGGTCAGCCGGATCAGGGGAGGAGGTTGGCCGTGGTCGAAGATGAAGCAGAGGGGACCGTCAGATCTGGGAAGGAGGTCACCCAGCCGTAGTCAAAGATGAAGCAGAGGGGACCGACCGTCCGGGGAGGAGGTTGGCTGTAGAGGGGGTCGGCCAGATCTCGGGAGGAGGTCATCCGTGGTCAAAGATGAAGCAGAAGGGGTGACCGAATCTGGGGAGGAGGTCAGCTGTGGTCGAAGATGAAATGGAGGGGGCTAGCTGGATCAGAGCGAGGAGCCATTGCATCTAGTGCGGAGGAGGCCAGATCTGTGAGCGGCAGCACCGGAGAAAGCCTGGGCGAGCTGGAGGCAGCAGCGCCGTCGGTCGGGGATCCTGGATCTGGGCCATGGAGACGAGCGGCGGAGAAAGCTGGCTCTAGATCCGGGTGGAGAAGGACCTAATCAGAGTTGACGAAGACGGTGGCGGGCAGCGATGGCAATGGTGACCACGGGCTCTTGGTGGTGCGACGGCTCATACTCATGAATGATGGGCCGACAGTGATGATTCGGCGTGATGACGACGGTAGACAAGGTGCTCGGAAGGCTATGGAGGGAGGGACATGTCGACAAGTGTGCCGCGTCACGCCACGATGTCATCAGAGGAGAGGAGGTGCTGGGGAGGTCGAAGCCAGGTGGTGAAGTGCCGAGCTGAGGAATGTCGACGGATCGGCAGGGCGACGCAAACCGATCTATGATAGTAAAAGCTAGAGAAAAACTGATCTAAAGATGAATGGAAAAAACTCTAATTGGTAGCAACTCGACTTAAACTACTGGTTGTGTGGCCCCCGGGAAAGATCATGGAGACGAGATCATCTCCCAGGGGTGGCGCGGTGGAAGATGTGGAGGCGGCGTCTCAGGAGCGACACCGCTCTGATACCATGTAGGAAAATGAATATACTGCAATGTATTGATGTATTGAGCCTCGAGGGTGGTTTATATAGAGTACAAGCTTTGAGGGCAAGAAGCCTCTCCTAGAGATAAGGCAGGTATGACGGGATTACAAATCCTAAACTACCAAATATAGAGATGTACCAACATACTCTAACACTTGGTCGATGGTCGAAGTTACTGTGCTTGGTCGATGGTCGAAGGTACAGTAACTAGTCGATGGTCGGTAATCATAGGTTTCGAGTACTGCAATTCTCGTGACCTTCGAGTAACCTGAGTACTCGTAATCTTCAATTCTCGTGTTGGGCCAGCAGACTGACCGGCCTGTGCATGGCGGTCAAACTGGTCTTTCTGAGTGGTCTGAGGTTGATTTTTGGAAAGCGTGGAAATTGAGTTTGTGATTGTTTTGGCTCGTGTTATTTTTTGTTTAGGGTGTGATATGCATGTATGGATTGATGTTAGTCAAATTAGAGAAAACTTGTGTCGGAGAAAAAGTTCTTTGGTCTTTGTAGTGCAGGTCGGGCGTGGAGGCGATCATGGTCGATGACGAGAAGGACTGGTATTAGGATGGGGAAATCTAATGTTTAGGTGCTCGAGGATGTCACAAGGTGGTCGGGCTCACGCTAGAGCACGTGAAGATCAAAGGTAGATGATGCGTGGAGAAGCTACGGGAGGTACGATCCTGGAGGCTTCGATACATGATGAGTTGGAAGGAGTTATGGAAGGTATCCATAACTGAAAGGTTTAGAGATTTTAGAAAACCTGTATTTGGAAGGATTTCGGGTCCCTTGATTTTCAGAATCGGATATAATTTCATATCTGTGTTGATGAGGACACAGTTTGGGGCTCTAGCATATAAAAGCAGGGAGATGTTAAGTGTTAACGTGTGCTTTTGGGGAGAAAACTTTTAGAGTTTTTGTGCTAGGGTTTAAAGGGTGCCGTGATGGCACTTTATAGCCATAGAACATGATTCAGAAATAAAAGATCAGATCTATTACAAGAAACAAATTAGTCGGTGTCGGCGGCATGTTTTTCTGGGCATCGTCTTCGATTCATTCTCGTTCCGAATAGTGCGTGGTGCGATAGTGTTTCTCCATCGACTTCACTTTCCTCGATTGCATGCCGAGTCATCCACTCAATCGTCGACAGCAGCATCGGTAGGCAGAGCAGATCACGAGCACAACAACTTTATTCATCATCTGCCTTCCTTGGCAGGCGTGCCAGCACGTGTGACGACGTCCTTCGTAAAGAACCAGTATAATCATTCACCCCCTCTGATTGCGGTATTCGATCCTACAGACGCCATTAACCAAGGCATGATTGTAAAGGGCCTTGCTTTATTGGTCTTAAACGCTGATCAGATCATTCAGCCAACTCTCATCCAAGTTAAACACCATCTTCTTTCTTGTAGAGGTAGCAACTGAGAAAAAAGATATTTGAGAAGTGTTTCTATACTTTCCTCTCTAGCAAGAGTAATACTATCTTAAAGCACATGAAAAGATAAATAACATCTATTCACCATTCATGGTGCTTTAAAAATTATGCAAATCATTGTTGAGTAAAGCATAGAAGAACAGTGCGGTGCATCGGCTTATCTGAAAAGCCTAGCTTCTCCTTTGTGCTCCTGATCAGAGATATTTTTTCAGGCTACCATGTTCCTGCTCACCAAAAGCTCAGAAATTACCTCAGCCCATGGTCTTATCTGATCGGAACGGCAAAAGGACAGGCCACAAAACACCAACAATCTTATGGTTTGTGGAATCATGAGTTGGGATCTTAGATGCTTTTTTTTACGCCTTCGCAGTTACTAGAAAATTGAAACAATGCGTACCGAATGTTGTGCTGTCATCTCCTCATTTTCTAGGACAGATTTTCAATATGATAATGTGACAGTGGAGAGTTCAGTAATCACCAGACAAACTGATCTTTACAACTTCAAAAGTTGTCTAATCTTGTAATAACAGGCACATAATCATGTCATAATCATGCAGGATTATGAACTTACTTTGGCAAGCTTTCGCCCATGTGAAAGCTCTGCACACTGTGAATTTTCATGGCATAATGCAGCACATGTGGATCTTAATGAGGGAAGCCAAAATAGAAGCATAGTGGACTATGTTTGCATCAGAGGAGTTTGGAATTTAGCACTTCATTCTGATAAGAAGCACTCATTCAACATGGAATGCCAGCACATACTGATAACTGATAGAACATTTGCCAAACAAACAGAGTAGGTGACACAAGAATGGAATTGCTTATTTATCTAGGTCCTGATATTTCTAGCAGGTAAGTATCCCACTTTCAGGCAGATACAAACCTAAAACTATGGTTTCCTTTTGATAAATGGTACAGATGAGAGATGGCAACAAGAGGAAATTAGGCAACAATTGGCGAATAATAAGGACAACAGGAGCAACCCTCTCTCTTGGTTGTGGCCCATTTCTGAGCGTCATATATGTATCTGCCCTCTTTGATGAAAGAAAATTTAGCTTTTTATTACATAACCATGGAGATATCTAGCTTTGCCTGAATCAAATGTAGTAGAAGCGGTACAATTGCTAAATTGTCTTTTCCTAAATAAATACTCCCTCTGTTAAATAATATATGAAGTTTTGGATATTGACAAGTTCTCCAGCATGCAACTTTGACCATCCCTTTTTATATGAAAAATTTTAGTATAAAATTATAAATTTTTTATATTATGGATAATTTTCCATGAAGACCTATTTCTGAACAGAGGGAGTATTTAAAATTCGACGGCCATTTGCTGGTGTGATTCCTAACTTATTCCCTAACAAAAAGGAAATTGTGATTGCTAAATTGATCAAATCATCATAGACTATAAGGACCTGAAAATTTGGCCAAAGTGCGTGAGAACAAAGTAGACATATTGTTTATCATGATAAACCATGCAAATCTAACCTAATTAACAAATATTTTTTATTCTGTTAATGCACTTCATTTTGATGTCAGTGATGCAGCCTTCTTTTCTAAAAGACCATCAAAATAATAGATCTTTTGCGAGGAAAAGAATAGTTTAACTAAAAGCTTTGTCAAAAAAGAAAACCCAATAAAAGCACCATTGCACGTGTGCAGGATGTACACAACTAAACGATATTAAAGCTCTCTCCCTCTCTCTCTCTCTCTCTCTCTCTCTCTCTCTCTCTCTCTCTCTCTCTCTCTCCCTATGGGACTAGCAAACCACGGACTCACCTGGTTTTAATTTATTTTTCTTAAGTGTCGATCTTGCACGCTAGTAAGGCTGAGGTGTGCAAGCATGCTTTGGAGGGATGAAGCAAGGAATATACACTAGTTAACTTTGCTGAAAAAAATATGGGAGTGTCTATACAACATTCGACTGTTTTTAGGACAAAAATAGTCAGATTTTGAACCGTTAGATGGAGATCCAACGCCCCTAGATCATTTTTTTTGGAGGGGGTCATTTTTTTGGAGGGGCTTGTATGGTTAGATCCGTTGGATGGAAATCTAACGCCTCAGATCAATCATTGTTTTGTTCTGAAAAATAGTCGAATGTTGTATAGCAATACTCAAAAAATATACCCAATATTTAACCTTTGGTACTTATTCAGATTGTAGTGCAGGTAGTTAGACCTTTTGCACTTCAACATTTATTTTGATGTTGATAAGTGCTAACCACTTTTAGCACGAAGGACATAAACCCTCATATATGTTACTCCATACTGTCAGCACAAACAGGTTTTTCTTACCTGTTAAGCACATCCTTGCTTGAACCAAACCAAAGTGACATAATCACCAGATTAGACCCATCAAAACCACTTGCCACAGCCTTGTTTATCAAGAAAGATAAGGTACTCATGCTTCCATATTAGCTGAAGACAAATAAATTCCTCCACAAGACAACAGTGAGGACCTAGTTTTCATTAACTTTAGGCAGAGAGAGGGAGAGAGCTAACATGCATGATTAGACAAAGATTTCTCAGATGACTCCAGTACTGCACACCAAAGCAACAGTAAGAGCTTAACTTAGTTAAAAATTCTCCAAAGACAATCAGGCATGTTGTGTTGTGGTCAGTAGTTAGGTACAGGTCTAAAGACCGAAGATAAGATACTCGCTCTCATCTAACCAGCAGCAAGGCTCTTTCCTAATAAGGTAGAGAGGTTCTAAGGCTTATTTAGAGAATCTTTGTTTATTTATTGCTTGGTTATGAATAGTGCGGCTCCTCTTCTTATATAGATGAGGTTAGCCCATAAAATATGAAAACTAACACAATCTAATGCAGCCGATTAACTAAAAGTAATATCATATCTATACTATCTAAATATAAAGATATATATCTAGTTATTCCTAATACGAAGATATGCATTTAATTATTCCTAATACAAAGATATGCATCTAACTATACTTAATATAAAGATGTGCATCTAACCATTTCTAATCTGATCACTACAATACTGTTCATGCGCTACAATGCACGCCTGCTACAGTACACCTATGGTATTGTTCATGTGCTACAGTGCGTGTCTCGCCAGATCCTAGACCATAATATGTTAGGATAAAGTTAAGGTCAACTCTTGTGATCTACAACTGAAGCAAACTTCAGTTTTTGGGTTCCTAAAAACCTGACATCTTAATAGAAGATTCCACACACACATGAACAGGATGCTAGTTTCAAGGAGCTCCTTTCACCTGATGCACATTATTTTTATGAGCTGTAACTCTGGATTCAAAAAAAAACTAATACATGTGCACATAGTGAGTCCAAGTTGTGACTTGTGACTGATCAAGTAGCAGATAGTAGGTTCAGAATCTTGCTACTATACTAGCTCCCCCTTTGTGTTTGTTGGGGTCTGGATAGTGGGGCCATGTGGTCATAAACTCATAATGTCAGGTAATAAGTAAAAGGAAATCAATTTTCCTGCTTGTTGTTGCAGTTATGGAACAGCTGCTAGCCTGCTACTTCCAGAGAGGTACAGTAAAAAAAATTTACAGTTTACATTTGCATTGCATGCATCAACTGGCAGGTATGCTTCAGAGTTCAGAATGTTGGTGAGAACATTTGCCACTTGGTCAAATCTTGAAATGTCAATCTTCAGATTGTAACTGAGCTCACAAAAAAAGGGTAGTAAAGCTACAGTTCACATTGATTAGCAGTTCTTGAAAAGCTTCATAATTTGCAATGCGTTCATGTGTTCTCACGCAGTTACCAAATCTAAGTTTTGCTGCACATACATACAGAAATTTAAGTTGGCAAAAGATAAAAACGCACATGAGCATTCTTCCAAAAGTTGCTGCCTTTGTACCTTAATTCCAGTAGAGAAAAACATCCCTGAGCACATCTTATGAACCTAGAAGAAACAATTTTTAATATCTCAGAGAGAAAGACCACAATACATAGGAGAAAGCACATGAAGAAATTTGTAAGATGGTCAGAGGAAGCTGGTTGGCTCCTTCCCACAGCCAGAATCAATCAATCATGGATGGAAAATTTTAATCATGGTATATAGTATATTAGACATGCTAAATCAATCATAGATGGAAAGTCTTAATCATAGATAAAAAGTCTCAATCACACTAGCACGCATCTAAAAGCAATTCAAAGGCAGAGATGTTTGATGTTCAGACACCATGGTGCTCCTGTTATTTATACTATAACAAGAGCACCATGGTGCCCAGGCTCTATGATTAAAGCTTTCCATCCATGATTGAGACTTTCCATTTATAATTAAGACTTTTTATCATGATATTATATATCATTGTACTTGCACGCATCTAAAAGCAATCTAAAGGTATGGAGGCTTGGTGTCCGGGCACCCTGGTGTTCCATTTCAGCGTCCTATATATATATATATATCAAATAAAACAAAACTATTTTTTGCCTCTTGTTTTTTCATTTTCACAACAATAAATGCATTGGCACTGTTACAGTTTCTGCAGTAATAGTTAAAGCCTGCAGCTCTCTTGTGCTTTAGCCTTGCTTGTGCTCACCCTCAAGCCTTCCCTGATCAGTTCTTGAGCAATGCATTTTCTAAGGGAAAAGTTTTAATCTTTTTTATGCCAAGGATTTCTTTTAGGACCTGGCCAAATGGGCCGCTCGACACGGCCCATGTAGGTAGAACTCGGTTGGCCAGATTAACTAACCAGGTCGTGTCGTGCCAGCCCAAAGAGGCTACGGAATGTGTCATGCCGGCCCGACACATGTAGCCCGATGGGAAGGATTAACAATCTTTTTATGGCTATAAATATATGCTTGAGGGCGATATGAGAAGAGGAGATTCATTTTTAAGTAGAGAAAGGGCTAGGTAGTTAACCACACATTCATGCATACGTCTTCTACATCTTATCTCCACACATTCTCAGGTTTGGAACCGTCCTTGTGACCTCCCCGCAGCCTCCATCCTTTATTGTTTAGGTTGTAGCTACAATAACCATGCTTCCGACCGGCACAATTAGCCGGGCCATTTGGCCAGCCTCTGTCTCCACTCCACTGCATGTATATATCAGCCCTCCATACGAGTCCACTGCCCTCTGAAGCTTCTCCCTCTCCTGCCCTGCTGATCACTCGATCTTGCTCCCTGTGCTGCTAGCTCTCTTATGCTCCCTATGCTCTTCTTGCCTTTGTAGCCTCGGCTCCTTAAATTCTTCCATGGATCCACGCTAACTGCATTGCAAGATTGCAAATTGGTAGCATTTCTTCCTGTTCCATCTTCTGCAAGATGTAAGCAGGATCGCATTTGACACCAGGTGGCCATCTGAATATACTCTCAGATCTTTTTTTTCTGAGAAAGTGAAGCTCTTTTGGTCCAAGAAATGGAGGAGAGCTTCGTGCCCTTCCGAGGCATCAAGAATGACCTCCATGGGAGGCTCACGTGCTACAAGCAAGATTGGACCGGAGGATTCCGTGCCGGTATCAGGTATGAACAAGTTAGCCGCATATGTGTAGGAGCTAATCAATCTTTTCTTGGCATTGTGTTCTTCAGGAGTAGAATTTTGCCCTTGCCAAGATCTTGAAACTTACGTGATGGAGATAATCTTTTTTACTGCTCCAGCATTGTGTTCTTGGCCCAAGATCTTGAAATGAAGTGCTTTATGATTTGTTTTAGGATCCTAGCGCCGACCACTTACATATTCTTCGCTTCAGCGATACCGGTGATATCATTCGGAGAGCAATTGGAGAGGAACACTGGTAATGGAGGAGTAAAATTTGTTGTTCTTTGTGTTTGGTTTGGTACTTCGGTGTTAGTTTTAAGTGAGTGGCTATTGCACAGACGACTAAAGTTTTTTTATCTTTCAGTCCGTTGAAGTTGTACTTTCAATCACCTAAAGTTACAAATAATTTTTTTGGAGGGGGCTGCAACTTCAGTTGATTGAGAGTACAACTCTGAATCACTTGAAGTTACAGGTGTTTTTTTAGGAGGGCTACAATTTCAATTGATTGAGAGTACAACTTTAGATGACTGAGAGATAAAAAAATTCCAATCGCCTGCGCAATAGTTTTAATATAATGAGTGAGTGAGTGAGCAGAAAATCTTATTTGGGGGCTTTAATGGTTGTGGGCAGATGGAGTCCTCACAGCAGTACAGACGTTGGCATCCACTGCCCTGTGTGGCATAATCCACTCCATTGTGGGAGGGCAGCCTCTGCTGATCCTCGGCGTCGCCGAGCCGACGGTGCTCATGTACACATTCATGTTCAACTTTGCCAAGGACAGGCCCGACCTTGGCCGGAACCTGTTCCTTGCTTGGACCGGTTGGTATGTCATCCTTGTCACAATGATGCAGATTCTTGTGGTGGATTTGTGGCATTGTTTCATTTGGTTTTGATGTCGTGTATGCAGGGTCTGTGTGTGGACTGCCATCTTGCTGTTCTTGCTGGCGATACTAGGCGCGTGCTCGATCATCAACCGCTTCACCCGTATCGCTGGCGAGCTGTTTGGGCTCCTGATTGCAATGCTCTTCATGCAGCAGGCTATCCAGGTTGGTGCAAACTGCAGCCTCTGTGGTGTCATTCCTCATTTAGGCTTGAACTCCTGTGCTGATGTAGAAATTTCGAAAGACAATTTGTTGATGTCGGTCTGCTTTCTTTGAGGTGGATGTGGTATGAACTTTGTGGCAAACACCAATTGCCGCTTTAAAAGCTGTGCACTACTCTTAGTCAAGGTGAATCAACCAACTAGAGGGTGAATCTACTAGGTTGGCCAAAGGCATGTGCAAAAGCTGAAAAGCACATGGAGGCTAATGGGGATATCCCCAAATTCCAGCTGCAGTGTGTTCTTGAAAAAAAAAAGAGGTCCAGTTGCAGTAATTTTGATGATTGGTCATTGCTCCAATTGAACGTTTCTTTGTCCTAAATTCCAAACAATGAATTGGATATAATCAAGAGTGCTTACTTGAAAGCTGAATTAATTGTAGACAGTAGACACTTGCATTTGTAGCTCACATATCTGTGTTGGATGCAGGGACTTGTTGACGAGTTCCGCATTCCTGAGAGGGAAAATCGGAAAGCATTAGAGTTTGTTCCATCATGGAGGTTCGCCAATGGAATGTTTGCTATTGTATTGTCGTTCGGCCTTTTGCTCACCGCACTGCGGAGCAGGAAGGCGCGATCGTGGCGCTATGGAGCAGGTATGTGCTGGAATTTGTAACTGGTCCTGCAGACGCTATGAGAATCTTCTTAACTCCAGTCTCCGTGGTACATTTATTCTACCCAGTTTGGCTGCGTGGCTTCATTGCTGACTATGGTGTTCCACTGATGGTGCTAGTATGGACAGGAGTTTCTTACATACCACATGAGAGTGTACCAAAAGGAATTCCTAGACGCCTTTCCAGTCCTAACCCATGGTCCCCTGGTGCATATGACAATTGGACAGTCATCAAGGTACTCGAAAAATCCACCCAATGATCCGAAACATTCGGTTTCTTCATGTGAACCATCAGAGCTCATCAAATGCTTCCAACATCAATGGGCAGGATATGCCACATGTGCCACTCATGTACATCCTTGGTGCCTTCATACCGGCAACAATGATTGCTGTTCTCTACTACTTTGATCACAGTGTAGCATCCCAGCTTGCTCAGCAGAAGGAGTTCAATTTGAGGAAGCCTCCATCTTTCCACTATGATTTGCTTCTCCTAGGTTCCCTGGTATTCCCAGATGAGCATAATCTCTAAGTAATTACTTTAACTTTTGTTATATATATTTCTCTTATTTCAGTCTCATTTCTTGAACAGACATTATTATGTGGTCTAATTGGTATCCCTCCATCGAATGGCGTCATTCCACAATCGCCAATGCATACAAAGAGCTTGGCTACTCTCAAGCATCAAGTAAGCTGTGAATGTTCTGAACTTTTGGTTACTTTGTTAGTACTTAACTACCATCTGAATACCCGATTGCTCATTCACATGACAAAACATTTCTCTGCAGCTACTCCGCAACCGACTAGTAGCCACGGCACGACAAAGCATGCGCCAGAATGTGAGCTTGAGCCAACTATACGGCAGCATGCAGGATGCTTATCAGCAGATGCAGACACCACTGATCTACCAGCAACAGTCTGTCAAAGTACGCACAAAACTGATAATATTGATTCCTCAGAGTACTGTATAAAAACAATCCAGTACATGTATCTGATATTTCTCTACAATTTTTCACAAAATGTAGGGTTTAGATGAGCTTAAGGACTCAACTGTTCAATTAGCATCAAGCATGGGTAACATCGATGCACCAGTTGATGAGACAATCTTTGACATAGAGAAAGAAATTGATGACCTGCTGCCCATCGAGGTCAAGGAGCAAAGGTTGAGCAACTTGCTCCAGGCTGCAATGGTTGTGGGTTGTGTCGCTGCTATGCCGTTTCTCAAGAAGATCCCAACATCTGTCCTCTGGGGCTACTTTGCCTTCATGGCCATTGAGAGTTTGCCTGGTAACCAATTCTGGGAGAGGATCTTGCTGCTCTTCACTTCTCCCAGCAGAAGATACAAGTAAGTTTCACTCACCTCATTACTATTAGTTCAGCACATCTGATTCTTTTATTGCACAAAGCAGGATATAATTTAATGGAAACAAGAGTGCATATCATCATACTATATAGAACAATAGAATCATATGTTAAATTATTACTAGTCTGATAATCAGCATCTACTGTACCAGACTGATGCTTATGGTTTACCAATCTTCACAGGGTGCTAGAAGAGTACCACACCACATTTGTCGAGACCGTGCCATTCAAGACGATAGCCATGTTCACACTCTTCCAGACAACATATCTGCTGGTCTGCTTTGGGATCACATGGATCCCAACAGCTGGGGTTCTTTTCCCCCTCATGATCATGCTCCTGGTTCCGGTCAGGCAGTACATACTCCCCAAGCTCTTCAAAGGTGCACACCTGACTGACCTGGACGCAGCGGAGTATGAGGAATCACCAGCTATACCATTCAGCCTTGCTGCGGTGAGTTCACACACTTGATCTGTCCGGACAGGCACTAGAGTCTAGTTTATCAACATGACATTTTCTAAGCTCTAAGCTGATGACTAGAATAATTTTAATCCTGTTGCACTTGCTTGACATTCAATGCTGTGCATTTCAGCAAGATATTGATGTTGCATTGGGGTGCACCCAGAGTGCGGAGATCCTTGATGACATTGTTACCAGAAGCCGTGGCGAGATCAAGCGCCTGAATAGTCCTAAGATCACCAGCTCAGGTGGCACTCCTGTGGCAGAACTGAAGGGCGTCCGCAGTCCTGTTTCTGAAAAGGCGTACAGCCCTCGCGTCACAGAGCCGAGGCATGAACGCAGCCCTCTAGGGGGGAGAGGCAGCCCCAGGACCGGCGAGACCCGGCCATCCAAGTTGGGCGAAGGTTCAACACCAAAATGAAGCAATAATGCTGCATTCCTCGTATAAGCTATGCTGCTACTGGAAATAAAAGATATGGATAGTTTCAGTATTAGTCCCACTATATGATGTCTACTGATGAAGTATGAGATTGTTTACGTACATCTCTACCCTATTTTATCTTTGTTCTTTTCTTCTTCCTTGTGCCTCCTGATCTAAGGGAGCACCATATGTGTAATATCTGAACTAGCATAATATTAGAGTGACTACGAAAAAATTTTGAGTTTCGCTTCGCTATATTCCTGTCTGAATTGGAGAGTATCATTCATTGTTACTGCAAATTGTTCATATTCATTGATTTTTACATGAAGTTGATGAATAGTGAGCATTTTCTGTTTTTGTGTCTTTGTTGAGCTTAAGTATGAGTGTTGTATATGTTATGTACATACTAGGCCCATTAGTATGTATATGGCCCATTAGTTCTGTACTCTAAAGCTGTATTGTACTATATATACCTATTGATATTCATCTAATACAATTGAGAGGTTGAGTTAACATGGTATCGAGCCTTACCGAATCAACGACGACGATTGCGCCCCTAACGCTGCCGCTTGCTTCCCGTCTCTTTTATCCTCGGTTGAGTCAGCTTCAGTTTCATGCTTACTCTAATTCGACTTGGGCGAGTGATCCTGTTAATCGGCGGTCTGTCTCTAGATATTGCATATTTCTTGAATCTTTTCTCATTGCCTGAAAATCTAAGAAACATACTACAGTGTCACGGTCTAGTGCTAAGGCTGAGCTTCGAGCATTGGCTACTACTACTACAGAGATCGTTTGGCTTCGTTGGCTCTTGGTTGATCTTGGTGTGTCATGCAATACTCTTGCATCTCTTCTGTGTGACAACACTAATGTTATATAGATTACTACTGATCCAGTGAAACATGAGCTCACTGAACACATTGGTATGAATACGTCCTTTACACATTCTTATTGTCAATAGAAGACTATTTCTCTCCAGTATGTGCCATCTGAGATTCAAGTTATTGATTTCTTACTCAAGAGCAATATCGTTTCTATCTCTCCAAACTCCAAGTTTCGGATCCTCCTAACCTATGTTGAGTTTAAGGGGGGGGTGTTATGTATATATTAGGCCCATTAGTATGTATATGGCCTATGAGGCCCATTAGTTATGTATTCTAGAGTTGTATTGTACTATATATACCTATTGCTATCCATCTAATACAATTGAGAGGTTCGGTTGTAACAGTATACGCATACTCTTCATAAAAGATGGACCTTCTTGTGTTACCACATACCAGCTGGAATATGAAACTCAGTACTGGGCCTATTTCCCTTTGAAGATTGGGCATATTTTGTAAAAAGAACAGCTTGAGCTTAACTTTTTGAAGAACAGTTCATTCTTGATTCGATGAGCCAGTTGATAGATGAAAATCTTGCTTTAACTGTGACAATTTTGCAGTCTGTATATAATTCTGCTTCGAGCACACCTCATGTCATGTGTTTCAAATTGATATTGACTGTGAGGTTTAATTCAGAATGTAAAGTTCTTCTGAAGTGTATTGTTCTGATGCAAATCGCGTGACATTCAGTAAATTGAAAGTTAAGAGTTGGGTAAAAATACAATATATACCCAACCCAACAAACTTTTTGACTCAAGAACTTCATTAAGCGACATGCACGTGAAAAACAAGATAAGATCAGATATGACTGATTTGGACAGAAAGATGAGTGCATAGGGAGATACCAATTGTCTGAGTCTATTTGTAGAACAGGCCATGCTGATTCCAGCAGTAATTGGCTGGTACAGGCACTAGCACAAGGTTAAAGGTGTGAGATGTGGTATGGCTGTACTGTCGTAATGAGTTGCAAAGTCACTGCCTGAAAGGTAGAATGCCAACTGCCAAGTACAGCTACTGAGTACAGTTTCTTAATTGTACTTGTTCATGTTACTATAGAGGGAAAGATACCAAGATCAAGAATTCAAGATGCAGCTCTTTCTGGTGCAGTTTTATCTGATGGAAGAAACAAACTGCAACACATGCCTGCAGTAGGTAGAAAGGGAAAGGAGTGGCCTCACAGCCACATTCCTCCTTTCGACTGCAGCCATGATTCCAACTTTAGAAGACATTGCATTGGCCCTGAAGCATTGACCTGCTGAAATCAACATATCACAAGCTGACAACCACCAGAGGATTCATCTGTATGCAGGTGAGGCCATATGCTCATAGGTGCTGCTACCTTGTCATGCAGCTGGGCTAAATGACACCCCCGTTGTCGACAATCATGGTCGCCTTTTTTCGCAATCTATGATTTCCGTGACAACCTGAGTTAGGACTAGTGATCAAATGGCTTTTACAGGTGATGAAAATGTGCTGGAGAGACGAACAACAGTGACTTCAACCACAAGAATTCTCAGAATGATGCAAGGGCTAAAGAGAAAGTAGTGGCTAGAATTTGTGCATTGAGTGCAGCAGGAGGGAGCGTTCTTTCCCCATCATTTATCTGTAGACAGTAAGTAGTGCCCCACACCTGCAGAGAATTCCTGAAATGGTCCCATTTCTCAGGGTCAAAGCTCCTCTCTCTCCAGGGTCTCTGAATTCATCATCCTCATCAGTTCCTTTCCTACATACCTCTTTCATCTCTTTGATGCAATGCCATTGGTTTTGTCTCGCTTTTCCGGATTCTAGAGAGCAATGTGACAATTCCACAGGGAAGTAGATGCATCAGTTAAAAGTTGGGATGTCATATCCATGCATGTTAGGTGTAAAAGGGACACATACACCATCCAGGATGTACAGATGTGACCATGAATAATTGGAATGCAATGTGTCACCCCAGTAAGTCAAGGTTGGACTGATTCCCTTGTTTTTATGGAGAAAAAGAACGGTCCAAATGCCTCTGTGATCTGTAGAACTGGTAAAAGTGCACTCTGCAGACTCACTGAACAACAATTCTATGGAAGAATGAAAGGAAGGCAACATCGATCTTCAGTTTTAAGCACAACGCAAGCAATCATGTCATATTTCTGCCAAAGAGAGGCATTGCATAGTTGCAGGCTTTTTCGCTGTATAAACTGTTTCCATCTGCAGATCATCAATTGGGATCATCAAAAGCCTCAAATACTTCCAGTGGTGGCAAAGGCCAAACTTCCATCGTCCAAAAAAAGAGAGAAACCATTGCCACGAATATTTGTGGTTTGCGCTTTTGCAAATTAGTTGCCGTGGTTTGGTTCCATGGCGACCAAACCAAGAAACATGATGAAAAGTTTCACCAATCATCATATGCACTAGCTGTGTGTAATCTCAATACATCACGAGGAGAAAGGGTTTTAGGTTATACATCTGTTTTCAGAAAGCTTGAAGCATTCTCAACTGCTACGTATTTCCATCTCCAAGCTTGAAGAAGATTTTAAAAATAACCAAACCAGCTAGCACTTAGCATGTTTGGGTCCAATACATCAAGAACCACAGTAAAGCGCGACTGATGAAAAACACTGCTTTAGCAATTCAACAACCAAGTGAAGCATTAGCTGGTCCTTGTGAGGAGAGATAAACTAATTCAACAACCACAAGATCAAGTTGCTGTTTACTATTATTCATACACCACATGCTGAAAGCCTACTTTCAACTTTCTTAACTGAGATTTTGCACCCTGTCATCTTCTCGGACTTGTACAGAACGTGATTGATAAGGCCCCTTGCCGCACTGCACAGCAAGGAAAATTTTCAAAACATATGCTGTGACCAGGATAAAGTAACAAAAGATAGATGTGACATCCAAGAAAAGAAGTTGTACACCGAGCAGTAGCTTACTCATCTTTCATTTTCTGTATCTTCTCTGGATCAGTTTCATGCATGTTTTTCTTGAACTGTTGCCTCACCATGGTAACAAGAAGCTCTGTACTGTGTTTCTGGTTACAAAATACAACAACTCAGTCAAAAAATATGTGCAAGCTCATACAAATATGCCATAAAATCAGGAAAAAAGAGAGAGAAGAGTTATTAGTACTAGCATTGTTTTAAATAGCCTGATATAGCCCTGTTGTAGCCCCGATATAGCGGTCAGGGGGTAGTAGCCGCTATGCAATAGCTGTCTGTAGCATTTTGTACAGTTACAGCACTGCAACGGCCTGCTATGATCTTCTACAACCCGCTATGGCCGCTATAGTGTACGGTGTGCAGTGGCAATTCAGTACAAATACATTTCAGGTTTTCATATGATTCATTTATTACATAGTCTTGCCAAGTTGCCATTTGCCATTTTAAATCATTACTCCAAAACTTGAGATATGCATAAACAAATAATCCAAATACAAGATAAGTCATTTACTTCAAAACTGATTTATTTAATTTTGTATTTTTACAAATATAGCTAAGCATGTTGCGCCCACTATATCACCGATATCTGCTATCCGCTATAAAAAAAAACTTAGCCACTACGCTCCCGCTACACGCTATTTAAAACAATGAGTACTAGTTGTGATGGGCTTTTACTCTATATTGTGTAACTGATTCTCATGTATTGTATGTTGTGTAACTGATTCTCATGTATCTTACAATTGCATAAAAGAATTCACAATTTGTATATTTCAGTTGCACCATATTTTATGAAGATCAATATGAATTGCCTGAAAACGAACAACCCCACAGGGAAGTAATTCCAATAATTCTATATGGAATGTCTACAAATCTAAATGACACAGGAACTGATGATGAGGCGATTAGACTTCTAGTTCTCCTGGCACACTCTTACGATAAAAAAAAACACAGCTTTTACTCTCTGTTGAGGAGAACAGAGCTGATTTGTGTTGACAAAAATTATGAACAAAATAGTAAGATAATTCAAACAAAATATATATACTAGATGCCCAATGAACTTAGCCCTTCTTAAGCATTCGCGGTATAACTAGAGCATGACAAAAAACAATGATCAACAACAAATAAACATTTTCTTCCTCATCTGCTATGATTTTATTTCATTTTTTTGTGACAATTTCTCATGAATAAACATAATGAAGAGTTAGGCTGCATGAGGCATGCTAGACGTGATTTGGAAAAAAATGAAGCCAAATTTAGGGTAACCCAGTAAACTCACTGATTGAGCTCCTCTAATTTCACATGTGAAAATTTCAGGACTGACTACTCACTACCATGTACAAGTCATGTTGAGGGTTATTGATGTCAATTAGAAAAGGTGCAAAAGGAGCCTTACTCTGAGCACATTATCAGCAAGTTCTGGAGGAAAAGCTTTTTGAAGCGAAGGCCTCTTCTTTTACTCTGTGATAGTCATTGAACAGAAAAAGAAATTACTTTCATCACCAATATCCACTTAGACTACAGATTATAACTAGAAACAAAATCAAAACTTTAACATTTGAGGTTCTGGTTGGCCTACAACAATTATAAAAACAACTGTCCAAACATTTCTCTGTTATAGTTATGGACCAAACAGTGAACAATGGAGCTATGGAGAGGCCTCAAAAGGGATACTCGGAGCCTTAGAAACCATAGAAATGGTTACATAGGCTTACCTCTGAAAAATGAATCTCTCCCCTCTCATGGCACCCTGAAGCACATATTTATAGACATGAGGAGATTGCTTACATAAACGTCTCATCTGGGTCTACAATTATAGAGACAATTACATCTTTTCCCCTGTGACAACCCACTTGAGCCAGCCACGTAGTTACATAATTATTGAGCCTCTTGGTGCAATAAGCCGATTGGGAAGGTGGGGGGCTGGAGGCCACTCCCCCAACATTATGTATGCAAGAAGCTTTAACCGTTTAAGGCACACCAGTATAATATACTACCACGGTAAAGAGTACAAAAAGGAAGCGATCAATGCACAGGCACCACCTATTTATCAAGATCATGAAAAAACAAGGGAAGAAAAAACTTGTCCCAAATGTGGTAGAACTTACATCCATCCTAAGGTCCATAGCCAAAACAGTAAGAGATTGTGTCAAAATACCATTGTTCCAAAAGCAAGTAAAGGACCCATCCAAACCATAACTGGGCCTCAGTTGGCCCTCCATTGATCAATGCAAACATCATAGACCAACAAATCTCAACATCTATAAAGTCATCTAGACCTTGGGCTGCTACTCAAGAAATAAACAGCAAAACTAGAAGGTCTGGTGGACACTTCTTGAAGAAGACGCCTTTCTTCCTCAATTAATTTCCATCAGATCTTTAACATGGTAAATTCACAATATGTATGAACTATTGAACCAGAAACATCATGGAGAAAAGGGAAAGGGAGGGTGGGACATTTAACAGGGTTTTGAAGACCAGAACTGGATAAGTTACCACTTGGTGCCTGGTGGTCAGTGCCGGCTTGATGTAGGTTACTGGAATTTGGCAATAACCAGTCTAGGACCGGAGATTATAATACCATGGCACATTGGTTAAAAATCCATGAACTTTCTATCCATTTCTACAGATAAAAATACCCTAATCAGCATTGTTCAACCCCAACTTGCCCTAGCAAACTGCTATCTCGTAAACCAAGCTGATGCGTGACATTCTACTGGTTTCAAAAGAACACCTTAAAGCAATCTTGCATGTTTCATTCAACCCATCAAGGGCGGACTTAAAGTCCCCCAAAATGTTGGGAAAATTAGAACGAGAACCACATCAAACCCCCAAAGTGTTTTGTTTGATTGCTCACAGCACAGAACAAAACAACCTCTTAGAACAAACCACTCAGGCTACGCTAGGGCTTCCGTACCAACAGAAGGAGTCAGACTCCACGCTAGGGCATCCGTACCTCCTCCTGGACACTCCAAGCCAGCCCAGCAGAAGGGTGGCGCGGCTTCGGTGGAAGGAGGCCTGCCCTGGACGCTTCTTCTCCGGCGCTGGCGAAGAGAGGTGCGGAGGGAGGAATAGGATGCAGGGATCTTTTGCACTAACGCCAACGGAATAAGTAATAACGTAGAGTAGAGCAGTCGTAGCACTATGGTGATGAGGAGTTGGTCGGTAGATGGACGGGGGTACACACCCGGGGATCTCGCGGCGGCCGCAAGACGCGTTTGTCAGATGTACGAGAATGTGAGGGGCGTTTATGGAAGAGTGAATGGACTGCATGTGTGTGTGTGTATATTAGCGCACGAACGTACATTACGCGCCTTGCTGCCTGGAAGACGTATTTCGATTACTTCAACTCAGACCATGCCACCATGGCAGCACCAGAAATGGGAGCTCTTTTCCCTCTGTTTGGCAAAATGGTAAATTCAGACCATGGCATGTCATTCTTTTCTCTCCAATTGCTATTGATGACTTCGTTGTAGCTTTGTTACTTGTCATGCACTCTAGTTTCATGGTTTCCGTTAGCTCTTATTATGGTATGACATGTCTATAACCTGCTCGATTTCTAGTATTTGAAACATCCCTGTAAATCCCTGTAAAAATTTGGGAATTTTTGGAATTTATTTTGAATTTTTGTGAATTTATGGAAAATTTGCCCAATTCGGAAAGTTTCGGTGAAAATACGCCTTCCCGATTCGGAAACCCGTTTTCTTCTTTTCTCTCGCGTCTTCGCTCGCGTGACGCCTTCTCCGTCGCCGCGGAAGCCGCCACGGCCACCGACCTGACGGGGTGGGGCGGCTCCCACTGCCGCCCGAGCATCGCGCCAACCCACCTAACCGGTCCCACTGGTCACCGCCCACCTACCGGCCGCAACCGCCACGCCACGGCCAAGAAGCCAGCAGCGTGGGCACGCCCCTCCTCATGCGTCGCGCCGCCTCCTCTCACGGCGGTCAAGCTCGGTCCTTGGCGCCCGAGACCGCGCCAGCTCCTCTCACGGCTTGCGATCGCGACACCTTCCGTTGCCATGCTGCGTGGGGAAACACCGCCGCACCCCTCCTCGTGGCTGGCCCGTTACACTCAACCCCGAGCTTCCACATTGCGTAGTGTGCGCTCCAAACGCTCTCACACTCCTTCTGGTGCAGCCGATTGGCTTTCCCTCGCTCCTGTCGCCGGCGATCGCCTCCCCTGGTCCCGGTGAGCCCTAGCTCGATTCTGTCGATTTCGTCCATTGCTTTCCGATTCCTTGCTCTAGCATGATCCTTAGTGTATGCTGAACATCGTAGAAGCTTAGGTTGGGCGGTAGAATTAGCCAGTTGGGCTGGCAGTTGAGCTCGCCGTTGGCCGAAAAGGCCTCCCCGTGGCTAGCCTGACTGAGCTATCCCCGAGCTAAGCTGTCACTGCCATTAGCTTCCTGTAGTGCTGTAGATGGTGAAAGCACGGCCAATTCGGCCAGGGAGTCACCGGAGTCACCTAGCGCCGCCGTGGAGGTCACCTTCTTCCCGGCTGGCGCCAGCCACCGTGGGTCATCCCCGTAGATTCTAATGTGCCGAAATGGGATCCTAGTGTCAAACCGCTTCACTCTGTGAAATCCATTCCTACCCTAGTGCCTCGCCGTCGCCGATCGCCGGGAGGCCGAGCTCGCTGCCACGGTGGTGAAAGGGGCGTCGGGAGGAAGAAGGCGACCTAGGGCGGCGTGGCGCATCTAGGCGTCGGCTCCGTTCTAATCGAACCGTTCGTCTTGGTTTAAGCGTGAACCGTCGATCCTCATAATCGCATGCCATCGGCGCCGCAGATTGCGGATCGCGCCGTCCGCGCGAGGCACGCGTCGTCCATCGGGCGGCGTGGTAGCGACCATGCCTGAGCTTCGCCGCGCAGCGCGTGGGCCGTGGGCCGCACGGCCGTTATTCGCCGCACCGCACACGCGGATGGGTGCACCTTGTTCACCGGTAGGGCCGATTCTTTCGCTCATTGAGTTTTAAAATTCAGAAAATGTGTTAAAAATTGTAGAAAATTCCAGAAATTACAAAAATACATCATTTTGTTCAGAATAAATTCTAGAATTTAAAAATGCTATTTATCTTCTTAAAATGTAATTTTAAGATATTATAAATGTAAAAACATGGCTTTAGGCTTAGTAAAATATATTTACTTTTAGATAAAAATTGAAGTGTTATTAGTTTTTGAGAAATTGAACTTTAGAATTATTAAAACTTATTTTAGGTAATGTGTACTTTAATATTTATTTGTTTGTATTAATCCCTTGAAATAGCTAAAATCAAGGTTTGATATGTGTTGTTATTTTATGTGTTTACGTTAGCCCCCGAGCTTCTCGAGGCTGCAGATCCAGAGCCAGTTGCCCAACTTTACGAGATCGTCGAGATACCAGATCAGACAGGCAAGTCATGAGTTTTTGATCATGTTGAATCCCATGAAATTACAGTATATAGTAATTAATTGCATTATGATTAGTTATTAAATACTTGTGTTAAAACCAAAATGTTTAGAATGTCATGATATTTAGCTACTCCTACCACGTACAAATGCCCTGTTTACTTGATGGCCATATTCACCTTGACAACCTTAGTAATTATGAATTACTGCACTGTGAATAATAAATTATATCACATGACATTTTGTACTACTAAGAGACTTTGGCTGCTGGCCATTAGAGTTAGAAAAACTTGAACCAAGGGGAAAGTCAAGAGTGGGGGCGTTACATAAGTGATGGTCGTCCACGGCTTTACCTTGGGAGAACCAAGGGGGAAGTCGAGAGCGGGGATTATCACATAAGTGATATCGTGGCATGCTTCACCTTGGGAAAACTAGGGAGGGTGCGAATGTGGGGTCTTCACAAAGATGATTCCATCCCACGACCAAACCCTAGGATTGGACCCGGGGTAGAGAGGTTGGTAGTGATCCGGTTAACCGGATTGGGCCTACCACTTTACCCTGGGATGGAGGCTGGTTGGATTGGTGGTGGCTGAAGCTTAGGAGTTCAGCAGAAGTTGTGGTTGGTGCCTCAGTGGAAAAATGTAAGGACAAGAACCTTGTGCCAAGTAAAGAACATAGTGATCGCTTAAACCACAGGAGTTGACTTGTCAACACTGGTTTAGTAGCTGCTCAATCCGATTGAACCTCTACAGGCTGAGGTGTGTTGATGCTGTGGGAGTTAGGTATGCTGCGGATACCTAACAATGGTAGTGTTGGCTTAAAACGGCAGGGGAGGTTCGGAAGGAACATGTGGCGTGATTGGCGATGCTACCGGTAGAGTCTATATAAAGAAGCGAGCAGTGAAACGACCTGGCTTTCTTAACTCAGTCATGAGGGTTAAGAAATCGTGTGGGTAAAGTTAAGCAAACTCTGCAGAGTAAATTAATGGTATTCGAATCTGTGCTTGCTTAGGTTATTGAAGTGTGTTAATTGGGTGATTCCAACAATGAGGCATAAGTAGATCTTTGGAATTGAATTGAGATATGAATGAACATTTTGCTAGTTAAAAACCCCCTGATCTTAAGGAGCAAACGTTTTTAAATTTTGATTGGTTGCAAATAAAACTGCATCTACAAATGTAATAAAACCCTATATGCCAAGCCTTGAATATCCTTGCATATAATAAAGAAAGGATTACCCTTATGACTTGCTGGGTACGGTGGTACTCATGACTTCATGAACAAATTACCAGAGGGACAATGGATGGAAGGAGGCCCAGAAGAGGAAGAAGCCCTGGAGGAGCCAGTCGTTTCAGATGATGATTGGTGTTAGGTCTTAGCCGCACTCGAGCCGCTTGGGTGTGTCGTGTAATATGTTGTGGTTTGTGGGCTTCTGGCTTGTTGTTATACTCATGTTAACCATATATTGTAACAAAGGAAGTCTATATTGTATGTGTGTACTGTTGTGATAATCGCTTTACATAATGGAACACTGTTGCTGTACATTTCTGTACGGAAATGGCGTTCCGTACCGTCTCCAGAATTGGGGATGTTACAGTATTCATGTAATATGTAATCATGTTATGGTAGTGAAATGGATTATGAGCAGCTTGGGGAAAACCATGAGGGTCATGGCCAAGTTGTGTGGACACAATCAATGTCTAGCTTCATGCTTACCTTCCTCGTTTAGCATACCTCCCGTAAAGATGGCCAAGACAACCCCAACTTCAGATGGCTCGGAACTATCAACAACAATACAAATTAGGCTTGAAAGGCTTGCTACAGCTATAAAGAAGGTATCTACTGCCAACAACGATGTTCCTAAAGATCTTTCGGATAATTTGGCTAGTCTACCTGGATTTGAAGAGGCACATCTTACTCACTACTATGCCTATTTGTATGAGCATGTTTCAATTGCTAGGGTGTTCAACAAACTTTCCGCCACTAACAAGTTGATTTGGGCTGCTAGGTACATTAGCAGCCACTTCCCTTGAATTTGTATAAGTCTCATTTTGTTGTTGTACACATGACATCTTTTGCTACATCCATTAGTACTCTATCTGCTGCCAAACAAAAACATTACAGCTATGTACTTAGCAGGACTGATGTGGAGCGGTTCTGTGTGTTTCTTCTAATGTTTTGCTATAGTTTCATATGCTTTTCAATCTTGCTAACATTGGTCCTTTGAAAATAGCTGGGTTCTACATATGTGTATGTGGTGAATTGAGTAGTCGTGCACACTTAAAGTGGCAATTACTTGCCCAACCAGAAGGAAATTAGTCGCGGTTTTTACAGTTCCCACAATAATGGTGTATCCTATCGTGGCTTTGCTTTACAACAGTTGCATTGTCGGCCTAAGGCTCAACAGTCAAAACTCAAAACTGATACATGTTCCTTTTATCATTGCCGTATTTTAGCTTTGTAGTACCCTCATAGAACCCTGCATACAATCATGCACTTTTCTAGCTGTTCATGGAGTTCGAAGGTAAACGCACCAAGGGTTATCATAGCCCATCTCATTCACCTTTGTCCACTCAACTAAACACAAAATTGATTCATCTCATCTAACCTCATTTCACCAATTAAACAATAACATATACCATTCTATCCACCCCAACCAAACAGCCTCTCGGATCTTCTCATCCTGCGGCCACACCGCCGCACCAAACCTCTCCACTCGTATCCCTGCAGCGGTCCAAAATTTTCCCTGACATATGGGATCCACGCGTGCCCAAACCCACCTATCCCTAGCCAGTCCCGTCCAGCCACGCGTCCCTCCTCTCCCCTCCTTTATATCGCTCTCACGAACGCCTCTCCAACCCCTCCCCTCCCTCCTCCCTCCCCCTCTGCCGCGCGGGCCCCACTTGTCATCGTCGCCGCCGCAGCCGCCGCTCGCCGGACGGCAGGGCACCGAGGGCGCCGTAGCTCCTCCACTTCTGCCTCCGCCTCCGCCTCCGCTGTTGCCGTCGCCGCAGATCCGAGCCGGCCGGTCCCCTCCCCGACCTCCGTCTCCTCCTATGTCATATCCTAGGTTTTCTCCCCCGTCGCTCCTCGCGGCCCCTCCGAGGCGTCCGTAGAGATCTCGATCTCCTCTTCCTGGGTGCTCCCGGCGATTGGCTCCGTTCGATTTGGCCCGCGGAATTCGAGGCGGCTCGGTGGTGGCGCTAGCTCGCGAGGAGAGGCAATGGCCTCGAGCCTGCTAACCACGGACAAGAGGTTCGCGATCCCTACCCCACGCCCACGCCCTCGCACGTGTGATGCAATTTCGTCTCGCTTTTGAAATTTTTTGTTGCAATTCTGGATTGGATGTGTAGGACATGGACATTGTTGCGTGCGGTGATTTTGGTGATGCCTGCTAAATTTTTTGAAAATTTTAGATTATTTAGCATCGGTTTGGTAGTGCGTGGCGTACGGTAGTATTTAGCTTCTGTTTCGTTTTATGTGTGGTGTATGGATGAAACAAGTTAAATAGGCCGCGTGTGTCTTTAGGTGGTTTGGTTCGATTCTGTGTTGTTTGATCGATTGAGCGAATCAGTTGCAAAGTGGTGAGTATGGTGTTCGTGCCGCAGCATCATGGCGTGGCAATGGTTGGAAGATGGGGGATTTGCTCATGTGCCCCAAAGTTTAATGGCGTTTGCTCAAATGCCCCATGATGTCTGGACCCACATGTCAGTGAGACATCATGGGGCATTTGAGCAAACGTCATTAAACTTTGGGGCAAGGGAGCAATTTTTCCTTGGAAGATGAGCCTCTGTTGTTTGATCGACTGAGCGAATGGAGTTGCAAAGTGGTGGGTATGGTGTTCGTGTGGCAGCATCGCTGCATGGCGATGGTTGCAAGATTTGCCTTTTTGGTGCACTTCTTTGTTTCAGATTGTGGAAGTTCTGGGAGATGTGGTGATTATATGTTCCTTGTGAATGAAGAGCTACCAACATGAAAACGCCAGTGTTTTGCTTGAAATTTAGCACAGGAATTGCCACTTGCTATTTTTCTCGCCTTTTTTCGTAGCTGAACTGCCTCTTTTGTTATTTTGCATACCTTGTTTTTCTCCTTTATTTACCATATCTTCTATTGATGATTTTATCAGTGTACTTATCTAATTTTTAAGGGAATAATAGCAGTTATCTATTATTAAGGGCAGAGCGCTCTAGTTTGTGTTTATCCAGTTGAGGGACCCTAATTAATGATTGTGCAGTATGGATATAACATATAAGTGTGTTGCACAAATGCATGTATCAAGTTTGCAAATTTTGATTTATATCATGTTACATTTTGGCCCATTAACAGCCAGGTGTGTCTTAGTTGTCTCAAAGCTTGCCCAACTTGTCAGGTGTAATTGTTTTTACCCTTGTGTTTTTAGCCCTTTTTGTATTGGTTAATGTCTTAATGATGTTTCCACAAAAGTGATGGATTTTTTTATGACAGTACATTGTCAACCACCATTTGGCATAAGTATTGTCTTTTTTCAATCCCTCAGACATAGTTGTTTCTGTGAATTAAATCTTTTGGACGTGTTATGAACTGCCTTGCAATGCCATTTGGTCAAAAAAAATTAGTTTTCTTTGTGTGGTTAGATGATTAAGCTCCATCGATTTTCTGTTCAAGAGTTAAATCTTTTATAATTCTTTTCAACAGTGTACCTTTGCGCTTGCATAATCAAGCTACTGCTCTTAATAGTTACATAGCTACATAAGCATTTCTGCAGACGATGCACACACTCTATTTTCTTTTTTTTATTTCATATTGCTTTCTGCAGATGGGCTGTCCCTACAAGGAAATCTGGCATGACTGTTCTTGGAAAAATTCCAAAACCTATTAATTTGCCAAGTCAGAGGTAACACTTTTCTCATGGGGTATTGGAAGCCAAATTTGAACTTTATAGACTTCTCTACCTGTGAATTGATTCAGTAGTTGCTCTGCTCATGAAGGTTGGAAAATCACGGTCTTGACCCCAATGTGGAAATTGTCCCAAAGTAAGCACCCCCACGCCCCAACACACAATTGTTATACTTCCTGTTCTTTTGATTCAATGTTTTATATATTCAGGATGCTAGTCATTCAGAGTTCTCAATGTTTTCCCATTATGGTTTTTGATGTCAGGGGCACCCTCACATGGGGCAGCAAACCAGCACCTACAACACCAAATGCATGGGGTTCCTCTTCACTTCTATCTCCCAAGAATGATGGAGGCTCCGGTTCACCCAGCCACTTCAATGGCCGTCCCTCTTCTGGGGGAGGCTCAAGGCCCTCAACAGCTGGAAGTGAATCCCTTGACTCACCTAATGCTTGGGGTCCAAATTCTCGACCATCCACAGCTTCAGGCACATTACCATCACATCATTTACCAGTGGCCACAAATCGTCCTCAGAGTGCAGAGACAAGACCAGGAAGCTCACAGCTTTCTCGATTTGCAGATAATCCCTCAGAGAATACGAAAGTATCAATAAGAACTATTGACAAATTGGTAATGCACAACACCTATAATTTGAGCTGGCTTTTGACTCAACAGACAACACATATTTCATATCTTTGATCTTAACTATGTAGGGATCTTCATCACATGGACATGGGTTTACTCTAAGTACCGGTGACTTCCCAACACTCGGCTCTGAAAAAAGCTCTGAATCAAACAGCCAACGAGGTAATCTGCAACATAAGATATCTTCTATGATTTTTTTAGAGCATCACACCTGATAACTTATGTCAAATTCTCAATCGTATTGAACATTTGGAAAGAAGTAGATAAATGTTATTGTTATTAGAACTATTCGGGCAAATCTCGATTTTTGTTCGGACTGCTCTGATTCTACAAATGCCAATTTCTCCTAGTCTGTTGATGTACAAGAAGAGTACTCCTTACAGTTCTTTTTATTATAGGCTCTAGTTCGAAAGTGCGCCCGACTTCTAGTTCTGGTAACGAGGCAGAACAAAATGAACAAGGAAAGAGCCTAACAGCTGGTATTACTAATTTCACCATTATTTCATAGTTGATAATGTTCCTTGCTGTTGGATACATTTAACTGCCTTACCCACATCATATGATAATGTTTCTGTGTGTCAGGATCTGGTGAGGTAATTTTGTCATCCAATAATCAGCCTGTGGATATCATGAAGACAGAGCACCATGCATACGATGGAGGTGATCCCTTCCCCGCCACAAGTCTGCCAAATGAAGCCCAGGAGCCACAACCATACCCCGCTAACTTTTGCATGCCCCCTCCACAATTTGATTCATGGCGTGCACCTCCAGGTCACCCTCCTGAGGGAATGTGGCATAGAGGACCAGCACCAGGTGGCCCATACAGACCTGTAGCCCCCCCTGGCAGTTTCCCTGTCGAACCATTTGCTTACTATGGTCAGTTCCCACACAACTCAGAAGCAGCAGCAAGGCAGGGCTCAGGGCATGGTGGATATCGCCCTAAAAATGGAGATGCATATCATTCTGTACCGCCTAATTCCTATATTATGAATCAACTTGTTATTCCAGTTAGACCAGCTTACCATGGCCCAATGCCTTATGATGGATATTATGGCCCACCACGAGCAAATTTCAATAATGCCAATGCAAGAGATTCACCTTTCGTTGGAGGTCCTCATCAACCAGGAATATTAAATCAATTCCCAAATCAGAACGACAAGTTCCAACCTGGATATTCTCAGAGCAGACAAGGCAAACATGAAATAGTTCCCAAAGAGCAGTTGGAATCTGATAGAGTACATGTCGTTCGTCGAGGACAGCCGAGGATTTTGCATGATAACCCTGATCGCTTAGGAGGCCCCTATGAAGTCGAAAGGAAGGCTCAGCCTGCACCACCACTTCTTCCACATCCAGATGGAAACTGGACCGATGTGAACATGAGGGCGGATATGAAGGATATCTTTAATGAAAGGAACAAGGTGCTTATGAAGTCGGTGCCTGATCAGAGAGGTCCAGCTGGTATAAGCCATTTGCCTGTTTCGGAAAATGCACATTCCCATCCCAGGGAAGCTGATGATGGCACTCGTCGGAAGAAGTTCAAGGAGGATAGTTCAGTTACACTTGATCAGCAACCTGTCATTAAAAAGAATGCGGCTTTAATAGAGAAAATAGAGAGTTTGAACAACAAAGCTAGAAATGTTGATGCACGTAATGTTGCAGAACCATTTTCATCCAAGGAAGCCAAGGAGAAGCAGCAAAAAAACAACAATTCAAAGGCAGATCAGGTGATAAAAGATGTTTCATCTTCTTCTGTCATCACTGCTTTTCCTTCTGCTTCTGGCCAGGCAGGTTTTGTATCTCATATTTCTCCTGTGGTGCAGAAACTACCAAGTGTACATACTGATGGTGCAGTTGTTGGACCATCACACTCACAGTTAACTGAAGTAAGCAAAGCTGGAAAGCTTTGTGAATCAACTCATGATTGCACGCATAGGATAAGTGATTCTTCAAGAAACAGTCACCATGGTCCTGCTAAAGACAGGTCAGCTAATAATTTTGCAGGACATGGGTGCGGAGAAAATTCTACAAGTGAATCTTCATCAGTAGTTGATTTGAGGAATAGTCAGCATGACCAACCTCATGAGAATGCTTCACAGCTGCCACCTGTTACAGTCACTGATGATATGCCATCTTCACTTGATAATGAATCTCAGGTATATGGTTGTAAATTTCTTATGGTATTACAAAACTGTACAGCTACCATCCTAGTTTTTTTGAAAAAAAAAAACTATAATTCTCAATGGTAACCACTGTCCAGTAACCTCTCTTCACTTATCTGTTAAAAGTATTTAGTACTCTGAACTATTTCAATCATTTTGCATTCAATCATTCATCAAGAACAATTTCTATTTAAAGAAGTTGTGTTTTATTCTGTTGGCATAATTTCAAGTTTGTAATACATTATTACCCTGCCTTGTCTTTTGTATCTGAGATACTGTTTGGACTTCATTTCATAGTACAAATGTTGCAGTCAATTAGCTTTTTGCTAAATTAGGACATTTAGTGCTATTTGTTCCCCACATACCGTGTTGAGGTTAAATTTTTTTCATTATTGTGTGGTCGGCTTTTATTCAAACCTTGAAAGTATAAATATAAAATACAGTACATAATGCTGTACCATATGCTGTTTACTTGCAGTTATGGTCGTCATAACTTGTATTGTAGGGTCCCATCCTTGAAACATTAAAATTCTCTTATACTGTATTTAGTTTTGTACCATATGCTGTTTACTTATTAGTTTATGCTATTAAATAGGCACATTCTTTTATCATACTTAGATCAGAACATAGCAAGCTGCTTTACTGTATTGAGTCGCTTTTATTGCCTGTGGAATTTGTGTAATATGTATAACAAAATGTAGCACACATACAAAATGAAATGGTCGAAACAGGCAAGTAAATAAATTGTAGAGTGCAAGGTTAACGTGATGCACAGGATTTCATAACCATGTTGAGTACCGACTTGTGTTTTCTCGGTTGTATTTTAATTTCAGCGTGCAAAAATGAGGGAGTTGGCTACACAACGTGCAAAACAATTGCAAGCTGAGGAGGAGGAACGGACAATGCAACAAAAGGCAAAAGCTTTTGCGAAGTTGGAAGAACTGAACAGGCGTTCATCAGTACATCATAAGAACTCAAATGATGCACCACCAGAAATTGATTATGTGCATAATAAACAAAAGGCTGGACTTAACGTGACTACTAAATCTGCTACTTCAACAGCTGAATCAAGTGATGTTATTACATCTGATAGTCTTGATACTCCTCTGCCACCAACTGATCCCAAGCATACTGCACTTCCTGTACAGTCCAAGTCTGCTACACTGCCACATGCTGCCGGTGCTGGTAGACATCCTGCTGATCATAACACCTCATCCTCAGTCAGGAACACACAGAGCAACATGATGGGGCATGTAGCCCAGAAAAGTATATCGCAATCACATGACATCAGTGTTCCAAAGCCTAGGCAGAGCTACAGAAGAAGGCAAGTTGTTTCAGAGGAGAAAATTCCTGGTGAGAAGTCAAGCATTGCGTTAAGCACAGAAAATGCTAAGAAAATTGTTGAGACTTCTTTGGACGCACCAACTGCTGTTGTTACATTGCATGATGACCCCCCAGCCCACAACAATAAGAGTGCCCGGTACTCAAGAAATAAGAAAAATGTGGATGATGCTCCAGTTACTTCTAAACATCCACCTGTGTTGCTTAATGAGCGGAATACAGTGAAATTCTCTAATGAGCTAAAAACACAAACTGCTGGTGTTATCATCAGTAGTTCTATAGTTCCCACTGAAGGTACTATTGTCACTGTGGGAAGTATAACTGTGGGTGGTATTTCATTTGGATCTTTGAATCAGGAGCGCTCAAAACTACCAGAGGAAGCTCATAATACAGCAAACAGCCGCCCAAGTCCTCAGCAGGGAAAAAGATCAGGAAAGAATCAGCATGTTGTCCAACTTGTTGAGAAGCCACACGGGAATGAGGGTGTCGTGTGGGCACCAGTTAAGCCGTCAGGGCAGAATGACCAATCTGACGAAGCCACACTGAACACAGCAGTAGCTGCCGCTACTCAACCAGCTGGAAAGAACACCAACGATGGGGAGAATGTTACAAAAACAAAGAGAGCTGAAATGGAAAGATATGTACCTAAGCCTCTGTCCAAAGAGCTTCAGCAGCAGAATTTGGGGCAAAATTTTCTGTCAGAGAAGTCCTATGTGGACAACAAGAGTCATGATAAGGAAGCAGTTGAAAAGTCCAGTGCTGCTAAAGCTGAGGCCACAACTGAGCCCAAGAAATGGGAGGACAAGAAAACTAGTAGGGGGCATGGGAATTCTCATTCTTCTTGGCGTAGAAGGAATACAGATGAATCAGCTTTGGTGGTACCAAATCCTGCCGACCGAGTAAACTACCTTCAAGAATCACATGAAGTTCGGAAGCCTTCTGATCAGCACCAGCCACTTGAACCTGACAAACACGCAGATGCTGCTGCCGAGAACAGTTTGGCTCCAACAGTTCCATTACCTGTTGGTGCTGCAAAAGAACATGGTACAGCTAACAGGCAAAGGCGACAGCATGTTAAGGCTCAAAGAAATGAGGGAAGTAACTACTCAAATGTGAACAAAGAGAGAGAAGGCAGGAAGGACGTTGTCCATCAAATGCCAACACTGGCCACGGATTCAAACTCATCCGAACATAGAAACATGTCAAGATCTGATGGGAAGAGCAGCGGAGCAGCGACACATTCTAGAGCACATTGGAAACCTAAATCCAACCCCCCTTCTCAGAACAACTCACAGGGCAATAATGCTATGGGAGGGCGAGTGGATAGTTCTACTCTGCAAGACAGCAGCAATAGCAACCTCGCTCAAAATATTGGTGGAAATGAAGAAAAGAATGCAAACAGTGAACAAAGTAAAGGAGAGATGTCACACGGAGACGATAGCCAGAAGAGTGAGAGCCACGAAAATGCAGAACAGCAGCAGCTTAATCCTGCGCCGCGTCGCCAGGGCCACCACAACGGGAGGTACCACAGAGGGGGCGGCACGCACAGGGGAAGGGGTTATGATGCTGGGAAGGTAAGCCATGGCACAAATGCAGAAAGGCAAAGGGGTGGCACTCATCTCGAATACCAGCCAGTCGGTTCCTACAATAAACCCGTGGGCTTCCAGCAGAACCCAAGTGCCGATGAGCGAACCGAGGGGCCTCCAGCTCCAGGACCAGTGTACAGGGAGCGCAGCTACAATAGGGGGCCACGCCCAGCTGGTCACTTCGTCAAGCGGAACCCTGCCTCTGCACCAGCTGCTAATTCGTACCGAACTGAATGATTGTCCCTTGCCCCGCTATCGCTGAGCTGCAGGAACTCGCTTTTGTCTGGTACTTCACGTCAGGTAGGTGAACGAAATCTTTCTACAGTTGAGGTCAAAACTTGGTGCCTGTACAGGGAGCTCGTGTGATCTGATCCCGACCCCCCCCATGGCTAGCAAGTTGAGATTAGCTGGTCGAACGTTCTCGGTCATGGGTGGCGGGTCGTTTGTCGTCGGCGGTGAGTAGTAGGGTGTAATGGTTTTTGTTCCCCAGGGCCGTTGGGCCCTCGCGTGTGATTGTTAATTGTTCTTAAGAACATCCCTTGCTTCGGTGAGATGTGATGTTGGAATGTATTAACGGAGTTGATTGAGAACTGGGATTAAATATTAGTATGTGCTAATGGGAACAGAAGCGTTCGTTTTGCTGATTTGTTTGGTGTCCAGAAGACAAGCTGATATCATGTTGTGTTTGTGTTAACGGGAATGAAGCGTACGAGGCAAATTTTTTTTTTTTTGGCTTGACAGGATCGTGGTCTTTTTAGCTACGAAGTCACGACACTAAATGTTATAAGCACCAGATCACTATAATCTGTGGTATAAATCTGTTTTTGTCCTATGTGGGATCAGGGTGGGGATGGTTGATGGATCGGGATCCTGACAGTTTATTACAGGTAAAAGTGAGAATGTATCGAGCTAAAAATAGTGTTGAGCCTTTGATCCTTATGGGGAGAAAAATTCTTTCTATTGCACACATTAACCTCAAGCATTAGCCGATCATCAGTGAAACACATGCCCTCTACCCCTCCGAGCTGCATGAAACATGATAGTGTTGCTCTATACCCACAATGGATTCTTATCAGAAGTTTAGTGCAGCCACATTTAATGTATATGTAATATTTAAGACCTTGACTTCTTGCCTTGGACCCAAATCATTTACATAAAGGGAGCATCTTGCTGGCAAAAGCACAGGTCTCCTAAAGTTCGCTGGGACCAATTCTAAGAAAGAAGCATCAATCTTAAGCTAGAACTGCATAGATTGATGCTCAAATCTACACCACGGAATTGGAATAAATTTGAATAACACCTCAATTCAAACTTTTATCCAACATTACTGGTAAACCCCCAAACCTAAGACCCGATCAATTCTATTTAGCGCAAATAAGGAAATTTGTTGCACAAAATACCCTATGCTCGATAAATCAACATCAGGATAATCTCTCCCTAAGACAAAACATCATGAGACACAAATTGACACTATCACCAAAAAATCCTATGCATTGAACCCTCAATCTAAACACACAACAAACAAGAGCAATCTTTTTTTTTCGAGAATCAAACGGGAGCAATCTCAAATATTTCTACCAAGAAACATATATCAATCTAAACCCAACACAAGATAAAGTCGTCCCCTTTCAAGAACGGCTAACCCTAGATGGCTAGATACAAAAACAGATCTCCCATCAGGATAATCTCTCTCCCTAAGACAAAACATCATGAGACACAAATTGACACTATCACCATGAGGTAGTAGCCCGGAGGCAGTAGGTGAGGAGGAGGCGACGGCGGCGCGGATCTGGCGGCTAAAGGGAGGTAGTAGCCTAGAGGCTGTAGGGGCAGGTGAGGAGGAGGCGGCGGCGGCGCGGATTTAGCGGCTAAAGGAGGCAGTGGGGGCAGGTGAGGAGGAGGCGGCAGCGGCACAAGGTGGGGAGGAGGAGGCGACGGTGGAGTGGATGGCCGGGGAGGAGGCGGTGGTGCGGATCTAGCGGCTAAAGGTAGGCGGTGGGGTAGGTGAGGAGGAGGAGGCGGTGGCGAGATGGGGAGGAGGAGGCGCGGATCTAGCGGCTAAAGGAGGCGGTGGGGGCGGTGAGGAGGAGGGCGCCGGCGAGGTGGGGAGGAGGCGGCGGTGGAGCGATGATGGGGGGGAGGAGGCGGCGGCGGGGGTGTGGAGGAGGAGGCGAGGCAGGCGGAGGAGTGAGGAGGCGGCGGCGGGACGAGCGAGGAGGCCGCGGTGGAGCGAGGAGTGGGGGAGGAGGACTCGGTGGGGAGGATAGCGGCGCAGAGAACGTGGGAGGGGATTCGGTGGGGAGGAGGTGACGCGGATAACGTGGGAGGGGATTCAGTGGGGAGGAGAGAAGGCCCACATGTCGGCGCAAGATTTCTGTGAGAAGGGGTGGGAGGACAGACCAACCACCAACTCAAATTTTTAAGGAGTAGAGATATTGAATTTATATTCATTTGATTATTTATTTATCAGTATTTTTATTATGTTATTTGCGCACTGTTATTTCTTATACAATAAATTTTTAGAATGACATGATATTAGTTACGTCCTACCACCTGATAAAGCCCAGTTCAAATTGATGGCCATATTCACCTTGACGAGACTTAGTATTATTATAAATACTATTTAAATAATCATGGTAGACCAGGAACTCAAATGTTTTATATTACTAAGAGACTTGGCATTTTGCCGGTAGAATTTCAAGAGTGATTCTAGGATAAGGAAATATCACGGGAAGCCACAAGATGGTTGGGTCCCATGACTTTATCCTAGGGTGGAGGATTGGACTGGAAAGGTGGCGGTGCGGATGGACATCGAAACAGTGTGGATGGGCCTTGAAAATGGTGCAGATGGGCACTAAAAATGGTGCAGATGGGCACCAAAACAGTGCGGATGGGCATTGAAATAGCGCGGATGGGCACTGAAATAAGGGTTTGTGGATAGAAGTGTCGCATCGGTGAAAATATAAGGACTAGAACCTTATGCCAAGTAAAAATATAGTGACCGCTTAACCACAAGCGTTGATTCGTGTGGGAGGGGGTATAACCATACTTCACAACAGTAGGACCGCTTCAAATCAGGCGAGGCCGTGGGCCACCTGAGTTTGTTCAGAAACAGTCCCTACTGGATAGAGGCTATATAAAGAATTATGCTGCAAAAAGCCTTGTTTTCTTAACTCAATGGAGGTTGTTAAGAGATCTTGTAGGTAAAGTTGGGCAGCTCTGCAGAGTCATAATTTCATGGTATTCGAATACGTCGTTCTTCTGGTAACTGAAGCTGTGTTTAATGGGTGAATCCAACAATAAAGCATAAGTAGATTTGGAAATTTGTTAATATTGGTAATTAAGTTGTTAAAACCCCAATTTTTTTAAGAAGGTTGTGATTTTGTGTTTAAAATTGTTTTCAATTAAAATTGCACCCACATAAAGTAATAAAACCACTATACTCCCATCCCTTGGAAGACCCTGCATGTAATTAAATAGCACTTTCCCATGTGACTTATTGAGTGCGGTGATTCGTACTCATACTTGCTAAAAACTTTAACAGAAAGTGCATGTCAACAAAATGAGGAAGTCTACGAGGATGATGTGATGGAATACTACGAAGTAGAAGATGTTTGAAATTAGGGTTGCTCTCCGTTCAAGCACGTCTGTGGTATTCTTTTGTATTATAATGCATCTAAGGGTTGTACGTCCCGCTGTAAAACTTGGCTGATAAGCCGTTATCTTGTAATAAAGTTGGCTTTTGTATTTGAGTATGCGTTTGCAATGGTGTACACTTGACTGTAATACCTCGCAGCCGAACAGTTGTGGGCAGTTGCGAGAGATTTACGACGCCCCTAGAAATGGGGGCGTTACAACTTCTTTCCACAATAGTCTCAAGTGGGAGGCATTTGGTCCCTTTTCCCCCTGTGACCATAGCTCCTTCCCGACTGCACATCAGTGCCAGCTCCAATGCTGGTTCATTCACATAAACGCTTGCACTAAGACTATAAACCATTAGCCACAGTTAAAAATCATAAGCCGTAGCCGAAAAGAACCCCACGTAGATCCAACCAACCAATGGCCATTGCAAGTTATTAGCTCCAAGACAGTGGCAAGAAAGCACCTAACATACCTAAATATTTGTGTGTTGTTTTGTGACACCCTAGCCCAACCAGATGCCATCTAAGGCCCTGTTCAAAAGTATTGTAACTTTTGATTTTGAGTTAATTTGTTCAATGCCATCACAATTGTTTGTGACTTCAAAAATACTATCACGAAGAAGAGGAGCTGCAAAATACTATCGCAAATACCAAAAATCTGCAAAATGCCATTGACGTGACTTTTTCCATCCCGCTGGAGCGAATTGACCATTTTACCCTTATTCATCCTTCTTCTTTTTCATTCCTTTTCCTTTTGTAATATCTAGTCCCACCCTTTATTCTCCCTTCCAAATGAAATCAATCTCTCTGCTCTCTCTCTGATGGCGCCGGCGGCGAGGCTCGATTATGGCCAAGGGAGGTATGGGGAGGTAGGTTGAGGCCCCGGGGATCTATTTTTGCACTCATGCGTCCGGGGTTGGGTTAGCGGTGTCAAGGTTAGGGGCATGGCAGTGGTGCACGGCGAAGGTGATCTGACAGCAATGAGGTGGCCAAGAGAGGCATGGAATGGACTTCTGGGACTAAGGCAACGGTGGTGATGTAGGTTGTTTGGCCTGGAGCGCGGCGGAGCGACGGGAACACTGCGGCGACGCATAGGCATGATCCGGCGGCTATGCGCATGGCACGACGGCGACAAGATGCTAAAGGGGCCAACAAGAATGTCTAGGGGCTTCACTAGGAGGTCTAGAAGCTAATGGTGGAAGGAATTTTGTATGGGAGAAGTGTTGCTGACGAATTTTGCGATGGAGCACAAGATGGGCGTCTTCGATTACCGGTAACGAAGATGACGATTACTGTTGCGATTTTGGTTCTAGGCAGCTACTGAGGCAAGGGATGTGTGGGGAGTAACCATCCTTGAGCTAGGAGATAAGTTTGGGCTCTATAAATCGTGCTTAGTATAACGCCGGCGTGTGGCTACCCACGCGTCGCACGGTTTCTATGGGTTGCCAAGCAGGGAGGTAGGGTAGCACCCTTTTCCTTTTTCCTTTTTTCCTTTGTATTATCCGTAGAGATATAATATTATTTATTTTTCTTTTTTTTCTCATTTTTTCTTATTTTTAATTAAATGACTTAAATATCTAATAGATATTATAGTATAATTTTAGCTAACAGACAGAAGCTACAACCAACATCGGTTGAAGCGGCAACAAAGAAACCAAGAACATGACGTGTGGACCGAGTCGTTGCTTGGACTCGGGACGAGAATAGAGCAATTCCTTATGAGAGTGACTATTGCCAAGGCGACTGAAATTTTTTATCTCTCAGTCACTTGAAATTGCACTCTCAATCAACTAAAATTGCAGTTATTTTTTTAGAAGGGCTGCAATTTTAGTTGATTGAGAGTGCAACTAAGTGTAACTTTAGTTGGACTCTGAATCACCTGAAGTTGCAGTTGTTTTTTTAGGGGGCTGCAATTTTAGTTGATTAAGAGTGCAACTTGAAGTGACTGAGAGATAAAAAAATTTCAGTCGCCTTGGCAATAGCAAAACCGATTCCTTATTTACCACTCGAAAACTCTTTAATTCTGGATATGTTGTCGATTTTTTCTTTTTTTTTTAAAAAAAAACTGGCCAGATCTTCTCGTGACACAAGGCTCTGCCGTACCCACCCTGTCCCACCTGTCAGCTTACGGTTAGCGCGAGCGCACAACCCCCATCGGATCGGGCAAAGCGAATTCGGGATCAGGGCAGCAGCCGCAGCGGAAGCGGAAGCGCAAGGAGGAGGAGGCCGGAGAAGCAGCTCGCCTCGCCTCGCCTCGCCATGGGGATCGGCTACCTGGTCGGCGTCCTCGGCGGTGCCCTCCTCGCCCACGCCGCATACGCCACCATCCAATGTAAGTAACATCACGCTCCTCCTCCTCCCCCTTCTACGCTCTTGAGTCGATTCGCTCTGGATCTTTATTACCCCTTTCGAATCCTTGGGCGGCGGCTTCTTGGGGTTCCGGGGTCCTTGGTTTCCGGCGTCACGCGCTCGGATTTTTATACGGGATTGCCGGATCGGGGTGGGTGGTCTGGTCTTTCTTCGGTGGAGTTTAGATCTAGTTTCTGAGCTTATGTCTTCGATTCGTGGGGTGTGTTCTTCTCGTCGCTGTTTCTGGTTAATTTGGGTCAAATTGGATGGTGCGGTCGAGTTTGTGGCCGGCTGTCTTCCTCGAATCTGTGGCTAAGTTGGATGATTGGTATGTGTGTTTGTTGTTGTTGCAGATCGCGCCGTGCTCAAGATCACGGAGGAGGAGTTCTCGAGACCGCCCATGGATGTATGTGTACTCCCTCCCTCTTCAAATCCTTTCTATTGTGATATACTAGTGAATTTTGTTGCATGAAGCTGTGCTTGAAGCGAGTATATGGGTGGCTTGAGTGGTAATTTTGCAGTAAGTTGGGATTTTAACGGTGTAGGTGTGACCATGAATTGTATAATAATAGCGTTTCCACAAACAAAAACCCAATGTTTAGTGGTTATTGTTCCACAAACAAAAACCCAATGTTTAGTGGTTATTGTTTGTGATTTAGCTTATTTTGCTGCAAAAGTTGTTCGTCAGCACTGAATGCTTTAGGCATGCTATTCCCAGAAAAAGGGGTCTTTCAGTTTGCATTAAAATTGTGTTCAGAATTCAGATATGTATGAGATGCATCATGTGTGTACATACTTACATGTACTTCAATTCCAAATGTTATGCTAGTCATCACTCATTAACCTGCTTACGTATACTTTAGGCAAGCTAGTCATTTCGATCTAGTTCCTTTTTTTGGCATCAACCAACTTACACCTTAGGGTGTCTTTGCTTTGCATTAAAGTGTTCTTCCGATCATGCAGGTGATGATGCAGTTGCTCTTGGGGCTGGCCTTATGCATGTGGGCAGGTCTTGCTGTTCCAGCGAAGTTCCTTTCAGTGCTCCCACATTCTGAGGAGAATAGGTAACCCTATTTGGAGCTCAATATGTATTATAGTCGAATTTTAGAGTTTGTAATGTGGGATTGTTCCTAGCAGTCGAAAAGTAGCTTCCATATTACATGGTAATTTTAGTTTCTTTTTATATTTGCCTATATCGCAAGTGGCATAGTGCAAAAGGAAATGAATTTATAGGAAGTGTGGTTCCATACCATAGTTTTAGCAATCGTTTACTTGTATAATATCACCGAAATTGGCTGATTTGTTGTTCCAGGGCCATTGAACATGAGATTCTGTGCACTTCACAAATTTTGAAAAACATGAGTCTGCTGCACAAGACAGTGAGATTTTATAATTTGAGTGAAGTTAAAATACCGTTCACAACTTGTGTATTGTACATTAGCCAGTGTTACCGAGACTCGCGTGTCCAAAAAATTTTCGGCGCGTCGACACGCATCCGCACGTCGACTCGTGTTTGACATGGCGGGATGCGTCTCCGACACCTCTTCCCGTGTCCAAAGAGGTGATGGCGGAAGAGGCAGGGGCGGCCGAGGCGCCGGGTCGCGGCGATGGTGGTCAAAGGGCCGAGGTGGCGCGTGTAAGGCGGCGGCGGCGGCGGGCATGGCCGACGCAGTGGCCGGCGGAGCCGAGCGGAGGTCGAGTGCTAGGGAAGGAGGCCGAGACCCAGCAGGCGTGAGGTGGCAGTGGTCGGCCGAGCACAGAGAGACCAAGGCTGGAGGCGCAGGGGGTCAAGGCCGGGGCAGGAGGCTGCGGTGCCAGAGGCCATGCGCCTGGACTGAACTGAGGGAGCCAGAGGAGGAGCTCGGTTGGAGAGAGCAAAGCAAGAGAAAAATGGAGAAAAGGAAATGGGGAAGAAGATAAGGAGAGAGGAGCGTCAGGGGGTGGCCTGGGCCATTTGGCAGCACAGTGAGTGGTGAGGAGTAGTAGGTAGCATGGTGACTAGAAAAGGGTGTTGGTGGCTAGAAGTGAGTTGTGTGTGCGTGCGTGTGTGTTTTGTACAATAGGGTTTAGGTGGGGTGATTAGCAAGTATAATTAATTAAGGTAGATTAATTAGTGTAAGGAAATTGTGTAGAATTAATTAGTGCAAGAAAATATTTGGTGACGATGATTGGTTTGCTTTCTTGCTTTTGAATTGTTCGGTCAAATGGTCTTGAATCTTGATTGCATTCACATAATCTTACCTATGTTTTTTATTTCCTATCATTTTTATTATAAAATATATTTATATTAGGCGAATATCAGAATCTTATATTCTAAAGTTTGCCGAATCGGACACCTGAATCCGAATCGGCCTCCTACACCGTGTCCGAGTGCTGGTAACACTGACATTAGCACTTTCATAAGAAAACAGTAAATGGATCCATGATTTAGAATGTTTGAGATTGCAAAAACTCAAATCAAATCTAGAGTTACTCAGAACTGGGAACATATTGTGTCTTGACTCCTGACTTTGCAACACATGTTGTTTAGCCAAGGAACGGTGTTAAGTGGAAGAGGGAATTTTCTTCTGTAAAATTATTGGACGTTGAAAAGAAAGCAAGTTATCTGGTCTTTGCTTTAGTATGATACAGCTTAATGGTAGTTATTGAGTTGCATGCACCAACCAGTTCACCCAAAAGCTTAAGCTGATGAGGAAAGACAGGCAATTCACTTATACTTCAACACTCCCCCTCACGTATAGGCTCCCTTAGGCCTAGTACGTGGAATAGAAGTGAATTGCAGTTAATTTTTTTTAATTACGTCAGCCAGGTCTTGAACTTGGGACCTCTTGGCTTTGATATCATATTGAGTTGCATGCACCAACCATTTCACTCAAAAGCTTAAGTTTATGAGGAAAGATGAACAATTCACTTATACTTCAACAGTAGTAATTAGAATGAGATTCATGTTGTTGTAGGAAAACCCTTCTCATATTGTCAACATGCAAATTAAATAGCTAGGAGCTATTTCCCGAATGAAAATTTGCTGGTGTTCTTGCTATGTGAATCAGTTGAATTTGCACTGATTTCAGTATCTGAGCGGCACTTCGTTATTTACCATGTGTTTTGATCACAAGTTAACATGTGAATGTTATGTTTATCTGGCACCTGCTCTCTTTATTTTCTTGGACATTGTGAATATCTTTTTCAGTCATAAATTGTGGGAACTCTAGTACTCTACCATAATATACAGCCACCTAAACCTGGAATGATGCCAATGCCCAATGATTTATCAGGAAATAAAATTCCATCCTTTTTTTCTTTATTAGCAAGCGTTTTTAAATGAGACCTCTTCTCCAATGCTTAGTCAATGGTCACTCTTGCACTCACTGTGTGTGTATTGCATGGCATACCATGAAGAGTTGAGCCTCCACTCAGCTTTCTGTCAGTTTTACCTTATTGTCGATGCACCCGGGCTAGGGAGGACCCCCAGCCATTTTGTACCCATGACATGTCTCTCTAACTCGGCGTGTTGCTGATCGCAGGATCGTTTCGCTCCCGGCAAACCTGGATTTCATGATCTTCAACCACCGCGGAAGGGCGCTGCCGGCAGACGCTGACTTAAAGCTGAAGACATGAACTGCCAATTTACGGATTCTGCTCCTTACTTGCCCTGTATTCCTGTAACCTTTTGCCCAGGAGGAGGATCCATCCAGTTTTTTGTGTCATCCATTGTTAAAGGGGAAAAAAACCTTCACATACCATAACTTATCTACGCTGTAACTCTGGAATTTGTGTCACTGTAATGCTCTCTATATATGTGTGCGCGTGCGCTTTCGCGTGCGTGTGAGGAGGTTAGCTTAAGCTTCTATTGCAGCCTGATCTGATGCAAGCTTATCGTGCTCCAAACTGCTTCAGCTTTAAGCCACTTGGAACGTCCTGGTATCTTAATTTTGGTTTTTTTTCCTTTTTTTAGTTTTTCTTTTCCCCCTCTTAGTACTTTATATTGTCCCAAAAGATATAATTACGGTTTTCAATTTTCTTATTCATTATTATTTTTTCTGGCTTTTAAGCCGTTTGGATCATCAATTCATCATTAGATTCTTTTGTTGAAGGCAATCATTAGCTTCAGATGGTAACCATGTAGTACAATCAAATCATCAAAACATGTTACCCTTCACCGGTGCCGTGTGTATAATCACGGAGGAAGATAATTTGGCAGTGATGATCTGACCGTCCGTCGGGAAAGCCAACGGCCGGAAGCACTAGGCGTCGAACACCGGGCGGGAGACAAAGGTTCCATAGCGACTATCCGGGGGCCGTCCATCGCGGGAATCCAACGGCCGCAAAACCCCCTCTCGCCTTCCAAACCACACCGAAGAGCCAAGCATGCGCTCCCCACGTTGGAATCCGCGTCGTCCACGCCTCGCGCCGCCCTTACAAGCGGGCCCCACCCTCTTTCTCTGTGAATGTGAACTCTCCTGCTTTGCTTCCCTACAAGACGAGGCGAGCGACGCGACGCACGCAACCGCCTCCCAAAACCACCGCTGCCATGTCGGGCCCGCGACCCGCGCCCGCCGCCGCCTCCGCGGAGCCGAACCCTAGCGCGGCCCCTCCCGCCCCTCCCCTCCGCCGGCGGCGGCGAGGATGGCGGCCAGGATGCGCGAGGAGGGCGAGCTCTCCTCCGGCGCCGACGACGACGAGGTGAGAGCCACGCCCCAACCCCCGTCTCTGCTCCTCCCGTCCCGTCGCGTCTCGGATCTAGACTCGTTGCTCGCGGCGTTCTGCTTGTCTCGGACTCGTCGGGAAGCAATAGTGGTAGTAGTAGCAGCAGGCCAGCAGCTCGCCTTGGACTCGTCTCGCGTAGGGTTTGTTGAGCTTTGGGATTGGAGTGGTCGGGTGTTCACTTTCTCCGAGTTGTTTTTGCGGTGCGCTTGGTTGTAGTAGGACGGATGGGTGGATTGATGCGCGCTGTTCTGATTGGGGGCGCTTAAATCTAGCAATGGGGTTTTGGGATGAGATGGATGCTCATGAGATCTGACTGAGCCCATCACTTGCCTTTTAGAACGACCTTATGGTTTCAATTCGGGCATGATACGATGTGTCTTTGCGGTTACGGTTTGAGCTGTCATAAGTTCTACTACTACTTAATTGAAGCTGTACGTGCAAATAATTAGTACGAATTATGCGCCTTGTTGCTCTTGCCCATGCCTCTGAGGTTACGGTTTGAGCTGTCATAAGTTATATTGCTTAATTGAAGCGGTATGGGCAAATAATCAGTGTGAATTGCACGCTCCGTTGCTATTGCCAAGTGGATGCGATAGATTTGGGTAGGACAGCACTGCAAATTGATGATGTTGTGGGTATTGTGAAGTTTTTTAGTGTATTTATGTACATATTCGCACATTTATCACCTTTTTGTGTTATGTAGTTTGTACCTATTCATGCATTTATCACCTTTTCATGTAGCTTTGCTGCATTTATTGCTTATATTGTTTATTCAATTGCCGCGAGCAGGCTCTGCAAACTCAGTTGACTGCTCCATCCAATGTTGGGAAATATGCGGAGGCTGCTGCTCAATTGACGTTGGCAACTTTCCCTGGTAAGTGGTAAGGGTAAGATCCGTTACCGTTATTTTTACGTGTTTGCATCATGGTAATTAAGCGTCGCCTAAGCGTCGCTTAAGCGGCTTAGGCGGCGGTAAGCGGCGCGACAAGGCAAGCGTCGGCCTCGCCTTGCCACCATGCCGTATGGCGTCCGCCTTAGGGCTTGAGGCGGCTGCGGCGTCGGTGAGGCGAAGAAATGCGAGGCGGCGGCGATGGCGGGCGCCCTAGACCCGAAAAGGCAAGGATAAAGAGAGGAAGCGGATGAGGGAGGCGGTAGGGAACACATCGGCGGCGGCGGCGACCTCCATCTCGCCACTCCGGTCTCGGCGCGCCTCCATCTCGCAGATCTCGTCTCGGCGTCGGCGGCGGCGCCTCCATCTCGCAGATCCGTCGGCGTCTCGGCGGCGTCTCTTGATCGGCGAGGTAGGCGGGTGGCCATGCTGCGCCCGCGCCACCGTCTCCAGTAGTCGGTGGCGGCGATGGCGTCGCGATAGGGGAAGCGGCGGCGGCGAGGCGACGGAGGCGGAGTGCCGGAGTGGCTACCGGCGAAGAAAGAGAGAGAGGCGTGAGAGAGAGAGAGACGTGACGAAGAAAGAGAGAGGCGGAGCGTTCGACTGGATCTGGGGGCGGTCGACTGGATCTGGCGGCTGGGGCGGCCGGCTAGGGTTAAGAACTTAAGTGTGTGTTGTATTTTTACAGTTTAGTCCTCAGAGGTTTACAAAATTACAATTAAGTCCTTCTAGGTCCTCCTCCTCTTTATATTTCTTCAGATTTCTTTTGATTTAGTCCTCTAGAACTCCGTTTTCTTCGCCTTATGACATATGTAAGGCGTCGCCTCGCCTCACGCCTTACCGCTTAAAAGGTGTGAGGGGGGTGGGTCGCCTTACCTCGCCTTACCGCCTTAATAACCTTGGTTTGCATTACCCACCTTGCACCATTGTTGCATGCTTTGATTATCCTGTTTTTTTCCTTTCCTGAAAGGCTGGCTTCTTACACTGACCCCACTATGTTACCTCTTATTTTTGATTTACCAGGCGGTAATAGCTTGAGTCTCTCAAACGTTCTTCCTCATAAAACAGTTGCTCCAAGTTATAAGACAACCGTGAGGGGGAATCAAGGGCAATTCAAACCTGGCAACAGTCGGAATCTTAACTGGCTGAAGCCTGTACCAAGTGATAACCTTGTGATAACATTCTCTAATGATGATAGTGGGGCTGACTCTGGAAAGTCAAGGCAAGATAGAAGTAGAGATAGGAAAGCCAGCTCGCAAGGTACACATAAAACAGGGATTAATATGGAAACTAAAATTATGAGAGGGGAAACACCTCAACAAAAGTCCCATGCTGCAAAGGTAGGATCAGCAAACTGGCCTTCTATTCCACACACACTCAGAAACTCAGGGGTAGGTAGGGGCTCAGGTGCTACCTTTTCTAGGAGAGAGCCACCTATTCGTCAAGTTACTCCTCTGAAGTCCTCCCAGAAGGATGGAAATGGTGTGGGAGTAAATTCAGCAGATCATAAGTTGGAAAGCTTGCGCCATAAAATCGCTGCTAGAGAAAATGAATTAAGAGTTCAGAAAAGACCCATGTCACCTGGTTTTGTGAAGGATGCAGATTTCTCCGCTGATCAGACAAGGCTGCCCTTGGAGAAGATAGGCTTTGAAGCTTCCAACAGTGGTGGATGTTCACGCCTTAATGGCCCACTTGGACAAGATGGGAGATCAATTAAAAGGATGAAGCCCAATCAACAGTGCTCCAACAACCAAGTTTGCGGTGACTTGGTAACACTGGTACCTACTGGCAGTTCATTGGGGAAAAACAAAGTGCAATCTTCTGAAAGAAGAGGCCACATTGAAAATGGATTTACCATGAACTGCACCGTTAATGAAACAGAGCATGCAGTCACAGCAGAACCGTTGGGTCGAATACAGCATGATGGCGCCACTAAGAACCTTCCATCATCCAAAACTCACCACAGGGTTATACAGGATGGTGGCAACCATGCCACAGTTGAATATCGTGGCAAGCATGCATCACCACCATTTACTAGTGAGCAACCTATGGCTGAAGATACTAGTGCTTTGGTGCCTGTTACTTCTGTCCGAGCTGGGGCCAATGTTGAAAGGTCATCTAATCAAGTCAAGGATCATATGTCTTTTTCTACATGGGATGGGCAACAAGTAATGCCTGTTGATACTTCAACAGTGTCAAACCTGAGGCCACACTTGCAACCTGGAATGGAGGTTGGTTCAGCATTAGTACATGCCATGCTCTTGTCCCATTGCTGTTTCTTATTATGATCTCTTCGAACGTACTAACTAAACTTGAGTGGATTTGGTTCCATTTTAACACTAGTTCCAACGTTAATCAGCAGGAATTTGGCAGGTTTCTGATTAAAAACTGGGAAAGTTTATGAATTCCCCTATTTTTAAAACAATACCATTAAATAATTTGTTACATGAGAGAAGACATTGACAATGAGCCTATAATTTATCATAATCAGGTGGAATCCGAACCAGCCTACTTAATTCTTTTCCTTGCCAGTAAATTTGGAACTGGTGGTAGTTAGCTGGTAGACACTATTTTCCTTACCCTCGTAACTATAACTGAAGAAGAAAGCGATACATTTGTCCCTTTATATATTTTGGATTTTTACCTATAAGAAAGTTAACAAGATTTGTAACTCTTAATGAGTATAGTGCAAAATTGAATTAACCATTATTTTTCTCATTTGTCACACTTAGTTTATTAAAAGTGGTCGATTTTCATTGTTTTATTAGACATATGCCTAAGCAGTTGATGAAGTTCAGCAAATGCTCTTGTCAACCAGTTGGCCATATCCCTTGTTTAAACGTGAGATCTGCAAGATGCAAATATCAAAATACATTTATCTAATTTTACATGGAAGCTTCCATGCCTTTATTTGAAAATTGAACCCATTTTAGTTTCTGCTGCTGTAATTGATTTTATTATTGTCTGAGAATGCTTTGTAACATTTTAAATTTAATTTTGGTTAATGCCCACATGATGAAAATCATAATCTGAATCATGAATTCATGATGCCAACCCATGAGGAGAGTAAATTGTCAATTTGCCCTTTTTATTTTGTCAGAATGCCGATCTCTTGAACCGTAGTGGCCTGATAGGTGTAGGAGGGCAGAACACAACATTGCTCACTCTGCTTGAGATGGAAGAACTCCAAGATAGGGAGTTGGAGGATGCTCAGGAGCATAGACGGAAATGTGAAGTTGAAGAAAGAGAAGCTCTTAGAGCTTATCGCAAAGCACAAAGAGCTTTAATTGAGGCCAACGAAAGATGTGCCATTCTTCGTAGAAAAAGAGAGGTTTGCTCTGCACAAATCCATGGTTTAATTGCAGAGAGTTCTTCTTTGGTGCAGTCTTTAAATATTCAGAATGCTGGACATGGCCCTGTAATGCCATCACTACTTAACTCTCAGATTCGCACAGATTGTCAGATGCCTGAAAATCAGGGTGGTAGGTATAGCAGTCCATACCCAGACGAACCTCCTCAGCAGCTGCTTGACAAGCACGAGGCACGCTCACACTATTGTGATGAGCTTGCTGCTAGCACTGCTGATACAAAATTTATGAGTACAGTCAATGATAACAACACGCCTTCAGATTACATGGAGGACGATCTTCTGTTCCCCTCTAAGCGGGCAAGATCACAATGCACTTCGAATCTGGAGAATCACATAGAAGAAACTATACATGTATATGCGGAGGAAAACAGACAGATTTCTGGTGACAGTGTGCAGGACTATGAGCATTTAGAAGCTTCTTTGAGGTCCAGATTGGTGGAAAGATTTGGTAAGAAACCATATCTGAATAATACTCGAGAAGTCACTGAAGAACTTGCCATTGGGAATGTAGCTGAGGCTGAACATGACAAGCAATCTGCATATGTTGGACTTCAGTTACAGGAAGCAGATGATAATGTTATGACAAATCCTGAAGGTTATATCACATTTCTAAATTCTCCAAGTCATTTCTATTTCTATTTTCTATTATCGCCATATACTCCACTTATGATGACCGACATATGTGTTGAAAGATTGTCATTATATACTGAGAGATCTTGCAGGCATTCAGTTGTTAAATTAAGCAAACATTTACTATCTATGGTCAGGCTCTTCAAAATACCCACACAATATGAATATGCTTGGATACCTTTACAGTAATGCGTTCTGTACAATAATATTGTCAATTTCATCTTTGTGTTGAACTTCTAAGAAAATCAAGTAAGATTTAAGTCCTATAGAATGAAGTTTTTGTTCTTTGGGTGCATCAGTTTTTATGTGCATGAGAATTGGAGGAACTGTTGGGCATATTCTTGAATTTTCACTAAAAGTGTGGCTAACATATTTTGTATTGGCCTTTCCTTCAAAAGATGACATACCTTTCTACACTGTGCGTAGGCTTCTGTGTAATGATGCGTACTGTATTGCGCAGGTACAATGGATCTTGCAAATGATGGTGCTGAAAAGATAGCTGGACTATCTAATTCTAGTAATGCTCTTTCCACGGGCAACTGTGATCCTGAGGACAACATTTCCTCTCTTAGAGAATTATGTGTGCCATCGAGCGTGAATATTCCAATTTGTCCTTCAGCACCACAAAATGCTGCTAGACACATCAAGTGGGTATTTCCTGGCTTTCGTAAGAAGGCTTCAGATTACAAAAATGACCATCTGACCAGTGATGCAGCATCTGAAGCAGCAGGGAGTGTGCCAGATATGATACAGGACCATGTTGAAGAGAACGTTAAGATGGTCTCAACATCTCCAAAGGATAAGGACATGTTGCACAGTGGGATTGATCCCTTCTGGCCCTTCTGCATGTTTGAGCTTCGAGGAAAATGCAATGATGAAGAGTGCCAATGGCAACATGTTGTGCATCATGCTTGGAGAAAGTCAAAGCACACAAAACATGCAACACCCTCTGTTTCAGGTTTGTTTTATCTGCAATCAATATATCCCGTTGATTATTTACTTTCAACGTATATCTGTATGCCTTTCATATACATTGTGCTTGGTGAAGGCTCGACATTAATACCTGGAATAAATTAATGCAGGCCAGATTCCTTATGGTCTCTTTCAGCATATTCTGCCTGTGCCAACATATTGCATTGGTTCAAATCTTATTAGAGCTGATCTAAACTTAATGCAATCGGTGTTGGCTAGCAGTATTTGGCAATATTGGCAAAGGGGGTTTTGCGCTTCCTTTCCTTTACCTTTATCTGTTCAAAGAGTTCTTCCATCAGATGCACCATTCTTACAAGCTGGTGATGGTTCAATTGCAGATTTTGATAGGAACAGACAGCTATTAAATCTTCGAATGTTGGATAGTAGGAAGGTAGAGTCCATTGCATAACAAGTATCATCACATCTGCGGAAGTGGCATATATATCAGTATCTGGTTCTCCACACTGAACTTATTCTTTGAAGTTTGCTTATTTGCCTGTTCTTGTAATTGCATATAGAATATTTTTATTAGCTCTTTTTGGTCCTCACTTGATAGTGCACCCTTTTCTTGCTATTCCCTGCAAAAAGATTGACAATTGGAATGCTTTTGACATTTACTCCCACAGTGGACAAAAATGATTCAATTTGCCATTGATGGTAGCTAAAACTTGATTCAAAAAGATTCTTATTCGCATGCATTTCTTTTCATCGTAGCTAAAACTTGATGACTTGACATTTTTCCTTTGCATGAAATTCTAGTTTCATATTTACTAGTTCATCGCTCTCTGATCTGCTTATAGTTTGATTAGTGCTATTAACTTTTTGTGCTGTAGAATAAGATTGTACATGGATCTGTTGATGTTGAACTGTTCTTAGAGGCAGCACTTGGTTTGTATTGTGGAAAAGTAAACAAACCTGACAGGCTCAAGGTGATCTTCTATGTATTGCTTAGAGACATGTTATGATGACATGGATTAGCTGTTTATACACATTTCAATTTGGGTTAGATTTATTGGCTGTCAGCTTATCTCTAAATATGCGTTCTGCAGGCTCTTTTACTTCTGGCACGTGGCATTGAGGCAGATCCAAGCACAGTTATCCTGTGGGTGTTGTATCTTCATATCTATTATCAAAAGGACGAAGGACTTGGTAAAGATGACATGTTTTCCCATGCGGTACACTATTCATCAATCTTTTGCCATTTAATTCACACCCTGATTGAAATTATCATAGTAGAATGCCTGAGCTACAAATGCTTTTAGTATTTCTTTCGATTAGCTTGCATGTTCTATTCTATCTACTGCGTGGGTTAACCTTACAGATGCAATGCTAAATTGCTAAGCTATTTGTTTGATACGTTCATTTGATACAATTTGTTTGCTCCATATTTAGTTCAAGCCATTTATGATAGGTTATTTGGGCCCTGTCATTCTAATATACTTGAACTGCAGTATTGTCATTGATGGAGTCTGAGCAATGAAAGGCCATTTCCAGTTGGTATTCACTTTGTTGTTAGTTGACGAGAAATAGCTAGATGAGATCAAGGGCAAGTTCTTTTGTTGTCCAGACCAAAACATTGGTACGGTAGATTAGACATGATGTCTATATTTACTCTGCATCCAATCTATGTATGTTTGCTTTAGTTTTGTATCATTTGATACCTAATGTTATGTGGTTTTTAATAAATCTTATACTTTGTTTTCCTTTTAGGTGCAACACAACGTTTACTCCTTTGAACTATGGCTTATGTATATTAACAGTAGGTTGCGCTTTGATGACCGATTGGATGCATACAACGATGCTTTGAGCATGCTCTGCCAAATGACAGCTGACACTGACAAGGAATTGAAAGATAGAAGTGCTTTCATCCTAGATATCTTTTTACAGATGATTTACTTCCTGTGCATGTCTGGAAATGTAGAGAAGGCGATTTCTAGGATTTCTAAGATTCTGCCTACTGCAACTCCTGACTATTCTGGTGACAAGTTGCTCGCTGATGTCATTTCTTGCTTGACCATGTCTGACAGATGCATATTTTGGATTTCCTGCCTATATGTCTCAATTTACAGGAAGCTTCCAGAGGAAATTACTGATCAGCTAGAGTTTGAGAAAGATTTACCTCGTGTGTTAGTATGGCCTCCTATTGAACTTAGGGTAGATAACAGAAGTCAGGTTATAGAACTATTGAAATATGCTGCTGATAAGATGGTTGTGGATATTAATGAGACCGTTAAAAATGGGGATCCATCTTACCTGAGATTGTCACAATTCCTCGCTGTTACCCACACTAGTTGTCTAGCAGCTCTTGAAGGCTTCCAATCTTCTGCTGATATGCTGATGAAGTATATGAAGGTGTACCCAATGCGTCCTCAGATTCTTCTTCGTCAGCTCGGTTAGATAGAAGGTATGGTACATGTCCTGGTCTGAAAGGGTTTGATGAGTTGCTCTTGGATTGGCCTAAAGAGGTGCAAGGAATTCAGTATCTGTGGAATCAATATGCTGAGCATGCTTTGGCAGATAATATCGAGTTAGCTGAGAACATGCTGACTCGCTGGTTTGAAGAATATGGAAAGATGGTGATCTCCAAAGTAGTGCTGCTGTTGGTATGGTAGAAGTCGGCAGTGAAGAGCCTGAACAACCGTCACTTGCTTCTACCCAAGAAGTTGGTTCTGGTCCATCTATATCAGAAGATCAGGTCTATTGGTTGTTAAACCTCTCATTGTACAGGATGCTAGAGAACAACCTACAGGAAGCACAAGTTGCCGTGGACAAGGCATTGAAGCTGGCCCGGGGGGAGTGCTATGAGCATTGTTTAAGGGAACATGCCGCAATTCACACACTGGAGAGAGCATCATCTTCTACAGACACTCAAGCTACCTTCAGTCTTGTCAGTGGTTATCTTGCAGACCATCGGAACATGCCCATGAGGGAACTGCTGTCGCGAAGGTTTATCCAGGATGTTAAGAAGCATAGGCTTAGGCAGTTGATAGATGACACTATAGGTCCAGCTTCTGCAGATTCTTCACTGATCAACTCAGTCCTTGAAGTATGCTATGGCCCGTCTCTCCTTGCAGGGAAATAGGCGAAGTAAAATACATGGTTGATTTTGTTGAATCAGTGATGGAGGTTCTTCCTGCAAACTACCGCCTAGGCCTGGCAGTTGGTAGATTTGTGGCTAAGCATTACACGGGTGCTGACCCTACATCCATGGGCACCAGGTTCTGGGGAAGCTCCGTTCTGATCAACGCCATTTTCTGTGCTGTACCCGTCGCACCAGAATCAGTATGGCTAGAAGGTGCCAATCTCCTGGAGAAACTGCAGGCCGCGGAAACCGTGAAGCGCTTCCACCAGCAGGCAACATCAGTCTACCCCTTCTCCTTCAAGCTGTGGCACGCGTACCTTAACGCCTGCAAGGCCAGCGGAAGCAACACAGAGAGCATCGCCGAAGCCGCAAGGCAACGAGGCATCGAGCTGACTCTTTAACACCTCCCTAGTTTTGCCCCCTTTGATTCGCCAGGTGGAGCTATAGTTAGTGTTGTGTTTACTGGAAAGTGACGTAGATACATGTGATCGGTGACGACATCGTTTTCTTCTTTTAGGCACAGGTTTAGTGACAGACAATGGTCGATAGCATAGTGATACAGCATCTGTTGTTACTGATGGCGAAGGATACAGGCATATGGTTTGCAATTGCATACAACCCCACACTGTGTGGGAAGATTTTTGGCTAACTCGAGAACGATGTTGGAGGCAGATTTGTTGATCCGTTTCAGTTTTAAGCTTTGTTATCCCTGTATGCATAACTGTTGTTTTTCAACCATCGTCATCAATGAATATGAATGAGATTTTTAATTCACCGTTGCAGTGTGTTCTCGTTCGTAGTCTGTCTATTGCCTTTTCAGTGTTAATCGTCATGATCAATGATTTGAATCAGATATTGGGCAAACTGGACCATATTAGTTTTGGATGGATTGGGTACCAATCTGGGTATGTATAGCCGGATCCAAGCGTGTTCTCGTCTAAATTCCATTGGATTACACGCCAGAGAATTGACGCGAAAGCAAAGCTTGGCACATGAAGCAGGCACGATTGCAGCGATAATTAGGGGTGGAAAGGGTGAACTGGTAGAATACGAGTGGGATATTGCGCATAATACGTATTCATTTGGTCTGTAACAGAAAATGGTGAGATTTTCCATATCGGTTTATCAGTAGAGGAGATTTTCGCTGCGTTTTGAGGCGATGTTTTGTTCTTGTTTGTTTGCTTGCATCATGGTGAGTGCTTCCTGGGATTCTCTGCTGGTCTGCGTATCCAAATGCTTGGATGGTTTGCAGTGGGGCGTGAAGGGAAAGCGCACCCAATGTAACGTAGTCTCTGTTTTATACTTTTTTTTTATATCATTGTCACCTGTTGAATTCCACAATTTCTGATGGTTTCTGTTCCAATTGAAATCCATTCACTTTAATTATGGTGGTGATCATTTTGGCTTATTTTTGGTGGTTTATGGCTGAAAAAATACTGTAGCTGACAGATGCTTATTTAACATAATTAAATTTAAAAAATTAAAAAATATAAAAAATATGTTAGCCCATCACAAACAACGCATAAGCGAATACGGCAAAAAGAACCGCAAAAGCTCAAAAAAGCTAAAATTCAAAAAAAGACGAAATTATGAATAGTGAAAAATAAGCCAGAAGCTTAAGCCGAAACGAGCGGGGCCTATATTCTGGGTTCGAGCTATTTTATTTCGTAAACACTTTAGGTTGCTGTAAGCATTTCTTTTTTGGGAATAGTTTGAGACCAAGTGCTATTAGTCCTTTCTTCATTAGGTTTTGAAGAAAGGCGAGGCAAGGAAGGCTCGTCCCCAGGCTTTGGATCTGAAGCTTCCCGTTGGTTAAATGGATGTTCTTCAGGAGATCGAACCAACCTGCAGCTGATCAAAAGGCAGCTGGACCTCGAGCATGGAGAGAGGAGTCGTGCTAATTAAAGCTGTTAGTGTGTGTTTCTCGGCTGAATCAGAAACCGCCTTCGATTCCCCTGGTGGTGGTGGCCCTTAATCGAAGCAGTGCGAAAGTTTGTTTTCTGAGTGAACTTTTTTTTTTCGATTGTACATGCGAGTGCACAACTTAGCACAAGCATGCAAATACGGAGGTCAGAATAAATCTATCACTTCATAAAGTTTTTACTTCAACACATTCGCATATGTATAAAGATAGACATCAAAATTTGAACTCTAGTGGATAGAGTCATACACCCACAATTTCACTACCCCACTAAGCTCGTTGTTGTTCGTTATAACTAGCCTCTTTTAGTGTTATACTCCCTACGTTTATAAATGTATGCCATTTGAGCTTTTAAATTTTGTTCCTAAATACATGTCATTTTTACGACTTCAAAGTGATTTTTTATCATCTTTTCCTTATATATACCCTTCCCTAATGCCTATTTCCAGAATCATTTACTGCTATAGGCTAGAGTAATATACACCATCTAAAAGCAATAAGTGATCTAATAAAAAAAAGACAATTTGTTCTTCTATACATATACCTTAATTACAAGGCTATCCCGTTAGAACCAAATCCAACGGGATAGCTGCCTGGCCGCTCCCTCTCATCACCGCTCCCTGTCCTCCCTCCTAAACGCTCCCCAATTGTTCCCTGCTGCAGCTCCCCCTCCCCCTCTCCCTCTTTTCTTCTCCGCCTCCCCTCGCCTGCTCCACCACCGGCAGTCGGTGGCGATCTCGCCGCCTTGCCACGCCGCCGTCTCCCCCTCCCCCGCCACCACCACCATGCCCAACCTAATATTCACAGCACCATCATCTCATCTATTCCTTCCTCTGCCACCGTCTACCGCCAGGCCACTGTCTCCCTTGCCTCCCTCGACATCTGGGGGCCGTGGTGAACCCGTCGTCACGGCGGCGCTTCGCTAGATCCGGAGCCGAAGGCAACGAATAGGAGGAAGGGGAGACTGCGCTATGTCGTCGGCAAAGGAGGAATGGTATATCGTTCGTAAGTTTTTCTCTATCCTAAATCGTCATCTATTAAGCAACTGAGGGAGTACTAATCATGGACCTCCTGCATGCCATTGATGCATGACGTACAGGCAGGAATGTGCAGGTGCGCGGCAGGGGCGGTGCGGGTGCCGCTCGACGGCGGTGGCGACCACGTCTGCGTGCCGGCGAGGTTGGCGGGGCGGTCTGGCGCGGACCTGCTCATTCCGCCGGCGTTCATGGGGCTCGCCGTCGGTGCCTCCGCCTGCTTAGTCTCGGCGCTCGCCATCGGACGCAGGCAACACGACGAGTACTAGTCGGTTTTTGAACGAGTACTAGTCCTTGGAGGGAGGAAAGGTCGAATTTTTAGTATATTTGACACCGTTTGCAACTGTAATTACAAAAATAGCTATATATCTATTGTATTGATAAAAATAACGTTTTTACTGCCCACCACTGGATGGTAGGTGCTGTCACCACATCATAGGACGATGACTGCCTGCCGCCCCACCACCGAATGACAGCTACCTACCGCCCCATGGCCGGACTGCAGTGATTAAGCCGGCTGATTAGCCAGCTTAATTACATGCCCTATTTTTTTATTATTTGTTTGTATTTTTAAATATAGCAAATGAGCTCAAAAAAATTACAAAATTTTATGTGTAGTTTCCTGACACAACGTACTTGACTATATAATTTTTTGATAATTTTATCCACTTCGAATATTCCTCCAAAATTCGTATGATTTTGATATTTGTAGGAGTTGTTACATATACCAAACGAGCTACAAAAATTACGAAATTTTATGCGAAGCCTCCCGACATAGTCAACCTAATTGTGTAATTTTTTTAGAAATTTTATGTGCTACAAATTTACCATGTTAATTTATGTTAATTTAATTATAAAAGTAGCAATGCTCAGGCATTTTTTGCAGTGCATGATCTCTATTTTTTTGTGAGAATTTCATACATTACGAATATTTGTAGAAGTACATATAATATTACAAAAAACATATCGCACAGGATGTAATATGGATCACCTATCAGAGCAACTGCTATCTCATCGCTGTGTCTACCTCCCTGTGCGTGGCCTTATCTTTCGTTGAGCACGAACATGTCCCGTATGGTACGTCAGCTGGTCCAGAGGTTGTGTCTCGGTTCGGAGGAGGTATGGAGACCGTTCCGTTTGTTGAGTATTCTTCGGATTGGATTGTGGTTTGTCTCCGAATTAGATTGTGTTCGTCTGCTAGTGTGTATTGTGTTCTACCTAAACACAATTTCCTTGATTTTACTACTCTGTCCCAAATGGAAGCTCCTCGTATACAGTTTGGATTGTTGATTTTCCTATTCTATCTCAAATGCCTTTTTTCTACTCTGTTTTGAACAGTGTATACGATTCGGATTGTTTACGATTGTTTTGTAAATTTTTTGCCCTTGATTTTCCTATTCTATCTCAAATGCCTTCTTTTCTACTCTATTCCGAACATGAGCTCCTTGTATACAATTTGGATTGTTTTGTAAAGTTTTTCCCTTGATTTTTCTATTCTATCATGAACGCCTTCTTTTTCCTTGCTAATCTAGTTCCATCTCAACTACTATAATTTGGACCGACATTAATTGACGGTATATATCTTTTTCTTTTCTCTGATTAATGTGGTAATTTATACCCCTTGAGAGCGAACGGAATAGCTTCTTTAACTTCTGCTTTAATAATATAATAGATGTAATGATATAATTTCGTATAGTCAATCTAAACAATTTTAAATATATTTTAAATTATATTTTAGAAAGTTTAACGGCACATATCTTAAAAAGTCGAGTAAAAAGGACCGGATGGAGTACATACTAGGTACGACCACCCAACTCATCAGCTCCTAGTACTTACAAGAACAAAAAAGAGTGCGCTTCTCTAACGGAGGGCCTCTTCCTTATCCTGTCAAGCTCTTCTGCAACTTCTCTCATGGAGGGCCTCTTCTCACCAGACATCTCTAGGCACTGCTTTGCGAGCTTTGCGACCTGCTCAAGGGTCTCAACCCTCACCTCACTCTTTACCTGTGCATCCAGCAACTCGTCAAGCCTGTCGTCCCTTACAGCGAGGAGGAAATGCGCGGCGAGGCTCTTCTCCTCCTCGGGCGCCAGGAGATTCAGCGCCTTCCTACACGTGAGCAGCTCCAGGAGAACAACGCCGAAGCTGTAAACGTCGCTCTTGTCCGTCAGCCTGCAGGTTTGCATGTACTCTGGGTCGAGGTAGCCACACGTCCCTTGGACGAACGTCACGAAGTGCGCTTCGTCCGTTGGCGCCAACGCCGAGGCACCAAAGTCGGAGACCTTCGCGGTGTAATTCTCATCGAGCAGTATGTTGGGCGATTTCACGTCGCCGTGGATGATCGGCGGCGAAGCCATGGAATGCAGGTAGGCGAGCGCTTCGGCGGCCTCGTGGGCGATCTTCAGACGGATCGTGAACGGGATGCGAGAGCCTTGGTCCTTGCCATGGATAAGCTGGTACAAGGTGCCATTTGGGATGAACTGGTACACCAGCATGGGGACCTCCACCTCAAGGCAGCATCCATAGAGCTTGACGATGTTCTTGTGGTTAATTTGGGACAAGATGAGCATCTCCTTCCCAAACTCCTTCTGCTGCCTCTCGTTGACCAGCTTGCACTTCTTTATCGCCACCACTCGCCTGTCCCTCAGGGTGCCCTTGTACACGGTGCCATTGCCTCCCTTTCCAAGCACATGTCGCTCGTCAAACATGTTGGTCGATTCTTCCAGCTCTTCTTTGGTGAACAATGAGAAGGATAGCCCCTGCTTTGACTTCATTTCCTCGAATAACAAGAGGCCACCGTGTTGCTTGAAGTGCCTTGTTTTGATGGTGGCGAGCCTTCTCTTTTCTTGGATTGTGTAGGTGCAAGACATGCCAACTGCCAGCACAACTACACCAATGCTAACACCTGCAGGAAGAGGTTGATCAGGGAAAAAAAATTACACATCAGATGGAAAAGAAATTGATCCTAGATCAGCCTTAGATGATGTTGGATGCAAGATGGGGAATTACAGAAGATAAAAAAAAACACCAGAGGAGACGAGAGATCATCTTTATATATACTCATGTAAACACGAACGAAACGAAGACATGGGGATGGCGTACCGACTGCGACTTGCCATGGAAGCACAGATTTCTGTGTTTTAGAAGAACTGGGCTCAGATTTCTTTGCCTCGCATGTACCATTATAACCATTGGCTGTTGCATTCGCAGGGCATGAGCACTGGAATCCCCCAACGATGTTGATACAGGTGCCACGAACAGGGCATGGGTATGCCACCCCTTCTTCCTCGCACTCGTTAATATCTGCAAAGGCAAAAAAAAAAAAGCATCAATCGCATGGGCATATATAATATGGAGGGAAGGGGTACTTCCCTCAAAATTTCAAGCAGCAGTAAGCTTTTCTTTCTGCTTTGGTACTGTAGCTGCTATTGAAAAGCAATTTTGTTGCCCTATTTTTGGATAAAATATTTATCTGAAAATATTTTAAAAAATCCATAATAGCACAGCTCTTACTAAAATTGGTTAGGACTCCTGCAAGTAACTAGATTTCACAGCATATGTTAGACCTTGTGGCTAGGTCTAGAATATTTATGATAATAAATAATTGACAATATTGCTTATTGATGTTATTTGAGATATATGGCGTGTGTGGATTTATGTCAGTTAAGTTGGAAAGAACTTATGCTAAGAAAAGATGTTGCTTTGGTGTTTACATGTGCAAGGTCACTTGGAGAAGATCGTGGTCTACAACGAGAATTGGGAGATGGCTTGGTGTAAAGTCATAGTCCAGAGAGTCAAGGATGCTGGAGGAGACGGTCATGCTCGAGTTAGGGTGCGTGAAGATTAAAGATGGATGATACGTGTTGGAGCTATAGAGGTGCGGTCCGGAGGCTATGACACGTGAAATTTGGAGTGTCCAATTGGGTAGTGTGACAAAAGTTAAAAAATCCGTGTTACGTAAGGGTTCTAGTCCCTTATTTATTGAAATTGGATAAGAACTCATGGTCTTATGGATAAAATCATGGTTTGAACCCTAAACTATAAATAGAGATGTGGTTAAGCGCTAATCCTAAGACTGATAGATACAATTTCGTACTAGGATTTAAGGGAGTCTTATAGGGCACTTTGTAACCATAAATACGATGATTCAGAAATAAAAATAGAACTATACATAAGAAAAAGCGGGGGCGCATCTCGTCCCTTGATGTGTTCCAAGGCCATCGCCGACCTCGTTTTCTTTCCTCAAATCACATGCATTTCCTTGACTGTTGCGCCTGCCCGAGCAGAGAGCCAGGTGAGCGCATCATATAGGCCGGGCGTTATCACACGTACAGGAACCAGACGTCACTAGGCGAGTCACATCGGCATGTCACGTCGTTGCTCCTTTGCATGAAGAAGCTAGTAGAGAAGGCATCACATGGAGAGGGAGCACCCGGCCGACGATGATGTCTTTTTATTTTTGTTTCTATTTTTATTGTGTTGGCAGGTTGAACAATTAGCAGATAGTAGATTTAAAGAAAAAGTTTTCATTATGGATTACAATTATTCATTTTCTCCGATTGCCATCAACGATCCTATAACACACAACCACAACTTTCTTCAAACAGGAAGGATCGGAGGGGATGAGACGGGTTGGTGCCGACAAAGTAGTATGGGGTAATAGGGTGGGTAGGAAGACGGTAGCATGGAGGATAAGGCTAGGGCGGCAACTAGCGCCTGAACATTTGAGGGAAGCAAACCATTGGATGCGTCAGCACAACATCTGAAATAACTCTCGAGGCAAATTGGATTAACATGCACAACAAATAAGGTGTGACCCCAAGAGATAAATTTGAAAAGAAAAACACTCAGTCCCTCAACAAAATACACGAAAACATGCCGAACTTGCTCGGTATATGAAGTTGCACTTAAAACTAGTGAAAACAGCTCCAAACAAACAAATCTACGGTGTTACGAAAAGTGCAACATTTTGGATAGTGTAGGTAACAATTTGGAACAGCATTCAAAACAAAATGGAATGAACTTACCCCAAAGAAATCCAAAACAATGTTCCCCTAGGCGTCAGCCTCTCGCCTTGGACGCCTAGCCGATTTTGGCCGCCTAGGCGCCTGCCTAGCCTGATTAGGCGCTAGGCGCCGGTCTACCGTCCGACTAGCGCCTAACGCCTAAAGGAACACTAATCCAAAATGAAATTGATGCTGCAACATCTAAAAGAGTCAGGATCAACATTTATAAGAAAAGGATCCATAAAACATTTTGGAGCCAAGTGTATCTGTTCAAAGAATTGCTCTTGCAACATGTAAAAAAAACATTTGCAACATCTAAAGATACTTGTTGCTGCATCTCTCACAGCTTGAAATCCGAAAGAGGAGGAAACATCTAGAAATAACGGTCGGAGGGCAAGGAGCTACCAAAAGGCTAGGATTAGGATGTTGATTAGGATGTTGATACAGGATTAGGATTAGGATGTTGATCTAGAAATTGCTCTTGCAACATGTAAAAAACATTTGCAACATCTGAAAATACTTGTTGCTGCATCTCTCACAGCTTGAAATTCGAAAGAGGAGAAAACATCTAGAAATAACGGTCGTAGGGCAAGGAGCTGCCAAAAGGCTAGGAGTAGGAGGTGGCCCTTCTCTTTCCTCTCCACTCCCCTATACTATCCCATCTCTCATTGCCTCATCCTTTCCCCAAAATGGAGCATCACCACATTCATATGCATCAATGTTGGAGATGGAGGAGCCATGGATGAGGGGGAGCATCAGCCATAGAGAAGTTGCCAGGGGAGGAAAAAGAGGGGAGATGTGAGCAGAAGGTGCGAGACGAGTGGGAGGTGGGGAAGGGCAAATTCATGGGATCTGGAGGGTTAATTGGGAAGGTGATTTGAGAAGTGGAACTACAAAATTTACAAATGTTCCCAATGGTTATTATTATCGCACTCCTTTTGTTTGTTTCTCATATAGTCAACAGTGTTCCAGTGTAATTCAAATCTTTCATGGCTGTAAGGATAAATCGCCGACAACAAAATTGCCGACAAGTGGTGGCCGACAAGACAATGAGTACTTGAAAAATTGTTACAACTGGGATATCACCGTCGAAAATATACTAATAACGGTCAGAAAATGTTATCAGTATAGTTGAATGTTGGAAGCTGGCCTGTGGCCAACTGATGGTTAGGTTTGTAGTTGTACACTTAGCCTACCAGCTTTTAAGTTCCACACTCAACGCTGATGTTCATTGAATTTAGGAGTACGTATATGCACGTGCATTCAGTAGGAATTTAGGAGTACACACATGGATATCTCCGATAAATTACGCGTACGTATATATGTGCATAGATGGTATGAGTGTGGTGTGTGTTGAATAGCAGTAGCGGCTCTAGTGGAGGAGAGGACTCAGAGGAGTGGGAGCCGTCCGTTGGTCTTGACCAAGATAGCTGGAGGAGAAATTTTAGCGGTACTGTAGTGGGTGGTCCATGTAACCTAGGTAATTATAAGATTATATAACTGTGCAACACACCAAGTCCAAGTTTCATGGATGAAAACGATCAACTGACCTTGGCAGCCACCGATGACGTACGGATTTCCTTGGTACCCTGTGGAGCAGTTGCACAGGTAGCCGGGGCCGTTCCTGGAGTCGACGCACTCGCTGTTGGCGCTGACGCAGGCGTACGCCGTCCTGTTCTGCTGCGCCTCCCGGCACGTCCGGTTGCCCACCACCCAGTCCAGCACCAGCGGCACCTTCCCGCCGGTGGCGCCCATGAACCCGCCGGTGGTCACGTACGTCGTCCGGAACTCGAACGCCGCCGCCTCGACCAGCACAGCGTAGCTGCACGGGCTGAAGAGCCCGGCGACGCCGGAGTTGTTGTAGCCGTCGAAGAAGGCCACGTCGAAGGAGTTGATCCCCGGGGGGATCCGCGCCTGGCAGCAGCCGGCGCCGTCGCACGAGCCGTTGGCCAGCGACGCCGCGCCTCCCGGGCACACGGCGCGGCACCCGACCACGTACCGGTTCTCGACGACGCCGTCCGTCGACCAGATGTACGCGAGCGTGTTGCACCCGACGACGGTGAGCTTGTTGTCGGCGTCGGAGACGCGGAACGCCGTCGAGCCGTACGACAAGGTGGCCTGCTCGCCCATGGACTGGGACGTGCCGTCGTAGCACCACGAGCTGATCGGGCTGCGGACGCGCATCTTCCCGCGGCGCACGTCGATGTCGAGCACCTCGGAGCTGTCGACCATGGGCCGCTCGACGCCGTCGCTGGTGCGGTTGCTGCAGCTGGTGACCTCGAAGGCTCCGTCCCCCGTGTCGAGGTAGCAGCCGCGGCCCATGCCGAACGGGTACGGGATGTCCACGCCGCCGCACCGCCGCCGGCACGCCGCGGCCGCCGGCTGCCACGCTGTCGACACGAGTAGAGTAGTAATCAGTGGAAGCAGCATCTGCATCTGCTTGTGCGTAGCCATTGCCATTTGCTTTGCGCTCAAGCCGGTGGCTGTTCTCGTTCCTCGACGGTGGTAACTCTTCTACAATATATATATATATATATATATATATATATATATATATATATATATATATATATATATATATATATATATATATATATATATATATATATACAGAGGAGGGAAAAGATTCGTACAAGCCACTTGAAAGATTGGCGTTTTCGAACATGCATGCCACTGTAAAGCCACACCTCCCGGTTTCTTTTCTCCCCCAATTTGACGCACGTTTAAAACCAAAATTCCTCGCGGAGTTGATTAATCCACCGCACCAATCACACGGCAACTGACTGAGCTACCTACTAACCACGCTTTAGTGCTGATCTTTCACAATAATCAAGTGGCCATGCATCTAATCGAGCCATCGATCGAGGAGGTGGTTGGTGAGCATGTGCGAGCCTCGAAGGAGGAAATCAGCGATCGACCACGATGATCCTTGATCATGATTGCGCGCATCCGCTGCTAGCTCCAAAGCTACCGGTTTTCACACTCCTTTCCTCCCCTTTTCGGAGGTAAAGCTGCATCGGCCAGCAACTAAGGGACCGGCCACGGATAGAGAATGAAATATTGCTGACATTTTGTTGCTGCTGGGGTTAGCGAGATCATGGTGATGGATGGGGAGTTTAGCAGTTTGGCAGGCCCGTACCACAAGCATGTGCGACCCACCACTCATTTTTTTTTATATAGGTGTGTGATTTATGTTAGTTAATTGTACTAAAGTGATCTGAATTGCTGTTCAGATTTGAGAGAATCGATACAGAACAGCATTGAGAGGGAACAAATTCCAGCCAGCTGTCATATGATCATTACTAATTCATATACTTTCATAAGTAACTAGCATTATACATTCTTCAACACTTTAAAGTAACTAGCAAAAAGTAACTAGTAATAGGGACAATGATCTTGGGGTATCATTTTACTTGCATAAGTAACTAGCAATATATACTTTCTTTATATACTTTAAAGTCATTATATAAAAAGTCAGTATATCACATGTACAAACAACATGATGCACGAGTTTACTTTTAGTTTTAGCACAGGCCCCCCCAAAATCTTAGGTACGCCCTGATTCCCTGCACCATACAATGCAAGATTATTGAAAAGAGGCACTTTTGGTTTTTATAAGCTGGTTATATACCCACGTGATGAGCAGGTAGCTATCTGTATGCAAGAATATATGCATGCAAAAAAAGGGAAATGAAACGTACACACCAACAACCATACGTCACTTTATCATATGGTTTGACCCGGCCAGGCATTTCCACCATTTTTTTTTTGGAAAAAATCATAAACAACCATAGGTCTCATGCTTTTTCAATTTGCCCCCATATTTAACTATCGTTTACTTTGCCCTCGTAAGGAAAGTTGGCGTGTAAATAATCTTCAGGTCACACGTTATTAATATTTCTCATGGTTTACATTATCTCTGACAATTGTTTTAATAGTGTAAATACTTGTTTCAATATTTTTAATATTTATTTCAATGATTTATACTTGCAATACATCATTTTATTACTAATACTTCAATGATGATATCGTATATTACAAATGCTAAAATTACTCAAATCATTTAAACAAGCATTGATATCATTTAAATAAGTATTAAAATCATTAAAGCAAGTGCTAACGATAATTAAAACAAAAAAAAATAGCGCGGACATGCAACCTGTGGGACATTGGGCATGTTCTTTTCCTTCGAAGCTGGCGACTTTTGGCTTTTGCTACAGTACCTAATTTTCAAACGGAGTATTTTCTCAAGACGGGGTCTACAAGTTAAACGATCTACACGTTAAAAGCCCAACATATGTACCAGTCAAAATCGCAAGTGAGTATCTGTCTCTCCGTAATATGTACCGTAAACAGCCAAAATTCAAAAATTTCAGTCAAAAGCCATAAACCACAGCCGCACCTAAACATTCCCATTTGCAAGTCAACTTAACTTATGAAGGGCAAAATAAACAAAAATGAGATATATGAGGCAAATTAAAAAGACAGACGACTTATAGGGATATTTATGGATTTTCCCCTTTTATACAATAGTTTCTCTTTTAAAGTTGTCTCTAAAACTTCTATCTCACCTAAAGACAGCACTAGAGATAATCTCTCTAACAGTAAATCATTCATCTTATTATTTTATACTAATTTTATTACAACTTCTTGTCTCACACTATCTCACTATTTGCGTTGGTTTATGAGCTCAAGTCGTCTCTTGCATAAGAGACAGTAAATTATCTCTCCTTACCTCCTCTCTCTCCTCCACATAGGATTTTACTCATTTAATATAACTAAGAGACAACTGAGATGACACTATTGTAGATGCCTTTACTTTGCTATATTTATCTATAGTCCACCATGCACGTAGATAAGGAAGCACTAAATCTAACAAATATTTAATGAGAAATAATCATAAGTACACCTATTAAATGACATACCAAAACCACTAAATCTCTTTCAAAGCATTTAAGTATGAGTAGAGAGGAAAAATTATAATAACTACGCTTTAGATTTCTACTCTCTCCATCCAAGTTTATAGGCCGTATTTTTTGAATGGTTTTGTCTATAAATATTAGGCGTATTTCATATTCCAATGCAAAAATACTATGATGTTCTCTTTATACCTCTAATAAATATACAGCTTTGCTTGCTATTCTCTACATACATGCATTAAATATAGTGCTTAGAGATAATAATTAGAGCTAATATAGTTATTTTCACTATCTTCTTGATATATATGTCAAGAGAAAATATGTTTTATAAACTTATATGAAGCGAGTATAATGGACAAATATATTGAAATGATTACTTCTGATGCTATGGACAAATATAATAAAACGAGAGAGTAATTAGGACCACATGACGACCATGTTAATGTAAATGATCTTCTGGTAATATACTCAAGATTAATGTACACGTGGCAAACTCTTATTGGCCCAAAGTAGTTTGATTACAGTATATAGTAGGCTCTTCGCAGCCGGATCCCCTGAATATGTAAGCATACACGCCCAATGATTTAGTGCCACGTGTTCCACTAGTAGGGGATCAACCGCTTGAGCAGGCAGCGTCAGTTTCGCTTAATTTCTTTCGTAGTAATGAAGCTGGTGTGCATGTATGTGAATGAATGATCAAGCCCCTGCAAGATGAGATTGCAACATCAGTGCACCTGGCTTGCCGCACTTCTTTCCTCCCATTGTGTTGAGCACAAGTAGCAGTGAAGCCCGGCGAAGGAAAACGTCGAGCGATCGATCAATGGACTCTGCAATGCCTGTACAGCGATGTCTGAAGGTTAACGGCACTAAAGGAATAGGGGGAAAAGATCTCGTTCATGGAGAATTGGTGGTTTCACAGTGAAAATGCACTGTTGTTTTGACCATGCGAACGATCATTAGAGCCGCACACGAGGCAGATTCTTAACGCCGGCGAAGCTGAATCGACCATGGTCGGTCGGTCGGTGTTTGGAATCGACCATGGGAGGCGGCGTTCCCATACCGTGCCTTTCCCTCACCCACTCCTCCTCTTCCTCATCCATCCCTCCCTCTCCTTCCTCTCAGTTTGAGGAGCAGAGCATGTCGCCGCCATAGTCACCGAGCTCCGCGGTCCTCCAACTCTGTAACCCGTGAACCGATCCAAAATTCGTTCGCGTTCCACCCCTTCGACGCTCTTTCACCTCTGGTAACTGCGCCCTTCAAGTTTCAGCAGAGCGGAGCCGAGCTTCGCCCTGCCGTCGCCCAACAAGACCGCCCCGCGGCCGATCTCCTCCATCGGTAAGCCTCCCCTCAATTCCCTAAAGCCTTAGAATCCTCAACTTCCCAGAAAGCTCATGCGCCCGTCAATTGCAGCTTCCCGCCGCCGTTGAGCCATCGCCGCGGTCCTCCATTGTCGCCGCCGCTGTCCGCTGTCGCAGCCACTTTCTGGTGAGACTCTGGCAACGCCGCCACCTTCATCGAACACCACTCCCTCCCCTCGTTCCATTTTCTGGGTCGCCGCCGCCTCGATGGCCGCCGCTCGCGCACCGGCGAGTTCCACAGAGGCTGCATCTCCTGCTCTTTTGCTTCTCGTTGTGTTGATTCCCCTCATGTCTTAGCTGGATGATGTGGCATCCAACTTATGACAACCGCCTACTATAAGCTGCAAGGAATGTGATTTGTATAGTTGTGATATTTTCTGTAAATATTAAACTAGGCTAAGAGTTGAGGGACCGAAAATATAATATTTTTTCTATAATATATTACCATGGCATGGCGCCATATATTGGCGACCAGCTAATTCGTGGTTCGTGCAGATGGGCCATCCTAGTATATCACTAGCCACGTAAGCGCGGCGCGACGCCGCGTTAGCCACCATATGGACCGAAGTAAAAAAGACGATAATTCGTGAGGCGTTTCTTAAAAAAAATAGAGGACGTATGCGTAATTTCGGAGAAACCAAAGGGTTTTTTCGCAAAAAAGCAGGGACCCGCAAGGACCTGCATGTAACTAAACAAGGACCTATACATAATTTTGAAAATCGCGGGCTGCTATCGGTGAAGTGGAGGGTGTTTTTTAGAAAAAAAAACCTGGCAGGGACCTGTTTGCGAGAAACAGGGATCTGTTTGCGAGGACAGAGGACCTCTATGCAATTTCGCAAAGTGCAGGGACTTTATCGTAAAAATGGTGACATGGCCACACTGAGAAGCCGGGAACCCCGGGTGTAATATAGTGATTATTATTTGTGCTACAAACTCTGATGGAGAGCCGCGTGCCAATCCGCAGCGAAGGCGTTTTCGACGCTGGGAAGCGGATTGTGAATCAGGAACGTCACAATGTAGATGATGACTTGTCGATCGACGACGGGAGCAAGGAGCAAGAACGCGACGGACGAGATGACGAGCGCAGCCACCATCAAGACGAGCATGGCCTGCAGCGTACTGCTTGGGCTCAGGAAGAAGACGGCGGCGATGGCGCCTCACTGCCACACCTTCAGTTGAGCAAAAGCCGCCTCCTGCGATATTTGTCGTTTCGTCGGACAGTTTGCGCATCGAATCACTGAAGAAGAAAGAGCAGATTTGTCTTGACAGACTGGACAGATTCCAGTAGTTTAACCACTGGACTTTACGCAATTGTGTCCTTATTGACATTGACAGAAAGAAATCTCTGTAAGTCTCGGGTGGAACTGGGGCTCGGGCTGGATAGGCTATAGCATGAGGCCCAGCAATACTACTAGTACTACTCATTTTAGTACTCTCTATAAAATACCTAGAATAGCAGCCCAGCTCGAGGCCTAAGAAATTGTTAGCCCGGCAGCCCAATGGGAGCAGATGGCAACCCAACTATCCAAGGCCCAACACAGCCGACAACCCATCACCAAGTCATCTGGAAGAAGTGGGAAACCCTAATCCCCAAATCCAATTAAAGTTGAGCCCCAGCCGGCCAGCCCCCTGCCGCCCAGACACCCAGTGCCCCAGCCCCCGATCCATTCCGTGTGACGGCGACGCGACCACGCCCCCACCGCCGCCCACCGCCCTCGCCCCTCGGTCCCTACACGATGACGCTGCGTTCCGTCGGCCATTGCCCTCAGCCCCTTGCTGACCTGCGCCTCCAGCTCCGGCTCCGCACGCCCTCACCTGCACAACCCATACAGGCAAGACCTCAGCGGCTTAGCCCGAAATCCAATCAAGAAGGAGAAGGAGGAACCCTAAAATCTAAATCCAATCGAGTAGCGACCCCACTCGACAACCGCGCCCCATCGTCGGCCGCCGCCGCACGCACCGTCGTCCGGTGGTCCGTGGTCGTTGCCCTCGCCTCACTCGACGGACTGCGCCTCGACCTCCGCCGGGTCACCAGGTGGGTGCCCTCGCCGACGTCGCCATCGTCGCCGAGTAGCCAAGCAGAGAGCCGAGCAGAGAGGAGAGAGCCTAGGCTGCCGAGTAGAGGGCCGAGGCGTCGAGCGAAAATGCGAAAGCTGGAGGTGCCGAGGTGGAATGCGGAATGGCCGAGGCGCCAAGCAACGGAGCAGGTAAGTGGTAAGATTAAGAAGAGGATAAGGATGACTGGTGCCTCGTGGATGAGCTGATGAGGAATATTTAGCAGTAGAACTGTAGAAATTATTTTTACGTTTTCAAGCCTTCAAGGGGTCGTGGTGGTCGAATGGTAACTTACTATGAGCATTTCTATCATGAAATATTTATTGTGGTGCATGATCAAATTATTGTTGAGTTGAATAATCGCTTTGCAGAAAAATCTACTAAGTTATTAAGGCGCGTACTTATCTTGATCCCAAAAATTCATTTGCCAATTTCGATGAGGACAAATTAATTGAACTTGCTAAAATATATGATGCTGACTTCTCTCAATATGACTGTGTAGTTCTTAAGGATCAACTTCACCCATTTATTGTTGATGCAATAGGTGGTCTATCTTTTGTAAATCGTATCGATCTTACAAATCTTGCTGTGAAGATGGTTGAGACTGACAGACATACAGTTTTTTTATTGGTATATCGTCTCATTGAATTACTGAGTTCAGTTTTGTCATATCAATGGAACAATATGCGGTGAGTTTTACTACAAAGGAAACCAGGCACTCTCCAAAAACCCACAAGGCCATAAATGCACAGAACTATGGCAAAACGTTCTCATTTCCATCAAAACTGAAGAAGTACACAAGAAAACGACAGTACATTTTGGAAAACACTAATACATTCACATTGCCCTGAACATTTTTTGCCCTCAACACTAATACAAACACTAATCCGATTTCATTTATTTGAAACCACCAAAGCTAAAAGCTTACAGCAACCTTATAGCTATTATAGCATCATCTAAGGAACGACATAGGCCCATCACATTCTTGTTTGCGCCCTCTCCTTCCTTCTACACCTTCTAGTCTTCCTTCAGCATCACCAGATTAAACATGCAGCATTCACATGACCACAGTTCGCTCTCAGTGGGCAATTGATTTCTGAAACATGTAGCATGGCGTGTTTTCCAGATTACCCTGATGACCGCATCTCACGTTGCCTTGGATATAGTCACATTGCCATGAGAATACCACATTCTGAGTATCAATAACAAGAAACAATTTAAAGGAACTAAAAATCACTCAGTTTTGATTCATTACAACAAGAAAAACATGGGCTCCTTCAACATGCTATGCTGCTGTTACTTCCTTCACAAAATTCAATTCATGGCTGCAACCAAATGTCATAGCTGTTTGAACCATGAAAAGCATCTCTATTAGCACTGGAATTTCATACAACATGATGCACAAGCTCACAAATTTTCACAAGTTCACAAATTCCAGAAATCATTCACAAATGTCACAAATTACTTAATCCACCAGGAGGGGGAGAGCGGCGGCGGTCGCTGGCGAGGACGGGCGCCGCGAACCGACGAGGTTGGGAGGGAAACCAGCCGCGGGCGAGGACGGGTGCGGCAACCCAGCAAGGTCAAGAACGAGACTGTGTCCACCGCCTGGGTTAACCCTAGGTCGTGAGCTTGAACACGTCGTGGTGGAGAGACAGCACCGCAGCCGGGAGGGGGAAGGAGGGCCGCACTAGGGGGAGGGCGGCCGCCGGATGCGGATTGGATGGCGGCGCCGAGAGGCATGGAGGGCGGTGGCTAGGTGTGGGTGGCGACCCAACCCAACAAGAGAAAGAAAGCGAGCAAGACGAGAGAGAGACGGCCGGTCGGTTCTAGGAGGAATTTTCACAGAAAAAGTTGAACACACGGGCGGTTTGATGTAAAAGAGTTTAAGTAGGGTGAGGATTTTCACCTGCCTTGATCCGAGCCGCAAGGGCTGAATCCAACGTCCCTGCTTCGAGTTAACATCTTATCACCAAAATAGGCTTTAGAACTAAATATATTACGTAAAACATGAGCACACCTGCAATACTATATAGATATAAATATTTAGATCCATACTAATGGTTATTTCTATAAAAGCTCTTCACTTCTACTAGGTAGATAAGTAACTTAGTAATCTTATCCAATATATATGACTTCAACAACAGGGCTCACTCCTTTACTGTAACCAAATTGTGGGGCCATCTTGATGTCATCATCCATCTTCCAGCGTGCCTCCGGGCGTACTAATCCCACACAGTAGACGGCAGTAGAGGGCCGGAGAGGCTGCCGTATGCATTATCCTTCCCTTCATCAAAGCCCAGTCCAATTTCCATCCATATCTGATCCATGGGATATCCATCCATGTCAGCAGGGTTGCCCTTCTGGATGCTTGTGATGCAGCTACTACCGCCGCCATGAAGCTCCTGTTCGTCTATTCCAACGATCGATGGCGCCTCTGGATGGCAGGATTGGTACGTCAGTGAAGACGAGGACGACGAGGGTGACGTGTTCCTCTTCCTCTCCTGTGCTTTCTTCCTCATGTGTGTCCTCCAGTAGTTCTTGATCTCGTTGTCAGTACGCCCTGGCAGGCGCCGTGCTATCCTCGACCACCTATTGAAGAGAAACAGGCCACCAAGCTTATCGTTCATAATAGCAGAGAAATCTACCACTATATATGTTCTTTAGTTTTTCTTTTGAATCAAACCTGTTTCCCCACCGAGCATGGAGGTCGAGGATGAGGCGCTCTTCGTGGGGAGACATGCGCCCATGCTTGAGGCCAGGGTGGAGGTAGTTGACCCACCGGAGGCGGCAGCCCTTGCCCGTGCGGTTGAGGCCTGCGTGGAGATCACAGGGGGGGTGAAGCAAGAAGAGAGTCGGTTAGAGAAGGTGGCATTTCTTGCTGCGACTCTGCGCGAAGGACTTTGATATAGCTACCTAATTTCTGGATCCCCACCCCTCAAACCTGATACTTTGGCAATGAAATCCCAGCGACGTTCACCGAACAAACGGACGGTGCATACCAGTTGCAGGTCCTCGTGCTCTGTCCATGGCCCTTTGCGTGGCTCTTCTCTCACTGTCACCATACCGATCGACCCTGCGATATGATGACAGTGCCTGCCCTAACGCTGTTCGCTCCTACCTTGTATCGGCTGGGAGCCGGTCTTCTTGCTCTTCTTCCTTTGCGTGCTTGTGGGCTCCAGTTTCAGGATGAGATCCTTGATGAACTCCAGTCTGTTTGGAAGAAGAAGAAGAAGAAGAAAACTAGTAGCCAGGGAGAGGAGGAAGGTAGGCACTTAATTTGTCTTAGTTGCTAATGGTTTGATGGCTTTTGCCTCATTTATAGGCAAGAGAGAGGGAGCTCTTGGGGGTCATGTGATGTGGTGGGTGTGATTTGGAGCTGCCCTAAAGATCCTATATTCCACCAATTGGGTTGTCCTCAGATTCTAACTAATAAAAGTGGCTTTTTAATTGGCTCATGCTGCACATACTATATATATATATATATCGCAACTTCTTAGGTGTGCATGTTAGGATATCCACTTAATTTCTTGGTGTATGGATTCATTGGTGCGTGCTCACAGTACGTATTTGCCTGCTTTGTGCTTACAAATTACGTACACATTGATGCTGACGCAGATATCATACAAGTAGTTTTTTGTTAGTACTGGACGTGTTTCAAATCCTTGAACTTTATATTTCTTTGTTCATAACTCTTACCTGAAACTTCTTACTTCTTAGCTTTGGTCACGCCTTCTAGAAAAATTACTCTTCAATTTAGTTGAATATATATAGGATGTTCGCCAGTATTCATTATTGTCTAACTATTTTCATGTGTTAATATGAAAACAAAATCACGCGGTAACCGGCTAGCTACCACTGGCTACCAGCCTACCACTAATTCCAAACTGGACTGGTATACAAAATACCGGCCAGTTTAAATAATAAAATGTCTGCTCGCTGGGGATAGCTAGTTGTTAAACTTTAAAATTTCAAACACAAACGTTGTTTTTGCACAAACGAATCACCAAGTATTTACTGGTTCGTGCCAGTACTGGCTGGAAACCCCCTATCAGGCTACTAGCCAGAACAGTTTACTTTTTTTTAATTTTAGACCTTTAACTTTATGTTTGTACAAGATATAGGGCTTGTTCTTCACAGCTTTTGGCTTTTGACTTTTCTACAGTAACTAGTTTTTAAACAGAATATATTTTTAAGATAAGGTCTACTAGTTAATTGTAGTATACACTGTAGCGACTTTATTTATATTGGTAAAAATCACACGTGAGTTTCTGTTATTCTGCAATCTCTCTCACAAACAGTCCAAAAATCACAAACCATAGTCAAAAGTCATAAACCGCAGTAAAAAATAATAGGCCCATATACCTGTCTTGTAATAATACGATGATTCTGAAGGTATAGACAGATGCTTTCTTGTTTCCTTTACTTCTTTGATGGGATTCTTTTTTTTTTTGTTTCTCGAGAAAGAAAAGTTGCTGTGCTTATCAACTTTTTGGTGCTTTGATAGACCACCATCCATAGTATAACTATAAGTAGTATATTCTTTTTTGGTGACCAATCAGATGAATTATAGACATATAATTAAACTGGATAGATATCTATCGGTGTTTTAATACCAATCTTACGTATGATTTGTTTGGATTCAGGGCAACTCTTATTTCTAATATCTAGTAATGCAGAAGGAAAACACAGGAATTTTATACAGGTTCGGGTTTTCTCCTGTGAGAATAATAACCATACGTCTTGTGTTGCTATTGCTTAGAGAGGAAAATTACAAAGTGTGTAATCAGAAATACCTAACACTATCTCTTGTATAATCAGAAATGCCTAGCACTGTCTCTTGCTTTGATCAACCCCCTCTCTTCTCCGACATAATCCTTTATATAGTTGACCAAATGACGGCAGTTGCCTTGCGCCAAAAGACGTCTCATTGGTTCGAGAGATAACCATCCAACAGAAGTTATTGTCAGAGAGACGTGGAGGCAGTTCGCCATACAACGGTTGTTGTCAGAGGAAGATCGTGTGCGGTTATTAGAGTTAAGCGCACGTTCTAACCGTCTTGTCAGACATCCCCATGTCATTAGACAAGTCGATCAGAAATACACGACTCGTGGGAAGGTCTACGACCATAAGGTGATCGTAGGAGATTTTACGAGTACATGGTCGTAGAAGTAGTTACGACTATTTGGTCGTAGCAGGACTTATGGCTAATTGGTTGTAGAAGTACTTATGATTTATTTGGTCACATCAGGACTTATGACTATGTGGTCGTAGAAGTATTTATGACTTATCTGGTCGTAACAAGACTTACGACTAAGTGGTCGTTGAAGTACTTACGATTTATCTGGTCGTAACAAGAATTATGACTAAGTGGTCGTAGAAGTATTTATGACTTATCTGGTCATAGTAGGACTTACGACTATGTGGTCGTAGAAGTGCTTACGACTTACCTGTGAATTTTCCCCTTATCGATAAGGGGTATGCTCGGAGAATACAATGACGTAATAATTTGAAGATCACTCTATCCTCGTCAATATCGGATGCTCTTGCTATACTAGATTTGTGTTTTTGTTTTCAACAAAAGCTTTGCGGATTAACTCATGTTGTTAGTGTGATTGTCTGAAAGTTCAGAAAACCCAAAAGACAAGTATCCTACTGATGGTAGAATTTCTGAGTTGACGACTTTTGATGCTTTTTAATTCATACATTCTTGGTTTATGTAGCAGAACTTCGTAAATATTTTGGGTTATAAGTGAAGTATATTTGTAATGTCTTTGCTGAGGCACACATATACCCTTCCTCATTTTGCCTTCATAGGGTTGAATCCTGGAAATTAGTAATGCATAATGGCCTGCGACTAACCAGGCAACTGCTGACTACTGAGAGAAATATGAGCAGTAAGCAGTGTTAGATCGAAAACCGGTTGTTTGTTTGTTTTTTTTTTGGGGTGCTGAAATCAGTTACTTGAATTACTTGGTGAGTTTTATTTCTCCTCCCTTTCCAAAAAAATATATTCTGTAATAGGTGTATGATTGCAAGATGCAAAACTTGGCCGGAGATGTCTGAAAATGCCCTAGCTTGGAGTATTTTATAATGAAAATCCTACATTGCAGTCTATAAAATGGCTGGTGCATTCTAGAATTTTAACCGACGGTGTATTCTAGAATTTTAACCGACTGCTTACCATTGGAAATGGGAATCTTCGGAAAGTCTCTATCTGGTTTCTTCCTTTTTTTTCTGTCCTGATAGTAAAAGCATTATAGCCTTTCTGCCAGCCATTATCATTGGCACAGAGGACTCCATCCGTCCTTTTTTGTCAGCCACTATCATAGGTACAGAAAAAGATATTGCAAGTTCGCAGCACACACTCCAGCACACACTTACCACTGTTTTGAGTGCCTGCACAAACCTGAAGAAGCGTCCCTTTAGAGCTGCTTGAGCCAGCTGAGAACAAGCTTTTTGTGAATCTGTAGTCCTAAGCTGACCTTAGCTTTGGACGATTGTTCATCCTTGTGCTGGTCGTACAGCTGAAACGATGTACGATGTTTAAAGCTTTGATCATCTCTTTGAATGTTTCGGTGCTGTCAAGTCAACATATGCTCCATTAGCTCCAACCCTTAATTACTTTCAAATTATGGTTGCTTTGCTTGATTCAGAAAGGTTTTGACCCTATGGCACTTGTGTTATACTGCTGACATGCTGCTCCTTTTTTGCATGGTGTAGTTGTGTACTTAGTATATTTGGCAATCCTGAATCATCTATCTCATTGTGAGTGGTTTCTCTTTTGCTATCATCATCCATGCAGAAGTCTGCATTTCATGCATAGTTTTTGCCTGGATGCACAAGTGTTCTGAAGCGACCACATCTCTACAACAGTAGGTCCATAAGAAATTGTTTGATCTATGGGACCTAACTTCTGCATTACTGTAGATAATTGCTTTTTTCTTCCTCTGAAAGGCCATGTTAACTGAATGGAAATGATTTTCTGGTGTGAGGTTCAGCAGGGGCAGCCAAAAAGTCATGGAAGAAGCTCTGATGTGGAGGCCACCGAGCTGCAATCTGTGCTGCAGTCCACTTTGGGCTGGGGGTGGCCTCTCAGCAGTCATCACCTTTTTATCTTGGCATCTTACTTTTGGAAGGCTCCTCCCAATACACTGCAGCACTGTTCTATCCCACTACAAAGAAACCCCTTAATTTTTCTCTCCTTGTTTTTTTTTCTCTTTTTCTTCGTTGCTTCTGTTTGTTGTTTTGTTGTGTTGGACCTCTCTTGTGTCCCTATCACCTGCTGTGGTCTCTCACCTGTTGGGGCTGTGCGATGAGAGGAGAGCCCCTGCTTGCTTCTTCTAGCAGTGGCAGCAATAGCATGCACTATCGTCAGGATTGGTCGGTCACCATCGGTGACGATGGAAAATTTTCATTTCAGTGCCAATCGAGTGCTCTGTTGAAATCTCCATGTGTGCAACTGCAATCCTTCTTGACTTCACTATGTCTGCCCAGAGATTTCTGATGTGCAATTGCACTGAATTAGTGGCAACAGTACATAGATGTTGGACTTGAACATTGCTTGGAACAGTCTAGAATTCAGTAATCTTTTCCTAGCAATAACAATTCAGCAAATTTTGGCAATGTTTAGTGTATATCGTATTCTTTTCGTGCCACAGTGGTTGGCATTGACAAGTTTGTCCAGTGTTCACCTGTTCATCTTTTTTCCTTTATCTGACCCTGGCTGTTTTTGCTTTACCATGTTTTTATTTTTCTGAGACTCTGGGTGACTTTTCAAGTCCATAAGGGTCAGTGGCCACCATGTCCCTTAAAAGCTTCTTTGCCATACCTTTGTTGCGCACTGTGTTTTATGTGTTATCGTATTGATCAATCCCTGATTACACTGAACCGTGACATAAACTTTATCATCTTGCATCACTTATATTATATGCTACTTGTACCATTATTCTTTTTTATAAGTTTTAACCTCTAACCATAAAATCGAATGTTTTACTCCTTCAAGTATTAATACTATTTATTTTACCTCTTAAGGCTATCCAAAATTAATTTTGCTTTGACATGGCGTCAAAGTGTTAATGGTTTTGATATATGGTCTGGTTTTAAGCTGATGTGGCGCATACATGCATTAGCTTTAACATGTGGCAGTCAGGTCCACCCGTTAGCCTCCAGCCCACCCCCACGTACGTCTTCTTCCTCCTCCATTCCCTCTTCTTCCCCTTCCTACTATTTCGTCTCTCTCCCCCCAGATCTCAACCCCATGGCTCCTCCAATGCGACGCGTCCCCAGCAGAAAGCGCATGCCGCCATGCTAATTGAACCCATCCAACCAAAACACCAGGAAAACTCTGCTCGGTGTGCACATCTCGAACCTATCCATGGCGTCGGACGGGAAGGTGCCGCTGCTGGAGGGGACGAGGAGCGGATCTACAGTAGTTTATGGGTGTTTAGCTGAACACCCAAATTTTTTGGGTGAGAGGAGTGGCGGAGTGGGAGCTGCTTGAAGAACCTCGGCCGCCTGGGCTACCCACCTGAGCTCCGGCGTGATAGGGCGTCGGGGAGTCGAACATCACCAGGATGCGGTGGAGGGTATCTGCAGGGGAGGCCACCGGAGGGTCTTCTCGTGGCTCGCCACCGCCATCTTCTTGCGTGTTGCTGCGGGCGCTCGTGCCAGCACGGCGGCAGCGTGGCACGTAGGAGCGCAACTACCCACGCGATTTGGTGGCAGACGGGCTTCTCATCCGATGCAGGCGGCAACGGCCAAGATCACGGCGAGATCTGCTGCCTCTTCCCTTGCATGTCTTGTGTTCTTGCAGCTTTGACTGCTCCCTAATGCTCCCTTGCAAGTCGATCTGTTGGTGGCTTCTGGCTCCAAATTTGATTTTGTTTCGATGTGGGGCGTCTCAAACAATTGGAGAAGGAGACGACGAGATGTAGAAGTTCTGGTGCGTGGTGGAAGGGGACGACGCTGGGATTGGGGCTTGCAGCAATGGCGGTCATGGCTTTCAGATCCAGCTCGTATGCTTCCAAAGAGAGTACAGGCAGAGAGGATGTGTTTTAGAAGAAGAGAGCAGCAGGATTTTTCTTTGTTTATTTTGCTGAGTCGGATGTCAACAATGTGGCAAAAATGGGTAAGGTGGCTGCCAACGTGGCAAAGAAAGGCTGACATGGTTGTCAAATAGACAAAAACCACTAAAAATATGATTATATATCAAAACCATTTGATATATAGATGCCAACGTCATATGAAACCACCATAGTTTAGATCCAATAGGTAAAATAGGCGGTTTTAATAGCTAAGGGATGTTAGATATCTGGTTTCGTAGTTAGAGATTGAAAATTAAATAAATATAATTGTTCAAGAGGGTAAAATAGTCTTAGCTTTTTATCATGGAAAAAGTGACCCACATTTGCTTCCTGGAAAAGGCAAATTCATACTTTGATGACACTAAAGTTTTAGACTTATTATTTCCCCTTTTACCTTTTATTATTCCTTCCGTAGGCTACAAGGCCACCTCCGCGTGTTCACTGAATCGGTAGAATTACAAGTTTACAACACAGGTCATCTTCTATATATTCTTTACTTAGCCTTGTTGCGCTGGTTGCCATCAGCCATGATGTTCCAGTCGGATTCCCAGAGCGGTGTTTATTTAGGTTTACGAAGCTTAAGCTTTTAGTTTTTTATTATTATAGTAGCCTTTATCATTATAGTCACTGATATTTTTTCAACGTAATTGAATTTAAATAAAACATAATTATCATCACAGATAATATAAAGATAAAAAAGAAAATATCAAAAAAATCCTAAAAATAAGTAAAAAAATAGGGGAAAATGAAATTAAAAAGCTAAAAGCTTGAAGTTAACCTCAAATGAGCACTGCTATATATATTATGCGAATTTTTGAAAGAGCCGAAATTAAGCGACCTCTTGTTGTTCCCTTACACGCAATATAGCTTCCGCAAAGTTAAAATTTTGACTTGGCCGCTAGTATTACACCGATTGGACTAGCCAACGGTTCGCCGATTTTGTCGCAGAAAACCAGTCCTGCAGGCCCACCAACATCGGGAAAGACGCCGGATGTGGACACGATGGTCCGTGGTACTCCCGGGGTGCCTGCCTGGCCAGCGATTTACGGTGCAGCAGCGCAGCGCGACGAGCCGAACTGAGCTCGACAGGTTTTCGATCATGCCCTGCCATGGAAGCGATGCCTCGTCCTGCTCCTGCACCACCTGAAAGCGCGCAGATGTTGCATTGCATCTGCCAGAGAACGCCTCTCTTTTTTAGAAAGGAATTTCTCTGCGCTCAGACCCTGTTTCATATCCATGGGTCAGCCTCGAATAGACTGATATATGGTGCACATGTATAAATCTCCGCGCAAGATTCTCTTCCACCTTCTTACCTGCCCTCGTCGGTCGTAGATAGTAGCATCGACCTATTGAACTCCCACAAAGATTTCCTCTGTCACCACCTCCACATCGCCTCTCCAAGAATCTCCACCCCGAGGCCGAAGTGTCCGTGGTCGTGGTGCAGGGCGACGGCCGATCTAAGGAGGGAGGTGGGGAAGGCCGAACTCGATTGGTGCCGGTGCCGATTCTCGGGGCGGGAACGGCGGGGATTCTCGGGGAGGCGACGTGGAGGTGCCGGCAGTGGCGGAGGGAATCTTTGCGCGTTGATAGGGGATTCTCGGGGAGGTGACGCTGAGGTGCCGTTGGTGATGGAGGGAATACTTGTGCGGTGGCCGGCAAGTCGACGACGCAGTCTGCAGTCGATGGGGGCGGGCGTGCCATCAGTGGGGAAAAGGAAAGGGAGATGGCTATGTTTGGATTTGGGGGGAGAAAAGGAGGTGTGAGAGGGCCTTGCACGGAGATTCGTGCGTGTGCGCCACGTATAGCCTATCCAAGGCTGACCCTATGGAGACGAAATGGGGTCTAACCCCAAACAAGTTCCTTCTGCGCAAGGCTCTCTCCCACATCCTTTTCTCCCCCAAATCTGAGTGCAGCCATCTCCCTCCCTCTTTCCCCACTGATGGCACGCTCGTCCCCGTCAGCCACAGATCACGCCGTTGACTTGCAGGCCGCCACACAAGGATTCCCTCCACCGTCGTCGGCACCTACGCGTCGCCTCCCCGACAATCCCTGGTCAACATGCAAGGATTCCCTTCGCCGCCACCGGCACCTCCACGTCGCCTCCCCAAGAATCCCTGCCGCCCTCGCCCCGAGAATCAGCACCAGCACCAGTCAGGTTTGGCCTTCCCCACCTCTCCCTCCTTAGCTTGGTTGCCGGCCTACGCACACTCCATATGCCCAAGCCATGGTCGAAGTAGCGTGGTCGTGGCGCTGTGGTCAAAGTAAACGTGGCCGTGGGCCACTTCGATCACGGCGCCATAAATACGACACTTCAACCACGGCGCCACGACCACGGTCACTTCGGCCTCGGGCAGGGATTCTCGAGGAGGCAACGCGGAGGTGCCGGCTGCGGCGGAGGGAATCCTTGCGGGGAGTCCGACAGGTCAACGCCGTAGTCTGCGGCCGACGGGGGCGAGGGAGAAAAGGAGATGGTAGAGGGCTTTGCGTGGAGATTCATGCGCATGCGCCACATGCAACCTATCTAGGCTGACCCCATGGAGGTGAAATCTGGTCTGATCCCGGAAAAGTTCTTTCCGCCTTGTGCGGAGAGTCGTACGTGTGCGCCACGTGCAAGCTATCCTAGGCTGATCCTATGAAGACAAAATAGGGTCTGACTCCAGAGAAATTTCTTCCTATTTTTTAGACGCCTTTCTGGGAGGATTAGATGGTGGCAGTAACAATTTGGGAAGTTTCCTGCTTGTTTGACTCGCTGTTAACGTCATGGCAAATAAGGAAAAAAACGGTGATTTGTTCTAATGGCTGCAATCTCTACCGTGAAGGCCTGGCATTCTCTCATCTCTAGTGCTCCTGCCTTGGGTTGTGATGGGGATGCATGCAAGGCGACCAGCCATCCGATTACTGCAAAAAGATTAAGGTGATAGGGAGGGGTAGAGTCCTGGTTTTCCTTCTTAATCCTGATTTGCAGAGCGGTTATGGTGGCCACGACGACGGCGACAGCCATGGATCGACGCCGCCCGGTTGGTGAAACGAGAGGCACACAACGCTTGACGAGATGCCAGTACATGTTGTCGAAGCTCTCTTCATGAATGATTTGGGTCGTCTCTACGTTTAAAAAAAATTGTCCATGGTAAAATTTGGTATCACCTAAGATTTGTTTGGGTACACATTATGATATGACTCAATCCCTTCAAATGGACATAGAATTCGAGATGAAAATCTCTTCCAATTCGAAGGGATTGCATATCATCCTTTCTGTGCAAACAAGCATTCATAGTGAGCCCTAGGGGAAGCAAAGGAGAGGGGACAGCATGGTTCCACTTGGAAGAAGATCCAAGGGTGCTCATATCTATCTTAGCTGAGGTTAAATAACCAATTACCCATGCATGATGATGCATGAGATCATTCATAGGGTCTGTTTGGCAACGGCTGCGGCTTATGATTTTTAGCTGAAATTTTTGAATTTTGGTTGTTTACGGTACAGATTACGAAGAGAATGATACTCACTTGCGATTTTGGATGGTATAGATGTTGGGCTTTTAATGTGTACATCGTTTAACTTGTAGACTTCGTCTTAAGAAAATACTCCGTTTAAAAGTTAGGTACTATAACAAAAATCAAAAACCACCAGTTTCAAAGAAAAAGAACATATCTATAGCCACTTAACTAGTTGCTTTGAAAAAGAACATATCTATAGCCACTTAACTAGTTGCCATGGCATAGGGTTTAGTGGACGTCGTATTAACCCCTTCATATAGTGCGTTCAGAATTAATGAGAGTGTGTGGCTATTAGTGGAACATGTGGACATCGGAGGCCGTAAGCGCGCGACTAGCTGTTCGATCAGATGGAACACCCTGGAAAGTGACGCGCACCTGAGGGCTGATCCTAGCTGGTCTCCGGTGACGTCCCGTGATAGAAATGTACGTATATGTACGCTCTCCGTTGAGATAATGTGTAGCAAGCATGCATGATATACGTACGTATGCTTCAGTTGATTTAGTAGGCGTATGCATGATAGGTATTCTAGTTGTCTAAACTCTAGCAGAAGATCAAATAGGATTATCTCTGAGCTGGTATGTCCGAGTGCCTTTGCCGCCTCTCCATCTCTTCGATCCGTCACCACTAATTAAGGTCGGAAGAAAATTGTTGATCCGCATCTAACAAGACTAATTAAGCATTCTAACAGTAAGTGCCATGTTAATTTCCATTAAGAAATCATGAATCAATTCCTAGATACCAGCAAAACATCACGAAAACTGATCGAGAAGGCCATTAGCTAAGAACTCTTCTTGGATTTGCATCACGGATTAAGCGTGGCTGCAATCAAAATTCCATGGTTGTGGATGGATCGAAGAAATTAAATGATGTAAGATGGGGATGACGGAGCACAAGCCCGATATTCATAGCAGCGTGAACTCACGGTTTTCGAAACAAAACTAAAAGATCCATGCATGAAAATAACCGATGAAGCATAGTGCCCTAAATTACCGATACGCCTCTCCGTATCCGTACCATACTTGGCGAGGCAAGTACCGAATGAACCACTCACTCAGGTACCAATGAGTCTTGTCCATGATATCGGACCTTCCAAGCATAGACCATTCAAAAATGTTCTGAAGGACAGTAAAAAACGAATTCTTGGTATATATAACGTATTTTTAACTCGTATTTATAAAAATACTTGTAAGGTGTTCATGTGTTGCAACGGAAAATCAAATAAAAGTGATGCATATACTATCAAATATGATCTCAAACTGAATAATAAACATCAATTTTATCTTACATCATCATGTATCAAGCAAAACATACATGCTCATACAAATAAAAATAAGTTACACCTAGCATAGCTTAGTCTGGCTTGGCCCAATAAATTCTAAGCCCTAGTCGACTATAAGTTGAGCTCAGAATTCTTAAGAGTACATGTACGGCTATACTCCATATGGGCTCCACATCTACCACCTACCTTGTCAAAATTCAAGCAGCCACAAACGACAGCACTCAATTGCTCTTATTATCCAAATAACATGTTAGATGCATAACGTCTAATCTAACAACAACTATAATTCCAATTAGCATCTGGTAAGTGAAGAATGAAAATACGCAATTAGAAGCTTGACTGCAGCTCTAGGAAGGTAAATGTAACGTCCCAAAATTTGGATAACCAAAATTATGAAATTTCTTTTAAAACTTTTCTTAAATTTTTCTGGATTTCAAAATTTCCTTTGAATATTTAAATCTTTCGGGCTTTGTGGTATGCAAATTAAAATATTAAGAAATAATATCCAACTCTAAAAGCAAAGTTGGTGTTAATAAAAGAAATTGAAATCTGATTTACTTGAAGAAAAAGAGAAGCAATGGCTAAAGAAGTTTTAAAAGCTCACATCTAAATAGTTAAAAATTAAAAATGCAAAATTTTGAATGTATGCAAAACTTCAAACAATACTTCCTAATGTCAGTAAAAATAAAATGTAAATTAGAAATCCAGATGTTAAAATTTTTGCGTGGGCTCTAATTTTCCCTTTTTCTCTTCCATGTGGACCCAATTCCCTTCCCTCTCCCCCTCTCTCTCTGCCAAGCAATGCACTGCTTTCTTTTTCCCGATTCCTCCTCACTGACAGCCGGACCCGGCCCCTGCTCCTTTCCCCCTTTCTCCCCCTCCTCCCCGTAGCCTCCCAGCTCCGCTCCGCTCTGCTTCTTCTCGCGGCGCGCTCGCACTCGATGACACCAGCCGCCCTCGCTGCTCGCCCTAGCTTCCCTGTGCCTTCCTGTCACTCTGACCGGCCCCGCGCCTCTCCTCCTCATCTTCCTTCCCCAGGACGCCGCGCGTGCTCTGCTGTGCCCAGCTTTTCTGCGCGCCCGTGAGCCGTCCGCGTCGCCTTTTCTCCCCTGCTCGGTCCCATCACTCGGCTGGCGCGGCGCAAAGCTGCAAGTGTTTGCACTGAGATGTCACGCGCAAATCGCCCGAAATCCCGCCGCAGTCGCTGCTCCACCGCCGCCGCCTGTCACGGACGAGACCGAACGGCGCTCGCCTCACTCGGGGTCTACAAAAGCCATTGTAGCCTGCGCCATCTTCTTCCCCACGCTTCCCTCATCCTCCCACCCGAAGGAATTGCGTTTCTAGTGCCTCTAACGCCGCCGGCGCCCCCTCTTCTCCAACTCCGGCCGGCGAGGAATCAGCCGCTCGGAGCTACTCCACGTCAATTCCTCGAAGCCAGAGCTTCCTCGGAACATCGCCAAGCTCATCCCGTCCTCGGTCGGGCCCTTTCCCACCTCTCCTTCACCGACATCGCGCTCTTCCCCGAACCGCCGCCGCCTCATGCCGCCGGCCCGCCCTAGACCTTCTTCGGCCCGGAAAGCTGCAAGGTGAGCTTCCCTAGTATCTCCTAATTCTCGTGCGTGCCTTAATTTCTCCCTTTCTCCACGCCGGCGCCGCCGCACCATACCGCCTTCGCCCCGGCCGCCAAGCCCCGCCGCCGGCCTACCTCAGTGATCTTCGGGCCACGCCACCTCCTCCATTGGCTTCCACACCTCCCCGGAGACCCATTTTGCCGACGTACCCCACCCCTTTGGCCTCCCTCGCCGAGTCCCGCCGCCACCGCCGCCGCCTTCTCCTCTGTTTTGTCCACAGCCGCGCCTCGACTCATCTATTTGCTCCTCCGCTTTTATCGGCCAGTAGTAGGCTCATTGGCTAGCGTCAGTCGTGAAGAATTACAATAGAGTCCCGAGTTCGATCTCAGCCAGCCGCATACCTTTCCCCATTTTTGTTTTTAACTTTTGTAGCCCATTTTAAGTAAGAAAAGTTATGGAAAAATCTGAGGATAAATTTAGAAAAAGCTAATAAAATTGATTAGGGCATAAAATATGATTGTCTAATAATTAATATTGGATTAGTTATCATATGTGCATAGAGTAAGTTTGAATAAATATTTAAAGGACTAATTACTAATTAAGGCATTAACAAAAGTTGGTTCTAAATGTAATAAAGATTACCCTCAAATAAAATATAAACAAATATGCCCTAATATTTATCAGGTCACCATGAAATAAATATTAGTGGTGGACTTTTGCTAAATAACAAAATATTAAAGTGTAACTCTGCAAAACGAGTCTTGCCCGGATGAGTGAATTGAAATAAAATAAGCCTAATAATAACTAAAGTATAGACCAAATGCCAATGGTACTATTAATAAAATTTTAACGTAGATTTAGTAGGTAATAATATTGAGCATGGTTCAATGTAGTAAGTTGGGACCCGAACTAATGGGTCCTAATTCAAAATGAGTTATGCTTAGTAATAACTAAGGGTACATAAAATGTCGCACCACAAAATTCTGTCAGCCTGGATCCTAACATTAATTCGGTAAGCTAAAAATTATATACAGCGCATCTAGCATATGCCCTGGATATTAGCGCTTGGCAAAATACATCAATTCATAAGTCTAACTTGACTCATGGAACTTCCTCGATAAATACAAAAACAACAAAAGAAAGTTATTAATATAAAGACCGAGTCAGTATATTATACTATCAACTTTGCCTCCAATCACCCGTTAACTCATAATAAAACTAAAATGAATTTATTCGGATTTATTTGGATCTTTTGAGTTATTTGCTTTTATTCGTGTTCAATCATTTAGCACGTAATTAGCAATTGGAGTCCTGAAGAGTCAAGAGATCCAGCGTGACCAAGAGCGAAGTGAAGATAAAGACCGGAAGGTCCAGGAGAAGCATTGTGTGAGCTCAAGACCGCGGTAAACCGCGCCAGGCGAGTCAATACTTTGATCATGTTGAACCTACATTTTCTGCAAATTACTTTTGTTTAAATTATCAAATTGCATGCTGTTATTTTATGTACAAATACATGCTTAATTCAAGTTTCTAGTTATACGCCCATTGTTTACTTTGATTGATATTACACCTCCTTGTTGAATATTTGAATATATGAACCTTGTCGCCCTAGCGAAATTATGATATTAACCTTTTGCAAATAAGTCCGTAATATATACGCCATGCGTAGTGTTGCATAGATATTCATGGGCGTGAAAACGCCCAAGCATCACTTTTAATCATGAGAAGATTTGGTTGGGCAGTCATGGTGGTAATGACTGGTATATGTTCGATATGATTATTTTATGTTCCCAAAACCCTACTTGCTTAAATATCTGGGCGAATGGTTCGATGGTGTGTGTGAATGGTGCAGTGGAGGCACAAAGTGGTTTGTGGTAGAATCGCCCAGATACCGCTAAGGACTGAATCTTGTCATGATGTCCCACGTAAAACAGTGCAACCACAAGTCTCAGTAAGTACAACTTGGCTAAGTAGTTGTATCGAAACTCCGGACTCATCTCACGGTAGTGGATTGAAGTGGATAAGCAAGGGCAAGGGGAGGCCTAAAGGGACACCAAGGGGAGGGTGAAGTTTTCCAGCTGTTCTAAGCGTTGCGGGAAGTGGAGCCCTGCGTTAGTAACTGTGGAGAACATCCTGCATAGATGGGATCCACCGCAAGTGGGAGAAGCCCATAAGGTGAGATGACAAAAGGAACTAGATACTTTGAACAGTCACTGTGATGGTCTGCTCAACCACATGACTAAGGAATCGTGTGGGGCAAAGAGTTGATTGTCTCTTGTGGTGAAAGTGTACAAACTCTGCAGAGTCAAAACTATTCGAATAGCCGTGCCCACGGTCATGGGCGGACATGGGAAACTTAACCAGATATAGTTCTGTTTCAAAATGATTTGTGGGTGGGAATGGAAAAGTGAAGGGCAGTGCAAGGCCCTGGTTTGTGTTGTCCTGGGTGTCGTCCCAGTGATAAGTTAAGCGGCTATAACGCTGAAGGATTAAGTATATGGTGCGATGCCATGTAACGGTGGATGGAATCAATCGCTCATCGTTATTGCATTCTCATATACATTATGTTTTGTTTAAACTGCTAAGTCTCAGGAGGTTTCTATGTATTATATTTCAAAAGCTAAACGATGATAAAGCTTCTGCTTTTATAAAGTAAAGTGATAGGAAGATAAATAGAGTCATAGGAAGAGTGGATGACTGTTGTGGTAAATACATAACGATGATTGGTGGATTCATGCCGATTATAAAAAGAGAATATTAGAGAGGGGTTTATGAGAAATAATCGGTGGAGTCTATATGAATGGTTGAGTTAGAAAGATGATTTAAATGATTTTTGGAAGATTAGAGTGTGCAAAAGAAATTGTTGGATCACGACACTAATATAAATTCTTGAGGGATATTAGTAATACTGTGATTGATATGATTTGATTAAAATACTGGAAGGATGAATTGAATTTTTGGGTACATCGGAGGAATAATAATAATTACCGGAGTATAATATGGATCAATGATTTTGGAGAATTAGAAGAGTGTAAAGGCAATTGTTGGATACAATGGGATTAACAGGAATTGATCTAGATAGGTGATTTGAATTTGAGTAAATCTGGAGATATGATAATTGAAGCATAAACTAGATTAATGATATTCTTGGTGCAGAGGTATTGATGAATTAGTTAGAGATAAATAATGAAAATAAGGGTGATTATGGAAAGAGCAATTTATGGTTTTGGATCATTAGCAGAAAGGATTGATTTGTTAGAAAGTTCTGATATGAATGATGTCGGTGGATTAAAAAGTAATCCTATTAGGGAATCATTGGAATTCAGAAGCAAGGAGTTGGTGAATATTGATTACAAGATTGGACTAGTATGAATTCGGAGTACGTGAAGACATTGGTGGATTCAAAATGAGTGTATTTATATAAAGAGTTTGATCGGTGGATTAGCTAAATGATGCCACTCATTGTTTGGAGTCCTAGACGACATTTAGTAAGAAAATTGTGCTCTTGGAGATTTAAGTCAATTATGGCATTTGGGGGAGTGAGTCAATTTGGCAATCGCAGTGGGAAGTTTTAGGTAGCAGTAATAACACTATGGTTTAATAATAACAAGGCTACCAAAAGCGATTTCTGGCAAATAAAATAACCTGAGCCTTCCCTTGATAAGCCATGCATACTATATATTTGCATTCTGTGTATTGGCTCGCGGAGCACGGTGGTTAGTGTGCTCACACTCGCTCTCATAACAAAATCCAGAATCAGGAATCGGATCACTACGCCTCAGCAATACTTGGGTCTTGAAGGCAAAGAAGGTGAAGGCGTCAAGGGCTAGGTCGCGAACCTCCGGTTGGTCGCTGTGGGCATGTCTGAAGGTCCCACCTGTGCTTCGTTCTTCCGCCGCAATTTTCGATTTCGCCTAATCGCCCATGAGTAAGTTTACTATTTTATTTATGCTTCCGCATGGTATGTATTTGATATTCATTTTCAGAATCGTGAGCACTATCTACTGATCCAGGGAATAGTGCATTAAATCACAGAGGATTTCGGATTGAAAAATCCGGGTCTGACAGTAAAAAACGAATTCTTGGTGTATATATAGCGTATTTTTAACTCGTATTTATAAAAATACTAGTAAGGTGTCCGTGCGTTGCAACGGAAAACCAAATAAAAGTGACGCATACTATCAAATATGATCTCAAACTGAATAATAAACATCAATTGTATCTTAAGTCATCATGTATCAAGCAAAACATACATGTTCATACAAATAAAAATAAGTTACACCTAGCATTGCTTAGTCTGGCTTGGCTCAATAAATTCTAAGCCCTAGTCGACTATAAGTTGAGCTCAGAATTCTTAAGAGTACCTGTACGGCTATACGCCATATGGGCTCCACATCTACCACCTACCTTGTCAAAATTCAAGCAGCCACAAACGACAGCACTCAATTGCTCTTATTATCCAAATAACATGTTAGATGCATAACGTCTAATCTAGCAACAACTATAATTCCAAACGTGCACACAAGTTTTTTAGGTGGTTTATGGCTGAAAAGTATTGTAGCTGGCTAAAAAAATATTGTAGCTGACGGAGACTTATTTGGCATAATTAAAATTTAAAAAATTTAAAAATAGAAAAAAAAACTTGTTGGCCCATCATGTATAATGCAAATAAATACGAGAAAAAACCGGTAAAAAGTTCAAAAAACCGAAATTATAGAAAAAAATATAATTTATAAATAGTACAAAATAATTCAGAAGCCAGCAAGCAACGGACTTTAATTTGGTCAAAAATAAGGCACGTGATGATCTACAAGCAAACTCGTCGTTGGAACGCGAAAAGATTAAATTCACATAAAGCAACCCAATTCCCGCAGGATTCAAGAAAAAATTTCCGCGACAAAGCTAATCTATCAGTTTGGTGGCCCCTCCATGTGCCATCTAATTTCAGATAAGTGCTTTTTTTTTAAGGTAAGAACAGTATATATATATATTTTTCAGAGTTGATGCCACCTGTCAGATCCCGCGGGCCGGCAAACTAAGCTAGCAGATGGGCCTGGGCCAGCCCTGAATGCTCATTCTGGGCCAGTCCGCGGCATCGGCCTCCCCGTCCCGTCGCCTTCTCCCGAGGCTCCGAGCTCGCGCCGCACCGGGCACCGGCGCCATTGGCCGCCGCTGCCGACGGTGAGTCCTGCTCTACTCCAAGATAGCAGCCGCCCATCGCGCGCTAGCCTGTACGAAAAGGCCCGGGCCGTTCGCTAACGCTGTGCCTTAGAACGGAGTAATTTCGGTAAAGATCGTTTCCGATTACGCAGAATTGGTGATTTTTTTCTTTAAGATGTTTGTTTGGCTAGTCAGTGTGAGCTTGATAGCAGACCACTATCCGTATGCCGTAGCAAGTTGTGTGTTTTTTTTACAATGGTTTGGCTAACGGCTAGGTCTAGCATGCATATGTCAGCTGTTTCTTGTATGCTGTCACTAATAGACTTTTTTTCTGAAAAAAACGTTGGGAAATAGGTAGTACCTAACATGAAATGTCTCCTTTCCTTTCATTTTCAATAGCAACTAGAAGAAAACAGGAAGTGTCAATATAATGTCAGTTAATAAGTTCGGTTTTCTGCAGATAACTGTTATTCCCCTTCAGAAAAAAGGTGACCTTTTTGACCATGATAGAACATGGTTGAACCGCTTCGTTGAGCTGCGGGAGGAAAATTCTCGAATTATGTTGCATCCATTTAATTGCTGTTGGGCAAAGAACCATATATTTCTTGGTGAAAATTATGTCATTTTTCCTCGCAAAAAAAGTGTTTCCTTTTCATTTAAATGTGCAACAATAGCATGTTTCTAGGATTCTTCCTGCTTAGCCACTAAAATTCCTATCTTGCGTGGTGATCCAATCTCTTGGATGGGGATGGTTCAGATTAATAAAAAAATGTGTGTTCTTCCTTCTCTACCCACCTTGGAGTAGGTGGGGGCTGATCCTACTCTGGGATTTTATGAATTAAGCTGACTAATTGATGCTTCGATAGGTTCATATTTTATCGTATTTGTCAAAGTTTGTGTGTGAAATATTACTTTTTTGTTGTAGGCAGAGCTTGAGTCTTTTCTGAAATGGCCATTTGTCTACCTTACTCTGCAGTTACAGGTGAATTAGGAAACCATAATGAGAAAAAAGAATATGAGTTACTAAAATGAGCTATGGAAAGAGAGATGTAACAATATGCTGATTCACAAAACTGCCGTTCACATCAGGTAATGAATTCTCCGTGTCCAGCACTGTTTACAATACTATTTCTGTATGACCGATTTCCTTTAGAAAGATCACTGTTACAACATGAATTTGTTCCACTGGAAGGACGTGATGAGATACTAATATTTCTTCTGGTCACTAACTTAGCAACAAGTGTAATACAAATGAACCTACTCACATAAAACTTTTTGAAAAAGTTGAAAAACATAGCAAGCTGGACAAGAAGAAGTTGATTCTTCATTTTCTTTGTTTTTCTATCTGCGCAGAACTTTCCTGCATCAGTTGGAGTGATTATTGATTGTTGTCGATATGTCTAACTCCATTTGGAAATTCATCCTCCATTTCTCACACTAAGCTCACAACGTTCATATAGGTAGTCTATAGATCTGGGAGATTAGTTCCTAATAGCACAAATTACAGAACCTTTACAGTTTTCCGATGCATCCCTGACTTATATACAAACCCAAGACCCTTAAACCATACGAAATTGAGCGGTTGGTCTCATCTTGGTGCGGGACCTATGTGAGTTGCTGATTGATCGCCAACATATCTCAATTCAAGCACGCTTTGCTGTCTCAGATCACCTGCTTGAGCATCACTATGCAAGTCAACATTTGTCGCGCTGAGATTGTTTGCGCTGCTTGGGACTGAGCTGTAGTAGCCCATTGCACGAGACACCTCCAGCTCCAAGCACTCCTTGAGCTCCACCACAACGTCAGTCATTGTTGGTCGCTCCCTTGATGGCTGTTCTTTGCACTTCAGTGCCAACTCTACGACCTTCCAGACAGAATTGACATCATACTCCCCTCCCATCCTGGGGTCAGCAATGCTCTCGATGTTACCTTCCGAGAGCTCCTGGCGCACCCATTGTGCAATGTGGATGCTCTCGGTGTCACTGATGGGGACCGCCGGTGGCCGGCCCGTGATGAGCTCCAGTAGTACAACTCCGAAGCTGTACACGTCACTCTTCTCACTGAGCCGAGATGTATTGTAGTATTCAGGGTCCAGATACCCCAGGGTACCTGCCGGTTGGGTGGTGATGTGCGTCTTGAGCTCATTAGCAAACACCTTTGTCAGCCCAAAGTCAGATATCTTCGCTTCAAGATCAGCAGATAGGAGGATGTTCTTGGTCTTCACGTCCCTATGGATCAGTGGCGGTTGGCATGACTTGTGTAGATACTCCAGTCCTGCATCCATGACCAGGAATTAGTAACTAGGTAGCACTGGTTAAGAGTTAGCTCTAGCCAAACTTGGTCAAAAGTGTGATATTTTGCCAGATTTAACCAGTTTTAAGTAACACCAGTTCTATAAGCCTTGATACATGATGTACCGCTGACTACTGTATTATAATTTGAAGCGTGTACAGTCCTACAAACCATGGGCACAGTCGAGAGAAATCTTGAGACGCTGATGCCAGGTGAGGGGCGTAGCAACGGATGCCTCTCCTGTGATAGAAGATCACAAGATTTGGTTATAGCAAGGTTTGTGCATAAGGATGAAAAAATAGCATATGGTTGGTTACCTGAGGGTGAGGGGTATTTTTGTAGCGAGAGGCGCCAGGTTTTTATTTTTTGAGAGAGAGATAGACTAACTAACCTCTTAAACGGTCATCTAGATTTCCTCCATGCATATATTCGTAGACAAGGGCCAGATGTTTCTTGTCCTTGCAATAGCCAATCAAGGAAACAAGGTTTCTGTGGTGAACTCTAGTCAAGTGTTGAGCCTGCAATATGAAACAAGAAATTTTGTTTTAAGCGTATACAAAAGATAAATTTCAACTGAACAACCTACCTCAGCTAAAAACTCTTTATCCCCTTGAGAAGATGTTTTTGAACACATCTTGACAGCAACTAGAATTTCATTCTCCAAATAGCCTAGGAAGACAGCACCAAAACCTCCTTGCCCTATTTCTTGTCTGAAGTTAGATGTCATGAGCTTCAGCTCCTTGTAGGTGAACTGTCGGTTCTCAAATACATTTGATCTGCCTCGAGGGCTATTAAGCCTTGGGCTGTTTGGCATCCATGTTTCTGGAATCAAACCACATCTTATATGAACAAACAGAACATGCTTCTGTGAATACAGATTTAGTGGTTCCCTTGATGAAATCTTACCTTGTTTTTTTCTCATTCTACGAAGGAGAAGAATTGCTGCCACAAATAGTAGAGTTGCTAGAGCTATTGGAACAATTATAGTAATGACAAGTGCTCTGTTGCTTTCTTTTTTCTTTGACTCACAAGTAGAAGCACCATTATCGCATAGATTCACATTGTTATCAGTCCTAGCATCAGAGAAACAAAATCATAATTAATTAAATTTACAGAGAAAATGTCATAAATGAACTTGTTTGAGCCAAGTAGTATTTTTTTTATTCCTCATCCACTGAATCCTTTAGGAAAGATTGCATCATTCTTCTAATAAAGAACTTATTTGGATTAAATGAACTCCAAGATCATACATCTTTTGGCAAAAAGAACAAAACTCTAACCTATTTCCATCAAGTGATGTTATAAAGTATAAGTTAGCAATGCGACGCAAACCTTAACTGAAGAGATCCATTTTGACGCTTTTCTAGTAGAACTTGAGGGACTGAACCATTGATTTTGTTGCTTGACAAATCACTGTAGAAACCCATTACATGTCGAATATGTTATGAATATTATGTGTATATTGAAGATACCCAATGAGCAATATATATAGGGAGTACAAGGAGATATTACAGAGGAATATATCATATGCAGATAAGGAAAGCGAGACATATAAGTAAAGAAATAATACAATTCCTATTCTATCTCTAATACCTTTAACACCCCCTCAAATGTAAGGCGTATGCAATAGCATTGTATTTGATAAAAGGGTTAACACTAAAACAAGAAAAATCCGAAGTCCGAGTCTTGATAATGTCGTCGTTGCGTGTAGTTTTTGAATAAACTGTCAAATCAAGTCGAAGAGAAATAGATAGAAGCATGACGGCACAATTTGAAGCCCAAGATGGCGGCGGCGTAGTACACAAGGTGCAGAAGACGTGCGTTGACCTTAGAAGCTTGGGGCGGCGGCTAGAGAAGCAGTGGCATCATAACAACTTCTACGATCTGCACGTGGCTCAAAGAGTGGAGCGGCGGCTACTACCATGCAAAAGAAAATTCTTATACTTCTATGACTAACAATAAATATGTGGACTCGCACGGTTTGGATAAACTAAAAATAAAAACTACGTACTTGAATGGACACAACGGAATATTCAAAAGAAAAATAACTCGAAGACTGACTCAAATGAACACAGATACTAGCAGCAGCATAAGAACTAATACTAGCAGTGGGTGGCTCCTCCAGATGGTAATGAATAACTCAGTGGCTCCTCCAGGTGGCAACCACCACGATGGGACGAGCACAAGGCCGCACAACAGTGATTTCAAAGCCTTGAGTCGCCATGGACTATAGCACACGAACTCACTCGTTTCTCCCCTATGTCGCCAGCTGCAGTCACCACCAGAGTCGCCTTCCACCCCAACTCATCTCCACCAGCTGAGCAAGCCGGAGAGGCGGTAGCAGCTTGGCGTGTCGAGGAAGGTGATGGAGGCGGCAACCGGATCCGAGGCGCGACGTCCGGATCTGACTCGGGCGACCAAGGCAACGGCGGCGACAGAGGACGACCAAGTGCACCGAGTGGCGGCGGTGGTCCATGATGAGGATGACAGCGGCAACTCGTGCTCAGGCAACGACCAGGCAGCGGTGACCTCTAGGAGGCTGACTGGATCTGGAAGAGGAGCTGGGGAGATGATCAAATGCGCGAAGACGGCGGTGAATCCGAGCGGGGCATGGCGGCCGGATTGAGTTCGACGAGGAGTTCCCCGAGACGATGGTGGCCCAATCCAGATCGGATCTGGACCTCGGCGGCCGAGGTGAGGACGACCGAAGACGACGTGTGGCGGCTCCAGGTGAGGCGTGCTGGAGACGACCGGATCTGGCCCGGAGGCGGCCGGATCCAGGCAGGACTTGGTCGGCGGCGATCGGATCTAGGCGCGTCAAGGTCGGTGGTGGCCCAATCTGGGCTCGGCCCGTGGTGTGATAATGAGGCGAGGTCGGATCCGCTCGGTGCAGGCGTCTGGGCGGCCAACAGGCGGGCGAGACGGCCGTGGGCGACAGCGGCGGCCAGATCCAGAAGAGGCGAGCGGCGGTGGCGGTCTAAGAGATGGATGGCGCGGCGGCTCACTGGGATCTAAGCGCGGCGAGATCCGGTGGCGGTCCAGCGGCGTCCCGGCGAGATCCGGTGGCGGCGGGGCGACAGCGGCCGGGACGAGGAGGCGGTGGGTCGGTGCAGCCCAACAAGGTGGCCGCCCCCGGGAGCGGAGATCGATCCTCCCAGGGGCAGCAACAGTGGAAGTAGATCGAGATTAGGGTTTCAACCTAAGCTCTGATAACATATTATGAATATTGTGTATATATTGAAGAGGTCCAATGAGCAATATATATAGGGAGAACAAGGAGATATTACAGGGGAATATACCATATGCAGATAAGGAAAATGAGGCATATAAGGAAAGGAATAATACAATTTCTATTCTATTTCAAATATCCTTAACAGAATATACTGATGCCATTTATTTTTAAGTGAATTCAGATGAAAAAGAATACTTACAGGAATTTGAGTGATGGCATTTGTGCTAGAAAATCAGGTATTGGACCAGATAGGTTGTTATTGGACAGGTCCCTGGAAGTACATTTCTTATGAAAATACTCGCAAAGAGATAAGTAAAAGTTAAATGTTATGCTACTTCCAAGTTTCTGTTGGCAAAAGTAGTACCTGACTACCTATGTATTAGAGGTATGGAGGTGAGAACCTGAAGGGGTTCCAAAATTCATAATATACAAGCACAAAGTATGATATAAGGAACTTACAGGTATTGAAGGGATTTTAGATCACCAAAAGAAGTGTCAACTACACCAGACAGCCCACTAGATGACAAGCGTCTGTAGCAAATCCAATAATATATTAATAGCATGCAGGGCATGGGAAAGCTACTTTCTTTTCAATTCTTTGAGTGCAAGCATGCCTAGAGTACTTTTGCTTTTGGTCATTAGTGTAGTAATGCTTGCAAGTTTAGAACTTACAAAGCGGTTATCCATGCTGGTCCAGACGAAGAATAACTACAGTTCAGGCCATTCCAGGCAAATGCTTTTGGTGCACAAGGATCACCCATCCAGTTTTTCTTCAGTGCATACTCTCTGCGAATTCTCATCATGGCCTTGGCTGTTCATACGGAAAAAGAAGGTAATTCTGATTTTTTTTTCCTTATGCCATCCAAACAAATTATTCAAAAATGAGCTTGTAAATTTTAACCCAAATTAAGATCTTTGACAAAACTATCAAACACTGAGGTCAATGCAGTAAGTTCTACGTCCTATTTTATTGCAATGAAATAATGAATATGTCAACATTCCTATGTTCAACACAACACAATGCTGATGGATGCAAGTTAACAGCACTCTGACCAAGTTGAAGCGTTAGATCGATACCATCTCCATCATTCGTCCCAAGCTCAGTCATTGGATGCACCGAGTATATCTCGAATGCATTCAGGATGGGTGGAAGCGTAGCATCCGGTGTGGCAACAAGTGAGACAGCATGTTGGCTCAATCCCTGCACCATCCTTTTCACAATCTCTGCTGAAAGGTACTTTGGAGTGTAGCGCTGGCTGCTGTTCCATGTGGTGTTGTCGACGAGGATATCAAACTGCCTCAGCGCATTGCTTGGCACCATCTGTACCTCCGCGAAGTAGAGCAGCAGAAGGTATGTTGTGTTGTCATTGTTCATGGAAGAATCTGGACTCCATGAGAAGTCGATCCTGGTTCCGTTCACCGGAGTGGCGGCGCTCTGCAGTACCACTGATGAATTGTCAAAGCTACTGACGTTGGAGACATCGACGGTAGTTGAGGTTGTTATGTTGGTCCATGCATCAACATTGCCATAACTCTGCCAGAGGCGGTCGTACGGATCATAGGGGTACCTGTGGTTTGCAAGAAATCGAACAGAAGGGAAAGAATCTCCTGAAATTAGTTATTGAATATTCATTTCAAATGAAACTGTTGTGCGACATAGCGAAGAGAACCATATCTCTCAGTGATGATCACACTCACCTGAACAGTTGATAAATGGCCGGCCAGAACTGGTACCGGTTGAAACCGTATCTGGCTGATGGCCGGGAAAGGCTGAGCAGAATCAGTGACTGGTTGACAGTGGCCTCAGGATACATGGTCGCCCTGAGTGGCCTCAGATCAAGCCCGGAGATGAACGGTGTACCCAACCCTATATTCACCAAGCACACCTGTACATGCACATGTTAACAATGGTGAATTAATTAACACGGGCTCTGTATTTTCTCGACAAATATACTACTAAATCCCTGTATAGACAGATGACATTTGAGGGGAGTTAACAGTCCTATGAACGTATTTCTATATCGAGTCTTCGAAAACAAGGAATTGGCATGGCAATGTCCACTGTGTGGCTGTGTGCAGAGTGTTGATCAAATTTTCTTTAAATGCCACATGGCTCGTTTATGTCTGGTGATGTTTAAAAGAGGGGCTTGGATGGAACAGAACTCCTGACAATATGGCTGATTTCATTGGTAATTGGCTACATAGCGGTGGTGCCGCTGATAATGCTTTGAGATTATATGGTCTGGCTGCGTTGGAGTGGTCTGTATCAGAAACAAAATGTCTATCAAAGGGAAGTTTATTAGGCAACCCGCTGATGCTATGTACAAATTCCCTCTCATTCTTGCAGCAGTGGAGTTGCCTACTTTGGGCGCAAGTGGAACTAATCATCTCCCAGGTTAAGTCTAAAGTGGGGGAGCTTCAAGATGAAGTGTTACAAGACAACTGATCAGGTTTTCAAAAACACAAGACAACTGATCAATTCTTGTAGTCCTCAATGTCAGCAGAAAGCTTGTTAAAAGTTGTGATTGTTATTACTTGCTCTGGTGTGATGGGGACTATAATAGGGGTTTGTCGCTGTTTTGTCGAAGTTTATTTAACCTGTTTCTGGGTGGATCTTTTGATATTGCCGATTACTGTTCTAAAATCCGGCAAATTTGCTGCAGATCGTAAGCTGGTGATCCCAGCAAGGGACTGTGTCTGTACTTAATATGTTTTAAGCAGGGAAGATCCTTTGGTCTAAAATGTATTTTGTCAGAAAATATATGAAAAATTGAGTGGTGCCTCTATGCTCTCTGAAAAACTACACCTTTTGACATGACTCTGAAAAACTAAGCTGTATAGTAAATCTTAAAGCAATACAATTGGTTATGTATTGGGTGTTTGCAAAAGTCGGACATCCAACTTGCTTCAAAAATTTGTGTTTTCGTAGCATTAACTGACCTGCAAGAAATCAGCCGGCGACACTACCACCGCTTCGAGAATGTACATGTCGTCGGCGGCGGTGACGTTCACGGTGGCCCAGCGGTTCACCCCGAGGTAGAGGTCGAAGACGGGGAGCCTTTTGAGCGCGTCGTAGTTGCCGTAGTAGAAGCTGCACCTGACGAGGTACTTGCCGCCCGGCGAGAGCTGCCGGAGCGTGTAGCAGCTGCGCGCGCCGTCGGGGAAGTACCGGACGGTGAGGTAGCGGGTGGCCATGTTCCGGTCGACGTACGGAGGGTTGATGCCGGCGTTGCTCCCCTCCCCGGCGTCGACGAAGCCGGCGTCGGAGACGTACCTCAGGCCGCGGGAGGAGTCTTCGGAGTAGCTCGCGCCCTCCGCGATGCCGCAGTCGATGCTGATGAAACCGAGAGTGTCGAACTGGCCATGGACGCAGGCGACGAGCTCGGATGACACGAAGCACAGGAGGAGGAGCAACGGCAGCTGAAGAGGTGTTATTGCTGCAGGCGCCATGGCTGCATGCATGTTGCTCTCTCCTCCCTCTTCCCTTTAACTGTATTTGTCAAGTTTCATGCTACTGCTGCCGGCCGGCCAGGTTGGTGTAGTGGCAACATTTGATTGGGCACTCACCAATTTTTGTCGCGCGTGAAGGTCAACGTCGTGCATTCCAAGTATTGGAGTTCTCGGTGGAGAAAACGCCGGGCAACTTCCAGCATCACAAGTCAACAAACGAGGGGAACATGATCGCAATTAAAAACTATGGGACGGCCTTATCCACGTACGCATGCAGCCAGTTAAAGCCACATTAAATACTATTTCGTATCGTATTTATAAAAATAGCTATATACGTATTATATTAACAAAAATATCGTTTATACCGTCCGGTGGACGGACGACAGCGCCCGCGAGGCGACATGCGGCGCGGCCGTTGGTGGCAGGCAAGCCTGCCATCTAGTGAGGAGGAGGCATGTGAAGTTGGCTAATTAGCCGGCTTAATTACCCGTCTAAATTCGTAATTTATAATTTTTTAAATTTATAGATATAGCAAATAAGCTAAAAAATTATGATATTTTTTGTGGAGCTTCCCGAGGTATCGTGGTATGTTGTGTAATTTTTTTGTAATTTTTTGAGACCGTTTGCTATATCTAAAAATTCTTAAAATGACACATAATTAACTAGATAATTAAGTAGTTATACAATTTTTAGAAGTAGTAAATAGTCGTGCTATGTTGTATAATTTTTATGTAATTGTTTGTACCACTTTACTACCTCAAAAAATTATTTAAGCAGTACGTAATTAAATGACTCATTAAGCACTAACAAATGGGCTAATGACCACCGCCGACCATCAGACGCACAGCCCCCCCGGCCATTCGTTTTTAAATACCCATTTAATTATGTATTGCTTAAATAATTTTTACATATGGCAAATTGGTGTAAAAATTACACAACGTAGCACCTTATATAAGGAAGTTCCACAAAAAAATTCATAATTTTTCAGAACTATTTTCTACCTCTAAAAATTGTTAAAGTGGCACATAACTGGATAGAGGAGAGAGGGGAGAGATAAGGTCAAGGAGAAGCCACTGAGCTAGTGGGCCGGCGGTAGACGTCTTGGCTCGAGTAGGCTTGACCTAACAAGGCATGGGCCCAAATAACATAACAAAAATATAATAAAAATAAATATGATACCAAAAAAGGAAATTGGTGAATAACCCACAAATATGCTGAAGAACAAAATAGAATAAGATCCAAAAAAATTGACAAATAACCTTGGAAATAATGCTAGCAAATCAATAAAATGTTTAATTCCCGAAGAATAAGAGGACTCTAAATATAGGTGCAAAATTATTCAACAAAGGTTGTTACTTCATTCAGAATATAATAAAAAATCATAAATAATTATATTGGCCTTAATTAATGCAGGGAAGAACTGGTCCAATGGAAAGAGACCGGTCAGACTACCATTGAGACAAATACCCTACATCCAGACAAGTAGGGCAAGCTTTTTTTAAAGCATGCTGTGGTATATGATTGACTAGTTACTTTGCTACAATTATTTTCTATAAATCATCTTGCATCAAATTAAATTTCCAAAAGAGAGAAAAGTAGAATGACCTAAAGAAAAGAAACACGATAAAAGAGAAAGAGAGCAGAACTACTAAATGAGCAATGGCCTGTAAAGGTAAATAATAAAGGAGGGTAGAGAGTGCTCTGTAAGAGATTCAGGGGCAAGTGAAACTCTCTACATGAATACAATATAAGGACTATAGACAATCTTCATTATGGAATGAGTCGTAAAACAGTATCAACCATTTCCCCGTCCAGACGGGCAGAACATGTTACTCTCTTCTGTTGCTATTATGTCCATAATGGGTAATACTATAGATAAGTGGATGAACTCAGAACCGGTATAGAACCTAGAAGTGGGGGATCCAAGGCGCATAATTAGCACAGTGGAGTATCGAGTATTCAGACACGCTCAACCAATGACTATTCTATAATCGGATGAAGATATAATGATGAAAGATGAGAAAATATTCTATATTCTGAATTTGGAATCGCATCTAAAAAATATGAAAGATTCAATGTCCATATAAATTCAGAATAGCTATGGATAAAATGATATAAGTCTACGTAGTACTTTAATAAATCATAAATTAATGTCATTCTCTTAGATAAGAGTTGCTCAGTTATGTGGATAGATCCGTGGCCGTCCCAAGCAAGATGATCAGTCAGACGACTGAAGCCGGCTCTACTCAGGTTGTTAACCCGGCGCATCAGCTGTACCTGCAGAAGGATCAATATGTGCTCTTGTCTCTCTCGCCAAGATCTTAGCACAAGTCCTGCTCCTGACCACCGAGCGAGGCAACTCCTTACTTACCCAGCCTCTCTCTCTCTCATCACACCGACACCCCAGCCCCACCATTCCGCGACACTGACCCCACGGCCCCATCACCCCCGGGAACAAATCCAACGGCCCAAACCCACCCCTACCCCATCACGACCGTCCGCCCTAGGGCAATCCCTCCCCAAACCCCCCGCCGCACGCTATATAAGGCTCCCCCTTCTCCCTCCTCCAACCCTAGCGCACCCAGCTCCCTATTTCCCCTCCGCCGCCGCCGCCACCACCGCCGGGATGGGTCGCGTGATCCGCGCGCAGCGTAAGGGTGCGGGGTCGGTGTTCAAGTCTCACACCCACCACCGCAAGGGCCCCGCCCGGTTCCGGTCGCTGGACTTCGGCGAGCGCAACGGCTACCTCAAGGGCGTGGTCACCGACGTCATCCACGACCCCGGGCGCGGCGCGCCGCTGGCCAAGGTGACCTTCCGGCACCCGTTCCGGTACAAGCACCAGAAGGAGCTCTTCGTGGCCGCCGAGGGCATGTACACGGGCCAGTTCGTCTACTGCGGCCGCCGCGCCACGCTCTCCATTGGCAACGTCCTCCCGCTGCGCTCCGTGCCCGAGGGCGCCGTCGTCTGCAACGTCGAGCACCACGTCGGCGACCGCGGCGTCTTCGCCAGGGCCTCCGGGGACTACGCCATCGTCATCAGCCACAACCCCGACAACGGCACATCCAGGCACAGTCCCCCCGGTCCCTCCCCCTCTCTTTCTCTTCTTTCATGGAGTGGCATTCGTATGGTTAGATCTGGTGTGCTCGTGCTCGACTGCTCGTGTTAGTAACTGTTGTCGGATCTGATGCGATGTTTTTGATGCGTGGTAGTTTACTGTTCGTATGGCCCGTAGTTGATGCGACTTGTATATATGTATATATTAGTTTACTTCTCTAGATATGCATGATCTAGATGTTGCTTTGTAAGTTATCAAAGGCTAAAATGTTTAGATATGCGCTGTTTGTTTAGACATGATATGCAATTTCGATGTTATGTTAGATGTTTCCATTTCTGTTGTATCTTGAATTTGACACTAGAACAGGACAAACAGCTTGCCACAAAGCCATTTGATTTGTTATATTAGTCTCTTTCTGGTTGTGTTTATATGCCTTAACTAATGTTCTCCATGCATGCTTTTAAGAATTAAGATCATTGGAGGTTATGTATATGCTGATGATGTTGTGAGCTAGTGATTGCTTCGTTATTATTAGCTCATGTCAATTTAGACTCTACACGTTATTGGAATAGATAATTTTGAATGTATACATGTGCGAACTTGACTGTCATGTTTGCTTGTGCTGCTGAGATGTCTTGATGCTTGTGATGAATTGGTGCAGTGACTTTACTATATAAATGTATTTAGACACAATAGTCTTGTATAGGCACATCATCTCATGCTGTTCAGTTCTTGCAGGATCAAGCTCCCCTCTGGTGCCAAGAAGATTGTCCCGAGCAGCTGCCGTGCCATGATTGGCCAGGTCGCTGGTGGTGGCAGGACTGAGAAGCCGATGCTGAAGGCCGGCAATGCCTACCACAAGTACCGCGTGAAGAGGAACTGCTGGCCGAAGGTGCGTGGTGTGGCTATGAACCCTGTTGAGCATCCCCATGGAGGAGGTAACCACCAGCACATTGGCCACGCCTCCACCGTCCGCCGTGATGCTCCGCCCGGCCAGAAGGTTGGTCTCATTGCTGCAAGGAGGACAGGTCGGCTCAGGGGCCAGGCCGCCGCCACTGCTGCTAAGGCCGACAAGGCCACTTAGAGTGATTATCGATCTTGTTCTTTATCTATATTTGCTGCCGTGCCCGTCGCTAGATTACCCTAAAGGACTTGTATTCCAGTATGGAGGTGGTTTTTGCTTGGTACCTTGGTGACATTATGATGGATGTTTTGTCAGTTTTGGCTGTCATGGTCACCTACATTGCACCTAAAGAAGTTTTTGCTTGGATATTTGCTGGTTAAGTTGCTTGTTTATAGGGGTGCAATCGGAGCGGATACAGACGGGTATCGCTTATCATGTATCCTATTTTATATTTTTTCCTTGGAGTCAAGACACGGATGATGTCGGATATCTATTTCTCTATTCTGTATTCGTTTCATAATCTTTCCGACGGTCGGTCGAACGAAAATTATTCGTTTTTTTATACAGGATATTAGATGGTATGGTACAATGAGCGAATATAGAGATTAATTATTGAGATGTTAAAGAAAGAACACTTAGTACTTTCATCTGTTTAGATGTGACAATTTATCTATATATTATCTTGTTCTTAGGTGAAGTCACATCAAACTTTCTCATATCATTTGATATACGAATATATATAGACAGACCTCATTTATCTCGTATCATATTTTATATTTTTTTCTTGAAGTTAGAGTTGGGATACGAGAAGTATCGGATATCTATCTACCTCTTGTTTCATAAACCTTCAATCATAAGGACGAAAATTATTCGCTTTGTTTGCTCCCTATTTGTTCAGTTAGGCCCGGCTGCTTGTTAATTTCGTTGGGTATTTGCGTGTTGTGCCTGTGTGATGGTTGTCAACTAGGTTTGGTTATATGATATCGCGTGATCACTGAATTGTTAAGATCCTGTTGGGGACATTGTTTTCTTCATAGCTCTAGATGGTTGTTTTAGGTCATTTCATTGCACAATGAGCATCAGGTTGCCAAGGCAGAGGAGCATGCTTGGGGAGAATGAACCCATTGATTTACACTCCCCTTTCTTAAAAGGAGATTTGCACCCATTGATTGACTGCATGGTCTCTAGCCTAATAAAGAGCAAAAATAGACGACTCTCATTTCTACAAGACCCGCATCGAAATGCAGTCACTGTAGCTCCTTGCATTAACCGCATCGATCGGTTTCCAGGTGGTAACAAGATACTATACCCAGCCTCCACATCGATCAGTGGTCTTTCAAGCTGAACTGAAGGCTTTCAAGTCATCATTCATCAAGCAGTAGCACTGGCACCAAGTCATGCGGTCTTGCCCTTTGCAAAGCTCAGGGACTCGCTAGGACTGGAGAACACCAGCCCCATACAGAACGTGTATAGTTTTTTAGATGGAGTGCTCTCCTTTTTTTCTAGAGCGAGAAAGCCATCGCCTCCATGGGTGTAAGGAAGGCTATTAACTATGTTAGCCCCTGAGTGAATTAACCAGTTGGGCCGATGCCTTGTTTGCAAAGTGCAAAGGTTGAGATTAGTGGGCTATACAGATTGTGAGAGTTAGCTGTGGCCGGGCATAACAGTTTGCCGGGGATGGGCATAACAGTTTGATGTGTGAAGTTAGTCAGGCAGTAAGTTTTGTCTTACTATTTTTATGACTCCGTTGTAATGTATGAATCTCTAACTATGAATACAAGTGTTTGTGCTTTGTGTGACGATTATACACATCTGTACGTCTTGTTGATTTTCATGCATCAACGAATTTACCTAAAAACTCGTAGATTGGTGTCCGTGAACCAAGCAACAAAATAAGGAGTTGAATAGGTAATGTGGCAGGAAATGATCGGAGAGAGGGAGAGGAGAACGACGAACGACGTGGGGGTGTGTCCTGGTCGGTGTTCACCCAGCATTGACGAAATGTGAGCACTATACTTGTATTCAAATGGATGTTAATTCAATGTAGGCCGAGAGACATAGCACGGTCATGCATAGCCAAGTCTCAGGTCCCCTTAGCCTTGATAGCACATTAAGTTTAATGGACCAGTCAAGTATCAAGACTCAGTCTCTCTTTTCCTCTAATATAATACTGCCTCGGTTTCGTTATATTTGTCTAGAGTTCATCGTATGTATAGATAAAAAAATATTAAATCTATAAAAACTTAATAATAAATAATTATATATACTTCTATTAAATAGCATACAACAACCGTTTAACCTTTTTCACAGCATTTAAGTAGGAGTAGAAAAAGGGAAATTTGTAATAGATATACTCTACACTCTCTCAATGAACAAATATATTAAAATAGATGCTTTCAAGAACATAGTAAGATGAGAAGCAAAGATGGACCATGCACCCATGGCACAGCGAATTATTTTTTTATTTGATCATATTGTGCAACCTTAATTTAAAAGTTAGTTATATACAGCACGAAATTGTAAATATAGTCCTCTTACCGAGCACGAAAGAAACCCTGAGTGACGTGTGGCTCGTACCGCACCCCTTTACCACGTATCAACCTGTCACCACAGCAACTCCCTATAGCGCACACTCTTTAGCTGACCACGATAGATGATAGGCTCTATGGAGGTGCCACACCACCCAACCGTGGCAGGCTGTAGGAGAGATGTCGCGCTAGCGAGCCATAGCGGTAGTGCCCCCCGTGGTCCATTTGTGATTTCGTGCCTTTCCTGGTGCGCTGACTAGCTACTTGGCTAAGCATGGGATCAGAGAAATTAAGATACTACTTGTTGAGGAGGAATCGTCGCTGGCGATCAGTCCGATTGATTTCTCTACTTATACAAAACAAGGTCAATTATAGAAGACAGAAAATAGTAGATTGAAACACAGATAGGTAGAGATAACTTCTGATCTTTTTTATTACTTTCTTTCTGATTTCGCATATAAAATTGTCAATAGTGCTCCTTACTTTCTTTCAAGTTCAAGCCCATATTTCCTAACTCATATTTATTGGTTGTTGGTTAGTTGGTGCCGTTTGTCACGTAGAGATCAGTTAATAAAGAGTTGCTCTCTCCTTTTCTTTGTTTGAACTCAGAGAGAAAAGTAAGACAAATAATTTGGCTCATTTTTTTTCTTCGTGAGGAGTTGAGATAGCTAGAGGGAATTGTTGGTGCAAGGTATTAAAAAAATAAGCAGTAAAGAAAGGACGTTTTGGTTCGAGTATCCAGAGAGGACAGTGCGTCCAAACCAGCCATTGAAAAGCTGTTACGAGCTCTAGCTAGTCAGATAGCTTACGTGCTCCCGTATGTCCATCTAGCTAGGTGTAGCCTGCTGTGATGGTGTGTTAAACGGACCACCGGGGGTGCGGGTGCGCGTGCGCGCGTGGGGCGGCGGCGGCTCGCTCCCCTGCTGCCTGTCACACGGTCGGGAGCGGCACCTCCACCACCTGCCGCGCTGCAGGAGTGGCAGGTTGATGCCACGGTAGGAGGCCGTCTGGTCCGTGGATTCTTCTGCCCTTAATAAAGAGATTAGATTTATAATTTTATATTATATAGAGTTATTTTTAAAATTAAAGTGCCACTATGGAATCAAATAAAAAATAATTCTGCCACAGCTAGCTGCTCACTCACGTTATGGCTTGCAACACTAGCAAAGACAAGACCACCGTGCGATCTTGCGATAATACTCCTCGTCATCCATTTACATAAATATCATTTTAGTTATTTTTTAAAAAATTAGTCTTTAAATATCCGTTTTTATAAATTTAGTCATCTTTCATGTATTTACGGTACGTATCAGTAGCCTTGCAAGTTATTATAGCTCGGTAAGATTACTGCAACGTATGGTAGATCTATAAAAGAAGGCTAAATTTATAAAAAAACAGATGTTAGAGGATCAAATTTAAATAAAAAGATAGTTAGATTTTCAAACTCGATTCGTTCATCAAACGGAGCGTTTCACGTGAGTTGCCGGGCCCTGATCGTTAGCGAGACCAACGGCGTCTCGGGCTCTCTCCGTCGGCGCCAACTCGCCCGTCGCGCCGACGAGGGAGATGAGGAACCTCCTTTCCGCTGCTCGATCGGCTCTAGTCTCGTGAGTACGTGTCCCACCCCGGGTGTACGTGCGCAAGTCTCAAGCGAGCCGTCAAAGCGACATACTTTGTAGCGTGCAAGATCCGGTTCATGTGGGATCGCGTTTGCTGACTTCGCACCACACCTCATTTCACACTCCAATCATGTGGGCGCAGCAGCGTTGGATTAGCTAGCTGGCTCACGCGCCTAATGTAACATCCTTGTCTCTCACACACACACTTCAGTATTTGACTTGAGCACCAGCCAATGGCACAGTAGTCTCTATCTTCAAAGTCCTACTAGATCGGTTCACAGGTCATCCCAGCTAGTGATTTCAGACGCCGGTATTGCCGATTTATCGAGACGTCATCGGCAACGCAGGAATTTCACACGAACCCTTTCTACGGCGATGTCGTAGCAGGAAACAGGTGTTCTCAAGCTCGGTTGGATTGATATCTACCACTGGTTGGCAACTGTGGTCCGTTCATTTTGTTTCGGCTTATGACCGTTATTTATAATTTTTGGGTTGTTCGTGAGAGAGTATAGAGTAACAGAAACTCATATGTGTTTTAGTTGATAAATATGAAATCGCTAAAGTGTGTACTATAATCAACTTGTATACCTCCACTACTACAAAAAAGACTATACTGGACACCTCATCACAGATGATTCCGGAGAATCGTCAGTATTCCAATTATCACAGACGGTTTTAAAAGCGTCACCGTCTACGTTACTAGCGAATCACAAACGGTTAGGATTAAAAACCGTCTGTGGTGTCACCACAGACGGTTTTTAATCCGAACTGTCTGTGATAATGCCACATCACCGATCCGTGGCATCTGTCCTAGAATTTCGATCTCACCCATCCATTTTCTCCGCATCGAACGACAGACACCGGTCTCCTCCCACGTCTTGCCCTTTATTACTTGCCCTCTCCCTTCCCCCAATTTCACTCTATGAACCAACACTGAGCTGGCTACCGCCGTGAGCTCCTCCACCTCCGGTTGTGACACCACGGTTCACTGCACAAGATACTATTGTCCTAAGTGTCATAAAAGTGTCTTATGCAGTGCCACCGTAGTGACATAACAGTGACGCCGCCGTCGCCTCTCCTTCATAGCCCGTGATATATCCCTTATCTGAAATTAGTTGTTGATACCTTAATTCTTGTAATGATTGATGGATGGCTGGGGTTTCAGCCCTCGTTGAAATTCATGTTTTGTTAGGATGAAGACATGGTGCCAAAGTTTATTGCACGATAATTTTGTTCTCACAAATAGGCATACTTTGGTTCATCTGCATTCTTTGATTGTGTTGCTTTATAACGCAATTAGAGAATGTTGATGGACTGAAGAAGGCCTATTTATGCGAACGCGATAACACAATCACAGACGGTTCTTAACTAGAACCGTTTATGATAATGAACTATCACAGACGGCTATGTTTAAGTAACGTCTGTGATATGTTACATATAGCAGACAGTTTTTTTGAAATCCTGTCTGTGTTGTAATTTATCACAGATAATTCAAAAGCCGTCTATGACAACCACCTGTTATCACAGGCACATAAAATCCAGACAGGTCAGAAACTATCTATCATGACGGTTTTAAACTGTCTGTGATGATACTTTCTGTGGTAGTGCCTGTCTTGAAAAGACACTTCATTTAAAAGTTGAAAACAACTTTTAGAAGCCGAAAAAAGGCTCATGCCTTTTCTTTTCGGCTTCTCGGTGTGCCTTTTCTTTTCGGTTTCTAAAAGCTATTTTTCGGTTTTTATACGGTAACTAGGTTTTAAACGGAGTGTCTTCTTAAGATAGAGTCTATAAGTTGATTGTAGTACATACTGTATCGACTATATTTATATTAACCAAAATCATACGCGAGTTTCTATTACTCTATACTCTCTCTCATAAACAGACTAAAGTTTAAAATCCGTAGCCAAAAGTTATAAATTGAAACTAAAAATATATGCTAGACCACACACGATTACACGAAGCTTTTGCTTTAGCTCATGAGTTTTCACGGAAATCGCACCACATCACCCGTCATTTTCACGCTCCAATCGTTAGGGGGGATTAGCCAACCAGCCGAGCTCGTCGGCGTCACGTCATGAGCCGTGCAACATCCTTGTTACGCATTGACATTTCTACAGCCCAGCAGTAGACATGGCACTGAGATTTCTTCAACGGAGGCCCAGAGAGAGATAGAGAGAGAGAGAGAGAGAGAGAGAGAGAGAGAGCATGCATGGAATGAAACACACGCGGAGCGGTCTGTTATGTTTGACCTGTCAGGAACAGCCACTGACAGACAAGCCCATTGACGTGACGGCGCCATGTGGAATAATATGGGAGAAGCGAAACCTCTCTTTGAGACTAGGGGGAATTCGTTGGTCCGTTCGGATCGTACGTGTAGCAGCAGCGGTGGAAAATTAGAATCACAAGCGCGCAATAGTCCACATTGATGGCACAATTAAGGCCCTCACATGTCGATACCTTACGCTCGGCACACCTGGCCTTTGAATGCAGCTGGGCTTCTTCGCCTCTGAGGCTGGCAGGTGGGCCCCGGTTCACGCCACGTCGGCGGCTCTCGTCTCGTGACCCGGGCGGCGGCGGCGGCGACGACGCTTTCTATATATGTATATTCAGGAGGAGGCTGCCCGCTTAGGTAGCCGTCGAATGACCTGATCGAGCTGCCGGCGACGGGGACGGGGACGATGCCGTCGGCGCTGCATAACGGCGAGCAGGCGGTGGCGTCGGGGCAGACGAAGGCTGCGAGGCGGCTGGGGGCGCTGCTGCTGCTGCTGCGGCTGGCGGCGCTGTGCTTCTGCCTCGCGGCGGCCGTGTTCTCGGCCACCGACGGCGCGGTGCTGCTGCTCGCGCCGTTCAGGTTCCTGCTCGCGGCGAACGCGATCGTGGCGGTGTACTCCGTGTTCGAGGTCGGCGCCGCCGTGTGGGAGATGGCCAGGGGCGCCACGCTGCTCCCCGAGGTCCTGCAGCTCTGGTTCGACTTCGGCCACGACCAGGTAACCAACTACACCAGTAACCGGCAATTAATTCACGCACTACCGATTTAATTAAAACCATTTTGGATTCAGTTGGTCACGCATAGTGACGTAACAAGCAACCATCATCGAATTAATTAAGCTCGGAGCTGATCAGAGCTTGCGCGCTCGCAGGGTTTCGGGTACATGGCGTTGGCGGCGGCGGCGGCGGCGGCGCGGGAGGCGGCGACGTGCAGAGGGGGGCAGGAGGGGAGATCACGGAGCAGCACGGCGTGCCTGCAGGGCGACATCGCGGTGGTGCTCGGGTTCGCGGGGTTCGCGTTCCTGGCGCTGGCCGCGCTCGCGTCCGGTTTCCGGCTCGTCTGCTTCCTCGCCACCGGCTCCCGGTTCCCAGCTTCGTCGCCCTCGTCCTCCCAATATTGATCGGCCGGCCGGTCTGATAAATTTCGGCGATGAAATTAACACCCCTAGACAATTAGAGCAGCAATGGAGATCGAGTACATACGTAGCTAGCTACGTACGTACTTCTTGATGAGCATGTACAATACAATCTCGTAGTGCTACCTGCCATGCTGCTTGTGCATGTGTTTAGTGGAGTGAGTAGACTAGAATACCAGTAGTATTTTGTGTACATGCTTCTGCCTGTAATATATACCAATGTGTACGCGCGTGCTGGCTGCTGTACTAAAGTTGTGTGTATTGTCTAGTAAAAAAGTAACCATAAGTCTATGCAGCTACCGATAGCGCTACAAGCAATCTACGGAGAGGTCTGATCAACTTGTACATGAATCCCAAGTATATGGTTTTGTACAGATAGAAAACCCCGGCACATCGGAGGAGAGAACACGAGGAGAAGAGGTACTTGGCGGTGGTGGCGAACCCACGGGCGGCGACGGCAAGTAGGGTCTATTTGGCTTAGCTGCAGCTTATGTTTTTTAGCTGAAATTTTTAAATTTTAGCTGTTTATAACAGGGATTACGGAGAGATAGAAACTCGCTTGTGATTTTGGTTAATACAGATGTTAGACTTTTAACGTGTACTACAATTAATTTGTAGACCCCGTCTTGAGAAAATACCTCATTTAAAAGTTAGGTAATATAGCAAAAATAAAAACCGCTAGTTTCGGTCGAAAAGAAACGAGGTTGCGAAAATACCTCATTTAAAAGCCCGTAGTCGACGGCAACACCCACCCAGGGCTGTCAATGAGCCGAGGTTGCGTTTTGCATGAGCTGCTGTCGCCCCTCGCCGATGGCAAGGCTAGGCGGTACTTGTGGGCTAGAAATTCTTCTGTAGAAGAGTGGGGTGTTCAGGGGGTGGTGTGATCCGGCCGGTTGATCTGTACTTGGATCCGATCGGGATGAGCCTCTAATGGACTTTACAAGCCCGCTTTGAGTTTGCTGCTTCCTCAGGCACCTCGTTTGCTGTCTTTTCTTGCTTCAGATATGAAGGTTGCTTCGAATGTGTTTATTGTGCAATATTACTTCTTTTTTGGGCTTAGCATTCAATTAAAGTTATGAGATTTGCACGGTAGCTTACCGCATCAGTGATATATCTCTACCATGTAGATGATTGTAAGCTTGTAAAATCAGTTGATTACTTTACTATGCCATATTTGAATTCTTTGGTATACTAAAGCCAACATGGTAAATTATGGTTGATCATCGTATTAATTAATATTCTTTACTGAACTAACCTGAAAGTGAAGCCATGTCCATTCTTTGGTTTATAGTGGCGTTGATGATGTTTGGTTGTGTCCTTTACTGTTACAAAAGGAACCCTGTATTGTTACTAAGTAGGGACAGCCGATTCTTGGAGTTGATGTAATTAATCTCTGGCTGTCTGATTACAAGTGTAACTAACTGCGTCTAGGTGGCGAATCAGGCGTTACCACAGTAATGCTGAACTCCGTCATCATTACTCCATAAAACAGTGTAGATTATACATAAATTATTGTTGTCAACTGCCATTTTTTGTAGTATGAACATGTAGCTCCATTTAGATGTTTTGTTATTTTAAACTGTTGTTTCTTCCTCTTAAAGTTTTACTGATCCTTAATCAACTCAAAATGATTTCATAGATCCCTCAAAAAAATGATTTCCTATATTTGTTTTTATTGATTTTCTTGGAGCCATATTTGCCAGCCATCTACTGTCATCAACAAAAGCAAGTGCGGACCACTAACACGGCAGCGTCCACGGGAGCCTCTGCTGGCTGATCTGCCTGGCCGAACAGCTTTACCACGCGACGGACGACGGCGTGACCACAACAAATCAGATTCAGAAATAAAGTTAAAAAAATTATTAATAATTTTAAAAAAAGGTTTCTCTAATAAAAAAATCGATATGGCATGGGTCCAATTGGAAAATAGTATACTACTAAAACTTTTTTACCAACTCTCTCTGAAAGGGCTATATACCTCCGAAGTATCTTTAAATTAATATTTAAATATATCAAAAGTGATAAAGATGTATAAAATAATTGTTTAAATGGTATATTAAAAATGAAAGTATGTATCTTCGGGAGTACGAAAAAGGCTTCCTAGGAAAATGGTTTTATACTCTTAAGAGTACGTACTCCTACTTCTAATATACCCCTTTAATGGTATTGTTATACTTTTTTTATTTATTTGAGCATATTATAATAATAATTATAAGATATTCAAAGTGATTTTCATGAAAAAATTCATAAAAATTCACTTTTTATAACATAATTTGTATATGTACTCCTTCTATATATGAAAAATTGTATATACAAAAATAAAGAGCTCCGATGAAATTTTTTCGAGCATGTCGCATTGGAGTATCTTAGAATTAGTATTTAAGTATATCGAAGTGATAAAGATGTATAAAATAGTTGTTTAAGTGTTATATTAAAAGTAGAAGTACATATTCCGAGAGTACGAAAAAGGCTTCATATATACACACGACATACATACGTACATGTGTGTGTGTGTGTGTATATATATATATATATATATATATATATATATATATATATATATATATATATATATATATCAACAATGACACATACATCAAACGGCGGGACGGCACGAGACGAGATCCTCTACTCCGATTGCCACAGCAGTCGGATCACTAGTAGGCAGCAGCAAGAGGTTCCTTAGTTTACACTGAGCAACAGTTGATCTTGTTCTAGCTTATTCCACCACGCGATCACGAATCTTTCTAGCAAAATCAACTGTGGCCACAAAGCTTGGCAGTATATTGGCAAGGAAACACAGCTTTGGCCATGAACGCTCGCAATGTCAAGCAAGCCGCTCTCCCACGGCGGCATGCGTGAAACCACCGCGGCGATCGAGTACGCATGCAGTTGGCCTCAGCCGTAGCAGGAGGCACGGAAAGACCCGAATTGTAGACAAGATTCATCAACGTTCCAAGTCAAAGCTCATACTGGTGCAAGTTAGACCGTGCTGCGATTACTCGCCTGGAGGACGAGGAGCATGCATAGAATCGGTTCTTTTTTTCCGTGGGAATTGGAGCATCCATGGCCATTTCGTAGATAATTAGTAGATAATTGACAGAGAAGCAAAAAAGAATTTTAAAAATCCCACCCAAGCAAAAAAAACAAATTTTAAAAATGCCCCCAATCAGAAACCCTCCGCACCCATCACGACCGCCCGTCGTAGATCAGACGGTCAAGAACCCCCCACTCCCGCGCCCACAACTTGCTCCCACACCACACCGAAGATGCACTTGCCCTTTTCTTTTCCCCGCATTTTTTATTTCCTCTTCTCCTCTCTCTCTCGCTGCCTCCCGCCGCCGCCGCCGCCAGCCCCACCTCCTCCCTCGCGCTGCCCCGCCGATCGGGTTGAGGCCGCCTGCCTCGGAGCCGAAGACGCCTGTACGCCCCGCCCGTGCGCCGCGCGGCACCCGCTCCCCACGACGTAAGTGAGATCAAAACCCTAGCCCCCCACCCCACCCCCGGAACGGATCTGGGCCCGATCCCGATCCGCTCAGGATCTCTCCCCCCTAGATTTGATTGATCTTTTCGGTTCGCTTCTGTTTGTGATGTCCCGATTCGTCGATGATTCGTTGGTTCGATGTGTCTGGGTTGTGTGTTGAGGGTGTCGCTAGATCTGGGTAGGTTTCTCGGTCCGTGGTTGAGGTTTGGGCGATTTCTTGGTGTGGGTTGTTAGATTCGTTGGTGGATATGTGGTGGTCTTGTGTTGGTGCGCGGGGGTTGAGTTGCGAGTCGTGGGCTATGATTATCCGATGAACTGGATGCACATGTTTTAATTTCTGTAGAGTTGAATTGATCGAAGTATTATTAACTCATGAACTGCCATGCCGACGTTCCTGCCTTTATGTTGCGGTACTTACTGTGAACTGTGCGTGGCTCTAGCCTCTTAAGTGTGTTCATTCATGTTAAATATGTTATTAGTACGTTGCAAGTGAAAGTCAAAGCTTATATTCCTAAAATTTCATCGAGGTCTTACCATGCCTTGCTTTGCTTTGTATAGAGGCTCCTGTTTTGGCAATTTTCACTTCGTCTCTGATTAATAATTTGAATATGCCATGACATCAAATTTATTATTACTGACTATTTGTGTGTGCGCAAGTGTGCCTGCCTGCTTGTGCTTCATTTGATTTTAGTGCTCGGTGTTAGAGAGCCTAGGAAGCTGACAGTCTAGTTATCTGAATCTTGGAGTTTTGTATACAGGGATTAACTGAAAATGATGCATGCTTAAGCGTATTGTATTCTGATGCTGCTGTTTTGTGATACTTTTAATACGTGGTCTTGTCCACAACGGGTTACATCACTTACATGTCATCTAATGGCCTAAGTTGTATTGAATCATTCTTGTTTCTATGACATCTCGTTTGGTTATTAGCGTATTCTTGTCCATTATGCTGTTTCAATATAGTTTATTTCTTCCATGTTGTCATTATGTCTTATGAATATTAATGAACTAGTATTTTGTGATTATAAAATTCTTGTGTTGCTATTATACAAACGCACATATGTTTGTTCTTATGGACCAGTGGGGCTATATATGTCTGGTAATAATAACTCTAGATAGTGGCATGTCTTGTTAACTTTTACACCATATAGGAGTTTAGTTTGTCTTGTTTGGCTTTACACTATAGAGGATTTTACTGTGTCGTGATTAATTTACATTCCTATGCATATGGTTTTCATGTCATGGGTATGTACTTAGCACCCCCTATTTTGGTCTTACAGAGTCAAAATGTCATTGGATGTTACTCAAATTCTCTTGAGTGCGCAGTCTGCTGATGGTGCGATTCGGAAGCATGCTGAAGAAAGCCTCAAACAGTTCCAGGAACAAAACCTACCAGGTTTCTTGTTCTCTCTCTCTAGTGAGTTGGCCAATGAGGAGAAACCTGAGGAGAGCCGCAGGTTGGCTGGCTTGATTCTCAAGAATGCACTGGATGCAAAGGAGCAGCACAGGAAGAATGAGCTTTTCCAGAGATGGCTGGCACTGGATGCTGCTGTCAAGGCACAAATTAAAGCTTTGCTGCTGCAAACTCTCTCATCTCCCGCTGCAAGTGCCAGATCTACCTCTTCTCAAGTCATCGCGAAGGTTGCTGGTATTGAGATTCCTCAGAAGCAATGGCCTGAGCTGATAGGATCTTTGCTCTCAAACATACATCAGGTCAAGCCAAACGTCAAGCAGGCGACGCTCGAGACACTTGGCTATTTATGTGAGGAAGTTTCTCCAGAAGCTGTTGACCAAGACGAAGTCAATAAAATTCTTACGGCTGTTGTTCAGGGTATGAATGCTTCTGAAGGGAACTCTGATGTGAGGCTGGCAGCCACACGAGCATTGTATAATGCGTTGGGCTTTGCTCAGGTTAACTTCTCCAATGACATGGAGCGTGATTATATCATGCGAGTTGTTTGTGAAGCAACACAGTGTCTGGAGGTGAAGATAAGGCAGGCTGCCTTTGAGTGTTTGGTGGCTATCTCGTCTACTTACTACGATAAGCTGGCCACATACATGCAGGATGTATTTAGTATCACTGCAAAGGCTGTGAGGGAAGATGAGGAGTCAGTTGCACTTCAGGCGATTGAATTCTGGAGTTCCATATGTGATGAGGAAATTGACATTTTGGATGAGTATAGCAGTGAGTTTACAGCTGACTCTGATGTTCCTTGCTACTATTTTATCAAGCAGGCTCTTCCTGCCTTAGTGCCAATGCTGTTGGAGACTCTCCTCAAGCAGGAGGAAGACCAAGACTTGGATGAAGGTGCTTGGAATCTTGCAATGGCTGGCGGAACTTGTTTGGGCCTGGTGGCGAGGACTGTTGGGGATGATATTGTCCCTCTCGTGATGCCTTTTGTTGAGGAAAACATAACGAAGCCCGATTGGAGGCATAGAGAGGCTGCAACATATGCTTTTGGCTCCATTTTGGAGGGCCCATCAGCTGATAAACTGGCTCCTCTTGTTAATGTCGCATTGAATTTTATGCTGTCTGCCTTAATCAAGGACCCGAGTAACCATGTGAAGGACACAACTGCTTGGACCCTTGGAAGAATATTCGAGTTTCTTCATGGTTCTGCACTCGAAACTCCTCCTATCATTACGGCTGAGAACTGTCAGCAAATACTTACTGTGCTTCTTCAAAGCATGAAGGATGTCCCAAATGTGGCAGAAAAGGCATGTGGGGCACTCTATTTCCTTGCTCAAGGCTATGTCGATGCTGGATCCACTTCACCGTTATCCCCTTTCTTTCAAGATATTGTTCAGAACCTTCTTATGGTTACTCACAGGGAGGATTCTGCAGAATCTAGGCTGCGCACTGCAGCTTATGAGACCCTAAATGAAGTTGTCAGGTGCTCCACTGAGGAGACAGCTCCTATTGTTATGCAGTTGGTACCTGTGATCATGATGGAACTCCATCAGACACTTGAGGCGGGAAAGTTGTCAACTGATGAGAGGGAGAAGCGGAGCGAACTGCAGGGCCTTCTTTGTGGTTGCTTGCAGGTCATTATCCAGAAGTTGGGAGGAGTGGAGTCAACAAAGTATTCCTTCTTGCAGTATGCAGATCAGATGATGGATCTGTTTTTGAAAGTTTTTGCTTGTCAAAATGCCACAGTGCATGAAGAGGCTATGCTTGCTATTGGTGCATTGGCATATGCAGCTGGTCCGAACTTTGCAAAATACATGGCGCAGTTCTATCAGTATTTGGAAATGGGACTTCAGAACTTTGAGGAGTATCAGGTCTGTGCCATTACCGTGGGTGTTGTGGGAGACTTGTGCAGGGCACTGGAGGACAAAATTTTGCCCTACTGCGATGGCATCATGACTCAGCTCCTGAAGGACCTATCCAGCAATCAGTTGCATAGATCTGTAAAGCCACCTATATTCTCAAGCTTTGGTGATATTGCACTGGCAATTGGGGAGAACTTTGAGAAGTATTTGATCTATGCCATGCCCATGCTACAAAGTGCAGCAGATTTGTCAGCGCATGCTACTGCAGCTGATGATGAAATGCTCGACTACACCAATCAATTAAGGAATGGAATCTTGGAGGCCTACTCTGGTATTCTTCAAGGATTTAAGAGTTCCCCTAAGACACAATTGCTGATGCCGTATGCTCCGCATATTCTTCAGTTCCTTGATGCTCTTTACAATGGCAAGGATATGTAAGTCATAAAGCCTACCTTCTCTTTCCTGCGTTGCTCTTATTTACATGAATTGTTTTTCCTAAAATGATCTCATCTTTTCAGGGATGATACTGTGATGAAGACTGCAATAGGCGTCTTGGGAGATCTGGCAGACACATTGGGTGTCCATGCTGGTCCTTTGATCAGTCAATCTACCTCAAGCAAGCAATTTTTGGAGGAGGGCTTAGCATCGGATGATCCTTTGGTCAAAGAATCAGCTGATTGGGCGAGGATTGCAATCAGCCGTGCGGTTTCGGGTTGATGTCACATTGGTCTCGAGTCTGCACATGCATCCATTCATGTGTCATGTCTGGGTCGTCGGTTGCATCATGTCTAGACCTGCTCTTTGGAGAAGTCCACGCATCCTTACAGCAGAGTCGGAGGGTCCTCACTAACTCATGCATCAGTACATGTGTCAGCCCGTCCTTTTCACTTCTGTGGAAAAGAGGGTTAAGTTGGCTGCCTACTAACTTTGCTAAAGGCATCTAGAACCTTCATTTCTCACTGGAGGTGAGATGAGCTTCTACTGTTGCCTGCCATGCCGATGGTTCCTCGGCATGGCATGCATTCTTATGGTCTCGGTGCTATCATTTTCCCCATCGGCATGGCATGCATTCTTATGGTCTCGGTGCTATCATTTTCCCTTGCATTCATTGCATGCATTGAACTTTTTTGGTCGGATGGTCACTCGGTACAAGGCCCGATTGCTTATGGATCCATTAAGCAAAAGGGGGCTCGAATGCACTATCGCATGATTATTTTGTATTGCTCAGGGCGTCCAAGTTGATTATGTCGGACATGCCCCTCCCTAGCTGGTAGCTTTGTTTATTTCCTAGTATTTTCTTCACGTGCATTGTCTTGCATTCATTCTTGATATGTTTTGTAAGAGTTCTTTTTTGGTAAAAACTTTGGTCCGGTACAGTACGTCACGCCATTGTACAAGGCCCCACGTGCGTCGGTTTATTTCCAGGTGTTATCGGATCAGCGGGCGTTTGTGCTTTTTTGGTTATCCATGCTGCTCCATTTCAGTTTCCCTGAAGCTGGGCTGGTGAAACATAAACAATTATAGATCTTGGAGTGGTTTTTTGGCGGGGCAGTTGAGTTGGATTTGTTTACAAAAATTGTATTATTCTGTGGAACTCTGCCGCCGCCTCCCCATGTGTCATATCATTTGTTGAGCATATGAGAATGATGATGATGATGAAATGTTAATGATATGGTATTTGCTTTTTTTCCCCCTTCTCTGCTGGTGCCCTTGCATATACATGAATGAACATGGGCATTGGCTATCCACTGCATTTCCTACAGACCTGGACGAGAAGATGTGGAGCCCAGTTGTGTGGGTGTTGGGACATAATCTAGTGTAAATCTTTGAATAGAATAGTAAACTTATTTCACTCTGCTGCTATCTGTTGATGGAAGTGACCACAAAGGAGTGCATCATTTATTCATTTGGCATTTATGCACCCCAATCGCTAAATATAACCAGAATGCTGCTGGTCTAAGCCTCTTGAGCTGCTTGCGCAACCTTTTCTATCCACAAAGTGTGCTGTGCCGAACGGTAGAGCGTGAGCATGGATATGGTGTGTATGAACACATTCGCAATGGTTACTTTAATCATTCTACTCGAGTGCCACTGAAAAGCATGACCGCGCCATTCTGAAAATTTCATCTGAAAATGCCATGCCAATGGATGACCATGTTGGTATTTATTCCATGCAATGCCAACGCTGCAACGCTAAGTTTGTCCTCTTTCTCATGCCTGGTCATTCAACACCTTATTTACTCTACATTACATAAGTATATCCATGCGCTTTCTGGATTGTACTACTTCAGTTGCTTCTGTCACATTGTATTATTTGAATCTGAAGGAAGACATGTCCTTGAGTTGCTTTCTGTGCAATTCGTTTCAAGAGGTGAGACGTTATATATTACTAGTCAAATGTTTGTACGTTGCAACGGAATCGTAAAAGAGAGTGATGCAAAGAACAAACAGGATTGATTCTTGTACCAATCATTCTTACGATACCAAGAAGGTACCAGGCGTCGAGATTGCCAGTATTCGTGCAAACGTTGCAAGAACCGGTGTGCGGTGTCCAACCAGCCATTGGCCCAAACGGCGAGGCACTTAGGTGACGCCCTTGTGAGCACCAACCTGCTTCGTCCAAGCCCCAAGCTCTCTGAATCTCTTGCACTTGCGCACATCCAAACAGCACCCCATGAGGACTTCCATGACGGCAACAATTTCTTTCTTGGTTCTTGCAATCAGAAGAAACTGTAGTTAACAGGATATAGGGGGTGTTCTTTTTGGCTGAAATTTTTGAATTTTGGCTGTTTATGGTACAGATTACGGAGAGACCGATACTCACGATTTTGGCTGTTACAGATGTTAGGCTTTTAACGTGTACTACGTTTAACTTGTAGACCCTGTCTTAAGAAAATACTCCGTTTGAAAGTTAGGTACTGTAGCAAAAATCAAAAACCGTCCGGCTTGTGCCTAGCCGAACAGGCCCATACGCGAACCCGTGAGATGGGCCGATCAGCTTCGTGTCCTAACTGCTCATCGTTGACTCCTCCATGCGGGCTTTTTTTGGCCCTGCTGTGTCGACTTGTCTGCCTCGACAGGCACCACCACCAAGCGGGAATGCCTCCCTGTTTAGGATTGACAAGTGCAATAAGATCGCCCTTCCCTACGTCGAGAGCGGCGTCAGATCCGGAGGGGTGGGAGACGAGGAAGACAGGGAGGGTCGGAGGGGGAAGGGAGAAGGAGAGACGGCACCTTGTGGCTCCTCGTTGGTGGCGTCGAGAGGGGTGAAGGAGTGGCAGCGTCGACACGGGATAAGAGGGGAGGAGGCAAGGGCGGCACGTGGCTTGAGGCGTTTCGGTGGGGGTGTAGGCGCGGGGTGGGAGGAGATCGGAAGGAAGCGAGGCGAGAGAAGGAGCAGCGAAGTGAAAGAGTGGGAGGAGGCGGTGTGGGGTGGGGTGGAGGCGGTGGCGGTGACAGTGGCGGCACGGGGTGGGAAAGGATAGAATGTATAATTATCGATCGGTTCTTTTAAGTAAAGATAGATGTATGAACTATCAACTATATATCTTAAATAGAAGAGACGAGTTATGATCTCTTTTCACAGTTAGCGTAAAACTAAGACCGATAAAGGACTGTTTTTTTTCCGTGGGATTAGAGATCTTTCTAGATCTGCAGCCAAACGAAAATTTGAAAACTGTTAAAACGTCTGAAAGGCAAAAGAGATGGTTTCAATCGTAAACTTGTATTGTAGAATCGTTAGGGTCTCCATGCTTTGTGTTAATCGTAAGCGTGTATTAGAGAATCGTAAACCATTTGTAGTTTTTGAAAGTGTACCCTGGAAAATTTAATGAAACTAAACCCGGTTGGATCTGTAGAGATAAAACAGGGTGCATTTATTTAATTGAGATACAAATGGCCATTGCATGTTCTGCTGACGGGGCGGTAGGCTCTTGCCGCCGGCGGCTCCGCTATGCATCACCTTGCCGGTGCTGCTGCTCGTCCACCGAACGATAGAAGTGCTATTTCCATATATACACTCTCGTATACGATTAGTTTTGTAAGTAACATACGTAACAGTACTAAATTCGGCTTTTAGTCATCGTGCTTATATACAACTAGCTACGTAAGCGCGACGTGACGCCGCGCTAGCCACCATGTGGACCGAAGTAAAAGAGACGATAATTCGTGAGGTGTTTCTTAAAAAAAATCAAGGACACATGTGTAATTTCAGAAAAATCAAAGTGTTTTTTCGTAAAAAAACCAAGGACCCTCAAGGACCTGTACGTAACTAAACAAGGACCTATACATAATTTTGGAAACCGCGGGTTGCTATCGGTGAAGTGGAGGGTGCTTTTCAGAAAAAAAAACCTGGCAGGGATCTGTTTATGAGAACGGAGGACCTCTACACGATTTCGCAAAACGCAGGGGCTTTCTCGCAAAAAAAGTGACATGGCATAGCTTCCGGCCAAGAAGTCCCCCAACTTTAATATACGGTAGATTCATATCACACCGTACTCGACATATTCGTATGCGGTAAAAAGTGACCTTTTGCAGCCTCGGGAAGTGTCCAACTGCATCGGCATGATCTTGACGTGCGCTCTCCAGGAACACGGCTTCCCTGTTCCCTTTTTCGTATTTCCTCTGTGTTTCTGTCCATGTGTTAAACATCTAGAGCACCCTCCCTATTCCCTCATGTTTCTTTGGTGCTCTGGATGTTTGCCACGTGGACAGAAACATGGAGAGAATACGGAGAAGGAACAGGAAGCCGTTTTGGCTCTCCAGACCTCTTCTGCGGGTAGGCGAATGGGTATGACCAGGATCTTTTGTGCAGGTGACTGTTGCACTATTCATCATTTTCTCACAGCCGTCGGATCGCCGTCTTTTTCCATGCAGTCCTTCCGATCAGAACGAAGACATTGACATGATGTGGTGGCGCAGCAGGCCGGACTCGGTAGGATAGATAGACGTGTTGTGGATGAGAGACGGGCTCGCCCACCTCAGGACATTCCATCCAGCCGGCGCGCACAGAACACCTCGTGAGGCCTTCCTCGCACCATCAGCCCGCACTTCTCTGAGCTCACTTCCGGCCCAACTCGGGAGCTTTGCCTATAAAACCATCCTCTCCTCTCAACTCGTCTCACAAGCTCCTCACACACAACTCACAATAGCCTAGCTAGCTAGCTTAGCCATGACCTTGGCAGGAGCCCTCCCCCTCGTCGTCCTCCTCCTCGCCGCCGTCACATCGGCGACCACGCTGACCATCCAAAACCTCTGCCCACACCCCGTCTGGCCGCTCGTCACCCCCAACTCCGGCCTCCCCTCCATCTCCGACAACACCGCCCGCGTCGACCCCAACGCGATCCTCTCCCTCACCTTCCCGCCCTCCCGGTGGGCAGGCCGCGTCGCCGCGCGCACCGGCTGCGACGCCTCGGCGTCGAGCTGCGCGACCGGAGCCGCGCCGCCAGCCACCGCCGCGCAGCTCACCGTCCACGACAGCGGCAACCTCGCCGCGTACAGCGTCAGCCTGGTGGATGGCTTCAACGTGCCCATGGTCGTCAGCCCGCAGGCCGTCGGCGGCGGGCAGTGCCCGGCCCTCGGCTGCACCGTGGACCTCAACTGCGACTGCCCGCCCGCCAAGCGCGCCGTCGACGGCGCAGCGTGCCGCGGCCCCGCGAGCTACTTCAAGAGCCGGTGCCCGCTCACCAGGACAACGCCGACCGACGTGGAGCCCGTGCCGCAGAGCTGCCGCGCACCCGGGGAGCTCAAGGTCGTCTTCTGCCAGCCGTCCATGGTCGGTGGCGACGCAGCAGCAGCGGAGACCGACATGATCATCCGCACCGTCATCGCCGACAGCTAGAGCTCGATCTCTCTCTCCCTTGGCCATACAACACCATCTTTCCGTGCATGCGTGTGCATGGAGTGGTTTCCTGCATGTTGCAGTTTAAGCTTAGCATGCTTTTGTGCGTGTCGTCTGTAATTCCCAGTGTACTACGCATCTGCATGCGCGCAACCAAAATAATGCGATTACTGTAGTGCCTTCAGTTACAACTTCAAATCCGATCTCTCGTATACACACTCGTCATATTTGTATCACATCTACCATTGAAATGCAATACTAGTATGTGCAAGTGAGATCCGGACTGTGGCTAGAGGATGGGGAAAGTCGGTTCTTTTGAGTGTGACTTTGCCTTTTGTCTTATGATTTTTGAATTTTGTCTATTCGTGAGAGATAGTACGAAGAGAAAAAGTCGCATACGATTTTAGCTGGTATAACTGAATTGATATAGTGTCTACAATAACTTATATATAGATCTCGTTTTAAAATGACACACCATTCGAAGGTTACTTGTTGTAACACAGAGTCAGAAGGACAAAACATGAGCTGCCGAACTGAGCCCTTGAGTGATTACCTCCTGCTTTAACAAATTGCCAAGGCACCTGCCCTTATTTTTTTATAAAAAATATTGTAAAAGTCATTTATAGTGTTAATTAAGCCCTTGCTTAGCATATGCTAATGCCAGACGCCGTAGGTATCCGCCCCTGATTTGCCATAACTAAAAAGGTATCTCTGTATGTGCTCGTTAGAACTTCGTACTATCGCCTACAAATCTCTAGCTCCAACTTATGTTTGCAAAAATAAAAGAGGGACATCCAAAATCCAAACTAATTGAACGCAAGAGGTACACATGCGTGTTTGTGAGCTGATCGAATTACTCAATAAGATAAGAATATGGCTTTTATCAGCTTTTGACATGCATATATACCTTGCTTCGTTGCGTAGAAAAGTGCCTTGGCTAGCTTGATGTCATCATCATTAGCTTATGCGCTTTCGGGTACAAGCTGAATTATATATCTACACTCACCAGAAATACTATAGAATGATATAGCGTTATTTACCAATTTAACAGTATAACATCTAACCGTTCAATACTATTGGCTTAATGTCTCAATATAATGATTTTGTTTCTTTCATGTTCCTCACGTCTGCACATAGTATTTGTTCTGCCCACCAAGTGTATGTTAAAATGTGTAGCTGAGACATGCAATGCCGTGGCAGCCTAAATTTTAGAGAAGTGTTTTGTTCCATTTGTTTTTACAAATTTGCTACTTGTTGCATTGTTAAATTATAAGGAATTTCAACGGACTAAGATCTTGTTTCAATTAATGACCCATTTTGATTATTACTATCACTTTTGATGCCATGCTTTGATCGCTGAAATCAGAATGGTTCTATTTTCGTAGGTTGATGATGTTAGTCCTTGCCGTTGTACAAGAGCAAGTATAGCCAGTCTCTAAGTCATGTCTTATCCGTCACAAGAATTGCAACTGCGTGAGCATTGTACCCCTTTTTATGGAACATGACATGGAAAAATGTAAATACTATGTGTAAGCATATGTTCATATGCCAATGTTGGGATTTCTGCAACACACATTCTGAAACGTAGCATATTAAACTTTTTTTCTATGTGTAAGCACGTGTTTATTAAGTTCTCCCTAAGCCTGTGTAATGGAGGTGTATCACGAAGTTTTACTAAGCTTTTGCGCTAATCTAGGAGGTGCATCATGCAAACTTGAAACATTTTCATTAATTTTCATAAAAAATTCCACTTAAAGACAAGTTTTTATCAAGTTTCACCAACTTCGGTGGTGTTTTCATAGAGTTTCATCCTAATTTTATCAAGTTTTATATCAGTTTCATCAAGTTTCGGTGTAGTAGCAATAGTACCATTCAAGTTTTAGTAGTGTTTCATAAAGTTTCATCCTATCATTAGAGCTATTAAGTTTTATTAAGACAAGTTTTACATAAGTTCTATTAAGTTTCATCGAGTTTCACCATGTTTCCAGTGGTGTTTTCATGGAGTTTTATCATAGTTTTGTCAAGTTATTCTAGTCTCATATCAGTTTCATTTGGTCTCACGTGAGTAGCATTGGTATTATTCAAGTTTCAATAGTGTTTCATGGAGTTTCATCTTAGTTTCGTCAAGTTTCATTCGGTTTTATGCAGTTTTAGGTGAATGGCATTAGTACCATTAAGGTTCATTAAGACAATTTTAGGCAAGTTTCATCATATTTCATCGAGTTTCACTATGTTTTTAGTGATATTTTCATGGAGGTTTTTTATTAAGTTTTATCCTAGTCTCATATCAGTTTCATCAAATTTCAACCTAGTCTTATATCGGTTTCATCAAGTTTCAGATGAATAGCATTAGCGCCACTACGTTTCATTAAGACGAGTTCCAATAAATTTCATTATGTTTCATCGAGTTTTCACCAAGTTTTAGTGGGGTTTTCATGGAGTTTCATCCTAGTTTCATCAAGTTTTATTCTAGTCTCATATCAGTTTGATCAAGTGTCAGGCGAGTAGCATTAGTGCCATTTAAGTTTTAGTAGTACTTTATGGAATTTCATCATAGTTTCATCAAGTTTCATAAAATTTTATTAAGTTTCATCAAGTTTTCGACGAATAGCATTAGTACCATTAAGTTTCATTAAAACAAGTTTTAGACAAGGTTCAGTAAGTTTTATCATGTTTCATCAAGTTTCACAATATTTTCATGGAGTTTTATCATAGTTTCGTTAAGTTTTATTATATTCTCATACCAATTTCATAAAGTTTAAGTGATGTTTCATGAAGTTTCATCATAGTTTTGTCTAGTTTCAGACGAATATTGTTAGTTCCTCCTCCCTTACCTCCCCGCCACCACCACCTCCTCCCTCCTCCACGGCCCCGAGCCCTCCCTCCTCCCCGCCGTCTCCTCCTCCCCACCGACCAGCCCGCCAAGCCCCTCCTCCCCATTGCCGCCTCCTCGCCCCCCTCGCCGCGCCTCCCTCCCCTCGCCGCCGCCCTCCTCGCCCCTCCCGCGCCGCCTCCTCCCCCCACCTCCTCTAGCAACGACAACCTCGACTACTCCGAAGCGAGCCACCGGCGGCGGATGGCCGAGCGGCAATCGGGCGCCGATGATGGCTCGCTCTTTGAGCCGCCGTCGCGGCGTCTTCGCGGATGCCTCCCTCCTCTGCTACACTGCCTTCCTCCTCCTGCAGCCTGTCGTCCACTCGTCCGAGCTCCGGTGACCTCCTTCCCTCTACTCCCTCTCTCGGTCTCGCCTGTGATGTTGATGTGTTGTGGTTGTGGGGAATCTGGGGATGGCTATCGATGGGAGGGGGGACTGGGGGAGCCGGGGAGGCGAGGTAGAGGCCGAGGCGGCCCGGCCGTTAGCGCCGGTGTGCCCGCCGTGCCGCTTTGTGCTCGCGCGTGCGTGGTGCCGCCCGAGCACGGCATGATTCGCCGTGCCATGCCACCCATTGGGCCGGTTTTTCAGGCCCGTCCTGGCGCACCGTTTGTGCCGTGCCCGGCACGGCCCGCCACATGTCGGATCGGACCGGGTCGGATCAGCTGTGCTTCGAGTTGACCCAAAAAAGCACGGCCTAACTTCCACCTCTAGTCTGTAGGCTGTCCATGAAAATCCCCATGCATATATGTTGCGTTGCACTTATTCACACACGGGGCAGAGTCAAAGCCCGACAACCCTGGGCGGTTGTCTGAGCTCGTCTACGAGCAGCCATTGAATTCTTGCCATCGTTCAAGATTATTTCAGCAGGAAATTCTGGACAAACTGCAGATCAACCCAGCCGACCAGTCCATCTGCCTGGACTTCCAAAATTACTTGGCTCCGCCCCTGTATTCACAGCTAGCTTCAATGCAAGAGGTAGTACAAATATATATGTGCGCTTAGTTTGCTTTGCTTGATTCTTCCGTGGAACCAATTAAAACTAACAAATCTAGTAGAAAATTTTCAAGCTCCTTTCTGCAGTATGTTCGCACTGGAGAAGAAAAAAAAAACGAAAAGCAAATCTTGAAACCAGTATATATATCATGAACCATGTGCATGCATAAAGTCTTGAATAGTACAGCTTCACTTTTCTTTTTATTTTCCCTCATCCGAAACAGGGACTCACTGGCATGTGCACATGCATGTAGCTACATGCAGGCCACCACGTAGTACGTACAGATGAGCAAATTAAACTAGCAACTCAGTTTTACTCGATGCACCAGCACCAGTGTACCACATTGCATGTAGCTGGCGTGACTCACGTTATACAGTGCCGGCCACAGGCTACAAAACAAACACAAAAACCTTTTCGTGATTCCCCGGCTCCATCTCCGACAGCTACTGCAAGATCGAGCTCGCTCTACAGGTCACAACTAGCTAGCAAGCTTGATCTAGCTAGTGCGCCAGGTCACAACGGTGAGTGAGGAAAGAGGCATCTGCACAACAAACCCTACGCCACGACGCGCTTATAAATACCCTAGCATCTGTGAACCCTAACCAACCAATCCCTCTTCACTCCTAATTAGCCACTAAGTTTATTAACTACTATGCCGTTCTCCAAGCCGCTGGGCCTCCTGCTAGTGGTGCTCGCCGCGACGGCCATGTCGGCCGCCGGCGACAACTGCGCGAAGACGAGGAAGATCACGGTGCAGAACCTGTGCGGCCACGACCTGGCCCTGGGGCTCACCCCCTTGGCGAACAGCCCCCACCTGTTCGGCTCCGGGTACGTGCTCCGCCACGGCACCCACGCCGAGTTCCCCGTCTGCATCTGGACGGGGAGGCTGTCGGCGCCCGGCGCGCCGGAGGCGGAGTTCCACGTCGCCCCCGACGGCGGCGCGTGGTACCAGGTGAGCAACGCGCAGTCGGGCCCCGTCAGGGTGACTGTCACGCCGCACGGGCGGCCGCTGCAGGGGCACTGCCCCGCCGCCGGCTGCGCCGACCACGGCCGTTGCTTCGCGTACGCCGTCCCCGGCGGCAACTGCCACAACGTCGACGAGCTCAAGATCATCTACTACAGTGCCTAATGATCAGCCAGCTAGTTAGTTAATCCATTCCAGTTTCTAGTCCAAATAATTGGCAGCTTAATTAATCAGTTGCAGAAATGCATGCATGCAGTTTGGTCTGGCCCTGCATGCATGTGCATGTCGTCAGTTTGTATCGTGTGATCGTGTCCTGTCCTGCATGCATGTTCCTGTCGTGTCTTTACCATGTGTTTTGTTCGTCTCTCAGTCAGTCAGGAGTTTAATTTGAGGTCACTGCATTGCAACCTATATCTGTCTGTATCAACATAGATTCATGCATGGACTATATGCTTTTGGAGTTGGGATTTGGGAATAGCAGCATTTTTTCTTTCTTTTTTGCAAGCTTTAATGGGGGCCTACTGGCTCAGGGTTGACTAGTCAAAGTGGAGCCCGACAAGCAGCAAGTTGGGCCTGGGCCCTTAGCTGTTTCGTCTGAAGATCCATGGTATGCTTGGTGGACTCACGGACCATGTCGACGGCCCACCGCGTCGAGCCATTGTCCCACCGTGAACGACCTTATTTACTGAAACGAATTCCCCTAAAAAAACCCGTTGGAATGAAAAGCCTTTCCGGAGGGTTGTTTCCTGACAAAACTGCAGAAGACGAGGAAGCTGTAGTACATCAGTAAAAAAAAAGGTAAAAAAAAATACTACTCTGTAAAATTTCAATCGTAGTCACAGATAATCTATGAATTTCTCTGAGCAAGTAACTAACACAAATATATTTTCATCGAGCAAAGGGAACACACGACGGCACGAAGTTCCTGAACCCGCCGTAGACCGACCACCACCAACCACACCTAGGGGTTTCAGTAACTAATCAAACCCCTATTACTCCCTGGGGACTCTCCGCGCGGAGGGAAGCCCACGTCGCCCGCGCCAGTGCTCCGCCCGCCGCGTGGCCGCGGAATTCGCGTACGGTCGGGTGGGGTGTTTTGCGAAAAAGCTCCTGCGTTTTTTCGAAATTACGTACATATCTTTGATTCTCACGAAAAGGTCCCTGCCAGTTTTTTTAGCCCCTCCACTTTGCAGGATAGCCCCCCGCGGTTTTTAAAATTGCGCACGGGTCCTCGTTTGTTTACGTACAGGTCTTCGTTTTTTTACGAAAAAGACATTTACCTTTTACAAAAATACGCATGTGCCTTCGATTTTTTAAAAAACTCCTAACGAGTTATCGTCTCTTTTACTTTGGTACGTACGGTGACTGATGCGGCGTGGCGCCGCGCCTATGAGGCTAGTTTAAGTAAATAGAAGGAACAGATGAGTGACAGGCCAGCTGATCCGCCTCATAGCTCAAAGCGAGCGCTGTAAGAGAGGCGGGATACACACAGCTTGTGAACTACACTCCACTTGCTAAGAATGTGACAGAGGGATGCCCGCCTTAGCATCCACGTGAAGTTAGGCTCTGCGCGATGGACCGGAGATGCCTACTGAACTACAACTAAACCGTGAGAAATTGATGGGTGTGCTTCTTCAGGTTAGCAGACTAGTAGGCCTCCATTCATGTCACTGTGAGACCAGGGTAGGCAGACTCCATGGCGTATCCAGTATTCCAACCCTTTCACAGTCGCCGTTCTTATCGAACTGTTCACACATATATAGCCGTTCTTATCGAACCGTTCACACGTATAGTTGCAGCGCATTTTTTTAAAAAACAAATTGGCCTCTGAGATAGACGCGGCACTCATATCATCTACCATGCCACCTAAGCTCGGCAGTATTGCGACAGGGTAGACTGCCGAGCTCCGCAGGTTCGGCAACTCTGCTGCCTCGGCTGTAGTATATGGCCCCAGTGGTTTTTACCCGTTTGACCCCTTTTTTTAATAACTAGCACTACGAACGAAAAAAAACATCTGATTTGTTAGATTTTTTTAGAGATACGCAATGGAGGGTTTGGACGAGCAGATTAACCAACACTTCAAACTTTATATTTTAAACAGTGCGGTTATATTATTACAAAAAATTATAGCAATGAACCATGCGTAACCTAACGTAACACTTCGCAATGAAGGTGCGAATTACAACGGCTCTAGGGCAAAAATGTGGAACCGTACGACATCCACATGGCTTGGCGGTCATCCAAGCGGCGTGGATGTGGCTGGTTGTCGCGGTATTAGCAGAAGCAATTGCAACTCGGGTTGGCACAACCGTAATACAGGTTTCTCTTAGTCTAAAGCTCCTCCCGTAATTATTCTTGGCGGGTGCATAGTTTGTGGACATAAATCTAGGCGGGTATTGGATACAATGAATCTACCCACTCGGTGAACTTGCAATCTACTGTCTGCAAGCAAAACGAGATGAGTACAGGCGTTCTATGCATGCAAGTATAGGTAGGTAACGAACCACTTACCATAAACAGATAGCAACGAAAGAATTGATGTCCTGAATGCATGTTGTCATCACAAACCTGCACCTCAGCATTAAGGTTGTGCTTTCATTGCGGCCAACGACTTCCTGATTTTGAGCGATAGATCGGGGCTTGGGGGTCAGGGTCCAGGGGGTAGATGCTCATGTCTTTAAGGTAAAAATTACAGCCTCGAAACCTAGCTCATGCCTACCGTCCCCTCATACGCTTTGAGCGCTAGAGCAATACATATATACATACATACCTAATTTGCAAAGACAGCGATAACTGTACAAATAACAGTGCATATTTTTTTTGACTATTTACAAAGAATTGTCATTATCTCCACTAATACATCATTAACATGGTTTACTACAGAATATCGTCTGTACAAACTAAATACATACGCCAACTAACACATGGTTACGCTAATGGAACATTAACAATATATTAAGCGCATTGCTCGTAAGCGAATGGAATATATATCTTGGTGGAGGTCTTCATTGGATCTACACTAATTCCATCTACAAAATACCCTAAATTGCAGTAAAACCACCTCGAAAAACTAATTCAATCTCTCTTCTACTCTCTTTCTTTCTTCTTCCTCGGCTCTCTCTCCCTCTGCAAGGAAGATACTAAACTATGTGGATTCGATGTGAGAGTAGAGAGGGATGAAAGCTATTTTATACACGCGGGGAGACGTCAGGGATCGACAGGCCAACATAGGCGCACGCAGGTGTTGGCGACGAGTCGACTACAGCACCGTGTGCTCAGGAGCACAATGGCGAAGGTCCACGCGGCCACTGACGGCGGCGATGTGATCATCGTGGTGTGGCGACAACGGGCGCACCAACGGCAGACTCCATGAGCGGAGGCTAGAGGTGGCGTAGTGGCAGACTCCATCCGAGGTGGAGGTTGCGGGTGGCGACAGACTCCAGGCAAGATGGAAGCCGAAGACAGTGGTGTGAAGTCATCGCCATTGTGTGTAGCAAGGTGAAGCTGCTGCGTGTGGCAAGAAGAGAATTGAGGCTGTTGTATGTGGCGAGAAGAGAGGGCTGCTGCATGTAGCAAGATGTTGTTGAGTGCGGCAAGAAGAAGAGGCTGCTGCGTGCGGCAAGAAGCGGCTGATCCGTATCGGTGGGTATTCATGTCAAGATCAGGGGGAAATTGTTGGTTATAATCTTTACATGTAAATAGTTTAGCAGTGTGTGTTCGGGTACTCGTGGTAGTCGAATACTCGCGCGAAGTCGGACATAGCCGAGTGTAGTCGGAACATCCATGTGCCGAGAGAAGTTGGAAGTTGAAGCGCCGTGAGAAGCGGTCTTAACCATAGTTGTGTGTGTGTGGTCGTAAGACTATGTTTGGTCGACAATCTGCGTGTGTGGTCGTAAGACTATGTAGCTAACGTGGTCGTAAGTAGTTGTGAGAGGTCTGAGTCATGCGGATCATGGAGAGATTTCAGGAGGCATGAGAATAAGGCCAAGTTAGTGGAGTTAGTTGCGTGAAGGTCGTGTTGTGTGCATGAGGCTTATTTAAGCCATGTAATCTGTTAAGCATTTGGAGGAATTGCGAGTGAATAGAACAGAGAAGAAAAGGGCGTGTGTCGCCGGAAAGAAAGTCTCTGCTGTGTTTATTTGTCCTCCCTACTCGTGTGCGTATGTCGTTCCAAGGAAAAAAGCATGTGTTTGTTTTTTCCCGGCGAATACCGATCGGACGTTCCAACAGAGATTGCACAAATAGTACAATGTTTCCTTGTTTTTGATAATGGTTTCTCGTCATTCAATTCATTATTACAGTCAATGCCATTTGGTATCTGACACTGGTCAAATTTGTGATTATGTGTCTCGAAACATGGCAGAAAATAAGTGGGAACGGATCTTGCGACACTGGTTGCTCCTTAATGAGCTTCCTGTTACTATATATCCCTGTTTACATGTCTTTGCTTTCCTAGTAAATGTTTGGCACCCCAGAGTTACCTGTCATGATGAATTACAGATATATACTAGAGTCAATACACAATATGCATGTCTAGAAAAAGATTTACTGTAATTCTAGTTGCAGATGTCACCCTGGTTGCAATTTGTTTACTAAAATGCATTTTTTTTTTGGTCTAAGTTGGTTTGTTTTTCTGGCTTCAGATTAGGTAGCACCGTAGCATTAATATTGAAATTCCTGTTATGCTCGCTTTTTGCCCATTATTTGCTTTGTTCTACATGTAACATCACAAGTCTTTCTCATCATATTTGAAGTTGGTGTGTGTGCAATTTCTGACATAACGATATTATGCAGATGCCAAGCGTGATAACGATATTATGCAGATGCCAAGCGTGATAACGATATTATGCAGATGCCAAGCGTCTCATCGGCCGGAGATTTACTGATGCTTCTGTCCAGAAAGATATTAAGCTGTGGCCGTTCAAGGTCATTGCTGGATCTGGTGACAAGCCTATGATTGTTGTCCAGTAAGGGTGAGGAGAAGCAGTTTGCAGCTGAGGAGATCTCCTCTATGGTTCTCATCAAGATGCGTGGATCGCTGAAGCTTACCTTGGCACAACCATCAAGAATGCTGTTGTCACTGTTCCTGCCTACTTCAACGACTCACAGAGGCAGGCCACCAAAGATGCTGGGGTCATTTCTGGCCTCAATGTTATGCGTATCATCAACGAGCCGACAGCTGCCGCCATTGCTTATGGTCTTGACAAGAAGGCTGCCAGCGTTGGCGAGAAGAATGTCCTCATCTTTGACCTCGGAGGTGGTACCTTTGATGTCTCTCTTCTCACAATTGAGGAGGGTATCTTTGAGGTCAAGGCCACAGCTGGTGACACCCATCTTGGTGGTGAAGACTTTGACAACAGGATGGTCAACCACTTCGTCCAGGAGTTTAAGAGGAAGAACAAGAAGGACATCAGTGGCGACCCGAGGGCTCCCAGGAGGCTGAGGACAGCATGCGAGAGGGCAAAGAGGACCACCATTGAGATTGACTCTCTGTACGAGGGCATTGATTTCTACTCGACCATCACCCGTGCAAGGTTCGAGGAGCTCAACATGGATCTGTTCAGGAAGTGCATGGAGCCTGTGGAGAAGTGCCTCAGGGATGCCAAGATGGACAAGAGCAGCGTGCATGATGTTGTCCTGGTTGGCGGTTCTACTAGGATTCCCAGAGTGCAGCAGCTTCTCCAGGACTTCTTCAACGGCAAGGAGCTCTGCAAGAACATCAACCCCGACGGGGCCGTTGCCTATGGTGCCGCCGTCCAGGCCGCCATCTTGAGCGGAGAGGGCAACGAGAAGGTCCAGGACCTGCTACTGTTGGACGTAACCCCTCTTTCTCTTGGTCTGGAGACAGCTGGAGGAGTGATGACTGTCTTGATCCCGAGGAACACCACTATCCCCACCAAGAAGGAGCAGGTGTTCTCCGCGTACTCGGACAACCAGCCCGGCGTCCCCCAGATCACGGTCTGCTTCGACATTGACGCTAACGGCATCCTGAACGTGTCGGCGGAGGACAAGACGACGGGGCAGAAGAACAAGATCACCATCACCAACGACAAGGGGCGGCTGAGCAAGGAGGAGATGGAGAAGATGGTGCAGGACGCAGAGAAGTACAAGTCGGACTGTCGGAGGACGAGGAGCACAAGAAGAAGGTGGAGGCGAAGAACGCGTTGGAGAACTACGCGTACAACATGCGCAACACGATCAAGGACGAGAAGATCGCGTCCAAGCTGTCGGCGGCGGACAAGAAGAAGATCGAGGACGCTGTGGAGGGCGCCATCCAGTGGCTGGACTGCAATCAGCTGGCGAAGGCGGACGAGTTCGAGGACAAGACGAAGGAGCTGGAGAGCCTGTGCAACCCCATCATCGCCAAGATGTACCAGGGCATGGGCGCCGCCGCGGGCATGGACGAGGACGAGCTGGCCAGGAGGTCGACTATAGAGCACCTTACCATCGTTCTGTAGCGGCGGTATGAATCTGCTGTTACGAGTCATCGTCCTGCTGCAATCTGTGGGAGTAGTGGTGGTTAATTTTCATTACTACAAAAAGCCTAATACTAGACGCCAAATCACAGACAGTTTGACAAAATCGTCTGTGACCAACATTAACACAGACGGTTTTAATTTGGACACCGTTTGTGTTGATGGCGTCGGAGAAAACGAGTATCACAGACGGTTCTTATCGATGAACCGTCTGTGATATTCCAGTATCACAGACGATTTTAATTAACCGTCTGTGATAGGCTGATTATCACAGATGGTTTTTTTATTAAAAACCGTCTGTGATATGTTCCCCGCCTTGCAATTCTCTAAAATTTCATAATTTCCCGTCTGAGTCCGAGTAGGATTCAGTTTTGAGACAGGTTCAGTAAAACGGGCATAACTTTTACATACGGTGTCCGTTTTCGACGTTCTTGTACTCGTTGGAAAGCTAACGACGAGCCCGATCCAAAAATAACGACTGGCTTATGCTAGTCGTCCTCTAAGACCCCCAAAATCGGTCATCTTTGGACCTAAACCTGCGTCGCAAGTTTTTGGTGTCTGTTTTTGCCCTTTTTCTTGGTCTTCCTTTTGGAATTTGGATTTTGTTTCAACTGCAAAGTTGTAGATCTCGTCGAAACCTTTCAAATGAGTATATATAAGCCATATAAAACTTTGCTATTTTATCATTTCAGACTAATTATTTATATTGCATCGGTATATAAAATTTTGTGCTTTAATTCTATGACGGTTCTAGCTATAGAACCGTCTGTGATAATCTGACCGCTGGGTCCGTCGATTCTCCTTAACCCAATTCTAGCCAATAGAAATCCAGCAATCCTCACCCCACGGATCGTAGCTCCGCCTCTTCGTCCCCTATAAATAATTCCAGATTGACCCCACTGTTCTCCTCCTCTGTGATATTCTTTTCCTCTTTGTTGTTCTCCTCATCTTTGCTTTCTGCTTCTCTGTGATATTCTCTTCCTCTTTGTTGTTCTCCTCCTCTTCCTCCTACTCCTTGATCCATACCATAATAGCCCTACGAAACAGATGATGCACAAGATAGTGCTCAATCTACACCGACGATGGTGGGCATCAAAGATATCCAGCTCGTGCGCTACATCAGGGGCGAGAAGGCCTAGGCATAAAGGATCTTTGCTTTTCTCTATTCTTGTTGTGTTAGCTAGATGGGTAACCTATTTGTTGTTTTGGGATATTGTAATAGTAGGTTCTAATCTTAATAAAAATAAAATGTGTACTGTGTTTCATACTATATTTGCTTGTTTTCATTTCAATTAATTGATTTGTGAAATGGATGTTTTATGTTTGTGAAATGAATTGAGATGTGAATTGGATGTATACATGTACATGTTGATCTGCTTGTTTCAGAGAGCATGACTAGCATTTCCTAAGGCTAGCCAATAAACAAAAATAGATTTAAGGGTAGAAGAGAATAGCACAGACGGTTTTTAAATAAAAACTGTCTGTGATATATTAATATCACAGACGGTTTTTCACTAAAAACCGTCTGTGATAACCTTCGATTATCACTGACCCATAAATTCAGACGGTTCAGAAAACCGTCTGTGATGATGTTTTTGAACCGTCTGTAATAGGATTTTCTGTAGTAGTGTTTTGGACCTCGTGATGGGTGGTTGGTAGTACCTGTGTGTTATTGGACGGACACATTGCTGGAGCAAGGGTCAGTAATATAATATTCGGTTTTGGTAGCCCTCCGCTAAGCCTTCTATTACGTTTACTAACGACTAAGGTGGTGATCGGTTCGGTTTGAAGTCGAAGGCTTATGGTCGAAAACACGTAGTCGGTCGAAAAAATCAGAGAATGAGAGAGGCTTATTTGACATAATTAAATTTAAAAATTTAAAAAATATAAAAATATGCTAGCCCATCACGACAACGCAAACGAATACAAGAAAAAAAGAACCGACAAAAAATCTCAAAAAAAAGTAAAAAATTCAAAAAAAAAATATGAATAGTGCAAAAATAAGCTTAAGCCAATAAGCTTAAGCTATATTGAGCAGGGCAAACGCGCGTGTTTTTGTTGGTCTACTCTTATCTCCGTACGCTCTTGGATGTACTAATCCCATGTACTCTTTACGCCCCGTTCGTTTCGGCTTCAGCTTCTGACTTATTTTTCACTATTTATAATTTCGTCTTTTTCTGAACTTTTGGTTTTTTTTGAGCTTTTTTGTCGGTTCTTTTTTTTGCCGTATTTGTTTACGTTGTGTGTGATGGGCTAACATATTTTTTATATTTTTTAATTTTTTTAAATTTAATTATGTTAAATAAGCCTCTGTCAGCTACAATGTTTTTTCAGCCAGCTACAGTGCTTTTCAGTCATAAGCCACCAAAAATAAGTCAAAATGATCACCACCTTAATCTGCTTCTCTATTTTTTTTTGCGTATGATTCGTAGTTAGTACCCCGTTCAATGTACGCTAGAGTCGTTGGGTTGTATTAAGCGTGGTCTAACTACACGCATATTTGTGTCGTCGAGTGCTGTTTGGTGAGCACTCGAATGCACTACTAGTGTACTCGGGCGGATGCACGTTGGCAATGCCGGGCCAAGCATCGGGGGCAATTTTAATTTTTGTTATTTACGGTCTAAGTTTAGACAATATGTATTCTTATATACCAAAATTTGGTGTTCTTATATATTAAAAACTATATCTATCTAGAAGAAATTTAAACACGTTGACAAACAGAGGTAGAAAAGAAAAGAAAACATACAGGACGTTGTGTGTAAGTTAAAGTTAGTATGACACAGTATATCAACGACTGTAAAAAGAGAACAAAATAATAGAACCTGCTCGAACCGATTGAGCGTGGGCCACTAGCCGGTCCAGCCTTAAGCCAATGCTAGCCCAAGACTCAAGCCAGCACCAGCCCCAAGCTAACCAAGTAACCAACGGTAGGTCTAGACGACGCTTAAACTACCTTCCCCTATTACCCATGTGGTACACCACACACACAACCTTTCGTCTGTAGTAGCTACGGCCCAGCGCTGGAGCTGCTATCGTCCGGGAGTACGCTGGTCGCTTCTCGCCTACTTCTGCGTGCGTCAGATGATATGGTTAGATTTCTCACCGTGTTAATTGCGCGTGTATGCAAAGGAAGTAAATCTCGATGTATATGATGTATGCAGTATGGTCGACGGTCATGTCAATAAATGAGGTCGTCCACCCGTTGTCTCATCCTGACTCCTTACTTTCAAAGTTCAAATATTCAATGATCTTGGTAGCTAACGAAGTAACGATCATCCGATCAAAATATGTACTAAAATTTGTGATTTAGATTTTAGGATTTCAACTTTATGATCTTTAAAATATTTATGGGTCAAGGCTTTAATATTAGAATGCCTTGTTTCGATTTTCGGAACAATTGAATTAGACAATTTTTCAATGTGTTTCAATATCTAATTCAGTGTGTTCTAAGTTTTAATAATTGTCATCTCCCCAATGGCAGGTAGTCCATAGTCATAGAGTTAATTCTAAAAAGAAAAGCACCAGGTTCAAGTGCAAATGCTACAAATACAGAAAGTCCATAAATCAATTGGGAAGAGGAGATTCAGTTTGATCCAGGGAAAGGAAAAGAATAGACGACTATCTCCCCAATCAGAAAGATGTGGTAAGAAAAAAGTACTTAGATAATAGGCCTTGCCAACATCGCGCATATGATTTTATATATACAATATTTGGAAAGAAAAGGAGAAGATTTAACCCTACATGATTTGATCAGTATGACAGTTGATTTGAGTATAGCGAGTCTAAAGATATAGAATTTGGAACATATTACTATCTACTGTATTATTGTTGAATGTGTTAATAAGGATACACACAAAGTATAAGGTCTCTGCGTTATTTTTGTTCAAGACCTACTGAGTGTACCACCATTGCTGCTTTGCTAAACTCGCTGGTCGCCGCCCGCCTTTGCATGGTCGGTTGGAATGGATGGGTGGTCGGTCTTGTTGTCGGGCCGGGCGGCCCTGTCCCGTGTGTCCGTTGAATGGTCCGTCGGTCGGGCCTTCCCTGCCGCCGTTCCTTAGGCCCTTGGATTTCCTTTCCTTGGTCTCCAAGCATATAACAAAGCTAGCTAAGCGAACGCCTGCACTGCAGCGCGTCTCTCGTACTGACGGCGTCTCGTTTGAACAGCAATCGATTTGAACGGCATTTCCTTGGATCGCAGCAGCAGACAGGCGGGCAAAGCTTTTGTTACCCACCCAAATTTGCCCCAACACCGGCCAAAGCTGCTGGCGCCTGGTGTTGTACGCCCTTGTCGGCCTCGGAGTCCGCGCTCCGAATCTGTGAGCCCTTGTCCGCCTTGCCTTGTCGTCTTCCACATGGCGTCATGTGTGTGCGCCGTTGCTTCCTTTGCCGCTTGCCATCCCGGCTTGGCTTGGCAATCTTTGACCGCTCATTTTATTATATGTTATTACTACTAGCCAGCATACTACATAGCAAGATTTGTATGCAACCAGTAGCCAGGGTGCATCTCGCTAGCTCCTCTGTTGCCTAGCTGATTGATTCCTCGTCGCGCACTTGTTTGCCGTGTCTTCTTTTGCGTGGTAGGGCTCGCTCGCTCGCTTGGCCTGTTCCTTTGACTTTTCAGCGTTTTTTTTTGTTTAACTTCTAATGATTTTTTCTTAGTAATTATTATTTATTAAATTAATAAACTATAGTTAAAAATTATAAGCCATAGCTCAAAAATACAAACCATATATATATTCTTCTTAAACCATATATGACTGTGAAGCGCATGAAACTCAATAATTGTAACATACTTGAGCTGAAAGCTTGAAACCTACCAGGGTTCAGCGTTCTGCCACCGGCTGATTGGACTGTGTACGGCTGGATTTTCGATTTTTAATGTACGTACGGTAGTACATGAACGGGTAAAGATGCATTGGAAGGAGCACGGGATGCTCTAAGTAGCTTATAAACTAGAGTTTATGATTTATTTTGTTTATTAGCTTATTTTACCTAACTAAATATAAAATTTAAAAATAGTTATATCCACATGGATAATATAAAGAAAAAAGAAAAAAACAAACAAGTCCAATAAAAACCAAAAAGATAGAAAAGATGAAAAAGAACAAAAAAAAAAACCAAAGTCATAAGCTGAAGTCCGTTTAGAGCGGGCCAAGGAGAAGAGTAGGTCAGGAGACTTATTAAGGACTTGGGCTAATCCATCTTGCCTAATTCCTCAATGAGGCATTACGTCCTCTGATATAAATGATGTCTAACAATCAAATCCCAAGAAACAAAAAAAAAGCATCCAGCCCATAATTGTCAAACCCGAATCCTGGACACAAGCAAACTAGTCATACGGATTAATTCGCAGCTCAACCCCCGTCCCGTCGTTAAATCTCCATCTGGTGTCGCGCGTGTTTCGCGTAGGTAGATAGATAGGTAGCCCTGAAAGAATGAACCGTGGTGCTGCTGCTGAATGGGAACCATGTGTGGTGTCATGATGCATATATATGTGCGAGCCTACGTCCGCGTTCCGCTTTACAAGCGCGCACGACAGCGACTCGAGGAGGAGCGACGGGCTTGCCATACCATGCCATGGCTCACTGCAAAAATAAAAATAAAAAATAAAATGTAGAGGCATTTTTAGACACGCTCTTTAATTTGTCTAGTCTAGAGATGCTTTTTAGAGGCATTGTAAAAATCACCCTAAAATTTATAGTGTAGAGATAATTTCAAGACTATTTGAAGATGTTTTAGAACTGCATGTAAAGTTTAATCTTGTAGAGATGTTTTTGAGACGCTTTCTTATTTGACTTAAGTTTCTTTATTGTGTAAAGATATTTTTTTAGACGCTTTTAACTATCTAGTGGCTTTTTTCAACAGTTAATATATGTTAAATGATATACATATAAATATTGTAAGGCACAACTAAACACTGAAGTGATAAGGCTTAGGTAGCTAGCACGACAAGTTTAAAGAAAGTATTATTCTCATGAGATCTAAAGTTCAAACACTGGTCTTACGCCCCTGTTCCTTTAGAGACGCAATAAAACATCTCTATAAAATGCCGTCAATGATATAATCGTTTTAATAATACGTCTCTATATTTACAGCAATAATGTATAGAAATGCGCTTATATGGTATTTTAAAAATATCTTTACAACAATATAGAGAAAAGAAAAAAAAGTTTCTATGTGTCGTAGTGGTTGGTCCCCTCGATCGATCGGCAGACGGATGCTTCCCTTACCTTAGCACGCAGCGCAGTGCAGATGCGCTGGACGTGACCTTATTCTCGCCGATCTGGACCACCTCCCGGCCGGCTTCGATGCTTAGCTTCAGCTTGGTGCCGTGCCGATCGAATCCGGCAATCATTGCTGCAGCTAGCTAGCTAGCTGCCGCTGGACTTTGCTAGTCCTAAGATTGGAATAGTAGTGGCAGTAGGTTGGTCAAAAGAAGAATTAGTTAACTGATGTGCATCTGCATCGGCATACGCATGTCAAAAGAAATTGGAGTGGCCGGACCGCCGGACCATGGTTGTGAAAATTGCTTCTACCGATCATCTCTGGTTATACTACAAATTAGGCTCAAATATTTTGTTTTACACCGAGTTAGTTCAATCGACGACCGATTTTGGATAATTTTATTTACAATTTTTTGCCCAAAAACTACCAATTTTTTTTTGAAAATCGGTCAAACCGGTTCTACCAGACCTCCAGGAAAAATTTAAAACCGGTTTTGTTTACCCTGGGCCGGACCTCCCCGCTACCAGACCCTCTGGTAAAAAAAAATTAAAACCGGGTTTGCTTTCCTCGGGCCGGACCTCCTCGCTACGGGACCCTCTCTGAAACGCAGGAAAAAATTAAGAAAACATACAGGAATAGAAAAGTAATACACAAGGTGCCAATTACATAGGATTGGATAACACAAAAGAAAGTATATATACGAAATCATGCTTGGATGCTAACTTGTTAATTTGGACCTTGTCTGCAGCCTTCAAATTAATTCCATCCTACATTAATATATATATACACAAAGAAATGTGATTATAGATGTGACTTTCCGGGAGCTTGAGCCACACTGCAAGAAGCTTGTCCTACATATATACAGATGTACGTGCATACGTCCGTACATACATATATAAGAATATAATTCTACCAGCAATATCAGGGCCACCGAACAAACACTGGGCCAGTCTCAGGCAGGCAGGCACCAAGACGACCAGCTTTCCATCTTTTTTTTTTTTTGCCTTTGGAGGTGTATAAATACAGGGCAGATGCAGGAGAGGGGCCTTCACTACTGATCTCACTCATCCTCTCCATTGTGCTGGAGCCCTCCCTTGGCTGGTGGTGCCAATATCCATGTTTCCTTAGCATGTCACCTCACACCATGCATCCTACACACTAACCTCACTCACCTCTCTCTCTCTCTCTCTCACGCCCCCTCTTTCTCTCTCCTACTGTTAGGGTTTGCCATGGCCTCCTCCTTTTCCCCAGCGACCTTTTCCTCTCTCATGTGAGTCATGACATCCATCCCCACTAGCTATAGCTAGCTAACTTAGCACCCTCTCCATCTCTGTCTCTTGCACAGTCAGTTCCTATACTAGCTCATTCTCTCTTAGAGGCTAAGGAATGCCACATAAATTATAAAATGAGAAGTGCGAGCAACGAAAGAAAAGTTGTGGTTTGCCTCCTCCTCACCTCTCTTCTCTGAAACTATACTGTCACAAAGTACTAGTAAGTAAGGAACTAGTAGTGTCCAAGAAGAGGAACAAGGGGACTTGCTTGTTCGTCACATCGATCACCATGGTTTTCTCCTCACTCCCAATCTTCCTAGATCCTCCAAATTGGAGCCAGGTATATTGATGATCATCTATATATATCTCTTTCTTCTTCTTCTTTTACTACTACTTCCATCCACTTCAACACTTACTGTGTTAATTTCATCGCACAAACTGATCGACAAGCGTATATATGCACATCAGCACAAGCATAATGAAATAAAATAATTAATGCTTTCATGATCTATGCTTTCATTCTTTGATCCCAAATTCTGTTATTTGATCACAGTTTTGTTAATTTGCCTTCTTCTCATGAGCATATAGATAAAAACGGTGTCATCCTAAGCATGTTCTTGAATATACCATGCTTTAAAGTTAAATAATCTTAATTCCCTCCTTTAATCTTTGCACTACTGATGCAGATACAGCAGCAGCCACACCAGTGCCTCATCGGCGGAGGCGGCAGCGACCACCACCACCTGATCCCTCCGCCGTCCGGTCTGGCGCCGCTGCCGGGCGGCCCCACCGGCGACACGGCTGCAAGCGGACCGGCGGGCGGCTCGTCGACCTCGCTGCAGGCCGCGGGGCGGGGGCGGCGCAGCCGAGGTCGGCCGTGTCGATGGCGGAGCGCGCGCGGCTGGTCCGCGTGCCGCTCCCGGAGCCCGGCACGCTCCGGTGCCCGCGCTGCGACTCGACCAACACCAAGTTCTGCTACTTCAACAACTACTCGCTCTCGCAGCCGCGCCACTTCTGCAAGGCGTGCCGCCGCTACTGGACGCGAGGCGGCGCGCTCCGCAACGTCCCCGTCGGCGGCGGGTGCCGCCGCAACACCAAGCGATCCAGCAAGAAGTCGTCCCGCCAGGGAGGCGTCGGAACGGGAGGCGCCACGGCCGCCACGTCCTCCTCCTCCACCACCTCCACCTCCACCACGGCCACCACCACAAGCGCTGCCGCGGCCGCGGCAGACGTCATCGCCAGCATGCAGGTCCTTCCACACCACCTCGGCCTCCCGTCCGCCGCGGCCGCCGCCGTGCTGGAGGCGTCGCTGGAGGGGTACCACCACCACCACCTGCCGCTCCTGCAGCCGCAGTTCCTGCAGCAAGGGCTGCACGGGTACCATTTTGCCGACGGCGACGTCGGCTCCCTCGCCGACGGGCTACCGAGGGGCGTGGCGTCGGGGCTGCTCGCGCAGCTGGCGTCGGTCAAGATGGAGGAGCACCGCGGCGGCGCCAATTTCGTCGGGGCGAATGAGCAGTACTGGGCCGGAGGCGGTGGTGGCTGGCCGGCGGAGTTCTTGTCCGGGTTCAGCTCGTCGTCGTCGGGGAATGTGTAGTGACCGTCGGGGATGCATGGGTTATGCATGGATGGATGCCACTGAATTAGGTCTCCATTAGTTTCAAGGTTATGTGGTATGGTGTTGTGTTCTTCAATTAGGTTGCATGTTTTTTTTTCCTTTTAAGTTGGTTAAATGTTGTGTACTTGGTAGTTGGATGTAGTGGGAAAATGTTGCAAGATTTGTTAACTCATGGAGGGTGATATGAGATGTGTTAATTAACTATACTACTATGTTTAATTACATGAGGAACTTGGTACGGAATTCACAGTGTGTATTATTTCCTTCAAAATTTCATATATATTTGTGTTGTTCTTTTTCTTATTGATGGTCATATTGTGAAATCCATCTCAACGAAACAATGGGCACGCATGGTTATGCTGCCTTATCTACCTTTCGCGATGTGATATCTCGGTGGTTAAGAGTGTGAGGGATGCCAATTTGCGGGTTTACCCTTGATCAAAGTGCTAGTTTATATAGAATTGGAAATTGCACTTGGTGGTTACTGGTTACCTTGGAAATAACTTTACCGTACATGATTACACTACTTAGTTATCTCATCAACAGAAATGAGCAAATTAACCAAAGTAATCACAGTGGTTAATTACTCATCGAGTTTCGTGCACGTACAATTAATCCTGCAATATCAATACTCTTTAAGTTTGAATATTTAGTCTAGATTCTCTAGTATGGATATACAAGTATATGATCTGACTGTGTCACTGTGTGCGGCCTGCAAAATTCGTTCCAAATCAAGATGATCAGTAGCTAGTGTTCCTAAAGCTGAGGGTCCAATAACATATGGTATCTCCTGTTCTTCCTGATCTTCGCTGCGTATTTAATTATATATGACCCTGCGATCATTTGATGAACAGGATCAGTGTAGATTAAACAATCATACATGCTTGGACATACAAAAGAACTCCCTCTGCTACAACTGCCATTGTGTTCAGCAATTAAACAATAAATTCTTATTGGGAAATATATAGTTAACTTTGGTTTTCATTGCAACATTGAATTTCTCCCATGAAACTTGAGCTAATTAATTAAGTTGCATATATATCATATGTGTTTGTGAATGAGAGGAAGCTAGCTAGAGACAATGAGACATGGATGCACTTTATATGCATGGGGAATGTGCCGCCAAGATTTGCATGTCTTGGTCTTCAGATAAAGATATACCTCATGAATATGTTAATGTATATGCTTATGTACGTCCAAGATCTGCGTGCCTCTAGAATGTAAACTGCAAATAAACTAGTAATCTAAAGGCAGTCAATGACAGAGCTTGCAGCAGGCGACGAACTGATCAAAACTTCAAAAGACGTCCTTGAAAATCACATTAAATAGAGATGCATGTATATCAGGAACATTTCCTTACAAGAAAGAATGACACGAACAGGAAATCAATAGCTGAAAATGAAAATGAAGTGCCATGCATGACCGATCTAGGAGGCGACATGAAATTCCGGGCATCCACTCGATGAAGCGAGGGTAGCTTTTCGTATCAAATGATTATGGCGTCGATCCATCGGTTTCAGGTAGGCAGTCACTGATCGATGTAGTACTGGACCTGACCTTAATTAGTATCGCGAGTACAGGAAGAGAAATCTTAACAGAACGATCACTTGCTTTGAGGCTAGCTAGCTACTGGTTTCAAAACATTAACATCACTAAAGAGCAGTTCATGTGGTGTGAGATGGGTCATGCATGCAATGCTTGATAATTACTAGTAAGTGAGCCCGTTGTCTTTGATAGTATGGCCCTGTTTGAAACGTAAAAACATTTTTAATTCTGATTAGAAACCGAACTGTTTTATATGAGATTTCTGCATCGCAAACGGCTCGACAGTTGTTAATGTCGCAAACTAAGTAGACGGGGTAAATCTAGGAGACTTGATTTAGACAAAAGATTAATTAAATTAAATTTAATAACATATGGTGAACGATGCAGCTGCAGTCACCATCAAAGGGAATCTGTTTGTTCTTTGGTAGATCTGCTTTTGCTAACTCCAATGCAGCCTAGCCCCTCTCCTCTCTTCTTCTGAGGTGGTGAGGAGGGAATAAAGCACCACTGCCCAACCTCCAGTCTATGCAAAATATCACATCAAAGAAAGAGAAAGAGAAGCCCCTGCTCCCCTGGCCCCACATCCTATCCATCTAGACAGATCATACACAATCATAGCATCTGCTTCTCCTTCCATTGTTTTTTTTTTGGTTCTCTTTCCTTGAAGCAAGGGAGGGAGGTGAGCATCAATCAGCATTCAGCAAGTGCTGGGAGAGAATGTGCTCACAAAGCTCTAGACTGGAAGTTTGCTAACTCAGGTGCATGTTTGTGCCTATTGAGTACTTGAAATGGTAGGTTTATGCTACCATCAAGAAACCACTCTGATCAAAGCATAGAGAACATTATTGTAGCTGTATGTATTCTCTTGCCCGTCTGAAATTTTGCAGGACTCATGTAAGAATTATACTGATTTCTACAAAAATTCATAGTAATTCGTGTGTTCTAAGCGTATGTGTTGGTACTGTCGTTTTCCTAGAAGAATTTGAAGAGAGCATGAGACCGAATAGCTTAGCTTGTAGCGACAATTATGTGATAACTTGGTGGTTAAGACGACGATATTGTGCTGAACATACACTACTAAAAAAACTCTTAAAACACTCTTAAGATCAACCGTTAGCAATTTACCATAGCCTCCTCTCTTGCCCTAGACTCTACAATCTTTTTTTTCTTTAGAATACTTCATGATAAACCAGTCAAAAAGATGGCAATACGTAGAGACCAACTAGAAGCCTATGCCAAGGCTGTTGGCCTGTTGCATGGAGCAGAGAAAGCAATGCGTACCGGCCGATGACCGCGGTTGTCAGACCGATAGATGCTTGCGACAAAACAAAAAGTGCAACCAAACAATTTATTAATTTCCTTCTATTTTCTTCTTCTTCTTCTCCTAGTATCATGTGCTCAATCTCCGAATCTGAATAGTCTTAAAGCAGAGCAGCACCTTCAGCTTCAAGTTAAGCATTGTTCAGATGTCATGTGAGAGCCGATGTGTAACATCTTTGCGAGCGTGTTGGATTGTGTCAGAAATTCAGAATGTAACATGCATGCATGTAATCTAGGCACTTTTGACCCTCTGAGATCCCTATGTATGTGTGCTCCTGTTGGAAACACCACTGAGATGTTCATGTGAAATGACATTCTGCTTACAGTGCAACTAACATTGCCGTAGTACTATACTGGCAGTGCTGTTACAATCACAGGATGTGCATGGATCATATAAATTCAGAAACAGGGATGGGGAGATGACAAGAACTTGATTCAAGCTAAGGAACAACCAGGAGTCAAAACTCAAAAGCCAGCAGCAACATACAGTAGCAGGCAACTAGATTTACTGATTAAATCCGCGATTAAAACTTCTCTTTTACTTGAAAGTTGTTACATTGAGCATATACATGGGAAAACCTTGCATTATGTGTCTGCATGATGCATGAAGGTGCATATTTAAGAACTGTACATATCTCAACACCCTGGGCAACATCACATGCCCACAACCTGATGGGAGTTTCAGCGTACGAGCGCGGAAGAAGGCAGATGGGTCATCGTCGATTTGAAGACCTCACCTGATAACGCATACACTACTCAACTCGCACTTTCGGTAGTATTGTGGCAACGATTCGCTGGCATGGCACATCATCATCATCATCATATTCATACCAACGTAGGGTATTGAGGCGCTGGACTGTCCAATTGTTCAGGGATATCGCTTTCTTGGACCTGTTCAGGGGCCTGAGGGAGGACCTGTGCCGAGGCCTGCAGCTGGGAATGATTCCTGTTCCTCCTGTTGCTGTGCCAGGAATCTGCTCATTCCTGCTCGAGCAGCTGCACTGCCTTCCTCTTCCCCCTTCCCGTGCCGTTCAATGCCAGCTCCCGCAATGGGACCGTGATCCCACACTCCAGCGCACGAGCTAAATGCACAAGCTGTTGCTCGCCACTGCACAGATGCAACGTAACAGCTGCAGCATCCTCTCCATTTCTCGGTGCCCCGCATCCGATCATCTCCACGAGCACAGGAACAGGCTCTGCTGCCCCAGTAGCTGCCTTATTAAACTCATGAATGGAGAGGTTCAGAAGAGCAGTAACAGCATGTGCCTGAGTCCGCAGGTCAGACGACGAAAGAAGACACAATAGTAAGGGTGGGAATGGCACCAGCCTGATCAGCAATACAAATCCGGTCGTTGGCATTTCGCTTTGCTAGGAGGCGAAGCTCTGCAGCAGCTGATCTCTGCTAGCTCCTCAGGGTCCGGAGAGCATAACTTGGACAGAAGAGCATCAATGTTAGCACGTTTGCTGGAAGAGCATGCAGACGTAGGCTTGTTGGGCTGGGATGATGAGCGCTTGGGTGGTTCAATCCCATTGGCTTCACACCACTGGGCAATGAGACTTCTAAAGACATAGTTAATTTGGCGTCAATGTTGTGTTCGCCATCCTTTGTTGTGTAGTTGGGCAAGTATGATGCCCAGATGCTACCCGTTTCTCGATGCATTCCCGCTCGTACGTCTGCATATTGACAAACAAAAAACAACTATCTCAAAATGTGTATTCAAGTTGACCTACACTTTGGGTCTGAAAAAATCGAATTGGATATAGCCACCTGGCCCGTAGCAACAATAACAGGATCTTTCATCAAATAGAGAGAAACTGGACACCGGAACTCATCGGGAACGGTTATAGATCTTGCGTCCCCATTGGAATCCATCAGTTTCTTGTGATCCATCGTAGTATTGCAACGATGGTTCATACTCAATTTGAGTCCTTTGTTCGTACTTTTTATTGTAATTCTGTTGGCGAGTACTGTTCTAGCTTTCTTAGACAATTTCTTTCTGAGCAGAGCACTCTTTACCAGTCTTCTTGTCCTGGTACCTATGCTCAGAATGGGGTTGCTAAGTACAAGCATCATCATCTGATTGAGACTGTCGGCACTCTTCTCCTTGCCTCTAGCGTTCTACCTCAGTTCTGGGCTGAGACTGTTTCTACAACTGCATATCTCATTAATATATAGCCTTCCACTGCTCTTAAGGATGTTAGTCCTATAGAGTATCACTACTCTAGAGCCCCCAGTACACTTACCTTCGTATTTTTAGTTGCACCTGTTTTGTCCTGCTGCAGGCTCATGAGCGCACCAAACTATCAGCTCAGTCAGTTGAGTGTGTATTTTTTGGTTATAGTTTTGAGCATAACAGTTATTGCTACTATGATCCTTCTGCTCGACGGATCAGGATCTCACAAGACGATGTCTTTGACGAATCTCGCCCTTTCTTCTATCGAGATTCAGCTCCTTGTCATGTTTCCACCGTTGAGACGATCTCATGGTTATCTCTCTTTGACTCCTCACCCATTTCTCCTCTATCACAACTTTTCCCTAGTTTGTCTCCAATGGTTCCTTCTGTACCCTCACCTCCTGTGCTATCTCCTGCAACACCACCTCTTATTCCTGCAACACCGCCATATCGTTTCTCTGGGGTGCACTACTACAGGCGTTCTCTTCCTTCACCAGACTCCTCTCCTAGTATCTTACCGACACCGACATCTAATTCCTCTGATGATGCTCCTCGTTACGCCCTTCGTGATCGGACATCCCTTGGCCTCCTGATCGTCTTGGTTTTACTTCGACAGCTTATGCTCTCTCTGTCACTGAGCCTAGTTCTTATCGTAAAGTTGCTTCTCATTCTGAGTGGCAGCTCGCTATGGCAGATGAGCTTGATACTCTTCGACGTATGGAGACTTCGGATATTGTACCGACACCTGTGCATGCTCATCCTATCACGTGCAAGTGGCTTCCAGCAGGATTACGGTCGTGATTACGATGAGACTTTTGCATCTGTTGCCCATATGACCACTGTTCGCACTCTTGTTGCGGTTGTTTCTGTTCGCCAGTGGTTTATCTCTCAGCTGGATGTTAATAATGCTTTTCTTAATGGTGTTTTGCATGAGATTTACATGCATTCACCACCTGGGTATTCTGTCTAGATGGACATGTATGTCATCTTCGTCGTGTTCTTATGGCCTCAAACAGGCTCCTCGTGCCTGGTTTGTGTGTTTTAACTCAATGATTACCGCTGTCGATTTCACTGTCAGTTTTCACGATCCTACTCTTTTTGTCCATGTCTCAACTTGTGGTAGGACACTGCTTCTTCTATATGCAGTGATATACTCATCACTGATGATGATTTCTCATTCATCACGTATGTGAAGAAGCATCTCAGTGAGCATTTTCTGATGACTGATCTTGGTTCTCTTACGTACTTTCTTGGAATTGACATTTCTTCCATGCTTGAGGGCTACTACCTCTCCTAGTAGACGTATGTCCAGGATCTTCTTGATCAGTCTAGTCTGACTGATACTCGCACTGCTGAGACTGCCGTGGAGTTCTCCCTTCAGCTTCGTGTTACTGATGGTGATTTTCTTGAGGATCTTACTCGATATCGCCATCTTGTTGGGAGTCTGTATATCTTGTGAGCACTCATCCTGATATTACTCATGTTATTCATATCTTGAGTCAGTTCATGGCTCGCCCTACTCATCTTCACCACAGTCACATTCTTCATGTTTTTCACTACTTGCATGTGACTATTTCTCATCGTTTGTTTTTCCATATCTCCAACTCACTACAGCTTCAGACGTACTCCGATGCGACCTGGACTAGTGATCATTCTGATCATCATTCTCTTTCTGCTTACTGTGTTTTTCTTAGCTCCTCCCCGATTGACTAGAAGACAAAGAAATAGACAGAAGTTTCTCATTCGAGTGCAGACTAAGTTGAGAGTTATGGCATCACTGACAATAGAGGTTACTTGGTTGAAGTGGCTACTTGTAGATTTTAGAGTACCTGTGATGGGACCTATGACTCAGTACAGGTGCTATCAGTATTGCTCATGACCCAGTGAAGCATGAGCTCACTAAGCATATTGGTGTGGATGCTTCAGACACTCGCTCACAAGTGCAGGTGGGAGTACTCGCTTTACAGTTTGTGCCCTCAGAGTTACAGATTATTGACTTATTCACGAAGCCACAGATTAGGGTACAACATTTATATTTTCTCTCTAAACTCAGTGTGTGTGATTCACCATGAGTTTGAGGGGTGTGTTATAATAGGATAGGAATTCTTTGTTTCCTTATATGACTTGGCTTCCTTATTTGTATATAGCATATTCCCTTATAATATTCTCTTGTACTTTCTATATATATTGCTCTTTGAGCCTCATGAATACATACATAATATTCACAACACTAAGCACCATGGTCACTTCCAAAAAGCACAAATGATAAGCACCATGGTCACTTCCAAAAAGCACAAATGATGAAATAACTCTTCAGACATTTAAAAAGATGCCAAACTATCAGACTTAAATCAGGCTGAAATTATATTGGCCGGTGTGGCATGTATGATTACGAACAAAACATACAGGGCCTAACGTGAACCGCAGTACAACCAATCACTACATGGAAGATCCAAATCCTAATTCAGAAATCCCTCAAAACACTACTGATCATGCAATGGACCAGCTACATTCGTACTAGGTCAAATCATCAAGTACATAGATTAAATGATGGATTTAAGGTATGGTAGCACGGATAGTCAGTAGGGAACCACCAGATTTAACCAAAACGAAGGGAGGAATTAATCTAATCGCGTTGTCATTGTGATGCGGAGCCTGTTACAAAATCAATTGCAAAATTCACCTCAAGTGTAGTTATATGGTCATATCCTAACGTACAATGAAGCATTTCAATATCATAATTATAAAGATACTTATATGAGTTTGCAACTGTATGTACATCCATATAACCCAAGTTTGGTTAGAGGATAGAGAATGACCTAATAAGTAAAAATTATGGTCCAAAAGAACATGTAAAGATTGTAACTTTAGCATGAAGCGGGACTAACAATGCAACTTTTTTGCAGAGAGAATTAGCTGAAACCTTAAAAGTTCAAATTGTTCAACCCAAGCCTTGACCAAAACAACAGCTTGTTAGAATAATCTAAGTCTTAAACATGAACATTAGTCTTAACCTTAGACTCAAATCATGAACACAAATACAAATATAATGCGGAAGCGTACCTGAAATCGGAGAACCCATGAGGGTGGAAGTAGAGGTGGCCAACGGCGTGAGACGGCGGCGGTGAAGTCGTGCCGTGGACGGGGACGGACGGGATTTCGGTCTTCGTTCACCACAACACACGTAAGTAGATCGAGCTTATTAGGGTTTTTATAGGGACTAGAACAACTCGTGCATCAAGTCCTGCCGAAACGCTAAGTTTTTTATATGCGCTAGGTGACTGGGATCGAAACCAAAACGGGTTGGTTGCCACCTCCGATCAAGGCGCGCGAGTGGAGGGATGCCTCCCTGAAAAATCGCTCGGTAGCTAGCCGAGAGATCAACCCAACACAACTCAAAAGTTTGACCTAAGGCCACACGTTTTTTAGGAGACTAAAGTTACGTGTTTAAGACAAAGTAAAGCTTAAAGATGCACTTTTCATCTAAAAAAACAGGGATAATATCATAATAACTAAAGAATCATCCATCCATATATTAGCTCCCAAACGCAGCCAAGTATCACGAATATAGCAAAATCAAGAACCGTTCCCGCGTAGGCAGGCACATACCAAGAAGATCCTGCTCCCATCGCGAACGCGGCCGAGCCAGAGCAGTTCGAGGGCCTTCTCCAGTGCGTCCGCGAGCGGCGTCAGCGCCCTCTCCTCTTCCTCCGGCGTGGGCGCCTGACGCTCACGGAGCTCCTCGGCGAAGGGGCCGAGGAGCCGAGTCCGCCGGGACAGCGCCAGCAGCTGCCGCCGGAACGCGTTCCGGTACTCCCCGGCCGTCGCCACGGCCTCCACCACCACGGCAACCAGCTCCGAGGCTGGCGCCGGCGGCTTCCCCTCCTCGCGGTCGCCGGCCATGGCGACCGAGCGGTGGGAATCGCAAACCGCACAGGCTGCTATTAGTGGCAGCGTGGTAAATACGGGCAAGAGCGGTGGCTTGGTGGCGTTTTATTGACCACGGGTCGCTGCAAATGCATAGGTTACTAGGGCAGTAAAAATAAACTCAAGACGAGCTCAAGCTTGGTTTTAAGCCCGCAAGATTTATCAAGCCGAGTTTAAATAGTTTATGAGCTTCAATGGGTTCATATACACTCTTAAATCTTTCTCTTTCATATTTGTTTCTATTAAGATATGCCCACTATTATGTTGTGAGTTGTAATAATTTTTCTATTATCACTTATTGAATATAGCTATATGTTAACTCGAGCTGAGCTCAAGCTCAAGTTTTTCTTATTATTGAAAATCGGTGCATGTTGAATTGTTAATTATTACTGGGTTTACTCGTGCTTGGGCCTGAGCCGAGCTTGGGCCCAGGTATGACACCCCGGCTCATGATGGCCCATATATGTGTGCACATGAGGGTGTGGGTCAATCCCAACTTGCTAGCTTAGCTTGATAAGCACTTACATATAAGCTTAGGAGTTCCAATGGTAGCACCTCTAGTTAACCGTTTTGCACGAAGCGAGGACGAAAGTGCAAGCGAGTTGCTATGTGTGCGTGGTCTATCCAAAATGGAGTTAGGCCTAAGTCGATTTGGACCCTAAGACGTTACATCAGATCTAGGTTTGGATCATAACTCAGGCTCACTCGAGCTTGGGAGGCAAAGATCACTCGAGCTCAGCTTTTACCTAGGGCGTTACACCAGGTCCAGGTTTGGACCCTAACTTAGGCTCACTCGAGCTCAACTCATTTACAGTCCTGTCAGCTACCAACCGGCCACTGATTACTAACCAGTTTATCGTGTAAATTTAGGTAAAATTATATATGAGACGTTCACTTGGAATTTAAAGTGGTGGTAAAGATGGTGTGATCAAAGCAAGGATGTATTTTTGTAGACGCAGATTGACGGAAGAAATCTAGTGATTAAGTTTTATGTCTAGGTTGGTTACTCGTAGTACAATAGCAAACAACGATCTGTTCTTAATTTAATTTTGAACCGATAGAAGATCGTTCTAAAAACCAGCGTTTAGTTTACAAACCGTCATATTTTATTGCCAACTATAGTATAATCTAGTGGTGTGGCACCTAATCTCTCTGACTGGTGACCAGCATTGGCTGTAAGCATTAAGATAACTACAATAGCCATAAGCCAATTGCCCCATCCTCTAGAAAAAATTGTCATGTTTCATCGCAATTACTTTTTCATGGTTTTCACTGTTCTAGCTAGTCCAAATATTTCAAATGGCCCCCAAAGATTCAACAGTCAGATTATATATTGACTTGATACAGACTACTGTCTCTCACTATGCATAATTCTTGACTTCTATGTAAGAAGTTAAAGCACCACATTTCAGATGTTGTGGGATGAGATCTGTCTAGCTACCACTACTCATTTCCTCCTATATTTCAACTAAGTTTTAGCGTGGAATTGCTATGTCTATAGATGAAATCATGAGTCTTGCCCCCATAATGGACGGTTCTATAGACGAATGGAATTACAATCGATCTCTTATGGAAGGCTTTCATCGACCAATCATCATCACGAAATTCCAACCTTACACGTCAATATAAATAATACAAGGATGTGAGATGCATATATGCAAAGCCATGTTTATCTGTTGTGAGAACACAGAAAGCAATTAGCGTTGTATGAAATGAGCAATCACACCACAGATGTTGTCTGCTCACCAGATATTAAGCAAGTAGTTGTGACACCTCGGCTCATGTTGGTCCATACGTGTGTACATAATTTTCTGAATTTGTTCCACCTTACTAGTTTATCTTGAGAAGCACTTACGTATAAACTTAGGAGTTTCAATGGTAATACCCCGGTTAACCGTTTTGCACGAAGCGAGGACGAAAGTGCAAGTGGATTGCTACGTATGCATGTCCTATCCAGAATAGAGTTAGATCTGAACCGATTTAGATCCTAGGACATTACAATAGTAGTCTAAGATTCTTTCTAGTTTCCACATGGTCAAATGGGTTGGTTGGAATGTCATTTTACAAAGTGACCCAAGCTTCCCCATTAGACGACACCTAGACCAACAGAAAGTAACTGTTTTGAGTTATGGGCCGTGTCCAAGTATCTATCCAACACCAGGGAACCGATGATGCTTGTGACCAGGAAGCAGACAAGCAAGGATATGCATTATTATATTCAGAAAAAGAGAGAATTGTCAGATAGGCATAGTTTTCTACACAAATAAAAAAAGAAATGACCGTTTGCAAGAAAATAACAGAATTGATGTTCTCAACAGAGTGCCATAATATAAAATGAATCTACGAGTAATCACTAAGTTAATCACCAAGGCACAACTCATGACCTTAATCATTGACTGAATAATGTACAAGTGTCTCTATCTAGTTCAAAGAAAATTGTATTGAGTCATTGACCGAATATTAACAGATATGTCACCTATAGTCAATTAAAAGTGCCATACCCTTCAAATTCATCATATTCAAGAACTGGAAGGGCCTATGACTGAAATACTCGAACATATGAGGCAAAATTGTTTGCAGGCGTAGCATTACTTACTGGAAACAAAGCTTCTCAACAGTTTTGACATCAGATAAAATGGAAATATAAATATGTAATGAGTAAATTTAAAAAAATGTAATCAGTTATTACAAATGACACATTTAGAGGATTTTGATAGTAAACATAATTGTTAAAAGGAATTAAATAGAACATTTTTGGTACAAATGTGATCAAACAGGACATTCTAAGTTTCTATGCAGTAGTACACACACAGCTGTGAAAAGCTGATATCTGTTGTCAACTCACTGGAGAAAGTCGGTATGTGTTGTATCATGTGCTGCACACTGGTTGTGAAAAGCTAGTATGTGTTGTCTACTTGCTGTGAAAAGCTAGTATGTATTGTGCACTCGATGTGAAAAGCTGATACATATTGTCAAATCACTAGAAAAGTTGGTGCGTACTGTGGTCTCACTATGAAAATCTGCTATGTGTTGTCAACTCACTGCAAAAAGCTGGTATGTTCTGTCCACTCGCTATGTAAAGTTAGTACGTGTTGTCAAATCATTCGAAAAACTAGTACGTGTTGTCAAATCCTTAGGCGTAGTCCTCCAGTGAGTAGTTGAGTTCGAGCGGGGTTGGTGGGGATAATGGGGGTCTAACGGTGCTGGAGCATGGACTGCTGCTACTACTATAGTCTACTTAAGGTCGATGACTGCGGTAGCCCTCTCACGCTCCACTATAGTCAGGGCTATCTTGCACTTGGTGAGCCGAGCGAGGAGAGTTTCAGTGTGGCTGTAGTTGATGGTAAGGAGCTGGCGGAGGTCTGAGATCTCCTCCAGAGCCTCAGTGTAGGTGGCTCTCATAGTTCGGGTGAGTTGGACTTGGTGGGTCAAGAGCGGGTCATCCTCAGAGACTGTGACGAACATCTCACCGTAGCATCCTCCTTCCTAGAGGGATAGATAGTAGCAAAATGGAAAAGTTAGTATGGCGGCCTCATGGATCTCGCACAGATGAGCACAAGCCAAGTGGGCGGCGTCCTGAAGAACGTTGATGGAAGTGCTCATCAGGTGCTAAGTGTGGAAAGTGCGGGAGGTGCACTCGCCTTCCCTTGCATACATGAAGACTTCTATCATCCAGACCTCATTGTCTCCTTCATGCATCTTCCGCCCCCTACAGATGGGATGGTGCCAATAACCCAAGTACTGTATTATTTTATGCAGTATTTCGGCAAACTCTCTTTCGTTCTCTCCATAGGTGAAGTAGTCCTATGAGGCAAAGTCAACTGATCTGACCATCTATAGTTGAACATGAGGATATTAATAACAAGTTAAACATATAAAGAGGGGGGCGGGGGTGGGGAGGGGGTGTTAGTCAAGAACTAAGAGCGATAAGTAGAAGCAGTAGTACGCTATATTTTTGGTGAAGCTATTGCTTTTATTTTTGAAAATAAGACCAGATCATTGGATAATGACCATTCTGTAATCGCATGAGAACAATAAATATATATGTACCGACATATATATAAATATTTTAGCTATTTTTTTAGCTCGTATTTTTGTAGCTATTTACAATAAATAAACACGGCAAATTACAGAAACATATATATCAACTAAACATGAATGCTTAGCACATTCTACATTACAAAACCACAATTATGCTAATAAAATGCTAACGATAAATTAAGCGCGTTGCTCGCATGTGAATGAAGCATACCTTTTTCTGAAGGTATTCACCAGCTACACAATGCCTCCAACTGTGAAGGATCGTAAATCACAACTAAACCACCTCAGAATTATATTATAAACTCATATTTCAATCTCTCTTTCCTTCCTCTCCCTACGCTCTCGCTCGGCGCGAATTATCTCTGTCCTTCTCATCCCTCGCCACGTCTCGCTCGGTAGGAAATCGACCACGGTTCCTATTTTATACACGCGGGAATACGTTCACCATGACATTCCCACGCGAGCGCACACAGGTGCGAACGACAACATAATTAATACATGAATAAAACAAGCACCTAATGTCATATCGCATCGCCGCATCGTGTCGGGTCATCACCTACGTGATTCCCTCGAACCAACAACCAAACCGTGCGTGTTTTCCCTACCCTTGCCCCTGATTCCCTCGTGCCCCTACCCGCGCACCTGCTCGGTCGCCTGCCATCACTGCCTCAGCTAGTTGCCGAATCGGTGCAGCTGGGCAGCAACCTATCGAGCAGGTTGCTGAGCAGGGACGGCTCGGCAGCGTTCAAGCCCATCTTGCCTGCCCGCCTGGTCGTGTGCTACCGCGGTTGCCCACCCTGTCGCCCACCACCTCTCCTGCCGAGCTCTCCAAACACAGCAGGTGGGATGTATCTTTTGTTATGCTTTTAGAGCTTGAAGAGAGGGTATTTTTATAAAAACAGATGTTTAAGGCCAAAGTTGAACCAAAAAAAAAAGTATCAACCAAACACGTAAACAGTTCGGTTTTGCAAGAGCACTTGTTAATGTATTGGGTCGAAGTGACTAGGCCATCAAGGTAGAGTCAAGCACCAAAAGAGTCCGATGCACTTTTGTTTTTTTGTTCTCTTTTCCAGGAGCACTTCCTTTTTTGTTCTCTTTTTTTGTGCTCGTCGGACATGCAGTGCTCCCGGAACCCGTCCCGCTTGCCGCACTCCACCTGGCACACGATCTGTCGAGATTCGAGAGGGAGAGGAATGGAGCCTGAGAGAGATTGATATCGTAGGTAGGTCGAGGCGGGTAGGACGAAACGAACTATCTATCAAGCTGTGTGTGTGTGTGTTTTTCGGTGTTTGGTTTGAAGAACACCTCCTAACCAACTTCTTTGGCTCAATTTCGGTTCAAAATTACGAGGTGAGTTAGGAAATCTTTCACGGGCTCGTTTTTATACTTTGGTATGTGCAAATTAAATTCAATTAACACACCTAATCAAACCAAAAAAGTTAGCAAAGAGTTAAAAATTTTACTCAAGTATGTATGCGGGGACAAGTGTAACAACAACAGTGTCACCAATGCACATGGACGTTTCCCGGCTTCCCGCCGTCCACTCGCCTCCTCCGGCAGAACGCCGCGAGGAGGTCGTCGGGGCCGACCCACACCCACGTCAGCACGCCGTCGCTCAAGCAGCCGCCGCTGGCGCGCTCCGACCGCCCCCTCTTCCTCCCGCGCGGCGCCGTCATCAGCACTGGCCGCGCCCGCGGCGGCGGCGGGCACACCTCCGGGGCCCGCAGCCGGTGCCTCGGCGACGTCGGCGTCCGGTACCCCTCATCCTCCTCCTCCCCCTCGTGATCGTCATTGACACCGTTGCCCTTTACAGGCAACGCCGGCTCGCCGGAGACAGCCGGAGCAGCCGCCTCCTTCGCCGGCGCGGTGTCGCGGCCTGCGGTGGTTTCTTGCTCTTCTTGGACGGCATCGCCGGTCCGGCGATCCATGCCTACGCTTGCGTGAGTTCTTGGTCGAAGACTTTAGAATTTATATCGATCGATGCGTTGTGGAAGGATGCGCGCGCGCGCGCGAATTAATTATAGGCGGCTGCGGAGGAGGAAGTGGTGGAGTCGTGTTCCGATTGGAGTAGAACGGCTACGGTTTTATACAAGGATGGGATTGGATTCCTTCGAGTCTGTTTGTCGAACGGGTTTGGATTCCTTGTGTACTTACTCAATTATATATGTTCTAGTTATGGTTTATAAGTGTAACTTATGCTTTTGACTCTAGCATATAATTATAATAACAAATCAAATACCAAAAGTTGATAAGTCACTTCGAAAAGACTATCCTGATAAGTTATTTTAAAATAACAATGAAAAAGTCATTTCATTTATTTGTTCTATTCAACACTTGCCTCTTAAAAAGAAGTTCATGAGCTACATGTCTCTCTCTATATAGAGAGAGTAATGCGATATATATATACACCTAGAGTATGCATTCATCATGTGAGCTTGTACAATGTTGTACTGCATATCAAATTATCAATAGATAGATTTGAGTTCATGCCACGCCACTACACAACTGAAAAAAGAAACATTTTGTCAGGGGCATGAATGCGACGTGTGAGCATTGGATCCTTCCCCTCGCTGGGAGAGCTAGCTCCGAGCAAGACGTACGAGCACAAGACGGAGGTGCATGGGAGGAGAGGAGGGAAGCCTGTCGTCTTGTTGCTGTCCCTCCTCCTGCATCGTACGTACGTACGTACGCGTGCCCCGGCCGTATGATCGATGCGTATCTTTCCCTCGATGTACGTACATGCGCTGCATGTACCCCACCGACCGAATTCTATGCATCCTGTCCGTGCCTACGTACGTGCTCTCCCGTTTTACGGTTTTACTCCGTCGTCATCTTCTTGGTTCCCGTCTAGTCGTGCCTCCATGGATAGGTTTTTCATATTCCAACTTGTTTGCAAAACCGATTTGGAAGTCTCGGATTTGCGGTTGATTACCGGCGGGTCTCCGCTAAATAGTGCCTAGCTTCCAGCATAGTATACCTGTTGGGATGTAGAAATGTGCAAAACTCACCATGAACCATCCGATCAATAAGGGAATCCTTCTCACTTAATTTGATCTTGGCTTCTCTGCATAGAGATGATAGAGTTATCTTCCAAGATCAAACTAACTGAGCTCCTTCCACACGTTGATTTGTGTTGAGTTCTCAGGGCTTTTCGATAATTTTTCATTTTGGGAAAAAGGAAAAAAAGAGAGGAGAAGGTGGTCCTGCCTGTCGGTGGAACGCATGAAGAGACAAGGTTGGAGATAGAGTCTCCAGCCCCATCTCGCGCGGCGCGGGCCTTGATCGGCTCTTAGGGGCGACCGAGTTGGGCGATGATGGCGGCGACGACGGCGGAGGCGCCACCGGCTCGGGTATTTCGGTATCATCCGTTGGTTGCAGCCTCGCCAGTCACGTCCTCGCAGCTCTATTTAAGCCTGCCCTCTTCTCCTTCTTTCGATGCCCGAGGTTAGTGAGTTTCCCATTACTCGACCTCCTCCTCCTCTCGGTTGTATTCCAATTTAGGTCTTGGTACTGTGGTGTCGTCATGATCTTCACCGGCACCAGTGGCAGTGTGGTCCAGATTTTATTTCTTTGGCATTTCCCGTGCGGTACCCTTGTGCTCTATCTCTTTGAGATTTGGTGGTGAGGGATTTGGAGATTTTACCCTAGAGGTCTAAATCTGGTTGGCTCTGGATCACATTGAGGAAGAGGAGTTTTGTTGCTTGTTCATCGGTGCTCTTGGCCGGAGCATCTGTCGGTCTTGTGCGGCATCTTCCCGACCCTCGACTTCATACTTCGGTGATATGAAGTTTGAAGACCGGTATTGTATCTCCGTCAACCTCGTCTCCTTGTGAGACATTGCGAGGTGTTTGGTTTTATAGGACAGCGCCTTGAGGCGTGCCTTGCCCAGATTTCTGCTCGATGGCTTTGAGTGTCATTGGTGTTGTGAGTATTTTGGCATTCTTATTACTTTGCTTCATCTGTTCTTGTCAGATTATCATCCTATTGATATCTCTGTTGGTAGAATCGGCAAAGTAATATTGTGGGCTGTGGGTTTGATATCTCAATGATGAGAATTGTCATATACTGAAACTGAATTATTCAAACTTGAGCTCTAAAAGTATTGCTTTTGCTGTTAGTTTGTTATTCAGTCTTGCAATCAGTAGCATTCGAATGTGATTTGATATATAAAAAATCATGTTCTGTTATCTCTAAAATTCAAAGTATATGCTCCTTTGGATTAGCCAATTAGGCCTATTGCTGAACCTGTTTCTGTGATTATTTTCAATGGGAGTTAATCAAGTTAGTTGGCTAAGTTGGGGTGTTGTCTGTTGATCACATATGCACTGATTTCCTGTTGGCCGAAAGTATAAATTTATGTCTTTAGACTGAATTGAAGTTGAACAGGTTAGTAAAGAGTTTTAGAGCTCAAAGTTTGAATCTGAACTGTCATATTCAGTTAGTGAAGAGTATAGACCATTGTAGCGAGAAGGCCAAGATTATATCTGGAGCGATTCTACATCTGAGAGCACTAATCAAAACAAAATCTGAGCATTGTATTGATTTTAATAGCCCACATGTCCTATGTTTTAAATATAGTATACTGTTTAAATGGCTTAGATGATTTACATATCTATATGTTGATTTTGTCATTTAAATACTGTTAGAATTATACTTTAAATTATTTATATTTTGTTGGAATTAAATTTGAATTCGTGTTAAAACCGTACATTTTACAACAGATTGGACGTCCCACGGCAGAATTCCACATGTTGATTGGACGTCTAATTTGCACGATTGGAGCTCATTAATGATGCAACCTCATGCGTGTTTATCGGTATAACAATAAGAAGCAACTTTACATGTTTTAAGTGCATCAACGAATATTTTTTGAAAAGAAAGTCAATGTACCTAACCAACTTTACATTTTTGAAAAGAGTACTTGTTGCGGAAGGCGGTTTCAGAATAAAAAAAAGTAAAGTCAAAATCATTTAGCTTATTCTCAATGTCGATGGACACTGTTAGATTTAGTATATCTAATATGAATTGACGACCAAAACACATATGGATAGAATTTTTAAAAGTTCTCGAAAAAGAGGTAATTTTTCTAGGCCTGTATTCTTTTTCTAGATTCACTAGGTTTCTTATGGGTTGGGCGTCCGGTTATCTTGGTAGTATATATATATATATATATACACACTTTCTTAGTGATCTTTGCCTTGCCAATTTTTTTGGTGCTGATTGTATAATTCCGAGTGCAGAATCTGCACGAAGATCTACTCGACCTCATCGAGGGATGGTGCATGCACGACTCTGCATCATACCGACAATCGAGTATAGTATGCACTTTGTACTCATGCATGCACGTAGTAGAGTACACTATACAGTATACACAGGGAAAAGAAATGATGCATCACATAATGTGAACGGGGATGATTGCAACCGCACAACTGCTTTTAATTAGGATACGGAAAACCAGTGTTGGTAGTAGTTCTATGTGTAGCTCAAGATACAGAGAAGCATGTTAACTGTAGTTCAATCACTTCATTTTTTCATGCTATTGTAGAGGATCTCAGTTGATTAATCATGATCATTGCCTTTTTTAATAAGAAAGTTGTTACAAAGGAAGTTTCATATGCTCACAGTAAATGTTAGTACTGCGTTCACACTTCATGGAAAGTATATGCATTTACATTTACCCCCATAAAGCATACCTCTGAATCTCTGATGGCATCCTCATCATTATGTCCCATATGTTAAACTACCTATCATGCCATCTCTCTTCTCTCTGTGTGTGTGATACGCAGAACTATATACTATCCTGAAAACTTGTCAAGATAAGCTGTAGCCATCAGCCCATGATGATCCCAGCAAGTTTCAGAGGGTGAATACCAAAAGCTGCAGAAATCTTGACAACATCATTGGCCGAGAGCAGGGCAGAAACACAGCACAGCATTTCTCTTTTTAGAGGCACAAGGCACACAGGCATACAATCCTCGAGATAATGAGATGACTGGGAATTAATGAACCCGAGCGGGGGAGCTGCGCACGGGCCGTCTCACCAACCGAGAGAGCTTTTCGTGGCCTTTACGCCCACACAAGGTGCAGGCGCACTGCATTTTCGGCCCAGGACCAGCATTGGCAGGTCCACAGATTACGGAGCTTGGGCCTACTTGCTTGGCCTGGCCCACACAAGCAAAGGTAACGCCCTAGGTGGGGCCATGTAGGTGCAAGCCTCCCAAATGTTGACATGGGTATACCCTACATGCAGCATGGCGCCAATGGCGGCATGGTGGCCGGCGCCGACGGCCAGCTCCTGTCGTTTCAGGAGCTCCGGAGCAAGGCCGCTTCCTTCCTGCGGCCACGGCGTCGCTGACGAGCTCCAGGGCGACACGGAGGTCATGGGTGAAATGAGCACCCTTGAGTACATCGATGAGAAGGGGTAAGAATTAATTATTCATTGAATGAAAAAACATGTAAAGCTGAGTCAAGAAGATGAATTCTCGATGCTTTTGCAGGTTCAATTGGGCCTCACAGTGAAGATGTAGGATCATATAAAAATCAGAGGGGAGTGAATGTTTGCCTTCGCTTCTTAAAATGTCTATGTAGTCGATGAAAAATCTGACTGCTCAAACGAACACTTGATGCTCAGCTTTGCTAGTAGTCGTCCAAACATCAATCACCAGAAATTACGAACCAGATTGATTCAAGATGTTCTTTATTACTGAATTTTCGTGGAGTTATAAAGTGCCCTCATAAGCACCCCTAAAAACCCTAGCATAAAAAATTCTCGCAAAGCTACGGCCAAAACACTTGGCCTCTCTCTACTTTTATATGTTAGAGTTTTAAACCGTGTTCGACTCAAACACGAACACGAAATCCTATCTCTTTCTCAAATTAAGGGATCTGAAACCCTTCCTAATACGGGTTTTACCAAATCTCTAATCTCTCCCAGTACGGACTTCTCTATAACGTTTCCAATCTCACCACATGATGAAGCCTCCAAGAATACACCTCCCGTAGCTCTATCTTGCATCATCAACCTCCGTATAGAAGTCTCTAGGACTGCATCGCCCGTAGCTTCTCTACGCATCACTACCTTTGATCTTCATATACTCCAGCGTTAGCCCGACCATCTCGCGTAATAGCCTCAACCATCTGGACCTTAGATCTCCCCATCCTAGTCTCGGTCCTTCACGTCACCAACCATGATCATTTTCACGCCATCCTGCACATGCAAAGACCAAAGAAATATTTCTCGGCATAAGTTCTCCACAACCTGACCGTCATTAGCACACAACCTCACACCACCAAAGACTAAAAAAATATTTCTCGGCATAAGTTCTCCACAACTTGACCGTCATTAGCACACAACCTGACACCACCAAAGACCAAAGAAATATTTCTCGACATAAGTTCTCCACAACTTGACCGTCATTAGCACACAACCTCACACCACCTTTCTCCATCCATAGACAATAACAAAATCATCCATGACCATCAACCAAGTCGTCTATAACACACATTCCATCGTTTATCGCAAATCAGCTCTAGACAACTTCTTATGACTGCTAGCTCAACGAGTACTCGAAAACCACAAGTACTCAGGAAATACTATCGCACGCTCCAAACACTCAGGGATACCACTCATCTCTACCAACCAAAACCACCAAGTACCAAGCGCCAAGTCTACGACTACCAATCACCGCACCATCGATCACCGAGCACCGAGTATCACCGACAACCGCTCCGACCGATCAGTCAACTACTGACCCAACACGAGTACTCAAGGTACTCGAAGATCACACGAATTAAAGCACTCGTACCGACCATGAAGTCTATGAGTACCGATCGTGAAGGCTACAGTAACCGATCGCAAAGCCTTCGACTACCGAAGACAACAACAGCAGACTGTAAAGTCTACGACTATGAAAATAAGACTGCGAAGTCTATAACTATAATAGTAGTCCGCAAAGTCTACAAACATCGACTATAAAGCCTTCGACTATCGACCAGTAAAATCTATGACTATCGAGTACTGACCAGATACTGTAGCTACGACCATGAAAAAGTATTATAGCTACGACCATAAAAGGTACTATAACTACGCTTACCTTCAGTGGTCATTCTGTCGAGGTCGAAGTCGAATGTGGTTGAACTACCGTAGTCGAAATTCCGAGGTCGACGCTGGACGTGGTCAAAGTAGAATGTGGTCATAGTCGAATGTGATCGTAAACGACTATGAGTCATAACCAACGTGGTCAAAGTCTGACATGGTCGAAGTCTACTGTGATTGAAAGCCGCTGTGGTCGAAGTCTGTCGTAGTCGTTCAGCCGTGTGATCCTTTGATTCCACTCGAGTGCAGTTCGATGTTCCAATGCTTCTCAAAAGCCGTTGAATGCTCCAGAGCTACTCAAACCCGATCGGACTGGTCTGAAACTACTCAGAGCAACCAAAAACACTCGGAGAAAGACAAAAACCACTTGGAGCAGATTGAAACCACTTGAACTGGAAACCTTTGACCTTGAAGTTCGCGGAGACAACGCGAGGTCCGGAGGAGGCCAGCGGAGGCGACATCCGCGTGAAGTTCAGCGGAGATCATGCGAAGTCCGTCGAAGATCGGGCAGAGTCTGGCGTCGACGAGGACATGACCATGAGAAGTCGATCAAGAGCCGATGAAGTCACGACCACAAGGTGGTCGGACAAGCATCGGCGAAGGTTTGACCCCGAGGGGTCGGAAAACATCGTCGAATGTGCGATAGGTATTGACGAAGTCGGCGGCGAGGTGAAGGCTTCGGAGCACGTGCGCTCCATCCTGACGCTTTGGAATGGTGTCAATGAAGTCTCAACCACAAGGAGGTTGTAGTTATCGGCAAAGAGCTGGCCACGATGTGGTCGTAGATGAAGCCTTAAACGTCTATGACCATGAAATGGTTGGACGAATGTCTACGACCACGAGGGGGTCGGACAAGTCGTGCGAAGTCGTGATCACGAAATGGTCATCCGACAGTCAAAGTAGGTGTACATCATACGTGGAAGCCGACTCTCTGGTGCCGTGATGGCGAAGACGAGAAGCGCCGCCCCACCTGTGCTGGTGAGATGGGCAGCAGCCGATAGCGTCCAGCACGGTAGATCGCCGCCGACGGCAACATCACTTTTGAAAACCAACAGAAACTGGGTGATCTGGGGTGCTCGCGACATGAGCGCTCTGATGGTAGCCCTCTCTAGCGTCTTCCCTTACGCAGCTTCTTATGCGAGTCCCCACGGACGGCGACAACTGTTGTGGCTACTGACCAAATAGCATATGAGGAGACTAGTTAGAGAGAGCCAACAACATGAGAGAGAGTGCTCGTGTATAAAATAAATGGATATAGCCCCTTATACCCCTCTTGGGGGCTTATATACATGAGTGAATTTGATGGAAAATTCCTATCCTACTCCTTAATAATTACAAAAGGTAGATGATACATTGATACATTCTCTTATACACGTCTCTATACTATTAAACCTATTATATATTGGACCAACTGTAAGACCCCGCCACGGGAAGTTAGACCACCCCTACAACAGCGTACTTACTAGCTGACTGTCCTAACTCCTAACATTCTAGTGTTTATCCTCCAGTCTGAATGTGTCAAGTGTCGTTTTTGAAAGCGAAGAAGGTCCTTCTGTGCTATATGTGTAAAAGCGCCGCATTTTTTTTGGATGGATTGCCGGTCTGAATCGAAGTATTTGCCATCTCTTAATCTTTCTGATGATCGTTGTGGTCTCGAGCTGATGTTTTGGTGCGCCGAAGGAGCTTTCTTTTAGACACAACTTTCTGCAATATGACATCTTCTTGTTGTGGGGGATCTGCGATTAGCTAACTACTTTCCAGAATGCATTGTGGAAGCGCATGCATGCCAAATTAGAGAAAGCAGTAACCGAAATGATACCGTTATGGGTAATAATTTTGTTTCACTAGGATCGAGGTTAGCGCATCGGCAATATATTGCAAATATAAAAGGCCGAAGAAAACTTAAGCAGCAAAGCCCGTCTAGCTCAGTCGGTAGAGCGCAAGGCTCTTAACCTTGTGGTCGTGGGTTCGAGCCCCACGGTGGGCGATGCTTTGTGGCTTGTTCCTTTCTTTTTTTTTGCTTTGGTAAATTTCTAACTGCAGATTATTCATTTCGTTTTTTTTTGCTTTCATAAATTTGTAATGCAGATGATTCAATTCGGTTTTACGGTTTTGTCCACTTCAAAAGCCCCATTATTGAAGGCCCCTTTTCTTCCTTTTGCTTTGATAAATTTCTAACTGCAGATGATTCAATTCGGTTTTATAGTTTTGTCCATTTCAAATGCCCCATTATGGAAGCCCCCTTTTCTTCTAAGTAATCTCTAAAAAATTTCAGTGTTTACCTTTTCCTCAATAGAAAATTCAGGATATACCACTCCAAAAGTGGTATGGTTCGAAACGCTACTCTGAAGATTAACTTCCAAGATATACCACTATGAACATATATAGATCCACGAAATATCATTTCCGCTCATTTCTTGTGTATTCCAAGCTTCTTCACCTTTTTCACTTGTAGGAAATGACATGTTTGCCCCTAGTTGAAGTTCTTTATGGAACTATGTTATCTTGCATGCTTTGTTTATCTTGCAAAAACTCTTTGTATGTTACTACATTACCTCATACCAGTATAGGCAAAAACTCTACCAAAATTTTTCATAAAAAACTGTTGTCATCTCACACCAAAATGCAAGTCATTTGAAACAAATTCCAATTAATTAACAATATTTAGTTCATGACATCACACTAATAAGCCATTACATAATGGATAGCATAATCTTATAGCATCAGCTAAGATATTACATAAACGGACACCAAGATAACCAAAGCGTCTAACTGCGGGGCAAAGAGGACCTTTCCCATGGGGTGAAAAAGTCTGAACAATGCAAGAAATGAGTGCAAATGATATTTTGTGGATCTAAATATTTTCGGAATGGCATATCATGGAAAACAATCTTTGGAGTGGTGTTCCGAACTATGGCACTCTTTGCAATGATATATCATGAATTCTCCCTTTCCCCAATGTGTACGTAAAAACTATTAAAGTCAACAAGCAGCATTTCAACATCTTCTTTCGACTTCTGGACACCCAATCCTTAACCCCAAATTAAAATCCAATTAAGCCTGTTGGAAGCAACGAAATTTAGGCGCTTGTTCTGCGTTTCCTTGTTCGAAGAAGCTTAACCGACTTTCGACAAAATCTATCCAAAGTTTTAGCATTTGGAGGAAATTTTTTTTGAAGCTTTTGTCCATAGCTGCACAAGAAGCCGTGGAAGCAACGTTTGAATTGAAAGCAACATACTTTTTGTTTGCGTGTGTTTGAATTCAATAATAACAAGTACGTCTTAGGCCCCGCTCATTTCGACTTTAGCTTCTGGTTTCTGGCTTATTTTTCACTATTCATAATTTCGTCTTTTTCTGAACTTTTGGTTTTTTTGAGCTTTTTGCCGTTCTTTTTTTATGGTATTCGTTTATGCTGTTGTGATGGGCTAACATATTTTTATATTTTTATTTTTTAAATTTAATTATGCTAAATAAGCCTCCGTCACCATTCTGTTGTTTTTTCACCACCACAATGCTTTTCAGCCATAAGCCACCAAAAATAAGCCAAAATGATCACCACCTTAAATTTCTAACTATTCCGGAAAGAGCAGGTAAAGTTTTGTTTCAATTAGTCCAGCTTTCTTTTTGTATTCTGATAGAAGCTAGGCTTTTGTCACAAACATAGAGATTTCTTTTTGTTTGCTTTTGTTGTTTCTTCTTGTGATTTGAAAGAGCACACCTAACTTTGACAAAATGCATCCAAACCTTTTTGAATTTTTTGCCCACAGCTGTACAACAAGACGTGGAAGCAACATTTATTGAAAGCAACCTAAATTTCTAATTAATTCCGTGAAGAGCAAGGGACTTTTTTTTAAATCAATCAATGTTTGATTTGTGTTGTGACAGAAACAAGGCTCTTACAACAAGAATTCAAATTTAGACTTTCTTTTGTTGCTTCCTTAATGTGATCTCTGGAAAAGTACACCCAGCTTTGGACAAAATCTGTCCAAACTTGGACCATTTGCAAAACATTTTTTTGATTTTTTTTTGTCCATAGCTACACAAGAAGCCGTGGAAACAACGTCGTTCGAATTGATAGCAACCATATTTATATTTGCTTGTTTTTGAATCCAACCATGTTCCGTAAAGAACAAGGAACTCACTATGACTTGTAGTTATTCTAGAACAATCTACATTTGAAATGTGCACCGCTCGTTTGGGTTAGATTTCTGGCTTCCGGCACTTTTCACTATTCCTAAATTTCGTCTTTTTGTAACTTTTCGGATTTTTGAGCTTTTTTGCCGGTTCTTTTTTCCGTATTCGTTTGCATTATACGTGCTGGGCTAACCAGTTTTTTCTATTTTTAAAATTTAATTATACCAAATAAGTCACTATCAGTTACAGTGTAATTTCAGTCAGCTACAGTGAAAATTCAACCAAAAGGCATAAAAAATCAGTCTAACTGAGCACCACTAATAAGGTAGAAACGAGTCTTTTTCACAAGAATGGGATTTCAGGCTCTTGCTTTTTGCTGTTTCCACACTATGATTTCTGGATAAGCACAGCCAACTTTGGACAAAATCTTGCCTAACTTTTTGCAAGATTTTTTTTTAAAAAAATTGCTGTCCATAGGAGTGCACCATTGTTCAACAATGAAACCAATAATTTCGTTGTAGTTAGCTTATAATACAACAAAAAAGTTCATAGATCAAAGTTGTTTTGGTTCCTTAGAATGTCTTGTCTGGTCTGAACTTTGCAAAGAGTCCATGGCTACTTAATCCCTTTTAAAGAATACAATCTGACAACCAAGAACTTCGTCAGGTACCTTAAATAATTGATCCTGAATGCATTCCAACTGATGATATAGGAGTATATTGTTGCACCAAGATTAATCCAAACTACTACGTGTATTTCATGAATCAATTCAATACTATTAGCAAGTGTATATTTCTGTTTATGAAGGCCCGCTCGGTTGGGCTGAAAAGCTGTGGCTTATGGCTGAAATTGCACTGTAGCAACTAAAATTTCACTGTAGCTGAAGATGACTTATTTGGCGTAATTAAATTTTAAAAAATTTAAAAATCAAAAAAATATGTTAGCTCATTACGGACAATGCGAACAAATACGGGAAAAAAAAGAACCGGCAAAAAAACTAAAAAAGCCAAAAGTTCAGAAAAAGACGAAATTTATAAATAGTGAAAAATAAGCCAGAAGCCAGAAGTTCAAGCCGAAATGAAGCATAATGGTTAACTTTTTCTCTCAATTATTGTTATAAAACGCATGCAAGAAAACTTTTTCTCTCTGAATTTTACGTGAAAAACTCTTGCAAGAAAAAACATGGGCGTACGAGGGCGAAATATCACTATACAAGGAGAAATTACAAGTATGAGGAACTTCAGCACATCTCAGGGCATGTTTGGGTGCGACTACGGCTTATGGCTTTTGGCTAAAATTTTTGAATTTTGGCTGTTTACGGTACAGAGAGACAGATACTCACTTGCGATTTTTGCTGGTACAGATGTTGGGCTTTTAACGTGTAGATCGTTTAACTTGTAGATCCCGTCTTGAGAAAATCTCCGTTTGAAAGTTAGGTACTATAGTAAAATCCAAAAGCCGTCAGCTTCGGAGGAAAAGAACAGGCCCTCAATCGTACGACTACAGAAGTACATATATAGGCTAGGGATCAGAGTTCCAAACGGAGAAAGAAACTGAATCAGAGTCGGATGAGCTAGTCGTTGTCACATCTGACACGGCTCGGTATATGCACCGCTCGGCATTACGTATTGCGTAGTATCTGGTATAGACACAACGATAAATTGGGATCACACTTTAACAATTATCTTCTGACTCCCTATAAATAGGGGCATGGGTGTCGAGCAGCTGCATTGCGCTCATCTCAGACTTTTCTCTCTTTGCATTACAGTTCTTGAGGTCTCAGCTTACAGCAGACCAGGAAGATGTCTTGCTGTGGAGGAAGCTGCAACTGCGGCTCGAGCTGCAAGTGCGGCAGTGGCTGCGGGTACGTACCAGAGTGGCAGCTGCTATTTTGATTCAGAAATTTGATCATGCTTGTTAAATCAAGCAACAAAATCTGTTCACTGTTGTCTCTAGTTATTCAGAGAGAGCACCCAATTTTTCACAATATACCTAGTTTGCTGTGTAAACTAACAATCATGTTCAGATGGAGTCCTAGTGTTGTGTAATAGAAAAAACCATCTCTTTCTTTGTGATATCCTCAGTTATCTAAAGTAATATGTTGTAATTAATCCATAAGCTCTGTAAAATAAAAAAAAACATTTTTCTTTACTCTCCTCAATTATTGGCCTAATAGGTCCCCAAACATTTTCTTCTTCTTTTACCGGTTGCAGAAACATGTACCCTGACCTGGCAGAAAAGATCACAACCACCTCGGCAACCATGGTCCTCGGTGTTACCCCTGCGAAGGGGTATAGCTTCTCACCATGATCTATATGCGCAGAAAATTTCAAAAAAAATCTTCAGATGTCAGCCAAATGTCATGTTCATTATCAAAACTGTTTCACTTGTTTGGCAGGGACTCTGTTGGGTTTGAGGAGGCTGCTGAGTCCGGTGAGGCTGCCCATGGCTGCAGCTGTGGCTCCAACTGCAAATGCAACCCCTGCAACTGCTAAGGAGAAGGCTATCTACAAGCATGCATCAGCATGCCTACATATATAGGTAAATAAGAAGCCATTGTTGCAATGGCTCCAGTGTGTGTCTGCTCTTGTGCTACTGTACTAACGTGGCCTGCGAATCTTGTGAGGTGTCTCTGTGCGCTCTGATCAGAATCTTGGAGGCCATCATGGTCTTGTGATTGGAGAACCTGAGGTTTTCAGGCTGCGATATTGTGTCAGTGTGTCTGCGTTTGGTCGTGAAATATAATACGGTTTACTTGTGTGCGTTTATCTCTTATTTCACCTTCCTTTACTGATACAATTTACTTGTGATTGGAGAACAAGAAAATTGACTAATGGCACAATTATTGAAGGCAGTTTACGAGTTTAAACAAAAGAGTTCGCAGAATAACCGACAAGAACTTCGACTGACTATATCTTATCTTATTGGACCTTCCTCTGTATGCAACTATGCACAGGTTTATCATTGCATTGAGACAAAGACACTTGTCACTTCTGAGTGCTCTCGAAAGACTAGACTTGAAATTTGCAGACTAAGAGGTCCTGAGTTTGAATCTCATCAGATCTTAATATTTAACTACTCGTACTAACTGAAAGCAAAAGAGTTATGCTTAGTGAGAAAATCACGTAACATTCCCAACCAACCTGATCGTGAAGCCCAACTTAAGAAGATGCATTGCTAAAAGAAATGAAAAATACCAACCAGATGTTCCATCGATGACATGTAGGGCATAAAAAGTACATTTATGGCAAGTAAATTTGATATGGTTTAACCTTGAAAAAGTTCTCATAATTGTTGAACCCAATATAGCAATCAGAGAGGATGAATGATATCTTCAAATTCAACCTCCCAAAATGGTATTCCAATACATTCACTTCACTAGCCACTGGAAGTTAGAAAAATCATATTTGCTCACCTCACAAAAGCGCAGAAGCAAAAGGAGTTTAACTACACTGGACCAGTCGGACCGCTATTGAAGAGCGGTTGGATCGATTGGGCAGTCTGATCGCCAAAGATGACCGGTATAATCGGCCTCCAATCGGACCGCGGGCTTGGGGGCGGTCGGACCGCACCCCTGTTCCTACATGTCACAGCAAGTAAGAATATCCAAAATTCAAAGCTAAAATCCTAGGAATAAGATTTCACTAGAAGGGTTCCAAATTGAATCAAATTGGGCAACCTTCAAGATTTTACTACAGTTAGTCTCTAAATGGATGGAATATGATTCTTATGAGGTATCTCCATCACTTACACACAACAAGATTAAACGAGGAGAGGGTAAAACACCAACCACAATAAGTGTAAAATCAATAAGAGTAAGAACACACTATGTAGAATGAACAAGATTGATCTATTATAACCTATAGATAAAGATTTTACCGTCACTCCACCCTGGAAGATAGAGCTCTCACAAGAGCACTTACCCAAAACTTCCATCACAAGAAAATCTCTCTCTCAAACCCTAGTGAATAGATTATTGGTTAGCCACATGCCACCAACCCATCGTACTCATATAGAAGGAACAACCAGCTCACATATAACCCTAATAGATACTATTTATTAGCACAACCGTAGAAACCTGTTAACCCTCCACACATCGAGTTTTACACTCATACATGACTTATACATGCTTCTCAAAGCGCATAAGTATGAATCCGCTAAGGAGCAAGCTTCACATCCACTTAGCCTTCTTAGCGTCTACTTGACCTAAACCACACTCCCAATGCCTTCTAAGCACTGCCAGTTTTGATCCCATCATCGTTTTCGGTATTTTGGTTTCCCTACCAAAACATCCTCGCTTTAACCGTTTACTTCACCTCTTCTCGGGGCCTAGTCTATGATCATCTCCTCCTTTGCAAGCAATCTCCATTCTTGCAATGTGTAAATTCACCAATAGCTCACGCATCGGCAAATCTCTCCATATCGGTTCCCCCAACCATATCGTAAGAAGAAAGAGAACGACGATTAGAAGGATCACTAGCTCAAGTCGCATCAGAGTACGGCTGAAACTGTAGTGAGGTGGAGTTAGGGAAAAACAAACGACGAGAGATTGTCCCACGCAAGGAGTGAAGAACACGAAGGAGGTGACTGTAGTAAAGATGAGAAGGACTAGCCTTGAACTGACTCAAGATATGAACAACATGAGCAATATCAAGGCGAGTGCTCATAAGATATACCAGACTACCGACAAGATGGCGATAATGGGTAGAGCTAGGGAAAAACAAACAACGAGAGATTGTCCCACGCAAGGAGTGAAGAACACGAAGGAGGTGACTGTAGTAAAGATGAGAAGGACTAGTCTTGAACTGACTCAAGATATGAACAACATGAGCAATATCAAGGCGAGTGCTCATAAGATATACCAGACTACCGACAAGATGGCGATAATGGGTAGGATCCTCAAGAAGATCACCATTAGTAGTACGAAACTGAAGGGAGAGCTCCATAGGAGTCTCAGCAGTGTGAGTGTCAATCAGACCAGACCGATTAAGAAAATCCTGGACATACTTCTGCTGGGAGAGGTAGTAACCCTCATGTGTGGAAGAAATATAAATCCCAAGAAAGTACGTAAGCAAACAAAGATTAGCCATCAAAAACTGCTCATTGAGATGCTTCTTCACATGTAATGAATGAGGAATCGTCATCAGTAATGAGCATATGATCCACATATAGAAGAAGTAGTGTGCTACCTCGAGATGAGACATGGACAAAAAGAGTAGGATCGTGGGTACTGACAGTGAAACCGACAGTGGTAATCACTGAGGTGAAACGTGTAAACCAGGCACGAGGGGCCTGTTTGAGACTATAAAGAGCACGACGAAGACGACAGATATGGCCATCTGGAACAGAATACTCAGGTGGTAGCTACATGTAAACCTCCTCATGCAAAACACTATTAAGAAAGACATTCTTAACAACCAGCTGAGAGATAGACCACTGGCAAATAGAAGCAACCGTAACAAGAGTGTGAACAGTGGTCATATGAGCAGTAGGGGCAAACATCTCATCGAAATCTCAACCATACTCGTGCTGGAAGCCACGAGCCACAAGACGAGCCTTATTGCACTCAATAGTACCATATGACCTGGTCTTAATCTTGTACATCCACTTGCACATGATAGGACGAGCATGCACAGGCGTCGGTACAATATCCCAAGTCTCCGTAGTCTAAGAGCATCAAGCTCCTCTGCCATAGCGAGCTGCCACTCAGAATGAGAAGCAGCCTCACGATAAGAACTAGGCTTAATGACAGAGAGAGCATGAGCGGTCGAAGTAAAACTCAGACGATCAGGAGGTCAAAGGGATGTCCGGTCACGAAGGGCGTAATGAGGAGCATCATCAGAGGAATCAGACGTCGGTGTCGGCAAGATACTAGAAGATAAGTCTGGTGAAGAATGAGGGCGTCTGGAGTAGTGCACCCCAGATAAAGGAGATGGTGGTGCTGTAGGAGCAAGAGAAGGTGCTGCAGAAGGCGACACGGGAGGTGAAGGTACAGAAGGAACCACTGGAGGCAGGCTAGAGGAAGGTTGTGAAAGGGGAGAAATTGGTGAAGAGTCAGGGAGAGACAACCAGAAGATCGTCTCAATGGTGGAAGCAGGACGAGGAGTTGAATCTCGGTAGAAGAAAGGTCGAGATTCATCAAAGATAACATCTCATGAGATCCTAATCCGACGAGAAGAAGGATCATAGCAGTGATAACCCTTATGCTGAGAATTGTACCCAAGAAACACACACTCAATTGACTAGGCTGATAATTTGGTGTGCTCACGAGGCTGCATCAGGACAAAACAGGTGCAGCCAAAAACACGAAGGTGATTATACTGTAGGGGCTCTAGAGTAGAGACGCTCTATAGGACTGACATCCTTAAGAGTAGTGGAACGCTGCATATTGATGAGACATGCAGCCATAGAAACAGCCTCGGCCCAGAACTATGGTGGAACGTGAGAGGAAAGGAGAAGAGTGCGAGTAGTCTCAAGCAGATGACGATGGTTGCATTCAGCAACCCCATTCTAAGCATAGGCACTAGGACAAGAAGACTGGTAAAAAGTATCCTGCTTAGAAAGAAATTGTCTAAAAGCACCAGAACAATACTCTCTAGTAGAATCACAGCGAAAAGTATGGATAGAAGACTCGAACAAGGTCAAAGCCCTCGCTCTGATACCATGTTATGAATATTATGTGTATATTCAAGAGACCCAAAGGGCAATATATATAGCGACTACAAGAGGATATACAGAGGAATATACCATATACAAATAAGGAAACTAAGGCATATAAGGAAACGAATAACAATTCTATTCTATCCTTAACATCAAAAATGTGTTTTTGTTTGTGTTTCAAGCGATACAATACCAAGGCTTATCTAGACGTGGACGGTTTCATTTTCAGTAATTTTATGCCCAAACCTTATGTGTTCATAAAAAAATACCACATTCGTCAATTAAGTATGCTATTGTCAAATACAATCCTAAAAATAATAATTTATGTAACATCAACTTTGGCCAGCTATCGAAGAACTCAACTCAAATTCAATCGTAACAGAACCACTTTAAAGTCAATTTGTGTGATAATTCATCTATTTTGATAAAATATTTCAATATCTTAATTCAAATTCAATTTGTGTCAATGGTTCACCTCAAAAAATTGTGTAATAGTTCATCTTCTTTAGGTAAAAATTTGGTACAAAATAAAATTGGAGCAAGATCACTTCTGTACATGATTCAACCCGACTTGCATAGTTACCTGATAAGATTGTGCTCTTCCAAAGCAAGATAAATTGTCAAACTTAAGCTTGTCACAAAATAAAATTTTCACCATCGCAAGGATGTAGAGTTAAGAACAATGACATAGTAAAAAACTTGAAACTGCAACCCCTGCAACTGCTGAAGAGGACGGCATGCCTGCACATGCCTTCCTATATATCTAGTAAATAAGAAGCCATGTGATGCAATGGCTAAAGAATGTGTTTAAGTGCTTGTCTAGTTAGCTGCTTGATCTACTGTTACTGGACTAGTGTAGCTCTTGAAACCAGTGGTTTTTGTGTGTTTCGATCGGAATCATCCAGGCTACCATGGTCTTGTGGTTGGGAAAAGAAAACACGAGGTTTCCAAGCTACTAGCATGTAGTATCCTTGTGTCTGTAGGTGTTGCAGTGTGACGATGTGAAGTCAAATCAACATATTCTGGTTTGAGTATGCATGTTCCCTTGTTCTTGCTTCTTTTTACCGGGATAACTTTGGTCAAAATCAACACTAAAGAAAAACAAAAAGGCTACAACTAACAAGGAATCTATAGCTGTTACCCCTAAATGTTTATTTGTACCTGTACACAGGTGCAGATTTAGAACAAAAACAATCGGGATTTACCATTTTACCATACATATAACCACATATATAATCTTTAAGTAACAATGAAAGTAAAAAAACACTAATAGTATTGGTTAATTGTCACCTGGTGTGTCGTGGTATCCGATGCTCTTTTTTGTCATCGTAAGATCATGAATACAAAACTCAAGAAGAAGGTCATCGGTGCAGGCGTCTGGGAAGAAGCAGTTTAGGAGGCCCATATCAATGAACGCCATGGCCAAGAACACAATTGTCGTGAAGATCGTGTGAACCTAATCCAGCTTCTTCAGCCCCCGCTTCTTGAGATCATGGTGAATTTGATGAAGCACCTTTTGCTCTTTCTTGGATAGGTTGAACACGTTGAGGCGCCCTAGCACTAGGGCAATGCCGATTGTATGGTTAAGTATTTACAATAATGGAAGGAATTTATTGTAAGAGTATATATATGCAATTTCAAATTTTAAGTGGGGGCATGTGCCCCCCACTGCTATATATAGTTTTGCCCATGTCAGAACAAAAAAAATGAGTAGGAGCACTACGTTTATAAATGTATAACAATTGAATGGCTTTATGCAGCATGTTGCATTAATACATTAACATGTTGCATTGGTAGGGTTTGGATTAGTGCGGCGGCCGACTAGGGTTTGGGCTCCGACCGCTCGCTCTCATACTCGTAACGCATTGGTAGCTACTCATTGGTAGGACGGATGGCAAGCTTCGTCACTGGCGGCATCCACGACGATCGAGCTAGCTAGCTAGCTTGGCAAGCTTCAACTCTCTCTCTGGTTCGTTTCTTTTCATTAATAAATTCTTCTTGGCTAGATCGATATATATAGCTATTTACGCTTGGATAATGCGTGCGTGCGTGTTGCTTTGTGATCGATCGGCCCGTGCATACACCGATCTCAGTTTAGATTGAGGTTAGCCCAAACGAATTAGACTGGCTCCACGAATTAAACCGAAACACCTCGGATCCACTAGTGGTAGCTCTTCCCCGCTCTGGGTAGCTGAGCTCCAACCTTCACATGCACACCGGGCCTTCTCACAAGCTTATTTGAAAAGATCACCAGTCAATCTCCACCGAGTCGTCAAATTGAACATCACAAGATTCTTCAACTAAACCCAAATTTTATTAAAAACTCTATATGCTTTACTATTTGAAGAATAACCTAATAAAAATCGTTTACCACATCGACTTTGAAATTTTGAGAGCCGAACACCCTTTCTTAAGATAAAGCATTTGCAACCAAATACTCTAAAGTAGGATATGTTCGGTTTTCTTCTAATGAGAAGCTAATAGGAAGTCTTTTTCAAGAGACTATGCAAGTAAATGTGATTTATGGCATGACAAGCGGTGTTAATAGCTTCTGCCCAAAATTTATCGGAAGTATTATATTCATCAAGCATTATTCTAGCCATTTCAATTAATGTTCGATTTTTCCTTTCTACAACTCCATTTTGCTCGGGAGTGTAGGTAGTAGAAAACTTATGCTTTATTCCAAGTTCATCACAAAAATCTTCGATTTTAGTGTTTTTGAATTCAGAACCATGTAGACCCGCCCATGGTACTAGACTACGTCATAGTAGGTCTTGCCTTTGTGGACCGTGTGATCATCTCTCACTCTCGCTCTCAATGGAACTCCCGTTGCCGCCGCCAATCGGTGGTTACATCATCTACAATTGAGCCGCTGCCATAGTCTAGCGAGGATATTATCATGGAAGAAGAGAAGTTGAAGAAGTGGAAGACGGAGAACATCCGGAAGAAGCACAACTACATCCCTTTCCTGTTCAACTTGTTGAAAATGCTGGCGGAGAAGAAGCAGCTAAAGCAATTGGTCGAGAAGGCCAAGAAGCAAAAGCGTCCAGCCCTAGCACAAGATGATGGCAAGGTGCCGTCGTAGTCTGTATCAAGTTTGTGGGGTTAGCTGCATCTTCCTCTTTGAGAATGCACTATGTAGATGATGGCAAACTCTAGTCATATCACTTGCCACTAACTTGGCCTTATCTCGGGTTATGTTTGCCCTTGAATGGTTACACCAATGCGGCCTCTTCTTCCACCTTTGCCACCTCCAACACCACATCACCTCCTTGCCAAAGATGTTGTGGGCAAAGCCGCCCAAGCCTCAGACGAGTCCGGCGTGGAGCTTCAATAGACACAATTTTCTACGTCAACGATGGAGACAAGTGACGACGCTACCGCTGCCAACACTAAGGAGGTGTTCAACGTTCTACATGTGATGTGTTGCTGGTAAGTAGTTTCTTTTCTGCATATGGTGGACTCATCGAACAACGATGGCCCGATCTCTAGCGTCGGTGGCATGGCGAAAGCGGGGACTTCGACAACGGTGGCACAACAGAGCCATATGTGCAATTTCAAATTTTGAATGAGGGCATGTGCCCCCGCACCTCTCCATGTAGGTCCGCCCATGCTTCCATGACCACGCCATAATAGGTCTTGCGCTTAGTGGATGATACCATTCGTGAAGATGAATAAAATGCAGGAGGCGATAAGGACACGACCAGCCCCATGGTGACCCACCAATTGGAGGTGTAGCACCGGGCGTGGTCAGTGTTCTAAAAAAGGAATATGGCCGTTAGACGGATAGTGATTAATCATAATACGGACAATTAATCGGAATTATATGAACAATTTGGTATTCGAGCTAATATATATGTATTTGATGATAATATTGGTCACGGAAATATTTTAACTCGTATTATTGCCAAAGTTACCAAATATACTGCTATCACTCTCCAATTATAGCATAGCTTCGTTACTAACTCAAAAGATAGCATGACTTTAATAAGTTTAGGCTAAGTTCGGAAGCATGCAAAGTCACACCAACTACACTAAACATGCCGACAACCAAATGGACTAGTTTTAAGTACACAAAGTGATGCGAGATCAGTTACTCGGAATAATCATCAAACATCCTTAAGTAATTTAGGAAATAAACAACCACACAATACTGATTTAGAGTCATAAAACTGTGTGATAAATAATGCAAGTACCTAATTTTATTAAATTTCTTGTGAAGGTACAAGAAACATTAAAGAAACAGCTGTTAAGATACATGGTTAATTTGCATTTGCTTGAAATAATGAATCGTGCAAGCAGATCCCTCAAAAAAAAAAGAAATAAGCTTGAAGTATTCACGTTTTCAACTAAGGAGCAAGAGGAGGCCAATAAATTGAAGAGATTAGGGGAGTATTTGATGGAGAATAAACCCTAAATGGCATTGCCAAAATAACAAGAGTCGGCTACAAGGATTCAAAAATCAAAAATGAAAAAATATCGCCCCCTTGGATACTTGTTACCGCCAGCTTCTAGTTTTAAACCAGGTTAAATTTTATCGAACAAAATTTAAACTCAAAATTAAAAATTGGTCGATTACCGTCTAAAATTACTGTTCATTAATTTAAATTTAAATTGTAAATTTATAAATTTTTGGACCGACATTTTTTACCAGCCTCGACTGCGCCGGTGTTTTTATATTGGGAATGACTATTGTCAAAGCGACTGAAATTTTTTTGTCTCTCAGTCACTTGAAGTTGCACTCTCAATCAACTAAAATTGCAGTTGTTCTGAGAGTGCAACTTTGAGGGGCTGTTTTTAGGGGCTGCAATTTTAGTTGATTGAGAGTGCAACTTTCAAGTGACTGAGAGACAAAAAAATTTCAGTCGCCTTGCAATAGTAAAACCGTTTTATATTTGGTCGGTCGTGGGCAACTCAAGAGATTCTCAGAACATGTGCTCTCCTTTGGGCTGCGGTGGGTACAGATGATAATACGATAGAATCGAAGGGTTTCTTCTGCAGATATACCTACCTCTCTCTACTCACCTCGCTTCCGGTCTCTGTGAATGTTCGGGACGACAGATGGTACAATGAAAGGGTTCTTTATGCAAAAACTTCGCCGACTTCCAGCTCTGACCGTGCGATACCAATCGGGCGGCTCGCATGAGACCAGCACGTGGATCGTAGTTTTTATTCGCGACCCAAAAGTGGATCGCGATATTTATTTCTGGTCCACAGTGGATCGAAAACTAACGCGTTGACTCGTTAAGAGCTCTTTTGCAAACATTCCTCCGCAGCATTCACCCGGCCGCGTCTGGGCCGTGCGATATCGATCGGACGGTTCCCGTCTCTCGTCTCCGCCCAACGGCTCCACAACCATACTTAACTCCAATTCGATCCATACATGAACTTGTTCAAAACTCAATCTGTGCAATGACGCATCCATATCAAACGCAATGGGTAGTGACGCAGAGTTGATCTGGTCAAGGGATCAAATCAAACGCAATCCATTTCGTGTAGCAAATTCGAATTCAAGTCGTACAGGATCGCCTATTCAAATTCAGTTTGTACAAGCTACGCGTTTCTTTTAAGTACATGTGGCTGGTATAAATCCGGGGGTGGTGAAGCAACGTTGGTTTGGACAAAAGCTTAAACAAACTTGAATCCAATTCATACAAGAAACACGAATTTTGTATTTCAATTCGTACAGGAAATTTGAATTCGATTCGTGCAGGGGCTTATTCAAACTCAATTTGTACACGCTACTCATTTCTTTAAGTATGTGGCTGGTGTAGAGCCGTGGGTAGTGAAGCAACATTGGTTTGGTCAATAGCTTAAACAAATTTGAATTCAGTTCGTACGGGAAACTTGTATCCAATTCATACAAGAAACACGGATTTTATATTTCAAATCGTACAAGAAACTCGAATTTTAGTCGTACTCTAACTTATTGAAATTCAATTTGTCCAATGATGGATCTACTTTAGGTGTGGAACTGGTAAAAGATTGACTTTGCCAGGAACTTAATCAAATTCAAGGCTTATCACGAAAGAAATTTGAATTCAATCCATACAAAAAGCATATTCAATTCCAAGATGTGCCACCATGCATCTATTTTAATCAAAGAGTTGGCATCATGGTATGGAAGCAAGATTAGAACCAGCTAGGAACCTAATCAAATCCAATGCAATTTGTGCAACAAATTTGAATTCAATTCGTACAAGAAACGTATCCGACTTGCTCAATTTAAATATGTGCAATAATGCATCTATCTTAAGCAAAGAGTTGGCATCACGGTATGGAAGCAAGAGTTTGAACCAGCTAAGAACTTGATCAAATTCTATTTGCGCTGGAACTTAGTTCAGACTAAAAAAAAAATAGAATAGCAAAACTTTTGTATGTAGGCAACTCGCACAAAAAATCGCGTACGAAAGCCAAATCGGCCAGGCAAATAAACTTGTATTTCAACCGGCCTATAGCATGCTGACATGTGAATGTTTGACATATTGTGCACTTGCTTCTCAAGCACTATAAATAAGGGAGATATGTGCTCTTCTTGGCAATTGCTCTGTGCTCATCTCAAGCTTCCTCTCTCACTGCATACAACTCCGTGAGGTTGCAAGAGACCCAGAAGATCAAGATGTCCTGCGGTGGAAGTTGCAACTGCGGTTCGAGCTGCAGCTGCGGCGGTGGCTGCAGGCATGTTAATCATCTACCGATGATCTCGAATATGTTGTTCATGTGTTGTCAAGCTAAACTGTGATAAGCAGTTCAGAGGAAGCACCTAGTTAATTTTGAGTGGTTTCACCAATTTTTAGTGACAAGAACACACCCTTCCATATTGTTTTCTCCTATTGCTTCAAAGCTATAAGTTTTATAACAGCTGCTGCAAAATTGTAGCAGCTGGTGATTTATATTCGTAGTTTCAGACAAAGGTGCATGCAAGATGAACAAAGACTGTCCTTTCTATTCACTGAAATCTATGTGCTGCTTTTGCCGGATGCAGAAAGATGTACCCTGACTTGGCTGAGAAGAGCACCGCCACCGTCTCGGCGACCATGGTGCTTGGTGTTGCATCTGACAAGGGGTATGTATGCATGAATCTTCACCTTGGAAAAATTAACAAAAGAAAACTCCTAGCTGTGCTTAGAACTTGAACATGATCCCAATTTCAATGCCTAAACCTCTCTGCTTCTTTCGCAGGCGCCTCGAGGAGGCGTTCGAGAAGGCTGTCGAGTCCGGTGAGGCTGGCCATGGCTGCAGCTGCGGCTCCGGCTGCAAGTGCAACCCCTGCAACTGCTAAGGAGAAGGCGGTCTGTGTGCATGCATAGCTATGTCTATGTATGTGTGACAGTTGAGTAAATAAGAGGTCATCTGGTGTGATGCCTCATGTCTGTGTGTCTGCCTGTATGTTACTGTAGTCCTGTCGCTTGTGAAGACAGCAGTTTGTGTATCAAGTATCGACGGCTTGTGGAGTTGTGAACTTGTGATCAAAGCTACTGTGTACCAACTATCAGTGTGTACTGTGAATGTGATGTAATGGTTTTGAGTGAAATATATAAGCCGGTTTGCCTCTGCACTTTCATCTCCAGTTTTTGCTTCTTTTTACCATTTGATGATAGCAAGCAGCAAGTAGCACTTCATTGAGAGTACTAACTTATTTGGGACTAATTCTTGGAAATCTAACTGGTTTGGGACACAAAAATTCCATAAATCTCATAAGAATTCAGACTACGATTCATCTAGGAGAAGTTCCTATGAACATCCTTGCTCTGCATCCCCAAAGAAAAATCCTCCTCTCCAAACAGGCTAAACATATATCTAGTCTAAAAGAAATAAAAAAACTAGGCACTCGCCATTCGTCAGGTCACAAAACTATTTACATAACTTTTTTTTCTCGAAAATGCAGGAGAGTTGCGCTTCATTCATTAAGAAGAAAGAGTTACAAGAGGGCTCAAGGCCGATTACAGTCAGGGAAACAAAACTAATATATTACAAAGCGGAACGACAGACTATTGCGATGGACGACAGACAAGCCAGGCAGCAAATGCTGGACAGTCACTACCAACCAAGAAGGTCAGACAGTCTCGATTTTGCGATGGACGACCAATTATGGAACTCTCGCTTAATGCTAATTTACATTACTTTGTTCCACATAGGTACAAGTTGTGGAACTTGTGCATAATCCTAATTTGCCCTTATGGCTCAAACAAGGTTGACCAAACAACTTTCACTCCCATCTTGTAAAGACCACAAGTAATCTCGCCCTCATCACCACCTTTCATCAGTGGAGTGAACTTACAACTGCAACTGGAGATATTAGCATTCTGATCACCATCACGGGCATCGACATTGAATATCGGCATATCATCTACTGAGACTGCTACCACACGACGCAATAGTTGGATAACCTCGGCATCACCAACGATGATTGTGCCACCAACATCATTGTCATACAATAGTATGTCATTTGGAACATTTGTGGCACAAGCAGTTATTTTTCCATGAAAAACTCCAGGCCCAGACAAAATTTTGGTCTCAATTGTGCCCTCTAGTGCTTTCTTAACATACGCAAATACCAGTTGCACCACGCTAAGCCTGCTAACAAGAGTTTTGCACTCAACCTTGTCAATCCTGGCAATACTCGCATCAAGCAATCCTTTGCTAAATTCTCTGTCGTTGCACTCTTCGTCTTCCTTGATCTTCAGATTTATCTCAAAATAGGCATCACAACGAAAAGGAATTCCTCTACTTGGGCACAGTCAGAATTAGATCTTCATCCTATGAGGAAGTTTACACAAGATGTCGGCGATATGTTCCTTGATTACTACTGTGGCAGTTTGTTATACTTTGACTTTGCTGAAACAACATAGGTCTCATGTGTCAGAAATACATAACTTAGCATAAGCGAACTTCACAAATCATGCTAATGAATTTGCATGGAGAGAATGATAAATTGTAGGTGGTCATGCATAGGGTCACAATCACATGCAGGAAACAACTGATAAACTATAGCAAAATCATGAAAAGAAGAAAAATGACATTAGAATAGAAAAAAACACAATTATTAGAATTGAAGGCAGAGGACCAAGTGTCAAAGATGTAAAAATAGCAAGGAAAGCATGCTACACCATTTTAATGATATAGAAGTAAATGGCTGTCTCCGTGGAATGTGGGTTTTTTTTTCTTCTTTTTGACCCCTCTTTGACGCACACCTATATGCAGATCATTTTAAAATAGAAAGCAAGCATTCTACGCCATTTAATTGGTAGAAGTAGATGGCAACTCTTCATAGAATGTATTAGTGTTTATTGACCACCTTCAACACACACCTAGATTCAGATCGAGATACTTCCTTTGTATTAGTTTAAACTTTTATCACAACAGCGAGAATGCAGAGCTTGTCAAAATTCATGAAGACAGTCAGCTGTAATGATAATAATAATGTAATGGCATGATTAATGTTGACATCCATAAATGAATCCATATACTTTTTATCGAGGAGTATGTCGATTTGTAGTACGGTCAGTTCACTTAAGTCCACTAACTTCATGCATGGTAGAACATTAGCATGCCTTTAATAGCAGGGATTCCAGTATAAAAGACTTCTAAATAAATTATTTGCATATCAACATATGCAAAGAAAGGGAGGGAGATGTGGCATTATGTTCTTTCGAAAACCTCTGACTGGACAAGCTGGAAATTGCTCCTGTTGCGCCGGAAGATGTTGATACATTTAAAATCCAGTTTGTCTCTGACTATCACAGTCCCATACACATTGATAGGGTATCCAACATCCGAGGATATTATCTTCTGATAAAGTACATTTAACGAGTCACTCAACAGGTGGTCCTTTCCGATAATTGAATACGTAAAGCGCATTGGACCATACTGTGCTGAGAATAAGGAAAACGAAGTTAGTTTCAATGGGGAAAGATTAGTATGGTAACAAAAGTAGAGAATGATAACGGCTAAAAGGGATAACAATGAGTTTGCAAAGCCCCCAAGTTTACACTGGGTAGAGCTTTGTGAAATTAGTCAGTATAGAATGTAGTAAAATGCTGCGCATGTCAGCATAAAACAAACATTTTCACTGGTAGGTTCAAAAGTAGAGAATGATAACAGCAAGGACCATTCAGTTCTCAGGCCATCTGCGATTTCCTCAAACTGTGCTCAGCAATAAGCCAAGTGCAACTGCAAGACGGAGTTGCAGATACCATTCAATGGCGCTGGACAGTGGACAGCAATTTTTCTCCCAAATAGGCCTACGCCACCTTGTGTCAAGGGTCGGTCCTCTTCCCGTGTGCCAACAAGTTATGGAAAAGTCCATCACCTTTGAAAGCCAAGTTGTTTACCTGGTTGGCCCTCAAATCTCGAGTCTGGACTTTTTCGCGGATGAGGAAATGCAACATTCCAGCATTCTATGTGAGCTCTTCTTCTGGTGTGAGCTCAATGGCGCCTCCACAATGCCTTCTATGTGAGCAACATGATGAGACGATTGACCATCTCCTTGTCAGTTGCCCGGCGGCCAAGGACCTATGGCATCGCATCTTCTCCTGGTTGTCACTATGCAGCTCCTATTCTTTCTCTGAACGAACGCTGCAAGACCAATGGATAGCTATTTCAGGCATGACGCCCAGCTCCGAGCACAAAGGTGTCCACTCCCTCACGATCCTTCTGGTTTGGATGACATGGAAGGAGAGGAACAAGATTTGGCACAACCAAGGAACGCTGGATCTTAAGGACCTCATCCAACGCACTAAGCAGGAATTCTACACCCTACAGATTAGTGGTCTTCCTCTCGGCTGTAGTGGTTTACTCAGTTGCTTTCAGCTTTTTTTTCTTTCCAGTCGTTCCTTTTCCCCTGTAATTTTCAGCCCAGATTACCCTCCATGGCTTCCAAGTCATGCTTGAAAACTGGTTTGTGAACAGTGTTTACCTCTTCTTATTGAATGTAATTTTCAACCCAGATTACCCTCCATGGTTCCCAAGTCATGCTTGAAAACTGGTTTGTGAACAGTGTTTACCTCTTCTTATTGAATGAAATGCATATCTCCTGCATTTTCGCGGAAAAAAATGGGCAGACTATTGGACACAGGTAAGTCACAGATTTGAGAAAACAAAGAAACCTGAGCTTTTCTTAGGATTCATCAGTGGATCTACTAACAAAATAGCATTGAAACTGCTGCAGGAATATTTCTTTCAATATGGAAAGGAACCAACTGAAACTGTAACTTTTACTGATGAAATGTTTAGCTTAGTTTATAATTTTCTCCTCATACAGCTTCACTATATCCTTACAAATCTCAGCGTGCAAGCTCATCACCTGGTTAAACAGTCTTCGTAGCATCTACACACACAACGGTGGACCCTAGGTGCCACGATATTTTCAACTCCTCCTATCAAACCATATACCTGTACATTCTCCCCCAAATGAAATTTACCAGCTCTAAAAGGTAGAGAGAGAGAAAACGAAATATGTATGTACCGAAACATGGTGCGTGCACACTCTCTTCGTCGAGGTCGAAGGTGGTGAGGTCGCAAAACCAGACGCGGGTGTAGTAGCTGAGCCCCGTCTTGGGGTCGTGCTCGTACAGCTCCTGGGCCAGAGCCCACCTCATGGCCTCCCTCGCCTTCTCCTCCGACGTGATGAGCTCCCACGGCTTCTGGCTCTGCTGCCGGCGCTTCCGCTTCGGCCGCCGCCGCCTCCTCGTCCTCCTCCTCGACGTACGCCGGGAGCACGCCGCCGTAGTCGTCGTCGTCCGCCATGACGAGATCGAGATGAAACGAAAGCGCCCTTGTCGTCTCGTCCTCCCCTGCACGGTTGTTTCTTTTATTTTATTTTCTTTTTTATTTTGACGGGACACGGTCGCTTTCAGGAGACCTGCGTGATGGGACTTTTGGGCCACAAGATGGGCTTGAATGTTGAACCCATTCGGCCCGGACTAATATTGACGAGCCCAGTGAAGCGTTTGGTATCCAATAATAAAATGGAAAGAAAAGAAGAGGAATTCCTCGAGGTTTTAGATCTCCTCGTCTCCCCTTCCTCTCCAAAACCCTAGCTTTCTTCTTCTCCTTACTCGGGCGGCCGCGGCAGCCATGGACAAGAGCATGCTCGGAGACCTCGACGGCCTCCCGGAGGAGGACAAGATGCGGATGGCTGCCATGGTCGACCAGCTCCAGATCCGTGACAGGTCCGGACCATACACCTCCTCCCTGATAGTACGTTCATGCCTGCTCCTTCGATGGTAGAGGTGTTTCGCATGCGAAATCGTTCAGCTTAGTTGGGGGAAGGGCCTTACAGAAGCCATCTTTATGGCCCCTCTGCGGCTGCTTTCTACGTTCTATTAGGATTACAAAGATTTGTGAGCGATTGGGTGCAATTATGCGGTGTGCTAGGATAGTTGTACTCTGTAGGTATTTACTAGATTTATGTGATTTTGCAGCTCTTACATTCCAAACCAGGGGGGATTAGTTTAAGCTTGAGGTAGATTTTATTTGGTTGCTGAGATGTTGGGACTAATTTACTGGGAATTTGGTAGGTGGCTGACAATAATGTAGCTGAGAGATGCACACTTTTGTGCTTTATCTCGTTTTCTTTCTTGAGATTGTTATTTGCTCATCTACTTGTTGTAGTATCAGCTGATTTCAGTGGTAGTTAGTGTAGTTTGTTCATCTGCTTGGTGCTGTTAGCTACTTTTGTGGTAGCTAAGCACTTGTACTCTAGTATTTTCAAGGTATCGTCAGCTTAACATGTAAAATGTGAACCGAAGGTTCTAGCCTTGTGTGATTGTTGATTGATTGGTAGCTGTATCCTTTTATCTGTTCATATTGGGTAAGTTCTGTTCATGGTGTACATGCCTGAACCAGAAATGCAAGTATAGATGTCATTTGGTTGTTTTTTAAAATTGTTCTTGCAGAGTTCGCAAAGTTGGTGTTTAAGGCTGGTGTTCGAATGGTTCCATTAGTTTATGAATAGTTGATCACTGATTCGTCCTATCAAAACCACCTAGGTTGGAAGATTGGCTTTTTGCCTGCTTTATGTTGCTACATGTGACATAATGCAAACCCATGGAGTCAAAAAGGATGATGATTGTGAATTGTATAGCCTAGTAAAGTGATCCTTCGTAGTATGTCTACGAATGCCATATTCTTTCATGTATCTTGAATAAATGCCTCCTCATCAATATGCAATTTTCTCATTGTTTTCCCCCAATACCCTTGCAAATTCTGTTATGCCTGATGGGTAAATTTTCTAATCAACTCTTTGATAGCCTTCGCATTGTGAAATTACAACTGAGGAATGCTCATGATTTTGCTTTGCTGTTTCACAGTTTAAGAATGTACAATGCCCTGGTGGAGAGATGTTTCACGGACTGTGTCGACACGTTCCGCCGCAAGACCCTGGACAAGCAAGAGGAGTCGTGCGTCCGCCGCTGCGCCGAGAAGTTCCTGAAGCACTCCATGAGGGTTGGCATGAGATTTGCTGAACTTAACCAGGGTGTGGCCACACCCGACTAATCGAATGGGTGTTCTTTCCCCTGTCAAGTTTCTAACCTTGGGGATTTTGTCAGCATCAATCTGTAATCCTTAAAAATTGAGTACTTGAGATGAGAGTCATTACTTTATCACTTGAACCGATTGCTGGTTATCAAGTTGAATAAAATTACGTTGCATTCTTGTATCCAAGGCTTCTTCCTTTTATGTGCCACAGTGTTACTTAATAGTAAGATATATTTTGATATCTCGCTGAGAAGAGTTGGTATTTCTGAATCTTTTCTGTTCTTGATCATATCATGTCAGTCCATTTCAAGAAGTTACATGAATCCTATGTAGATGATCATTGGTATCTTCTCTGGTATTTCTATGTAGTGTAGAAACAGCATAGTACAAGATTTGTGCAGTAACCTTTTCCTTGTCCTCGGCATCTGCTTTGTTTGAGATCAAGAAATATAGGACCACCATGCACATGAATACATCATGGCATTGAAACCACCATGCTTCAAGTTCTTTCCTTTTCTTCTCTGATAAACTAATGAATGAATTATCATGTCCAGATGTCCTTGTCGGTAGTAATAACAGTGGTGACTAGCCAGGACCGAAGCAGTTGTACTAGCCAGAAGACTGAAAGGGGCTAGCACGTGTACCTTCTTGGCAGATCACACATGCTTGCCGCCCTATTCCATCAAACTTCACCCTATCATGGACGAGGTCCGTTGCAGGACCGTACATGCTTTGGACCGTCGGATCGGGCAATCAACGGTTCAGATTAAACTACGCGCCCCTTATGATTGGAGGTTTCCATTGGTGTTTGGACATGATCACGTTGCCCTTTGGCATCTCATGGTTTGGAGCTTGGCCATTGGCAGTGTGGTGAGCAGGTTGGTCACCTCCTCAGTGTTCTCAAGTTGGTGTATTGTTTTTACATGTGGGCGAGCAGTAGCAGGGTGTCGTGAAGGAGCTAAGACAGATTGGAAGCTTGTGGCATGTCGGTGGTGTACCTTAGTGAAGCTAGCTAGCTGCTTGTTCTAATGTGATTCACAGGTGGCATCATCATTGTATTTGTGCCAGTACTTGCTCATCAGTACTAATGTTGGCATCAAGATTGGAGTGTGATCCATTCTGGATTTCTGGCCCTTTGAGCTTGCTTTTCTTGAGCTTTCTGTATTTCTGTTCTGGTTCTTGATCCTCTCTTTTTCTGCTTACTTTGGACAGGTTGTCATTGGGGGGAAAGAGAGAGGAAAAAAAATGATGTTGCATCTGTTCCAAAGCATTCATGGTTCTCTCCTCTCTGAAGGACACTCATTTTGACAATTTATTGTGAATTACTAGTGTATTTCTTCCCATTTTCATCTTGGCATGGAAAGCAAGAATGGCAGGTTGCAGATCACACTAGTAAAATCAATCAATTCATATTGAGTGCAACAGTTGTGCAACAAGGAATGGCTAAAAAAAGCAGTGACATAGAACTAGATTCTCATGGCTGTAAAGTACAGCTCAACTTGAAGCAATTATGGGGTTCAGTTCAGTTAAATATGGATGATCATGCTCCCCAACTGAAGCATCTACTCTGTTGGAGATTCACTTCATAATGTAGAAGCAGCTGAGCCATTCTGGGCCATCTTTGCACACACAAATTTGCCAAAATCTTGTGAGTCTTGAGCCATGGATCCACAGGAAATTGAATAAACAACATTCAAGAACTGAACTGTAGCAAATTTGTTGTATAACTCAAAACACACAGCTCATCAGTCATCACAACAAGAAAAGAATCAAAGGATATTCTCTCAGAAGGAAAACTAAAACTAAGGATCAGCTTCTCTTTTCCAACCTGAAAAATGCTAAATTTAATTGGGTTTCTTATCAGCTTAGGAGTGAAAATTGCAATGGCATCTTCTCATGCCAAGGAACAAATTGACGAGAGAATTAAGGAATTTGTCCAACGTCTCAATCCAAAAAAAAACTCACATCCAGAGATTAATACACACACCAAAAGAGAAGGAAAAAAACTCTATTCACAGTTCGTCACAAGCCAATGTAAAGGCATCAGTGCACGACGGCCACCGGCGCCGCGGCGGCGGCGGCGACATCAATGCTCCTCTGCCCCGGAAGCGCGAGCATGGCGGTGTGGTCAAGGAAGTCCTTGAGCCTTGCGACGGCCTCGATGACGGCCCTGAGCTCGTCGGCGCGCGCGAACCCGCGCGCGCCGGCTGTCCGGATGGCGTAGACGTAGAATGTGACGCAGCCCTTGCGGAACTTGAAGCGGGCCATCTCCGGGGCGCCGGGGGCTGCGCGGATGAGGCGCCTGCCGACATCCCCGAGCGGGACGACATGCGGCCAGGTGGCGTCCGCGGCGGCCTTCATGGCGGCGGACTCGAAGACGAAGACGGCGGCCTTGGAGTTCCTGGTGCCGAGGCCGAGCGTGAGGGTGTGCCACGCGTGGTGCGCCAGGATGGCGAAATTGGTCGGGATGTACGCCGTCGTCGTCGGCGCGAACGACAGCGGCTGCTGCTGCTCGGAGGCGCCGGCGGGGACGCGAAGGAGGTGCGGGAGCTCGAGCGGGGCCGCGCGGCGCACGGTGAGCGCGCGCGTGACGAGCTGCGCGCCAAAGCGGAGGCCCTTTACGTCGGCGCTCGGCTTGAAGTGCGCGTCCAGCGCCGGCGCGGCCGACGTCGCCATGGCATTGGCCTTTGCGTTGGCTTTCGCCTTCTTGGACGCCGCGTCATTGCTGTGGCTGTGGTTCTTGGACTTGGACTTGCTCTTGGCCGCCTTGAGCTCCGCCATTGTTGACAATGGCTGGCAAGCAATGAGAGAGAGAGAGAGAGAGAGAGAGAGAGGTTTAAGGTGTGATTACCGTGTGAAGAAGAGTAGAGGAGCATGGAAGGAGGTGGGGGTGGTCAGAGGAGTTAAAGACAGCACAATCTCTCTCTCGCGCGCGCGCCTCTTCTTCTTCTATTTTTTTTTATGTGATGTGATGTGAGTTGTGTGTTACAATTCGTTCATCCATTTTTTTTTTTGTTCTGGTTTCCTACTTTTGGGGGAATCACATTTGAGTGTGCAGTGAAAAGGGGAACTGAAGATTCCGGTTCTATGACAGAAATTCCTCCTTTTGGTTTCTGAAGAATCTGAACTCGGAACTTGCGTTCCTTGCATTATGCATCAGATGTATTTGAACTTTCAAGACATCAATTCATCAGATAGACGCGTGTACACGATTCCTTGATAGTCTATGGTAATCTGAGCACATCCAACATGCTGTGGAATGAAAAAAATCAGTTTCAGCTTGCTCTAGTGCTTTTACCCCCAAGATGGACATTGGGTCTCTTCTTTTGGACCATGGTTTATGTCTTTTGGTTATGGTCTATTAGTTTAATAAACAGTAATTGCTAAAAGAAACTGAAGACAAAAATCGACTGAAAAGTCGAAATGAACGGGGCATTATTCCGCTTGACTGAACTGTTGTTGCATGCTTGCGTTACAGTAGTAGCAAGCTATTCTATTATAATCCTTTCAGGCTGCAATCCTGCAACTTGCGTTACATCCAGCTGAGCAGTGAACAAAAACACCTGTACCCAGATCTGGGGATATGTAGATTACAGGTTTGCAGTAGCAGGGTATAAAATTATGAGCTTTCTTTTCTTTGAAAGAGCCAAGCAGGAGAGGATCGAGCCGGTAAGTTTATTATATAAATAATAGGTAATATAGCATACCCGTGGCTGCACTGCGTTGCGTTAATCAGTGCGGTTTCATGTGCGTCAGGACCTGCTTCCATGTGCCGCTGCTGCATGCCGCGCGTCAGGATCGCTGCCTGCATCTGCATGTGAGCGCCCATAATAGCTACTAGCTATCTACTGCTGCATATCACAAGGCTAGCTTACTGCTGCTTAGATCACAGTTATCTATTTCCTATCTATCTTTAACAGTTTCATGATCGTTTTTCGCTATTTGTAATTTGTAAGTTGCCTGTTTTTTTAATTCTCAGTCAATTTTCTTAGCCTTTAGATTAGCTTTGAGATGTGTGTGCGTCGGTTTTTGACTGTGATACCATGGTTCAAAAATGTGGCCTGTACTTACTAAGGGTATGTTCTTTACCTTACAAGCCAACGACTTTTAGCTTTTGCTACAGTGCCTAACTTTCAAACGGAGTATTTTCTTAGATGGGTCTACAAGTTAAACGATATACACGTTAAAAGCCCAGTATTTGTACCAGCCAAAATCGCAAGTGAGTATCTATCTCTCCGTAATCTGTATCGTAAACAGCCAAAATTCAAAAATTTTAACCAAAAACAAACATCACAGCCGAAAAGAACAGACCCTAATTAGGCAGCAGTAGCTTCCTCGTTGCCAGACAGGCTGGACAGCATGGTGAAAAGAAAGCCTTTCGGGCTAACGTTTTCTGCAGTATATAAAACTATAAAAGTTGCAAGATTGGATTGGTACCTCTTTCCCTTGAGACAGGCAGGGAAAGTTGGTGTTTGCTTGTCTTCAGGAATGCTAGTGACCAATTGACCAGCAGCAGCAGCAGCAATCTACGTGATTGATCTCTCCCCTGCTTCAAGCCCAGTATGTAGTATCAATCGGCCCACTGATCTTTGTAGCCCACTCTAGAATGATCAATTCCAGATGGCATCCATGCACCGCAATACCAGTACGTGCAGAACAGACATCGCATGCACTGCTTCTACGTACATGGACTCGGCCTCGATCAGTTTCCTTCCAGAAAAAAAAAAAAAAAACCTCGACGCTCGATCTCCTAATTAAAGAAAAAGGAAAACTTCGTCAGTCTGAAGAACAAAGAACAGCTTTGCCTCTTCCGTTAGCTGCGAATTTCGTGGCGATCTTCTTAACTGTATAGAAGTGTAGGACAGGAAAAAAAACAGATGTGGTTAGCTGCAAATCTCACCGCTTCATGCTTCCTGTAGGACCGAATCCGGTAATCAGATAGGACAAATGATTTCTAAACTTTCCCATTTAAGATATTTAAAATCTTTACTTAAATTACTATGATATTTATCAAGCTCAGATCACACCAATACACCTAGACAAAGCCATGATAACAATAATAACATACAAAAACAGCTTCTTTCACAAGCCAATCTGACCACTGTTGATCGGCCAGTCTAGCTACTGGTTGATTCGACTGCAGGCCTCCAACTAGACTAATCGGAAGATCTGTTTGAGCAAATCTAGAACCAGTCCGACCAGTCACCTACTCCCATACCTGAAAACATTTGGGACAGAAAACTTAAATATCAAGAGCTTGGTCAAATCTCATCCAAACACTTTAAGTTTTTCATAAGACTTGTTCAAGGCAATTGGAACCTAAACCAATCAAGAATTATAAGGTTTTTGAGCTCGAGTTCATCAATTTGAAGATAATCGAATCTAGTTTATAAGAAAACCAAAAACCACAATTCTTAAGTTACTTCTTACTCGCGAGAATATAAGACATAAGATCTTACAAATCAGTTCTCATATGTCCTAGCAAGATAATCCAAGTAAGAGATTGGGATAGAATTCCCACGAACTCAAAATCATAAATCTAGTTTAAGAACAAGAGAAGCCAAGCAAGAGCATGATTGAGACAAAATTTTGATCTATTTTAGAGGAGGATAAAATTTACATGCTCATTGATGATTACAACGTGCATCCAAAGTACCACTCTTGCCTCTCTCAAGAATTCTCACTCACAACTATTCGATTTGTATCTGATCTGTTTTCATCCCTAGCAACCTCCCTGAGGATGATTATAGGAAGCAATTTTCTGATGAACCAAGATTTACAAGTAAGAAGTGAAAATTACTTGCATAATTTTCAACTCTATGCACTACACTATTAGCTCGTATAGACATGTAGTCATGTTACATAAATTTATTCTACCGAGATTTGTTATAAAAGTTTTAGGATATTCGTATTCGACCGAATTAAGCACATATTCAATTCAAATTCATATTCATTACGATATTCGATTCGTATTCATTTTTAAAATATGAATTTTTATCTATATCCATATTCATTTTAAAAATATAGATTCATATTCACATTTAAGATTATTTGATTTGTATTTGATCTGATTCATCCCTATCTAGGACTAGCCATTAGCTAAGGTTTTTTTAAAGGAAATTCGCTAAGTTCGCTTGGCTCTGCTCGGTTGGGCTGAAAAGTTGTGGCTTATGGCTGAAATTGCACTGTAAGTGACTGAAATTTTGCTGTAGCTGAAGGTGGCTTACTTGGCGTAATTAAATTTAAAAATTTTTAAAATAGAAAAAATATGCTAGCTCATCCCGGACAACACAAACGAATACGGATAAAAAAGAACCGGCAAAAAAGCTCAAAAAAGATGAAATTTCGAAAAAAGATGAAATTTATGAATTGTAAAAAATAAAATTATAAGTCATAAGCTAACAGGGATATGATCCGGATGAGTCAGGTACTAAGGTGGCTAGCATAATTAACAAAGTTGTCTGAACAACTCTGAGCTTTCAACTTTGAGCCTTTTTTTCGTTAGTAGCTTCGGTAGTTCAAGTGCACCACTCCAACTTTGAGCCATGTTTTTCGCCAGTGGCTTCAGTAGTTCAAGTGCAGCACTCACCGTTCATTCTTTCATAAGCCAGATGTCGAAATAAACGTGTTGACTTCTTAATTTTAGTTTTTTAATATTTTCTTTTTTTTATTGTTTGTATAGATATAATAGTGTTTTTATTTTTATTTTGTATTTTGTAAATTGAATAACTCAGAAAAAAACTAATAACCGTTATAATATAATTTTAATTAAAAATCAGAAATTGCTTTTAAAAAGCCGAAATGAACGTCCTCAATCGTCACTTTGCAGCCACTCAGCTGGAACATCTTTAGGTGCACATGCGCTACTCCCAACAGAATGATCGATCATGTTGCTCATGGCATATCTGATGACGTCGTCCTAGCTAGCTTCAGGTAAGTCTTGTTTGGTCCAGGTGTAACTTAATTACTGGGTGATCAACTCCCAGGAATATGTACTTATGCAGGCTTAGGACATGTACAACAAAATAACATAAGCTGTTTATAAGAGGTGTCATATAGAAATTTTGGTGAGTGGATGAAAACGAAAAAGGAGAGAGAAAAAGATTGGTTGTAATTCTATAGACGGTCGAAACAAGAGAAAATAGCTTGCTATAGATGTTTTTCGTGCCATTGTATCGATGTTATCTATAAATGGCTTGTTATAAACAGCTTTCATACCATTGTATCAATGTTGTCTATATTTTACAGACAACCCATTATAGAAGTTGTCTTTAGTATTATCTACAGATGACATGGAAAGGTACAATAGACAGCAACTGTCTATACCACTGCATATGCCCTAAGCCGTTCGGCCCGCGAAAATTGTCTGGTATTCTTATGGGAATTGAATTATTCCATGTGAAAATTTAAGTAAGCTCTTAATGTTTTGTTGGCTTCATAGATATATTGGTGCGCAGTTACACATGCTGCTCATCAGGTGGAACTTGTAGGGAAACTTTTGCTCCCACGACGCATATATATGTTGCTCGATCGGAGCGGCCGGTCCCTTTGCTAAATTATGCACTACCGAATGTGAAGTGCACGCCTGTTCCCGTTAGCTTTTGGGCCTCAAATGATTAACTGTACTAATTATAGGTCCACTCACAGATACATAGCACCATGGATGCAAATTTTGCAATGGAAGGCTTCTTTTGAGCGATGAGCGCTACTGTACAGTACTCCATCCATTTTAAAACATCTCTACTCCTTAAAAACGTGAGTTGATGGTCGTCGGTGCTTTCTCTCTTAGCTCTCCATAGACGTCTGTTCTCTCTCAGCTCTCCGTAGACATCCATTCTTCCTCAACTCTACACAGTCATCCGATCTCACGATGGTCCCTCCCACGCACATAGACTTCTCCCCAACCGCTCCCCACGATGCCCTCTCATCACCGGCAAGGCCAAACTAGAAAATCTCCTCTCTCTCTCTCCATATCAACTCCCCACCCTCTACTCCCTCCGCCGTCGCCGCTCCATCTCCACGGCCCTCGACACGCCCTCACCCTCCTACCTAGCGCTCGCCGCCTGATCACCCCACACTAGGAACCCACCACAGACGCCGCTCCACACGTCTACACCATCCCACCCCACCCCGCCACTAGCACCGTCGGTCGGCCACTTCTCTCCTTGCCCCTGCCACCTTCGCCCCACCGCTACCTCGCTTTAGCCCTGTTATCCTTCCTCTTTTTGTACCAACGCCACTCATCACCGCTATATCTGCTCTCTCTCCTCAAATCAAGGGAGGATGGCTAGGCGATGTCGACGGCGGTCGGATATGCGTGAGGTGAGGCTGTGGTGGCCAGATTTGGGTGAGACAGGGTGCACTATGGCCAGATCCAGAGAGAGAAGGGTGACAGTTCCCTAGGTGGACAATGACAGAGGCCAGGTCCAGATGATAGTGGCCTGATCCGGGCAAAGCAGCGGCGATGTAGGTGTGAGTGCTGGCGATGCAAGTGCGACCTAGCCCCCAGATTGCGGTCTGGGGTGAACTTCTTTGCCTATTGTAATTCCACTTGAATTGAGACTAATTTTGGAGGATTTTTGCTCTGTTCTGTGTAGTGGTGGATGTGATAGGGCTGATGGCTGTGACGGGGCTAGGGTGGAGGCAGCCGAGGGAGCAGGATCTTCCGGTTAATCAGGGCAACGAACGCGAAAGTCATTTTTAACTTCATCGTCTAAATGAGGGGAGCAAGCATTAAAAAGTGCTCATAGCCGCATTTCATGAATGCTTGCACTTATTGGAGCAAGAGAACCATTTGTTCAATCATAGATGTGCCTCTGTGCTACAATGTAGATCAAGTTTTCAACTAGGCTAAAACTTTCCCCAGGGTTGTTGAGCCAAGACGAAAGTATTTCGTACTGCATACTGATACTTGGTTTACCAAAAGATCTGCCGATGCTTGATGATGACATCTCCCATGAGGTCCACCTAGTACTTTCCGTTGTTTTATCCTTTGAACACCCTATGTGTACGTGGTGTATATGCTGTTATGAGCCTAGGTTTCTTGCTAGTTAATAATTATTTATGGGGTGTTTCAAATTGATATTGTTGCAAAATGTGCGCTTGACTCATCACTTTGCTATTGATTTTCTTAATCGACCTGTTAATTTTCTGATGTCGCATTCTATAGTTGATATATTGTTGAATTCTTAATCTCATTATGCTACATTGTCCCAATTATGCTACATTATTCATCAATAGTCCATGATTTCTTATTTATCATGAATATTTGTATGTCATAGTTTTGTTATTAATTTTCAGTCAAGATCTTTCAACTGACAATGCTTCTTTATTCCTTCTATCAGGGGAATGATACTTCTTTATTCCTTCTATCAGAGGAATGAATGTGATTTTCGTCATAGTGAGGGTGCCCAGAAGAACCCTAGAGAATGTTGGTACTGGTTAGATGGCAATTGCTTGAATCCAAAATATTCATTTCACCATCCAGTATACTCATTTCCCCTTTCATTTTCCTGCTTATGTACTATGAATTTCTATCAATATCTGCCAGCAAGTAGCATTGGTAAATATTAAATTAATTGTTATGCTGCTGTTCATTAGAAACTAACATCTCATAGGAACCCCTTAGTGCTCTTAGCTTAAAATTGCTTGGATATTTTATCAGTTAAAGTTGTTATCTGAAGTTTAATTCTGCTTCCTTTACTCTTGCCCAGCCAATTGATGGTAGGTTTGGTGCTCCAACTCCTGGAATGCCTACAGTTTCTTTACACTATGTTGTTTATAACATGGGCAAGCAGATGGTCCCATGCTATTACTTTCTGAAAGGGAACTGCTTGAAAGGTGATTGATGCCCTTTTTATCATGGACCGTAATCGACTGGAAATAATCCACTAGAACAGTAGGGAGGCTGATGATTTTTTAGGGGAGTCTTCACCTGGTTTTGACGTCCTTGTGGACAATGATGCAGATGCTGCTGCTTATTTACATGATGAGGAGGATTTTGGAAGGGATATGTATCCAGTAGAAGATTACGAATATGCTCCAACTGATTTTGATATTCGGGCGCATCATAAAAAAGAGCGGTTCAATGGAATGGGCAAGCAAGGCCAGATCGGACAAATAATACATAATAAATAGTCATGTTTATTACGATCAACTAATAGTTTGAGACATTTTGCTACCTCGGGTGCCAGTAAGCTGCTATAGGACCACAAGATGTGCCGTATGTGTATTATCAATTCTGTCATATTCGTTCCGCTCCGGAGGATCTACTATCGCTACAAGAAATGGCATTACTATCTCCCGGTGAGTCCAATTATGTCTGACTATTTAATGTGCTGGAAATGGGAGAAATACTACAAACATGCTTCCAGAGAAATTTATTTAGTTCATCTTAAGCGTGCTGGTTTGAGTAATATTTCTGTTATCTTAAATGTTCCGCATATGATTACAACATGGAGCTTTGATGAAACAAAATAATATTAGTAAGTGGCGAATGGTAGTATTTGTTATGGTAGATGACTGGATGATGCCGACTTATTACAAAAGGGGTCCATGATTCTATTGTCATGCATTTTATTTGTATGTCCTTGTGTTATGCAATAATGCAATATAATAGAGAAGGCAATTCGTGCTAATGGTATGTGGTACTCAGGAAGTTTTAAATGTATATGGAAGTAACCGTTAAAGCCTTCTGCATTCAGCAGCGTGAATGTAGTGAAGAGAGAAACAAAAACTGGGACTTGAGAGCAGTCATATATGTATCATTTGGCCTTAACAAAAGTTTGCTCAATACTGATGCGATTAAGCACTTGTGATATCGTTTTATTTCAAATCCGTTGCAACGCACGAGTCTCTTACTAGTAAGATATATAGAGCTTTGCAGTTTTGTTTTAAAATATAAGGTATGCATGCAAATTTATCGATGTTTTCCTTTGTCTATTCTTATTTATCACGTATTCTCCCCCGTGCATTTATAAGTGTTTATCTCACAAACTATTCCTTTTCGCATTTCTAATGTATTTATAGCATGGTTATTTTCTCTAGTCTTTTTCTTGGTTTTGCAACCTCTTTATTTTCCGTGCCTAGCTAAAATATGCTTTATAAAAAGAAACAGAGGGAATATATACGTCGTGGCGACCACCTGTCTATATAAGCAGCCTTCCTCCTGCTGATAATCAAAGCACACATGCGTGGTCCGAGGAAACGCAGTTTCACCTATCTTTCGGTCGATGCTCGTGCGCCGTACGTGCGCATTCAGAGCACGAACGAATGATGGCCCAACGACGACCAGCACACGTATTGCAGGGGAACCGGGCGCCGGCCGACGTGCCCCTCCGCGTTGTCCTCGTCGTCGCCCTTCTCCTCTTAGCATCCGCCGCCGCCGCCGCCGACAACTACAGCGGCCGGATCGTCATCAGCTACGCCGCCGGGTCGGCGAGGGGGGACGCTAGTGCTCACCATGCCGTGACGGCGTTGATGCGGCGGCGGCGCCTGGAGGACGAGGTGGCGCCGGAGTTGAGTTCCGGCTGGCCGGCCGGCCTGAGGGCGGAGCACGATGACAGGATCTCGTACAACGCCCTCAACAAGGACAAGCCGGTCTGCGGGAACTCGTGCCCTGCCCTAGGAGGACCCTACAGACGGCCGTGCACGTTCGAAAATCGCTGTGCCCGCCCTCACTAAGGCGCGCCTGTGCACGCGACACGTATGTTGACTGTCCCTCCATAGTGTCGTGTACATGTCAGTCGTGTACATGTCAGTGCAACCTGCATTCGTGTGATATATATAATAAAGATAATAAACGCGCGCGTGCTGAATTGTCTATGTTCTGAAATTGCACTTACTGTGTGTGTGCCTGCAAGACTAATTTGGTCAGCTAATAACAGGACTAATTTATTCAAACAGATCGCAGAAACTCCATAAATGCTTTTTAAAAAATGATTACGAACAACAAATGCGGAAAACCAGAAATTCAGGCAATTGAAAAAACTCAAGAATGTGACCACGGATTAAGGCATATATATAGATAGGATTACATCGTGCATCGCCTTCATAGTTCATCACATCTGAAAGCTCTGCATAAATAGCAACTACATTGCACAAGGGAAACTCTTTTAAACAAAGCGGTTCTTCCCACGAAACACTCATGCAAATTCTGGTTGACAAGCTCGGCTGCAATGACTGAAACACAGGCAGTAACTGAAGTGGAACGGAGGACTCCCATTTCTACGCTGTTTGCATTCGTTCACTGATGGTACCACAAGAATTAGCTCGAATTCCGGGACAAATCGCAGATTGCACGCATGTGCAATGTCAGATATGAAATTTCTTGCCTTATTAATAGTTTGTGCTAGGTGCCACAAGAATTAGCTCGAATTCACCTAAAAAAGAATTAGCTCGAATTCGGAGACAAAGCGCAAATTGCACGCACCTGCAATGTCAGAGATGAAATTTCTTACCTAATTAGTAGTTTGTGCTAAGAGGTCGAGCTCGAAATCCCACGTTTCCTACATAGGCAAGGCAGCCCATTCTGATGACTGATAACACAATAGAATAATTTCAAGGCCGTTTCATTTGTAAATTGTCTTAATTTCCCATTTATTCAGTGCTAAGAAACGAAACTTGGCACGATCAAAGGCTGACAGAAAAGAGAGGAAACGAAATTAAGACAGTAGTAGCAGCAGCATTACATTTCTGATCAGCTAGAGAAGTGAAGCTTCCAACAGTTGTAAAAAATTAAGACGAGAGAAGGAAAAAAAGGAACAAGCTTGCATGCATGCATGAGCATGGCATCGTCGTTTTCAGGTTTTACATGTCACGTCCAAGAAAGCAACCGGTGATCATCGCAGCATCGGCGGCAATGGCGGTCACCGACCGTTCATCTCGACGGGGGCCCAGCGGCGGCACGAGAATTTGGTGAGGCGGGCGTGCTTGGCGGCCCACTGCTCCGCCATCTTCTGCTCCTTGAGCTCGGCGTCGCGGCGGAGGCCGGCCACCTTCTCCCGGTACTCCGCCTCCACGCGCTCCACCGCCGCGGCCTGCTCCTCGCGCAGCGCGCGCATCTTCGCCTCGAACTCCTCCGCCGCCTCGCGGCGCCGGCACGTGCGCTCCGACTCCAGCTGCAGCTCCACGCGCTTCAACCGCCACGCGGCCTCCTTCCGGTGCGCCGCCCACGCGCGGTGCCCCTCGTCAAGCTCCCGGCAGCACTCCGCCAGCTCCGACAGCGCCTGCGCGTCCACGCCCATGCCCGGCAGAGGCGGCAGCGGCGGCGGTTGCGCCTGCGGGCTCGCGAACCCGAATGCGGCCGCGGTGGCGTCCTGACCGGGCGCGCGGTCCGTCTGCTGCATCCACGGCGCTGCGGCCGGGGCGCGGTAACCGCGGACGCGAGGCTGAGCGTCACGGACGGCGACGGCGGGCGCGGCGGCGCAGCCACGGGCACCGCGTTGGACCCCACCGTGGAGGACATCCACGGAGGGAGCATGGGTGCGGCCATGAGCAGCGGCGCGACCTGCCGCTCCTTGACGAGCTTCTCGGCGAAGTTCTCGAGCAGCCACTCGTACCTGCCCCTCTCGTCGGGGCCGGGCTCCGGCGGCGGGCGGCGGCTGTCCCTGAGCTCCCGCTGCTGCTTCTCCTTGAACACCTCCCACCACTTGCCGAGCCGCTTCGCCGTGCGCCCCGGCACCTCGGCGGCGATCTTCTTCCACTTGTTGCCGTGCTTGGCCTGCAGCCGGATGACTAGCCGCTGCTCCTCCTCGGTGAGCGAGCCCTTCTTGATCCCCGGCCGGAGGTAGTTCTTCCACCGCTCAAGGCACGACTTGGCGTCGCGGTCGAGCGCGACGTTCATCCGCTGCGCCACCAGGTTCCACTCCCGCGGGCCATGCTGCCGGACGTATGCGCGCAGGATGGCGTCTTCCTCAGGCCGCCACCGCTGTCGTTCCTTCATCTGCAAAGGCCATCGCCCATCCCTCCACCTCACTCCTCATACTGCACTCTGCATCATATTATTTTTGCATCCATCCATGCAAACAAAAAAACAATTATTTAGCTCAATGCAGCACATCATACAACGATAAGCAATGGATTCCACAAAAAAAATGGATCAAATCTTTAGCCCAGCAATGGAACATACAGTAGGAAAGAACACGAATGTCTCAGACTTTCAGTCAGTGCCTTGCTACAGCAAAAATGGGGAGCAATTTGCAGCTGCTTGCACAAGCAGAACAGTGATTAGTAGGGATGGTGAAGATGACTTCAATGCATGTGAGTTGTAACAGTTACAGTGATTGTCCCAGAGGGAGGAAAAGAAAGTAAAAGAAGACGGAAGAGAGATGCTCGGGCTGGGTGGTTCGTTGCTTTATTCATTGCAGCTTGTATAAGTTTCAGTTTGGGGTGGTAAAGCAGTATGCAGTATTGTTATTAGTTCAGGGATCCATTACTGTGACCTACAGCACACTCCCTACTAGTCTACTGCTGCTGCCTCCAAAATTGTGCAAGATTATTCTTTTCACATTGTGCACTTATTACCCAAGTGGCAGATAATCTGCAGGTTCTTCAGGTAACAGTTAAGCTATTGCATGTGGCAAAAAAAAAGGGTGAATGATTTCAAGAATTCTTACTAAGGCTGCTTACCATAAGCCAATGGCAAAAAGGAATTGACAAAGAACGGTAAACTCTTTAACTAAAGCCAAGCCATGCCATTACTATCAACATGGAGAAAAATTCACAGAGATGAAGGGTGTGACCACATCTAAGTGAGCAAATAATAAGCTAGAACTGTTTTCTCGCGAGCTTGTCTTGTATCCTGAGTAATGTCGCCATCTAGCATTAATTGGGTGCTGATCAAGGACAAGCTAATCTGACAAATACCTACCTAATACCCCGGGAAAACAACAAAATAAGAGAATATGCAAGAGACGGAAGCAAATCCAAATTAATGTGATGATGCTAGGACCATTTGTAACCCCACATATGTTGCTTGCTAATGACACATTAAAGGCGTCAGGTCAGGGCTAATCACACACGACATGGAATTTTAATTTGGACATTGAAGATTGATTAGGTATACCAGGTGAATTTGAAAAATGGAAAACAAACACGGCAAGAAGTTCACTCCATTTTGCATCTTTTCACCTGTTGATGAAGGATTCAAGGGGAAAATAATACAATAAAATCTGCAATAATTCCAAGCTAATCAGTTGGGTGGATCTATGCAGGCAATGTATTTTGGATAGTTAAAAAAATCAGTTAAGACAGTTTTTTTTTAAAAAAAATATTTCTCAAATATTATGAGGAACAGGTAAGACTGGTTTGTTTTATCTACTTCATCTTCTAATTCAAGCATTAAACAAGAAGAAACAAAATAAAAGAATGTGGAAAGTATGGTAGCAAAGCCCAATAAATCAATGTGGTGTTGCTTGGACCATTGTATCCCATTGACTAGATGTTACTGCTGACAAATTAAAGGCAGTGTGGGGGTATACCACAAGTATGATGAAACTTGGATCTGTGGTTCTGGTATTATTATCTTTCAGGTAACTCATACAGCAATTTCTCAATCACTCATCATTTTGCATCCTTTCTTTGGCTTTATTTTTCATGTGTAGATGAATATTCCAAAGGATATGGGGAAGAAGCAAGTAATAAACAATCATGAAGCAATCAAATGAGAAATGATGGAGAAAAAATAGCATCCCTGGAAAATCTCCATTAAAGAAGTTGCCTAGTTTACTCCTCTTTACCAAGGAACCAAGGATATATTCCATACCACAAAAAGGCTCTAAATAATGACATATTTCAATTAAGAATCAACAAAGAACCAAAGAAAAACAGAATCTAAACTACATAGCCTGTAGCAGCAAGAAGAACCCAAAAAACATATACTAGACCATCCAACAATCAGTGCGTTAATGGTAGAAATGCAGACTGAAGAACTAGATACCTTTTTTTTAATCAAGAACACTAGTTTCCTACTCACATATCAGAATTCATAAAAACAACCACAAAAAAGAAATCTCTAAGAATACAGTCAACATTCCACACTCCCTAGATATCCACATCCTACATCCCAAGTAGTAAAGCAAAAACAAAAATAAAGCAAACCAACAATCCTTATCATGAAAGCAACCTACTCCACCTTCCCTACAAGACAAGAAATTTAACTAACAGAAGAGAAACAAACATCTACTATATGATAAACCTAGCTAGTGAAGTATGAACTGTGAACTTGTTCAAAGAACTGGGTGTGAATGATGGTATCCACTTACAGAGGCGCCACTACACCATCCCGTGCTCTGTTCTTGACCTCCCTCAAGCTTCAGAAAACTTCTAGCTAGAGAAGCCCAAATAATTGCAAGAAGTAGTACTAGTAGCTAGCTAGAGAAGACAGGGATAGGGAGATGTGAACTGAAAGATTCTCTCCTTTTCCCAGCTCAGTGAGCTTCTCTCTCTCAGTGTGTGTGCTCCTGCACAGTGTGTGTGTATATATGGAATGGAAGTAAACTGGTGGTGGTGGGAAGAGGGAGCTTGGGAGGAGACAAGGGGCAGCGAGAAATTAGGGCACGCGAGGGGGGAATACGAGGGAGGAAAAGCATTGGGTGGGAATTGGAGGTGCCTGTATTTATAGACAGCGAAACAGAGAGAGAAATACCTATTCTTCGTCCAGTTCTTCTTAGCTTTTTAAAATAAATTCTCTAAACAGCTTTTTGAGTCAAAAACCGTATGTACTATCTGCATCAACTATTAGAGTTAGTAATCTTGTTTAGTATCCGAGTCAAGTTCGTTTGCTAGTCGTATCCGAGTCCGAGTATAACTAGGAGCGGAAGCCGAGTCATATTCGTATAATATGAGTCTGTCTTTTAGTCTTGTAGTTAGGCTTTATATGGCTATGCATGGTCGTGAATCGATGTAAGGAAAAAAGCAAGAAGTGAGGTAGCTGGGAAGCACTACAGAGAAATAAAGAGAGAAGAAATAGAAAAGCAGGGTGCTTTGCTCTGGGAAAAAAACAACTTATGTGCTCTCTCGGTTACTTGGTTAGCTAGTCTCCAATAAGATGTGTATTGTGTTCAGTAGCAAGGCATGCAAGAAGTAATGCTCCTTCACGTGTAGAAGACCAGCGAGTCCCACGACAGTAGGAGGGAGTGCAGAGGTGCTGCATCCATCACGTCCAGCAGGAGGACCACGCGGGTCACGTCAGAGAGAGCAGCGGGTCCCATGCAAAAGGAGGAACACAAGTCTCCGGAGGAGCTGCGTAAGAATCGGGAAAATTACAAATAAGTGATATCAGAGCTCGTTGATCTTGATGATTTGTGAAGATTATAGGTGATAAGATAAAGATCTAGGGTGGACTAATATCTCTCCAGTATTCCTGTCCTGACGACCGACAATTACCCGGTGTGGCAATGAAGATGAAGACGAACATGAGCGCCTAGGGAGTCTGGGGTGTAGTCGATCTGAAGGGGAAGAAAAGGAGGTGGACGACAAAGTGGATCAGGCGGCTTTGGCTATCATCTACCAAGCAATGTCAGATTAGATGATGCATCAGCTCAATGGGAAGTTGATGGCATGGGAATGAAAGCATCTATGCCCCAAAAAATGGTTTTGCTAATTAATGAATTTATGTGAATATGAGACTAATGTGTTTGTTGAGTGTTTAAAAGGTTAAGTCCCTGAAATGATGGCAATATGCATGCTAAGGATCAAAATGAAGATCAAAGTAGCTGAAGGCAAAGGTATACTTAGAATAAGACCCTCTTTTACTTTTACCGGTCTTAGGAGAAAGGATGAAAGACCGGATTATAAGTTAGCTGTCGTATCATAAAGATGGATCATGGTAAGTAGCTTATAACAATTCTTTTGTGCCATTTGGATTAATTTATGATCATGCATTAATTAGAAGATTTAATTTATAACCAAATCTGTGCTCTGTCTGGAAAGTCGGAAGTACCGCTGGTTCAACGGCGGAACTACCGGAGAAGCGGTAGTTCCGCAGCTGTGAAAGGTACTTTCGGTTCTCGAAAGCTCCGAAACCGAGCGGAACCTTTTTCTCCAGAGAGCACCCTGCGGGAGATGTTAGAGTTTGGGAAATCCGGAAGTACCGGAGTTTCAACGCCGGAACTACCGTTTGCGCGGTAGTTCCGCTGTCCGAAGCGATACTTCCGGAGCACGGAAGCTCCGGAGGCAAAGGCGGAACCTTTTTTCCAAAGAGCGCCAACTTTTGGTTCCGGTCCAAGCGGTGGTACCGCGTCGACTTCTCGGAACTACCGCAAAACGGAAGTACCGGATTTTCAACGGCGGTAGTTCCACGCCGATTTTCAACGGCTAGTTCAGGAGCTCTAACATAGTCGTTACTGTTGCGCTAGAGCCGGAGCGAAAGTACCAGCGATTTGCCCGCGGTACTTCCTCTCGCCCTGATTTTTTCTAGATTTCCTTCAAACGGCTAGTTTTGGTTGGTGAGGGTATAAATACATGTACCACTGCTCAAGTACAGTAGTTAGAGACCCCATTGAACATCTTTGAGCATTGAGCATTCACTCCACACCTCATTTACTCTTTGTGCATTTATTTGAGGTGGTTGAGCCAAAAATTGCATAGCATTCAATAGTTGATCCTTTGGCACTTGATTGCAATCAAGTGAAGCCCGTGGTTTGTTACTCTTAGTGTTTGCCGGCACCTGGACGACTTGGTGGAGGTTGATCGGTGATCTTCTCAAAGAAGCTTGTGAGAAGGCTCGGTGTTCGTGTGAAGGTTGAAGCTCACCTACCCGGAGCGGGGAAGAGCTACCACTAGTGGATTAGAGGTGCTTCGGCTTAATTCGTGGAGCAGGTCCAATTTATTTGGACTAACCTCAATGTGAATTAGGGGAAATCGACAAGTTTCCGAACACCACGGTAAAACATCGTGTGTACTTGTTTCCTCTCTTATTTCTTCTAGCTCTCATTTGTTATTCTTATTGAGATCATTTATTTGAGATAGAGTTAGTGTTGATACTCTACTTGACTAGAATTGTGTAGGTATTAAGTGCTTTACACTCTTGTTATATTAAAATTGCACAGAATTAATTAAAAGATAAGAAAATTTAAAAACCTCCTATTCACCCCCCTCTAGTCGGTTATCCTTGATCCTATAGGGAAGCATGGGAGACGCTTCAGACGATGCACGAGGGAGTTGATCGTGCTAAGGAGGTGCGACTCTAGAATTTACGGAGTGAGTTCGAGAATCTCAAGATGAGAGAGACCTAGTCGGTGGACGAAATCACCGGCAATACCGTGGTCGAAGCCGGGCGTGGTCAAAATCGAACATGGTCGAAGTTTGACGTGGTCGAAGTCTGCCGTGATCAAAACCGGACGTGGTCGAAGTCTGCCGTGATCGAAACCGAACATGGTCGAAGTCGGACATGGTCGAAGTCGGACCATCCATTACAAGGCCGATCGGACTACCAGACGTGGTCGTTTTGCCATTCTAAAAACTCAATCATAAAAGCGCATCGACTAGAACTTTCACAAATGCAAATTTCAATAAAACCAAATGTCAATTATTCATCATTAACAAAATACATGACCATCACATAGTCTATAATTGTTTATAATATCATCCATGTCATTTATAGACAACACTAAAGATAGCTCATACAACATGCTGTGTTTATACATGTCTTTATAGATAGTTTCTTCATGACACAATGTGTCTAGTTTATCGTATTACAGTTGACTACTGCATAATAAACGGTCTAATTCTCTATGCTCCTCCTCTCTCCTCTACATCATCTTATGTCTTATATGACGAGATTTATAGACAACTCACATCAGACCATTGTAAATGGCCTTAAAATGCAAAGAACTCATCAACTTGGAGCTTTCGGATGTGATGGTTGGCGGTGTACGAAACAAAGTTAATTGGTAGTAATAGTACCACTTTATACAAGCCCTTAAGCCCTTGATACTTGTAAGATAGTTGATGGTATGATTGAAGTTCAACTGAACCTAGGATAAAAGAAAATCTTAAAGCATGCACAGCAAAAGCGGAAGTAGAGCAATTTGGGAGTTTATGCCATGCATTGCAACACGGCACATATGCAATGTACATTTTACTTGCTACTACACTGAGCTACAAAGGAACATGGAAAACAACAAGGTTGGTGCTCTTTCTCCATTGACAAATAAAAGATGTACATACATACAAAATCATACTATCATGCAATGCAAGTTCATAACTGAAGGAGGGGAAAAGATTTTTTTTCCTTTCTTCTTCTCCGGGCTCTGCCCAGTCACCTTGCCCATGCATGCACAACCGTTGGTCCCCAATGCAACGGTGACAAAACAATGATGGGATCTATAGACAGCAGTACTGTTGCAAGTATAGGGCCTCCTGCATTATTGAAGGAAGGGACCTCACCTCACTGGCTCACTGCCTCTCTCTCTCTCTACCCTGTACTTTGTATGCATTATGCTTTGGCTTCGCGTAGTGTAGGTGATGCTTTCTACTTAGCCGCTTCTTAGTTCATAAATGAGCCGCATATGCTCATGTTTACAGGCAGAGAGAGCTAAGATAACCAGGATCGATGTTATGTGGTCACCAACCGGAAGATAAGAATTATCGAGTACTACTAACCGTGAATAATCCCTCCGATCCGTATCCCAATATAAGTCCAATATATCTATAATGTATAATATTTAAGTAATATTTAATAAAATTAAATTATTTTTGTCTCTAATAGAAGTAGTAGTACTTTATCTATTTAATAGAAGTAATTATAGTCCAATTCTATTACATATTATTTAAATAATGTGTTTTTGGGTATATATGAAGTACTTATATTATGGAAAGAGTGAGTAGCTCTCTTGGCCACAAGATTAGGTTTAGGTATCCAATATTCCAATAGTCCAATACGGTAGACATTTCCGGCTAAGACGAGGTAGGTGTAGCTACGCAGCCTGCAAGTGAAGCACAATGGTAAGGCGAGGCCCCTCTTCCGGCATCGCAACATCGGCTAGCCTCTCACAGTCTCACTCGAAGAAGGTCTTCACCCGGATCGTGTGCTGCCATCGTCGCGGCTAGCCGAGGAATTCAACCAACCGCGCGCGCCGATCTCGATCAGAGCAAACCCTAGACGAGACGAAGAAAAAGATATTAACTAAAACAATGCGAAGCGAAGAGGCGGTGCCGCGGGGCGCCTGGGCGCGCTGCTCAAGGCCCTGCACGCGTACGTACGTACCTGCGCCTGTACCTGTATATACATACGTAGGGCGCATGTATGTATGTATAGCAGCGGCTAGGCTATCGCTAGCGCTTCGTGAGTTGTATTATCCATCTGTGCAGAACGGGCGTCGGTGATGTGATGTGTGATACTCCTGTCGTCGTCTTCTTCCTGGGGCTAACAAGCAAGCTACCTGCCTACCTGCTGCTTCTCTCTCATCTCTCTTCTTTTTATCTTGTGTTTTTACTAGAGTAGTAGTATTTTTTTTTTGTACGAGTACTTTTTTTTTTTGCTTCTTTAATTTGTTTTGCTTAGCTTTGAATGGAAGGTAGCACAAGTGCGAGGGGTTTCTACTATTGGGCCGGCCTTGGTGCGTTGCCCGACGGTGCAGGGTAAGTATTTACTACACGGTGGCCAGAGCCTGCCGGACTGGCGAGCCACTAGATAGCCAGTGGCTTTGCGTGTATTTTTTGGCTTACGCTTGGTTATCTAACGTAATTAATTTTTAAATAAAATATCTCTTTAAAACAGGATCTGTAAGTTGATTATAGTAAATACTATTTCGACTTCATCTATATCGGTTAAAATCGTATGTGAGTATATCTTTCTCCATACTCTCTCGCAAACAGTCAGAATTCAAAAATTTAAACAAAAACCGTAACATGAAAAAACCAACCCTAGCTAGTCACGTCGAATCCACATCCTGTATGTACGACGTACATAAGTAGATACACATACCTTCTTTCTGTGTGTACCTACTTACACGCCGTCCAACGGAGTACGTCTACACAGGTATACGGGCAGGGACGGATCCACCGCCCAACGACCTTGGGCGGATGTTTGGCCTCTCCGACAAGCAGCCGTTGAACCTTTACACACTTGCCGTTGTTCGAGATGATTCCAACCAGCGATTTGCCCGGGTTCCCAAGGTGCCGCTTGATTGGATTGAAATAAATTAGCTTATATCTGAAATTATACTGTATCTAATAGTGGCTTATTTGGTCTGACTAAATTTAAAAAAAATATAATAAAAATATGTTAACCCATCATGAACAATACAAATGAATACAGAAAAAAGAACAGGCAAAAAATCTCAAAAAAACTAAAAAGATAGGGAAAAAATAAAATTTAAAAATCATAAAAATTAAGTCAGAAACTTAAGCTGAAACAAGCATATCCCAAGATTTGCCGTCGTATACCCCTGTATCACTCAGCCGACCAGACCATCTGCCCGGGTTCGTAAGATCTGCTAGCTCCGCCCCTGTATACAGGTGTACGTGCGTATGTTCGTTCCAACTTCCAAGTCCAGGTCTTTACAGTTTTTTTAAGTACTACTAGCATGTGATGATCCGTGATGAATGACGCGTTGAAAATTTTGTGTGTAATTTTCTGCTTTCCTATGTCAAAAATAGACTCTAATTGGTTGGAAAACAAGCATACGAAATGAAAGGTTTCTACTTTGACGCAAGCGAAAATATACGGGTGGAGGAAGATGGAGCGGAGCGGGGGGCGATCGATCTCCAGCACGGTACGGACGGGATCTCCTCCTCCGGCAGCGTTCACCAACCATGATTACAGGTCACTTAATGTACTATGGCTCTATTTATTTTAGCTACGGTTGATGATTTTTAACTGTAGTTAAGGTTTTTATATGTATTTTTCAGACGATAGTGAAAGATATATACATTGATACAGACACATAGAAGGTTTTGGAGTTAGAGCCGTTTTAAAAATCCGTTTAAAGAAATCATCTGATTTATTTTTACTTTTGGACCAAAAGACAAAATATGATTGGAAGGAATCTAGTAGGGCTTTTTTTTTGAAAAAAGAAAAGAACCCTAGCATATATGATAGCTGCCCATAAGGCTAACAACGTAACTTTCTCTCCGGCTATTCCAAAGATACTTTCCATAAATCTTGCAGCGCTCATAGCACTTCCTCCGTTATCAAACCCTGTTTTATTCTCGAGTTTCAAACAGAGTCTACCAGCCAAGGATTTCAAACGCAGTAATCAATGATCTTTTTTCTCTAAATTAAAAGCTCAAGTTTTAAGGTCACAACTCACAAAAAAAGGCATTTTGAGACATATATAGTGTATGCACATACACACTCACGAAATGAAATGTTCCTAGCTCGATCTAATTAGGGTGTCACTCGATTAGGCTGAAATAAGCTGATTTATAGTTGAAATTGTATTGTAACTAGTTAAAATTATACTGTAACTGATGGTGGCTTATTTGGCATAACTAAATTTAAAAAATTGAAAATAGAAAAAAAACAGATTAGACCATCATAAATAATACAAATAAATACGAAAAAAAGAACTAGCTCAAAATCTAAAAAAGCTAAAAAGATAAAATTTAAGAATAGTAAAAAAATCAAAAACTTAAGCCGAAAATGGATGGAGTCTAGATCAGGTCCAGCCGACACCACGCAGCAGAAGCTAGGACCGCTAGCGCGGCCGGCGCATACAATCCCTACGGATCGGAGATCACTGAACGGCGATAAACTAGCTAGCGAGTTCGTTTGCAAGGTAGGTAGAGAGGTACGTAGGTGGTCGGTCAGAGTACACATGCATGCGACTCCGATCGATCCATCCGTCCATCTTTGGATGCGGCCCATGATATCTGGGAGAGCGTAGCAGCTCGCACAGCGCGGTGAGCAGACCGAGGAGCAGCCAGGAGAGAGATCTTAGACTTGTAGAGAGACGGCATCCTCGATTCACTCGCTTCGCTGGCTGCCCATTGGACGGCCCAGGATGGATGGGAGATGAGATCGATGGATGCTGTTCATGGAGTCCGGATCATGAGTGAGAGAGCTAGTGGAGCGGTACTGCATGTGGGGCCCGCAGGGACAGGGATAGGTGGAGAGAGAGAGAGAGGGAGGTGTGTGGTAGTACTAGGCCGGCCGGCCGGGCTGTGCTGTGCGTTGCAGCAGATTTTAAGAAAGGGCGTGCATGTGTGTTGTGTGCACCGGGCGGCTGCTGCTGCACCCTGCGCCTGCAACCTGCATGGCATGGCATGGCATGGCGATCGATCGCACGGTTAGAGAGAGAGAGAGAGAGAGCCAGAGAGTAGTCCGTGTTTCGCGGCACAATGTGGCAGCATGGGTCAGGCCCTACACTGCCCCTACCAAACCATGCATGCAAATTCTCTCTCATCTTTCATCTCCCTCCCTCTCTCTCTCTTAACGCTACTGCTGCTCTACTCCTCCTTTCTCTCTCTTCAATTCTCCATGGGTTATATACACGAAGCTGATCGATCGGTGGCACGCTTGCCGGCTGGCTCAAAGCCGCATGCATTGCACCGTGTCAGAGCCAGGCAGAGACTGGTAACGTCGCTGTCCTCCTGCTGCCGCGCGGTGCCCACCCACGGGCAGCAGCATGCGTAGCGGGGCGGGCGCTTGCCTCTCCGCTTCGGCCTCCCGCACGCACATGCACCACCATCTAGCTAGCTACACTGTTGGCTTAGCAGAGTGCCGCCATGTCCATGAAACCACAAACAGATCACGCGGGTATGTCCGGTTTAATTACTAGGGAGGAATCTTGCAGAAAATTTTACGGATAATAGATTTAATTCTATATGAACTGAACAAAATTCTTACGTTCAAAATAGAACATTAACTCTTGTCTAAAAAGCATCTTTTAAGAAAAAAAAATATAGCACAAAACATTCTCTCTACGTACGAACCATGTGTGTATCCATACAAAAGAACTATTGCTGACCGATAGGTGAACCCTACATGATATCTCGGCTACCAACCGCGAAAAGGCCTACGCTTATGCATACGGCTCTAAATTACAGACATTTTCATGTATATGCGTACTGTCGACTAAATCATTGATCATACAAAAAAATATGAAAAAAATAGTTAAAATCTTTGAGAAAAAACAGAGATATTATTTATTGTTATAAACTGGTTACAATGTGCCTTTGATAAGACGTGTGACTAGCCTTATTATATTGAGTTGAGTGAAAATGAATTTGTGATCGAATGTCCTTGATTGTTCTTCATCTTTTAGCCTTAAATACCAATGAAGATATGCCAGTTGTCTGCAGGGAAGAGTCCTTATAGAACCAGCGCGTCTGATCTAGGAGGTAGTTATTGTCATAGAGAACACCTGATCATCGATTGTTGTCAGCAGGAGACGAAATGTGGGCAATAACTGCATGGCAATTGTTGTCAGAAACTCAGGGCCAAAATGTTGTACTGTTTGGAGTGGATAAGGTACGTGCTTTATCCATTGTGTAGAAAAAACATCCTGAAATCAGGTTTAGGTACCAGTTCACATATTATCCTAGTGATCATTTGGTCGGGCAACGCGCATAGTATATCTCCGATCAAGGTACTCGGGAAGCAAACTTTGGGGGTTTACAGCCACGGATCCATTGACCTTAACTAGATATTAAAGTCATATTTAAGGATTTATTTAGGTAGTGCTCATTTGAACTTATAAGCATAGGGTTTTTTCACACTGTAGCTACTAATTAAAAATACACTATAACAAATGTTAGTCTTTTTACCGTAATTAAATTTTAAAAAAGTTAAAAATAAAAAGGTTGTGTCATCACAGACAATGCAAATGTTATATCATCATAGACAATGCAAAGATTATGTTATCACAGATAATACAAAGGAATAAGAGGGAAAAGAAAAGACAAAAAGTCCTAAAAAACAAAAAATGAAATTAAGAAGCTAGAACCAGAAGGAGAATCTCGTCGAAGCAGGGCTTTAATCCTCATCACGGAGCATTTTTCTTCTAGAATAGATCCTCCTTTCCTTGTCGCCATTTCCCTCGTTCACACGTCGAAATGATGAGGATTAGCCCGTCAGTCATTCCAATCAATATCGTCCGTGCAATCGTGCGCGCGCGTGTGTATATATATATCGCGACATTAATCGAAGGAGACACACCACAACAATACAGAACAATTAATCGGTGTCGGTGTTACTGACTAGCTCGCACGTACCCTCTCGGACAGAGCCACGCGATCGACGCCGTTTACGCACACGTACACCGACAAATCTGGACCTCGGCTTGGGGTGGACTACAGCCTAAGACCCAGGATCAAAAGCCGAAACAACTGCACGCACAGTACAGAAGAACTAGCCTCACGCTCTCCTAAAGAAATTACTTGAATTCGGCTCGAGCATACATAGCCGGTCCAGCCCCGAGATTTGGATCGAGGCTAGCCAGCTCCGCCTCCGCATATATTTGCCCAAAAAACCAGCGTAGCAATTCCATACGATACGCACTCATTTCGATCGATTCGAGATCGACGCACGCATGCACGCATGGTCCTGATAGATCGATCCCGTTCTCTCCTTTTCCATGTCTCCCCGTTGGACGTACGTACGAGTGGCCGACGCATGACTACAACGTGAGACGTACGAATCAATCATGCATTCGTGCCTGCCTAGCTACGAGCTTGCATGGATATCGACCACATAATATATACATAGTCGTTTTTCTCTTGAGTAGGGCTAGATTAGGGCTCATGTTTTATTAAAAGAAATTTAAAACTTGGTGACTGGTACAATGGGAAAAAAAAACTTTTTATCTAGCCAGGGTTCATGAAATCAAAATCGGTGGCGACAAGTGGGACCAGATACATGGACAGATCAGAGGGGGAGGAGCAAAGCAACAAGTATCAATCACAATCAAGGGAGACGAACTCCCTAGAAAAAAGAAGGCCGGCCGGGCTGGTCTGGTCCCCCAGCCCACTCTCTTTCGCTCTCTTTCTCTCTCAACCTCTCATGGTAGAGGCGTAGAGGGAGTAGTCTGAAATGAAACCAGATGGCATGGCAATGGCAGGGAGAGTTGCAGAAGTGGTCGCACTGCGCTGCATGCTGCAGCTGCATTGGCTGGCCGGGTTGGGCGCGTCTCATCTGGGAAATCTTTGAATGCCGCACGCGGTGCGTGTGTGCCGTGCGGTGCGATGCGATGCCCTGAAGATGCCATGCCACAGGGCCACCCACACTGACCCTACACGCCAACACGCACCCACCAAAAGTCGCCGCCCACTCCAGTCGGGGCCAAAAAAAAAAATCATTTCCTTCACTTCTTGTTACCAGAGTGATTTGCTATCTCTGTGCTAATAAACTGCCCATGTATATCCTTGTTTTGCAAAATGAGAGAGAGAGAAAGCTATATGAAACGAGTAGTACTACTTAGGCTCTATTTGGATCACCGAAATTTTTCTTAAATCGTACAAAAAATATATTGTTTCGTGTAAAATTCCTACATTTTAGACCGGTCCTTCGACTAGAGAGCCAGGGGATATATATATAGGGGCATCTTATCATAGGTGTATAGTTTTTCACAACAAATCAGACACATACAAGCATCTTTGTGCTAATAAGTAGGGGCTTCATGTAGGGCGGTGATAGGCTGAGCGGAATCTCCTCCCTTACCGCACCGTGATGGTCGCCCGTCTGTTCATCTGTCAACCACTCCGAGCCGAAAGATGGAAACAAAAGCAGGTACATTTGCCAACTTTTAGCGACAACCAAATCATGGGCAGCAGCCACAGCATGCACTTTTTCTGTGCCACCACATCTCCTCGCCTTTCACTGCACCACGGCAAGCAGCCGCAGAAGCATGCAAGCAATCCAAGCACCTGCAATGGCTCCATGATTGAAGGGATTGCACTGCCGCTGAGCGGCAGCAGCATTCACAAGTCCAATCTATTTCGCTCATTCGTATGCCTTCCAATGCAGCGCAGTGGAAAGAAAAGAGGGGCAGGACCCCACTAGGTCAGCCAGTGGTAGATCCAACCACAGGCTTTTTGCAAACAAAGTCCATGGAAATGGGTCCCTGGCACTCAGCGGCATGCATCGCAAACGCAGCTGCATACATAAGATATGGAAAATGGGCGGTGGCCCAGTTCACAACACAATACCATGCTACAAGTCCAAGGTCCAACAACACGACTCCGTCAAGTCTCCAACAGCAAGCACACATAGGACATAGCATGGGACGGGCGACAAGTCATGTCCGCTACCAAGCACGACGACACTAGCAATACAACACACCCCAGAGGGTTTACTCAAACCAACTTGATCCGACCAAGAAAGAAGCTAGAGACAGATAGATGGAAGCATTGGGGAGATGAAGCAAGATGAGCGTTGCACCCGTCTGTCAGTCACTGCGGGCAGGAGAACCGTCGGCAGACCTGGAGCGGGATCCCAGAGGCGACCCTGAGGATTGCCTGGGAAACCTCCGGTGTGGGGGGGACCCATCGCTGTCAGGTGGCGGCAACCTCCTGTGGACATAAACCATTGTTGAGAGCTTTCACTATATGATCAGAATATTACTGTACAGGGCATTTTATGAGACAAGTAAATGTATATTCCAGAAGTAATGCAGAATAAGACCAAAAGTATGAAGCATGGATTAGAGTGCTGCCCCTGATCTAACAGTGAACACAACATTCATTTCTTTACTAGAATATCGTATGTCGAGTCTACAGTATGAAGTATAAACTTGTTACAGAAAATTTGAATGTGAAAACAGCTTTGTTAGAGAGGAACGAAAGCAGATCTAGCATGCTGTAATCCAATTTCGTCAAATGAGATTCTGAATAACAAGCTAATGTTTTTGGTGAATAATTGCCAAACTGAACTTAATGTGACTGATGACAAAGTGGACTAGGTTAAAGGGATAGATAACAAGACCATAATTAGCTCTGGAGTTCTATAAAGAGATGAAGGCAGATGGCAGTGTCATGCAGTAGCAATCAAACACTAGAACTTACTTCTCATAAGCATTATCAGCATCACGTTGGTCACCATCTCTACTGGCGGGAGAATACGATCTCCGGTTCTTGTCTTCTTCATGTTCTTTTGGCTGATGCCTGGGAGATTTTGTGCGATGTGACTCATTTCGCCGTGGGGAAGCAGAATAGTCATCTCGCCGTTTTGGAGCAGGAGAATACGACCTTTTTAAAAAATAGTTGAACAGTGTGTCAGGAACTCAGGATTCATGAATCAAAGGTGAATAGCTTTAGGAACGTTATATGTCAACCAAAACTATACAAAAAACTATTAATGACCCACCTTGACCGAGGACGGCCTCGATAGCGTGGGGAGCGGGAGCGGGAACGGGACCTCCCTGTATGAAAGATGAGAGGCTATCAGCAATTTGGTACTGAAACAAAAGGAACTTGCAAAGAACTTCAAATATTCAAAAACGAAGAGTTCATAGCAACCACAGATTTCCCCCTGATGATGCTACTCTGAAATCTGTAATAGGAAGTTATGCACACTGCATAAAAAAATGTACATATGGGGTCTTATCTAATCTTAACTTTAGATATCAGCAGCAGTGGTGGCGGATCCATAAGTTTATGGGTGGAAGTGCACATATATGTTGACTTGTCTTGTACGAACTTTGTTGATTGAACTTCTATATACACTGATGTTTCTTTGGAAGGCACTACTCGATATTAGTCTTGAATAATTGTACTAGTTACGAGAATTGCAACAACACAAATGGATCAAGAATCTCATGATCTACTCGTTAGTTACACAAAAAAAAGAATGAAAGCTTAGAGAAACTCAGTAACTTTCCAACAGATCACAGTCTCACACCCCGCCATGTAGAGGAGAGCTAACGCATTCTTCACCACAAGAGGGGAATAACATAGGGGGATAGAAAAAGGAAAACTACATATAGAGTCCTAAACGTTCTATCTATATACAAGGTCTAACTTGAGACAAACAATCTAACTCTCCAGGGTACACCAGCAATTTTCAACACTTTTCGGGGTGACTGCCTGGGAAGATATAACATTAGTAATATAAGAACTTGCCAACAGCAACAATGACAAAAATGAGACGGTACATTTTCCTAGTAGAAAGCAAAAAATGAGGCATCTAGAATTCCAGGTGCGCATTTTGAAAGGCGCAGGATCATATTCATGAATGATACAAAAATTAGTATTGTAACAAATTACCATAATGGGAAGAACGGCGCCCTTCATGACCAGAATACCCCCTGCAAAGCAAAAAACCACACAAAGTCATTTCAAATAAGCACACAACAGAAAATAAGGAAGAATATTCACAACAATAACAGAAATAACATACCTGACTCTAGTTCTAGTGCGCATTTCCTCTGGCCTTTTCCGCGATTCAGCGGCAAGAACAACAGTTATCTCCCGGCCAAAAAATACCTGGCGATTCATGTGATATTGGGCCTCGGAGGCGTCATAAGGGTCAACAAACTCGACAAATGCAAACCCACGCGGCTCCCTGTATATGTCGATTTAATTAGACAAAGTAGGATAAGGGAAATTGATGAAATTACAAACAAATAAGAGGGTATGAAGTGTTCGTAAATAGTGTTTGTGCCTGTCATGTTACAATCACAGTTCCAAATTCAGTGTCCTCTATGATTCTCGGTAAAGCACAGTCAGCAACTTACTAACATTTCCATCAAAAGGGAAGCAAGTGTTGCAAAAAGCAGTTACATGTCCAGGCTCTAGTATCCGAATTTCTTGTATAACGACTACATACGGTGATCCTCGTAAAGAGCATCTTCGTAAATCATTTGCTTCAAGTTCCCCAATGTTTGAAAAGTACTTGAAATCAACTTCACTCCATTTTATCTTCTCATGGACAACCCAGTACAACTCTCTTTATCTTCTCTTCGTGAAATTAATTTTCACAATGAATCAAATCTTGTCTTCATAGAAGAACTTCTTCATTCGGACAAGACTCTATCTTGCCAAGCAAATGAATTGTTAGGAATATTAAAATCATTCTTCAACAAATCAAGGGTTTGTATTTAATTCAAACCAATACAACCCTGGGAATTATTTCAGAAAAAAAGAGTAATTCACACAGGACAAGGATGAATGAGTAGGAGAAAGTAAAATGGAGATTTCCACATTAGTGCATTACATATTCTAGTGACAGGAATTAATCAATGATATACAACAGCAGACTGAAAAATGATTAGAGCATTTTGATGGAGCTTAAATGCACAAAGGTGATTGCAGAGATTTACATCATGCTAAAGCTGAAACATGTTCGCAAGTTCCCTTTGTGAAACAAAGGTTATATTTCTGGTCTAATCCATAGCTTTAGAAAAGTTTCTGAGATTAAGCAGTGACAGCGCAGACAAGCATTCAGACTATCTACATTTCCCATAACGTGACTTAGTAACACACTAATACTTACCCGCTGTAATAATCCTTTGGCAGGTAAACATCCCGAACAGGACCAAACCTTTCAAAAGGAACTCGAAGATCCTCCGCTCTGCCAGAGTTAAGAGAACCAAATTGAATAAGTCAATAACTTGTGAAATGAAATATTTGCTTCTTTCATGAAAAATATGGGCATCATGATAAAAAAAACAGTATCCAAATCACAGTTTCTGTACCTGCAGCTTAATGGGATGTTGCGGACCAAGAGACTTCCAGAACCCTGCTCCTTCCGTCCTCCATATCCCCTCCTAGGGGGACTTCTTCCTCTGCCGCCATATCCCCTCCTTGGGGGACTACGATATGGGGGGCTGTACCTCCTCATTGTTTTGTCTGTAATTACACACATACAGGAAGTGTTAACGACAAGATAGATGCAACCAAACAAGAAAAACTAGTGGACTTATAGTGCCACTCGAAATTTTAACACAACCAGTATATTTTGCTATTGTGAACTTCAACTACCGCTACCACCCTCAAAAGAAAAATAGGGAATGAACACAAAAAAAGAGAAAAATGCAAGCACATAGAAAGCAGTTTAGCACAAGCATGGGACTGCGCTACAAAGCATGTAACCATGCACTGTTTAGACTACAATGCTTAAGAAAATAATTCCATATCCATATCAATCAAATTTTGCATAATCCACTGAAGCATGCACCTTACTAACTTACGCACGGTTCATCAGATAAGTCTGGAAGCTACAGACACTCCGCCAAAAGTTTACAAGGTGACATTAACAGACTAATCATTACTCATAGGATCCAGCTTGCCAAGACAGCAAATTTCCAGCATGCACATTACCAGTTTACACAATTAATCAACTGTCTAAGAAATATAAACATGCCACTAAACAATTCACCAGGTGACATAAAGCAGGGGTGTCTACAATCACAAGAGTGGCGTGCCAAGACAGCAATTTTCACGCCAAAAGGCAGCTGCTTAAGAGCTCAGACACCATGACACACCAGGTTTAGTCTGCCAGCTAACGAGGCTAGCTAGAAACATTTAAGTAGTACTAAGTTACCCTCTCCGTAGAAAACATGGCACCTAGGATTAAGGGAACAAAACAATCGATGGAAAAGTTGAACAAAATAAATCTCCCTTCACCAGGTTAAGGGAACAAAACGATCGATGGAAAACCAGGCTACTACGGCGCCAACGAAGCTATTGGCGCATCTAACACAGTTGGTACAGTGCAATAACTGAAGAACACCACCACGAGCTTCCAACCCCGCCACGACAGGAGACGAGATCTGAGATTTCCAGCGGGAAGCCTTCGAGCCAACAAAATCAAAGATGCCTTCCTTGGTAGGGGTTCGTCGCGTGCGGCACCGGCAAGGAAACCGCCGAATCCCGTGCGGATCTAAGCAGTACGAAACAAGCCCGTGCTGCGCAGCTAGGGTTTGCGGTGGCAGAACCGCACGAGCGCACACGTAAGTACGAACACGCAGGCAAGCACGCAGAGGGGGAGGGAGGGAGAGGGGGAGAGAGAGTTACTCGGTGAGTCCGGTGCCCGCCGGGGAGGCGCCGCCGCGGGGGTGGGAAAGGAAGGTGAGGTGGACGATGCGCGAGGAGGGAAGGGCTATCGGCCGGGGGTGCACGACGCGAGAGATAGATGGGTGAGTGGATGGGTTTGTGGGCCAGATGGGTTGTGGGCCTTAATTGCTTGGGCTACTCGTTTCATGGGCCTCAAGTGTATCTTTCCTCAGGAACTACTCTGAAAAAAGGTTTGTTTAAGATCTTTTTTTCAGAGATGTCCTCCTCTTTTCTTAAGAGTACGACAGCTACACACATACGTGTGCATAGTTACACGCGCTAGAATTTTCTGCGAAGGCTTCAATACCTCGTGAGGATACATGATTTACCATTAAACGCGCACACATATATACTTCATTAAATATGATCTTCGTAGAAAATCTCTGGCTGATCTCGTAAAGCAATAGTAGTATACGCAGCCGGGGAATCCATGCCTATACCATGCTTCCCCCTACTATGTTTCGACTAGGGCTGCCACTGGTAGCACTAGTTACACCGGGTGATCAAAACTGACAATAATTCAACCAATTTTTGCATGTCAATACTATTTGCATTTCTTGAATTTGAATTATATTTTTGAATATTTCAACCAATTTTTTCAAAAAAAATCTGAAATTTCGAATTTCTGAAAGGGGTCTGAATTTTTTTAAAACCGAAACTATTTTCCCTCAGCGCCACACAATAATTAGTACTACTACTTTCTATAAATGTTTGCATGCTTCTCAACCATGAAAACCACTGAGAAGGAGCATGGCAAGATTAGGCTGATTAATTTCCACATATTTAATTAGCATGACGCAACTGCACAGAAGGATACCACGGATTATGAGTTGGGAAAAACAAAAGGAAAAGGAAATGAATTAAGGAAGATCTTCGTGTACACGGAAGAAAATCGCGTTAAATGGATTGTTGATGCATTTATGAGCACATCTCAGCGTGAATGCAGCAAATTCTTTCCCGATATCAGATTGCATTAGGCATGCGGAGCTGTGTTGGTCGAGCACAGCGAGATGACACGGCGGATCGATCGAGCGCCTCCCGATCATCGCATTGGCCAATTAAAACATTTGCATGACGCGCGCGGTTGAAGGCGACGACGCAGCCACGTCGTGATTCTTCTCCGTCCGGCCGCCGGGCGCTGGCGAGTGATCTGTTCTGTGCCGCCGCGCCGCGTAGCCGTGTAGGTGTAGGTATGGCGCCCATGGAGGGTCTGCATGGATCGATGGTGCTCCGAGCCGGCAGGTGCCTCCTGCCGCTGGCCATCCCGGCGTGCTGCGTCCTGTGGTTGCTTCTCTTCTTCCCGTCTCCGGCGTCGGAGGTCGCCGTCGTCCGCGAGAGGTTCCAGCAGAGCATCCCGTCGCCGGTGCAGCGGATGGTTGACATGCCGCCACCGCCGCGTCCAGAGGTCATGGACACGTCATGGCCACCGCCACCGTCGCTGGAGCGTCAAGTGATCATTGACGCGTCATGGCCATCGCCACCGCCGGAACGTGGAGAGGTCATTGACATGCCACCGCCACTGCCACATCAAGCAAGAACAGAGATGGCACGTCAAGCAAGGACAGAGACTCCGTCACCGCCGCCGCCACCGGCACGTCAGGAAATTCCGGGGAGGGTCGAGAATCCGGCGGCAGTGACCGACCGGTGCGCCGGCCGCTACATCTACATCCACGAGCTGCCGACCCGGTTCAACTCGGACCTGCTCCGGGACTGCCGGTCCCTGTCCGAGTGGACGGACATGTGCAAGCACGTCGCCAACGCCGGCATGGGCCCGCGGCTCACGCGCACCGGCGGCGTGCTCCCGGCCACCGGCTGGTACGACACCAACCAGTTCATGCTGGCGGTCATCTTCCACAGCCGGATGCGGCAATACGACTGCCTGACCGACGACGTCTCCCGCGCTGCCGCCGTCTACGTGCCCTACTACGCCGGGCTCGACGTTGGCCGGTACCTGTGGGGGTTCAGCAACAGCGTCCGCGACGCCCTGGCCGAGGACCTCGCCGAGAGGCTCCGGTCGTCGCCGGCGTGGGCGCCCCACTGTGGGCGGGACCACTTCCTCGTCGCCGGCCGCATCGCGTGGGACCTTCGGCGCGAGAGCGGCGAGTGGGGCAGCCGGCTCCTCCTCCTTCCAGAGGTCAGGAACATGACGGTGCTCATCATCGAGTCCAGCCCGTGGCACGGCAGCGACGTCAGCGTGCCGTACCCGACCTACTTCCACCCGTCCCGCGCCGGTGAGGTGGCCGCTTGGCAGCGGACCGTGCGGCGCGCGCGGCGGCCGTGGCTGTTCGCGTTCGCCGGCGGCGTGCGGCGGAACGACGGCAACGGCCGCGTCCGCGACCGGATCATCGACCAGTGCGCGCGGTCGCGGCGGTGCGGGCTCCTCCGGTGCGGCCGCGGCCGGCGCAGCGACTGCTTCGCGCCGGGCAACGTCATGCGGCTGTTCAAGAGCGCGGCCTTCTGCTTGCAGCCGCAGGGGGATTCGTACACGCGGCGGTCAGCGTTCGACGCCATGCTCGCCGGCTGCGTGCCGGTGTTCTTCCACCCGGGCTCGGCGTACGTGCAGTACAAGTGGCACCTGCCGGGAAACTACTCGTCGTACTCGGTGTTCGTGCCGGAGGACGGCGTGCGGAACGGGACGGTGCTGGTGGAGGACGTGCTCCGACGGTTTGGAGCGGCGGAGGTGGCGGCCATGAGGGAGCAGGTGGTCAGCATGATACCCAGCATCGTGTACAGGGACCCGAGGGCCCGCGCGACCGGCAGGTTCAGGGACGCCTTCGACGTCTCCATCGACGGCGTGATCGAGAGAGTCAGGAGGATCAAGCAAGGGCTGCCTCCCGGAGGTGAGGACGACGATGAGCATCAGTGGGATGGCTACTTTGACAAGCAGTGGTAGATGCATTGCTCATGCAAGCAGTTTTTTCCTTGATTAAAAAAAAAGAAGTGCTATAGAATATTCGACTATTTTTTAAGGTAAAAATAGTCAGATGATCTGAGGGTGTTGGATCTCTATTCAATGGATTTACTCATATAAGCATTTTTACTTTGATTTTCTAGGCACAGAGGAGATGAAATGGGAAATTAGTATAATCTAAGGAGATTAGATTGTGATAGGTGTAAAAACATACATAATTACATGAACTGTTCTTTCTTCTTTTTCGATAGAACGGCAGGAGGCCTTGCATTGAAAGAGAGAGAAGCAAGTGTTAGCAACACTGAACTTTACATCACCAGAGCGGAAACAACAAAATGATCGAAGACTAGCCACCCTGAGCTCCGTTTGTTTGGTTGCCGTCCTGAGCTTTATGCCTAGCAAAACGTGGTGTATAAAGGTAGCCTGAAATTATGATTTAAGTTTGCCTGGTCAGATAATCTTGAAATGTGTTGTTTAGTTGGTGATATGAGTCTGAAAAAAGCGTATTTTTTTATAAAAAAAATCACATTTTGAGAATAAGAAAGAGCAAAACCATGAAATACGCTTTTATCAAGCACAGGCGAGGCTCCACTCGAGATGGGGCGATGGCGGGATCTGAGCGAGGGAGAGGTGACAGCATGTAGGCATGGTGGCGGCGATGGCTGGATGCAGGCACGGTGGTGGCGGCGGGATGCGGGTGTTGTGGCCTCGTCGGCTGTGAGATCCGGGTGAGGAGGAGGCAACGAGATCCTGGGCCTGGAGGAGGTTCCTGGACCAGGGAGCTAACCAGGATTGCAACCAAACACGCTCTTGGCAGCGTCCCCGCCAGGCCAGCGCACCCTCGGACGCCAACCAAACAAGCCCTAGATAATAATAGACTAGAACAATCTAATGTCTTATTTATATTTACTTCTAAAATCTAATTTTCTATAGTAAATAGCTTTTCTATTGTACCTAACTTTTAAACGAAGTATCTTTTCAAAACAGGATCTACTAAACGATTGTAGTATAAACTGTAGTGACTTCATTCATATTAATCAAAATCACACACAAATATTTCTCTCTACAAACTTCTTTATAAGTTGTTACTGTTTATAAGTCAATACCAAAAACTAACGTGAACAGCCCCAAGTCGGCTACAACACCACCAAACAGAAGTGTGGGAAGAAATCAGGGCTTGTTTGGTTGGTGCCCTGAGCTTCATGTCGGATAAAAAATGGTGTCTAAAAGTAGTTTGGCATTCTGATTATTTTTTATTGGTCCGGCAAGACTAAAGATGGATTATTTGGTTGGTAGGTTGTATCTGAAACGAATGTCTGAAAACGGAGACATCACTTTTTGGTCACCTGAGCCTGAGCGCTCGCCAGATCGGCAACCAAACATGGTCCTGACAAGCTCCTGGCTTCGTCCCGATCAGGCAGCTGCGCCCCCAGGGCAGCAAGCAAACACGCCCTCGGTCGTAAGCTTCCTTCCTCTGCACAACGTCTTCTTGCATCCTGTGTAACACCTGCTGAAGACGTTGGTATTTTTGTTCAAACACTTCCATTGCCTTCCTTCAAAATATTCCAAAGGAATGTCCTATAGTTCCATATATAGTCTAACCAAAGGAATGTCCAAGCAAACAAGTCCTAATTCACCTCAGGTATGATTCTATGAACAATCATTTATACAGTAGAGTAAAATTATCAGATCAGAACTAAATTTGCTACATAGAAAACACAATACGTTGTGGTATTAGCCATCCAGTAATTAATCTGTATTTCGAATTCAACACAATAACAACTAAATTCCAAAACTGACCCAAATTTCACTGCATTCAATTAAGTACATGTAAAAGAAGCTAATATTGCAGCATAAAACTGACCATTTGTGGAAGCCTCACCTTGCGGCCGCCGGTGAGTGGATGAAGCAACATATCTTGGCGTTGGAGAGAGGTACTCCAATTGGCCCACGATGCCCCTCCGGCCGTCAAACCTCAAATCAGCAGCGGCCGCATCAGCAAACCTTGTCAAGTTAGTGCGCTTCAATGTCCCCATGTGGATCCAGTTGGTCTCGATGGGACGTTCCTCACAAACAGAAACCACCCTCTCCTAAAGATGACCTAGGAGCACTAGATCTGTGAGAGAAGGGTCGACGAAACGCTAGGAGCAAGAGAACGAGAGTAGGGAGAAAGAAGAGGTGGAGCTCACTAGCAATCGAGGAGCCGCCGAGCCATAGAAGAATGACATGTCGCCGACTCGCTGGAGTGGAGACGTCACGTCCTGCAAGATGTGGGAGGACTGGGGAGGAAGCACACGGTGGAGGCAGTCGCGAGTGGAGGCCACGTGGCGGGTAGAACTTCCCCATCTGGGGAGTTGAGGATTTTTTTCCCCTGTCGAAATGGCATGGATGAGGCGGGAAATCCCTGTCCCAGTAACATCCAAATGGGCCTTCTCGCTGGCCGGGGTTTCCATCCCTGTGAATTGACGGAATCCCAGCCGGGAGTAAGGTTTCAAACAAACCCTTAGATGTTATTTTTCTATAGAGAGAACAGACCACCCATTTCTATTTTCATAATAGTAAAGATTATCTGGTATTGATTGCAATCAAAACACATACTAGGTTGCTAACGAGAGCATGCACAACTTACACGATACATATCGTAATTATTTTAGAGCACCGTAATTATCTATAGCAACGCAGGGCATAACTGTGGACTGAACAATATGGGTTATGTGCTCGTAAACATCCTGCCACAAAAGCCCAATCCTGTCTCTGTTATTTAACTAGAGTGGTTAGTATTGTTATGAATATCGCTTGTATTCATCATGAGATCAATAAATCAGTATATATATACGCACAGGTAAAACATATATACAGATAACCCCTTATACAGCAGAAAAATACACAAATATAATACACAATAGCAATTGTACCCTAGCCACGATGACAACTAATCAGGGAATGTGTGGTATGCGAAACGAAAATGTTACGGCCATGAAGTACTTGTCTTGAACACGTTTGGCGAACTCGCTGCATGAAAGATCAGATGTGCGCAACTACTCAAACGTTCCCTCAAAGACTGCGTGCGAACCTACAAGATAGAATGGAGACGAATCAGATCAAAACTAAAATAAACTTATGGATAAATAGACAAAAAGTGCAATCGGCCGGCAGAATTTACGTTTGCTATCTCCATCATGCGAATCGTTTTTCGACGGGAGATTGGATCATATACCCTCCCTTTAGTTGGGAAATTGAGGATTTACCCTCCACATTTCAATGACATGTAGGGTCATCATAAGTCACTGACTCGTGGGCCAAAAAGGTAAATCCTTAATTTCCATCTAAATGGAGGGTATATGATCAATTATTTCTTTTTCGGCCGTGCGAACCACGCTCCGCTGCGCAACCCACAAAACAAGGTGAGAATCGTGGTTCGGCCGTGCCAATCGTCCATCGTATGAGGTGACTGTGAAATGACGTGACTGAAAAAGGTCAACCGGCCACCGCCGTCGCCGGTCGGCCGCCGTCCCACGCCACCCAAGCCTCGGTCGCCTGCGGCATCATGGCCGAGCGGCCCTCCTGTGGCCGCCACCACCGCGCGCGCGTGCGTTGCCGATCGCCGCCGCTGCCACCGCCGGCCATCGCGAAGCCACCGTCGCCCAACATGCGCCGCCCGTGCCCACGCTAGCGAGGCCGCCCGTACCCACGCTAGCGCCGCCGCCCGTGCCCGTCACTGGCGCCTCCCTCGGCCGGCCGCCAGCCAGCCGCCCTGCCTACGCCTCGCCCCACGCCGCCTATGCGCTACTAGCTGTGTCGCCGCCGGCTTGCTGCTGACGCCGCCTCCGCTAGCGTCACCAGCGTCGGCATCGGTGACCACCAGGCCCGTGCCCAAGAGAAGAGAGAGAGAGATATTAGATGGAAAAGAGGGATAGGTGGGAGAGTGAGGAACCTGGTTAGAAAAAAAGATTGCGCACGAGAAAAGAAAAGATCCCATTATATTAGCCCTTAACCTAGCTTAGGAGGCTAATTAGGGTTTCCTCTTTTTTTCTTTCAGGGTGCTACACAAGTATGGATAAGTTTTAGTTAGCTGAGACCTGAGAAAAAAAAAAACATACTGGACTCTTCTTTCCAAAGTGTAAGCAACATTGAACTCTGGTGTTCAAAAGGAATCTGGGAGAACTGAAAAGCAAAGAATCCACCCGGCGGAATTAGCATCGCACCTCCTACAGTGGTTCAAAGAGCAATGCCAAGCTATGACGAAAACCATACTGTCTGAAAGGCTGAAACCAAGCGATATTATGCTAGGCAGATCAAGCAAATAGAACAATACTAATTTCAATCTTGCACTAAACAAATTCAGCAAGCACACCCTGCAAATGCAACATACAGTTCATCCAACGATAAACTTTGCTTGACTTTGACCCATAAGACCAAAGAGCAGCAAGCACCAAACATACAAATTCAGAAAACAGAAAACCTACCCAAAAAAAACATTGTAACAACCGCATACCCACAGGTAAAGCTAAATAATATCCATCATACTTAGATAGTACTTACATAGGTTTACAAAAAGAGTGACACACAAGATAATATAGGGGACTTTACATGCCATAGATACTGTAAGCTTGCCAAAACCAGAGGGAACACTTCCCATCAAAAGCTTACAGAGGCATGCCCACCACAAACATGCATGACAAAGCATGTCTAGGCAAGAACAGAAGGGAGCAAAAAAGAACACTCCTCAAGCTTGCAGGAGCGAGGGCGCCTGCCAGAATAACCTGCTAGCGCATCCCACAAGCGCTGCAAAATCAAAGGAGAGGGGATCCATCTCTCCTTCAGATTGCGGGATTGCTTGCCCTATTATTCTATACATTAAGTCTATTTCTTAGTATTACTACTGTGTTAGGGAATAAAATCTTGTCAAGAAAACTTGAAGTGCTCAATTATGCAGCCACAGATGGTGCAGGTCTTGAGTAATGTCACTGAAGCCAGGAGGCACCCTCGGCAAGCGATGGTGTGCATACAGGGGTAACATCTCACAATCGCCTCAGCTCCACGGCAGACAACCATCAGCTGGCACCTTTGATCTGATACACGCTCCATGAGTCCCTGCATATTCGGCAATTGATCACACAAATTCAACACAGATACACAGATGTGGTGAAGCAAAAACAACATTAGGCATCCTGATCCTAAACTAATTTTCGAACAGTCTCAAAGATATATATACAAAGTATTTTTCGACAAAGGGCATCAAAGCAATTTTAACTGTTTGGGGAATTTTATTACCACGTATTGGTATTTTGAATCCAGCGCAGGGGAAGACTTGACTCCACTTACAGCAGTGCCACAGATCATGCATGCCCTGACATTGCACCTCATCATGCAGGCAACACATATCTTATGAAGGCACGGGATAAGCTCCATCGCAGATTCACAGCATCGACAGATGATGCAGTAATTACTCTTGGAATATGGAGTCTACAGTAGAAAGAACTGTATTAGTCACACATCATTCTGGGCATAACTGACGTAGTAAACAACGTAAATTTCACAAGAACGGAGCACTTACCAGGTACTTGTCCCACTGTGAGTGGAAGAAAGAGAATCTCATTTCAGTCTCGCAGCTGCTCGGAGTTACTGCTGCCTTTTCAACCATGCATGTTGTAGGTCTGGACTCGACCAAATCAAGCTTCCTTGTAGGCCCAAGCTCAACCAAATCAGGCTTCCTTGTAGGTCCAGACTCAACCAAATCAGGCTTCCTTATAGGTACAGATTCAATTTTCTGAGGAAGAGGTTCAGACTCAACCAAACTATGCTTTCTTGTAGGTACGGACTCAATCAAAGCAAGCTTTGTGGTACTGACAGTAATTTCATCCAGTAAGCTACCATTGTCAGTGGAATCAGCATCCAGCTGGCTTTCACCATTGCTCCTGCTGCACTCATCGCCCTGCTGGCTCTGAACATTACTCTCACTGCATGCATCACCCTGCTGACTGTCGGTGTTATGAGGAGAGTCCTCGGTGATATTGGCGGTAATTGGAGATCTTGGGGACTGATTATCTGACACTGATTCTGGGAGCTCATCATGATCAAAGGAGTAAGGCTCTAGCAAGGGTACGTACTTTGGTCGAGAAATTGGTGGCAAAAGGACCATGTGTGTTGCAGGGCCATTTCCCACAGGGACTACACACATCCTGCAGATGCCAGGGAGGGAGCGCATGAAGTCGCTTAGCTTAGGATAGCCAAGTGCGCCATGATCAAGCTCCATTCTGCAAGTTGCTCTGAAATCGCCCTTCAGAGAGCTTAATGGGTACCTCTCTTCAAGTCGTTCAGTTGCATCCACGAGAAATCCTGGCAACCACTTCCTGAATATGAAGAACCAAGATGGGAGGCACTTCTCTGGCAATGGCCGCCGCTTCTGAAGGTTATGTTCCTCAGCTAGTTCACCATCCAGCACACTGTGAGTTACTTTAGGGCACTCCTGGCTGTGTTGCCTTAAAGAAGTAGCCCTCTGGAGCTCAGGCAAGGATGCTCTAGCAACAGCATCCTTCATCTCCACTCTCTTCCCAAGCACGTAGACATGATGAGCTTCCTTTGCAATTATCACATCCTCCTCTCTTTGAAATTTTACAAAGCCAAAGCCTCGGGACTGCATTCGGTTGCCTATCTTTAACCCAATGACTACTGCTTCCTCCACAGGTCCGAATTCGGTACTGAAGAATTCTCTAAGGTGCTCTGTCAGAAAGGAACAACAAAGAAACTGTTAGAAGGACAGTATATTAGCTTTTACTTTGTTGAACATAACTAGTTCAGGATTTATGAGGTTTTACCAGAGTCCACAGAAGGTGGGAGGCCCCCAACAAAGATTTTGCGAGTGTAGTCGTGCTTCTGCCAATGATTATGCTAAAAAAATTGTCTTATAAGTACCAGACCATGTGAAGAAAAAACTATTTGGTGACACAGACAGAGGATGTTTAGCTTACCCGAGGAAACTTGGAACCTTGTTTCAGAGCAATCTGGCTCTTACTCTTAGTCCCTTGGGCAGAACAATTGTTGGACTGAAAATTCCGGCGGCCTGCTGATGTCTTAAGCCCAGTATAGCTGAAATAATATTCAAAGCAATATATTAGTTTTTTTAGTCTAAAGCAATGTATTACCTAGAACTTCAGATGAGAAGCAATGATTCCGTAGTTCATGTAATCATGTAAGTATGTTACATATACGAGACATACCTTTCATTAAAATCATCATTGTCATAATCATCAAAATCATCATCCAGAAGCTCTTTGCAGCTTTCCTTGTTCATCACACAGTTCTTTTGAAGTGAGCTATTGTTCCCTAAAAATAGAACATATTTCTGTTAAAAAGGCAGTTTGCTGGCTATCCACTATTATGCAGTAAAACCAACAGAAATCTAAACAATCTTCATGTAATTTAAATAATAAAACTCCTTCGATTGAATTGAACTCCTTCTGGCTTGCATTTACTATTACAGTTGCACAAATCAAACAAGCTAACAGAATGGAATATGGACGTATAGTTAAGTTAGGTGTTAAACACAAAATGACAGATCCAAGCATTTTTATTTAAATAAAATGTGTTAATCTTTGTAAATCCAGTCAATTAATATCTTTAGATTTCAGCAATTATCTTACTTGGTACCGCGTTTGCAGAGTTGAGAATGAAACGCATGTCCTGGGATGTTGCCACGTCTATTGGTCTTTGCTTTCTGTTCAATGTCAAAGAATCGCAGGATGTAGTGCATCAAGCCATCAAATAGAAGCATTCTTCAAAAGTACTCTAAATATTACCCACCGTAGGTTTTGGGCTTTGGTATTAGCCCCAAAACGCAAAAGGAGTTTTACACAGTTCACAGAACCGTTCTTCACTGCAAAGAATAATGGGGTTTCTTTGGTCTTGGAAGGTATATCAACACAATCTTGCGCATGAAGCAGAAGTGACTTGCAGAACAAAGAAAAATAATACCAGTTAGTCACAACAGTGTCATTAAGCACTTCAAAAGGAAATAACAAAATGCTACCTGAAGAGCCTTGTAATTGCCCTTAGCTGCAGCGCTGTGTACTGGCGTGAGACCTAATTTGTTACCCTGGAAAACTCTGGCACCATTCTTGAGCAGGAGCCACACAATCCTAGACAAAGACAGAAGACAACTAAGAAACATTTGGAAAGATCAAGAACAACTATCTTATCATGCAGCGGTTAATAGAGCAGAATTTCTGAGAAGAGCACCTTGGCTCCTGTGTGCATGAGCTACCACTAAGGCACCAGTGAAGTGCCGTGTTTCCTTCAGGGTCGGCTTCATTTACATCAGCATCCCCCATCAGAAGCATCTTTGTGACATTCATATCTCCAGCCTGCACAAGAAAGGTCAATCAGGAGTAGTCTTTCTAGTTTCTATAGATGAAGTTGTAGCCTTAAAAACATCAGCTTGTTATGTAGCATAATTAATGTAATATCGCATCAACCGAATTTGAGAAAATTCAGATATGGTTTTCTTTTTGGAAAATAGGTGTAGACCTCATTCTACGTACATTGAATACTCAAGTTACATGGCAGTCATAGGAACTCATTTCATGTATCACGCAAAGCACAAAGCAAAAGATCCTTGCTTCCATCATGTAGAATTTGAAAATAGTTGTGCTGTTGACCAAGCTATTTAAGTATCAGAAAATGAACAGCCGTACCTTGGCAGCCTTTAGTAGAGGGGGCAAGCTTCTCCTGTCGATGTTGCGGTCCCTCCATGATGCCGCCCCGAATTGGTTAAGTAGCTGAATCTCACAGAGCAGGGCCTTTCTCCTCTCATTGCCGTCTCGAGCTGAAGCATCTCCAATTGATAAAGCCTCATCCACAAGAGAGTTGTAAATTGATCTCTTTGTCCTGATGCCCTCTATCACTACACTCACTGGTGCCGATATCTTGTCTTCAACCACCAGAAGCAGTATGGCCAACGCAATAACACGTCCCTCCATGGCATATCTATAAGCCACCTCCCCAACCTCTCTGGTTCTCTCTGCCAGGAGCCTTACTGCCTTCAGATCCTAGACATAGGAGGTGTGTGAAAGATGTATTCAATCCTATAGATCAGCTATGAAACAATGGATGAGTCTAGTAATGATACAGACCCTTTCTTGCAGATAAGACAGAAGCTCTTCAATTGAGTTGTCCAGTGACCATTGAACTTGAACTCTGAATAAAAAGCAGGCAGCGATATTGTCATTGCAGGAAACTGGAGGAGTGATTTCAATCACACCAACCATCACTAGCAATTGACGACATTAACATACCTTCTGCTCATTAGCGCGATCTCAAGCGCAAGAAGGGGTCTCCCATCAACCAATCTGAAATCAGTACGTGCATTCCTTGAGAGAAGCAGCTCAATGCACCTCGCTGAGTGTGTCTCAGCAGCAACGTGGAGCGGTGTCCGTGTCAGCTGGTCCCTCGCATCAATCGGAGATGCTATGATCCCGTGGCCTCCCTCGAGGAGAAGCCTTGCACACTCCACCGCGTCGTGCTTGCAGGCAAGGTGAAGCAGCCTCGTGGACATCTCCTGGTCCAGTATTCTTGAGGCATCTGAGCCTTTGCGAAGTCGGCCCAGGGCTTCCTTCCTGAAGCTCCCTATCGCTGAAAGAAGCATAGTAGTATTGTCCTCCGCAACAGCACGAGAGACACCATTATCTTTCCCCATCTTGTCATCGCGCAGAAGCTTGACGCGATCCATGCTCCCAGTCTCCGTCCCGCTAGTTTCTTCACTTGAACTCTGCGCGTTCAAATGAGAAAACTTCTTTAGATGCGGTACGTTAGAACAAAAAAAAACTTGCTCAAATTGCTTAAGCGAAACATATAGCAACCCATGAAACTTATTGCAGTACACAGGGGGGAAAAATCTTATTGCAGTACCCAAGCAACCCATAGGCGGCAATTTAGATAACGCAGCCAACAAAGCAAATGGTTTGCATCGGAGCGCCCCTCAAGAGAAGAGACACGAAAATGGAATTTGGTAATTCCATCAGTCGCCTTCAAGACAGGCAGGAAAATGTGTAAGAACAAACAGAAGAGGCCAAAGTTTCACAGGTTACTGCAGTTTGCCCACTCGTCAAATGACGAGGAGCGTAGAGCCTAGTCACATCAGGACATCATCGGACGTAAGAGAGGAAAGGAATGACATGACAACCGAGACGAACGAAGCCACGCAAAAGATTTAGGAATCAACCAAACGGAGAAACACTAGGAAGGAAAATGTTTTCTAGACACGAGGAACGTGGAATCTCCCACGAGGCCACGACCACCTCGTCAAATCGCCCATAATGCAAAGCCCAAAATAAGCACGACCACATCAAACCGCACCGAACGGCACGGAGCCCCGCTGATCAAGCCGTGGAAAAACCCCAAACCTACACCAAATCGGTGCAAAAACAAGCACGAAGCAAGTCGACACATGAAGGCAGGATGAAAGTTGATCCCACCAAAACTTTGCAAATCGCACAGAAATCTCACTCCCTCAGCGAAACTGCCGCAGCACAACCACCGAAACGGGTCAAACCGCGGCCCGGAATAAACGAGATCGCGAACGATGGGGATAACATCGGCTAAAAAACCTCCAGCCTTCACCAAAAACCCCCACCGAAACGGCATGGAGACCAAAACCCAAAACCCCCCGCCGACTGGCGAGACACGCACTAGTGGTAGTACGATTCCATCACTCGATCCCCTTAACCAAACCGCAAAAAAAAAAAAAAAACTAGCAGCAAAAAAATCCACAAAGACGTGATCGACGCATCATCTTCCCCCTCTCGAGATTGCTCGGGATCATCAGGAATACCGACCAAAAGGCACGCGACGAGGGGTAAAACGACGCAAAAACGGGCCAACAATCGGAGCCTGAGAACACCAAAAACAGCCACGAAATGGCCGGATTTCCCAACCGCGAGCGCGCGGGCTGGGAGAGAGGCAGGATGAAACCATCCATCACGCGCGCGACGGGAAAACCCACGAGAACTCCGAAGAAGCCGACCAAATCGCAGCAAACCCCCTCGCAAACCCCAAATATCACAAAACCCCAACAGATCTCACGAAACCCCCCTCGAAAAACCCCCAAATCTCGCAAAACCCCCGCCTGATCGCACCCTCAAAAAAAACACACACCAAGCGAAGCACCATCTCCGCCTCGCGCACGCACGCACGCACGCCAGATCGCGGCTCCCTCTCGCTTCAGCGATCTCGATCGAACCGAACCATACCGCGGCAACCGATCAAAGCACGCTACATCCGCGAGAACTCCGAGAGGGAAAAACCCACCAAAACCGCACGGATCGATCCCGCAAAACCAAGCCCAATCTCACCAAAAACCACCACCCACCCATCGAACGAATCAACCAGACACAACCCGGAGAGAGATTCGGCAATGCTCTCGCAAGGGGGAGCCTTCGCTCACGCTCACCTCTCCCATGCGGCTTCCGGAATCGCACGCACGCCTCCGGGGATCAACCCTCTCCACCCCCGCCACCGCTGCTGCCTCCTCTCGCTTTAACCCTTCCCTTGGCTTCGCCTCCTCAACTAATCGTCCCCCTCCTCCACTCACCAAGGGGAGGCAAGCAAAGTAGCCCTTGCTTACTCTCTGATCTGCCTCTCCCTACCCACTCCTGTACCCCCTTCACAGCTTTTGTGCCGCGCCTTAAAAAGCTTGTTGTTTTGCGCTTTTTTGCCGTTTCGGGCAGCCGGGGCGCTGCGATTGGGCTTGGCACCGAAATGGCAACCCCCGGGCATGGCCACAACGCGTACTTATACCGGCGCGCATTTGAAATCTGGGGGACCCTGGAAGCCTCGGAAACTACCTGGATGGTGGGGGATGAGAGACAGGTAGGTGGACCCTCCCCCTTCGCCTCGGTTTTGTCGCGTTCCGCAGCTTCTGCGCCGCGTGTCAGAGGCCAGGGAACAGGGCACTGCCGCTGCTGCTGCAGGCATATCTTGCGCTTCACTGACAGGTGGGGATGGGGTGAAGAATGGCCCGCATGTCAGCGGGTGGTGGTAGGGGTTTGGAGGAGGCGTGTCTCGTGAAGAGGAGCAGGGCATGCAACGGGGAGATGTGGATGCGGCAGGAGGCGTGTTGTCTAGGTTGAGTTGGGGAGGGAAGGAGAGCTGGAGAGGGGGTCAGGCGCCTCGATGGATCGGGAGGGGTAATGGCTGTTTTTTCTTTATGGTTGATAGTTTTTATTTATGTTTTTGAAATATATTGGATGGCAGATTTGTTTATGTATATATAGTTTTGAGCTCATTAGACTGTTTAGAAAAGTAATTTTGAGAAGCTATTTAGAGAAGTTGCTCTGTTTATTTCAGTTTTTAGAGAAGTTGAAGTTAAAAATCACAAGAAAAAACTAAAAAGAACTGTTTAGTGGATTTTTTATGGTTGCCTTATGGTGTTTGTGTCGTTCATCTTATTGCTTCATGTTTTATTCATGTGGTGGTTTTAGTAGTTATTACTTGCTTAAATTATTGGCTCGTGCATGGTGTCCATTATGAATAGATGCCTAGTTTTCTTTTAGGAGAAGACAGCGAAGTCGTCATGTTCTGGATATGAGAAAACCTAAATAGAGAGTAAGCAATGACGATGAACCCTCCCGATAGGCTTTTCGCTTTTTTTACGGTGCTCTGGGCTTTTAGTTGGTGGATTCTTTTTTAGGTGTAGTTAACCGTGTGTGGGACCAGAGACATGGCTATGACGAGGACGACACAATCGAGCTAGGCCTTAGGGAAAGCTTATAAGGAGTTTAAAACAACTTGGGTGTTAGACGGAGAAGAAGCATGCGGAGGGGTGAGGTTGGGTAGAGGGAGAGGATGTGCACTCGATTGTGCGTTACCAAGCGGTTGCATGCTCAGTACGTAGCCTCCTGGGTGGTTTTAGGCCCCGCTCAATATGGCTTGAGCTTCTGGCTTCTGGCTTATTTTTGCACTATTCATAATTTCGTCTTTTTCTAAATTTTTGGCTTTTTTTGAGCTTTTTTGCTGGTTCTTTTTTTTCCCGTATTCGTTTGCGTTGTCTGTGATGGGCTAACAATTTTTTTATATTTTTCAATTTTTTTAAATTTAATTATGTTAAATAAGCCTCTATCATTCTGATGTTTTTTTTTCACCACTGGTGTTTTCAGCCATAAGCCACCAAAAATAAGCCGAACTGAACACCACCTTATGCTCGAGTAATGAGTGTATCTCCGTATCACCTTGGGAAGAATTAGTTGTTAAGTAAAAATGTGCAAGTACTACTACACGATACGGGAACAGTCGAAATTCTCCGAACAATTGAAGGATGACAAACGCTCCCACGTGCTACGCACCCCCAAAAAAATAGTCTGGACCATGTTGATGAAATCAAGACCAATGTTGAGATGAGGCAACGAAACAATCAATGTTGGTACGTGCAGAGAAGGGTGTGGGTGGGCAGGTAGGTACATGACTACGTGAGAACGGCGGTGCAATGCTATCACGCATGATTCATGTACGGGAACGGACGCGCGGTTCGCCGGCTGGTACAGCTTGCGACCGGGCGCGGTGCTGCGCAGAGTCGTACTGGCCGTGGGATGCATCGGCGTGCGGGGATTCCGCAGACAAAAGCTGCGCCGTTGCAGCACTGGTGTACGTACGTACGTGGATCAGGAGGACGGGGACACATGCAGGACCAGCAGCGCGAAAGCAGCTCTGCCAATGTCCCGGTCCACGGATGACCACCAACCATGCATGCACCTATCTGGTGTCAAGAACGTGTAACTAGTGCAAACAAACTGGTTCAATTCAGCCATGCATTCCATCGATCGACCTGGCCCAGTCAATAGGAACGACCTTCGACCCAAGTGAGATCGATCAGCCGCAAGTAATTAAGGGCAACTTTTCGGTGCTAGTTACGCCTTCCAAGGTCTCAAGGACATGTACTTAGATCATCGGTTCCTACGTCTAATAAAACTATAACATTATGATAGTACTTTTATCACAAATATATTCATACATATAACGCTATGATAATACTTTTATGACAAATATACTCATACCATTTTCGCATGGTTGGTATAGCTAAATACTCGTGTAGATATTGTTACTCTCAAAGTTGATATAGTTTAACTATATGCATCTTAAAACGACAGCTATTTTTTAACTAAGGGAATATGTATGTATAGATTTAAGTAGGATCTATTTGTTTAAATATCCTTGTTTTCTTATGGTTTTATGTAACGGAATATGAATATTTCTGGGGATGTTTTTGCAAAAAAAACTAAGAGCAACCGCCGTTGAGTTTCCATTCTTGTTTTGGCAGGAAGCTAACCTAGCTTGCTTAATCAATTAATTGCAACACTTCGGGACCTATTTGTTAGTCAGTGACGGAAACTGTTGTGGCATGCCGCCGCGGCTAATCTTGTCTGACGATGTCATTTGGGAACTAGTGCACCATGTGATCTTGGAAGTAGTTGTGTTTTATTATAGTACTAGCCAAATGTCCTAGCGTTGTAACGAATCTCAAATAATTGATAACATAATTAAGTCTCAAAAAAAAATTAACATATTGTATTTTATTGTAATTTATAGCATATCTAGGACGATGAAGCTCACGGAATCATGGAGGAAAATTCTTCAATAGATATGCACATGCATACTAACTAGAACTTCTAAAAAGATTATTGCAGTCATAAACAATTTTCAAAGAAAACATTCTATTCAGCTCTACAGCTAACGATACGTAATATGAAAAATAAAGCACCCAACAAAATATTGGGAAAAAATTCTTTACATGGCATCTCATGCTATCCTTACAAAATAATTCCTTTTTTTCAATGAACATGTATCGAGTCTAGATAAAAGAATTATTTTACACCCGACCAAGGACATACATCACATCAAAATTTCAAAACTGAAAGTATAGCATTGTCATGATATAATTTTCAGAACTTGGATCAAAGTATAGCAATCACTTATCTGTCTATTTGCTTCTTTACAACACTAGTTCATGTTAATTCGATCAAATGGCACTGCATTTTCATTCCAGAAAGAGGCATTTCTATTCCCTGTATCAATCTGGCAATGATTAGAGTACAAGGATAAAATGCAGGTGCAAGAACCTCATTCCACGATCTAATCTTCTCTGAATCCCCAGAAATTAACTCAACAACGAAGAAGACGACGTTGCCGCATGTGGATGTGAGGCTCATTAGACTTTCCTACCCATCCCCTCTATAGGAAGATTCCTATTGAAATTTTGTCCCTATATCTCATACGAAAATTTTTCAATGCATCATAGCCGGACACATGTATATGCATGTGCACACCGTGCAAGACAAGTATGCACAGTGTACCACTCACACATATACGAGTGCATCTAGGGAGATTATTCATTAACAGTTGCAAGTTGAAATGTATCTGAAGCATGAAGTGTAGATTTCTGACAATATACAAGATGGTTCCTAGAAATGAAGTTGTAACACATATGCTGCATACAAGTATGGTATATATGATCTTCCACAGTAATTATAATACATACAGCCTAATGAGTAATAAAGCATGTTTTGATATCAGTAAGGATACATATAGTAAGGTAATAAGGCATGTTATGATATTCAGCATGCACACTTATAGTAACAAAGTTGAAGCATAGAAGGCACTAAAATTTTTCTCCCCCATATTTGAACATTTTGATTAGGTTTTGCCATTTGATATCTTACCTATGTTCTTAACAAAGTCGATGACGACTTTTTCTCATGGGAGGGAGAATAATATGAATGGTAATATTGCAATATATGTATCTTACGGCTACTGTTGTACTAATTAGTTTGTACAAAACAACGAGAATGACACACTAATTGATTCATATATATACCATGCATATGTGTTAGTCTTTATGTTTACTACACCATCAGATAATCATAATGTAGTAAATGATATATATATATATATATATATATATATATATATATATATATATATATGCATACACGTTTTATTCTTTGTTTAGTACATTTTCAGGCTATCAAAAGCCGATGACGGCTTTTCTTGAAGAAGGAGAGGATGATGCGGATACATATATGTCTTACGCTTTTCAGTTCAAGATATTATTTGATTGAAAGAAATTATTGAGCCGCATTAAATATTATCAGGTGAATTTGTTTCTTAATAAATTTTCTTGTATGGATGAAAACCGTATTCTACCTTATGCAATATCTTTATGTATTCTCAGGTTTAAACATATTGAAGACTTTGGATCCACGAGAAAGGAGATAGAGATCGAGAAGCAAGGCGTTGGGAGATGGACATAAAAGAATTAGTCTTGCCATGAACATTTGGACCAGGCCTTGCCAAAACCAAAGGAGAGGGCCTGTGTATATTTTGTGGACCGAAGCCCATTGATTTAATGAAGTGTTTTTTTTGCTGGTTAATGGAGCCTGAACCGGAAACTCAGATAGACCCAATCGTGCGTGTGTACGAGTAATGCCGCCGTATAAATACGTGCGGGACGGGAGACGGACGGCGGGATAGAAAAACAGATGGAGACTAGATAATGGAGAGGGAGATTGTGCATGTTTTTGAGTTTCAGTTAGACAGACAAGTTCAATAGAAAAATTTGAGAGTTCTTGCAAATTAAGATCGTTCAACCTTTCTGCTGGGAATTAGAAGCACGATAGGGCTTTCGCTTGGTAGTCGTGAAGTCCGGCGCGTATGGTCTTGGGAATTAAAGAGCGTTCGTTTTTGCATTGGCAACGGAGGATTGCTATGATTTGAGAGGCTACACGTGAGTATCTTAATCCTACGACGAGAAGATCAGACGACCCTGTATCAATTATGAACAGCAATTGTCCTAACCACCTATTAGGAGGAGACATCGAACGTTTACTCTTTAGGATAGTTGAAGATAGTCATTTCTGCAATGTTTGAAAATTAATAATGATTAGAAGAACTTGGGAAGCAAGTAAAAGGCTCTCGACTGATCAACCATGATTTCTGTGTATGTAACACCGGTTTCTTCCCTCAATTTTGTAACAGCAACTGCTCTTGGCTCTTCTCCTCCATCTATACCACCCTGTGGTATCAGAATGCAACACCAATGTTAGTAGTAATCAATAATCAAGCTACTGAACACTCACTGCCAGTACTACTAAATGGCACAACAAAACCATAAATTAGACAAAAAAAAAAGGAATAACAAATCACCTGAGGCATCTGCCAAGCACTGGGGATGTCAATCCTGGAAGCAGAGAAAATCTAGGGAGAAGAGAAATAATCAGCCAGTGGATCGGAACCCTGAAGAGAAGCACACCCAAAAGTTGGAGGAAATCGCAAAGGTAGGTAGGAGGCACGTGCATGCCTTGGTGAGGGACAGTTGGTGAGGCAGATACCAACGTTGGTGAGGTAGCCCTGCGATGGCGCGTCCATGGAGGCCACTACGACGAGCGGCAAGGCCGAGCAAGAGTAGCAGGAGGAGAGCGGCGGGCAGGTGATCCTGGGGAGCTAGAGCGCAGAGGAGGCTGAGGATTGGAGATTTGGAAGAGAAACCCTTGGGGAGGAGGCGGCCGATGATGGTGTTGGTGTGAGTTAGAGTGGCGATGCAGGCCCTCGATCAGCCTCCCCCGCCTATCGGTGCGGTAGTGGTTCGGGAGCCGTCGCTAGCCTCTCCAGCCACTACCATGAGGAAGTTCGACCCAGATCGGATCTCGCCGGAGCTAGGGAAGCCAATTGCGGTCGCCATCTTCGAGGTTGGCCTAGTGGCGGGGCGGCGCAAGAGCGCGGTGAGGAAATAGAGGCGACCGCAACAAAGGGGCTCATCAGGGTAGATGCGAAGGGAGGAGGTGAGGAAGACCTGGATCTGTCATCCGAGGAGGCGACGACGAGGGTGAGGTGGTGGCACGTTGCACGGGGAGAGACGGGGTGGGAGGCGGTGGGGGTGAGAGACGACCGAAGGAGGTGGCAGCGGCGTATCGGGACATGGGGGATTTGCGGAGGTGGGCGAGGAGATGCGAGAGAGAGCACGCCAAGAGCAGAGGGTGGCCCACGAGTCGGCGCAAATATTTATGTGTGGAGAGGAGGGGAGGAGCAGAAATATATCCACCTGTCAGCGCAAAAACTAATGTGAGAATAGATGAAGAACCACCATCAATAACTTCTCTTTTAAGTAGTAGAGATTAAGTAACCGATAGATTAATTATTAGTGGGTAGTGCACATGACAGAATTAAGCACCACTAGTGTAGCTTTGTTGGTTTTCTCCCCTTATTAGACGTTGAGTTTCCGTTCTAGTTTTCGCGGGAAGCTACCTTGGCTTGCTTAATCGCACCACTTCTGGACCTATTTTATTAGTTAGTGAAGGAAAATGACATCGTGACTTCGTGTAATCTTGGAAGCTACCTTGGCTTGCTTAATCGCACCACTTCTGGACCTATTTATTAGTTAGTGAAGGAAAATGCCACCGTGACTTCGTGCAACCTTGGAAGTAATTATAGTGCTATTTATTAGTTGTACGTGACACAAAATTTGCACATTATCTTTGTATATTTTAAAAAGTTGTTGTTGTTAGTACTACTAGACTCATAGGCGCGGCGCCACGCCGCGTCAGCCACCGTACGTACCAAAATAAAAAGACGATAATTCGTGAGGAGTTTTTAAAAAAAAAACCGAGGGCAAATACGTATTTTCGACAAAGGCAAAGGGTTTTTTCGCAAAAAAACGAGGACCTGTTAAAAAAACCGGGGACAAATACGTATTTTCGAAAAAGTCAAATGGCTTTTTCGGAAAAAGAGGACCTGTACGTAAATAAATGGGGACCCGTGCGCAATTTTCAAAACCGCGGGGGCCATCCTGCAAAGTGGAGGGGCTAAAAAAAACTACCAGGGACCTTTTCGTGAGAAGCAAGGACCTGTACGTAATTTCAGAAAAACACAGGGATTTTTTCGCAAAACCGCTCCCAGCATCAGACATAAAAGCAATGGACACGCGGTAGGAAGCGTTAAGCGCGGCGGCGTGGCAGCACGATGCGCCAAGTCCCCTAATAAGGAGGATATGATTTAGCCTCTCCATCAAATATAATTGCGTTGCTTATTTGACCTCTATTTTAAATCCTGACTCTGCCTTTGTCCAGATAAAAACAATCAACCCTGCTCGGTTAGGCTGAAAAGCTGTGACTTACGGCTGAAATTATACTTAGCGACTAAAATTTCACTATAGCTGAAGGTAGCTTATTTAGCGTAATTAAATTTAAAAAATTAAAAATAAAAAATATGCTAACTCATCTCGGACAACACAAACGAATACGAAAAAAAGAACCAACAAAAAAAGCTAAAAAGTCAAAAGTTCAAAAAAGATAAAATTTATAAATAATACAAAATAAGCTAGAAGCCAGAAACTGAAACCGAAACAAGCGGGATCCAAAGGGCAAGAAGAACTATAGGGCTATGGGTGATTTTAGATACATCAACACTGCTGGACACAATACTCGAAACGAGACATCCACAACTTTCTCAAGACGTACTTTATCCTTTTACGTGTGCACACTACGAAAGCGTATCATATTTATCATTCCCCCAAAATTTGCTTTCCTCCTCTCAAATCCTCCTCCCCCACCACCGGCGCCAAAACCCGCCGCAATCTCTCCTGCGCGGTAAGCGATCGCTTGCTCGCGTAGTAATTCTACCTCCGTAAACCCTAAAATTCTTTGGTTCCTGCTCGATTCTTGCTACCGCTGGCGAAACCAGCCGCCCCGGTACGTGCGGCGCCGTTGCAATCCGTGGCTTAATCGCTTCTGAATTTTGTTTAGTTCTGTCCAGTTTCAGTGCGTTCTTCTGGTAGTAGGGATTCAATTTGAGTTTTATTACTAGTAGCGATGTGATTGTGGTCTGCCCTTGTCTACCCCAGACCCAGGCTGGCATCTGTTACTTGCTGCTAATTTCTGCGAGATTTGGTGGTGATATACTAGGGTTTTATGCGAATTCATATGACACAATGCCATTTTATTACCCATATTTTGTTCAAATTTAAATAAACAGTGATCGGATAAATGCTTGCCTGCTTGATACCATTTTACTATTAATTGTTTAATGTTTAGAATTCGTTTAGGCATGGCTGTCGACTAGCTTCTAATTTTTCTGCGTACAGATTCTATAAGTTTTTTAATTTTTTTTGTTTGAATTCTGCTAGGAGTAGTGAAATCAGTAGTTGTTAACTTGGTTCATGCTTAGATGAGAGTCTGTAGACTGTAGACGGCTGCAGTTTGTTTGTTTGCTTATAAGGTGTACTTATTTAGCTAAGGACAGCTATTTGTCATTGGAATTCAGATGCTGATGTCCAGAAGAAAAAAAAGAACAATTATTTGTTGCACTGTAGCACGAGATCTCAGTGAATGGATGGACGATTCAATGTTTGCTGTAAAGTTATATTTGAATGATTCAGTAGTTCTTTACACAAATTCATATGCTAAAAATGTAGTAATATAATTTAGTTTTGTATGATGTATGTTTGAACTCGAATGGTCTGTTGTTATCTCTCCATAAATTCACATGATAGATCTTAGAATCTTTTGAAACCGATGACCTGTTGTTATAATTCAGTAAGGGCATTGAGAAACTGGTTTGATGTCTTTGATCCAGGGCACATTGTTGCTCACAATTTGTTGTATTGTATTAGAAATTTTAAATTTGTGCAATATAGTATCTTTTTCTATGGTTTTACTTTTACCTGATAAAACTGCAATATAGTGATGTTAGTTTGGGTGCTGCTGAGTGATCAGTTGATCTAGATGCTTGTCACATACTGGTAAGTGTTGTTTTTGCTTAGAAGATCTAAACGTTTTAACTATGTATTTTGTACGCCAAGGACATTACTTTCTTTATTGAATTTTAGTTGTGGTACTTGCTAGTGATTATTCTGCACTGTCTAGAAAACAGCATATTGTAGCCTTTTTCTTTTGAGGTTTCACCATTTAATGTATTTGTTGGCTGAAGTATCCTCAGTTGAAATGTGTTCTTTAGCTTTATTCTTGATGGTTATTAACTCTTTGATTCTTGTCCTTTCCTGTCCTCCATTACTTCCTTTCAATTTAAGAATTTACCAGTTTTAACAATAATTATGGTATTACTATCATAGATGGGATTGCCGGATGAAATAGTACAAGTGGATGCATTAGAGAGACAATTATTGGCTGATTTATCCTCAGGCGACTATAATGGAACCTGTGAGGATGAGATCCTGTATGATGCATCATTTGGAGCAATGGAAGACAGTTTCGTCAAGTATCATGTTGCTAGGTGGATCCTGTTGTCCACATTGCTAATCTTAGCTTGGGGGCTAGGACTCCTCATGCTGCTTTATCTGCCTATTTGGATATATGTGTGCCGGAGAGACTTCCGCTCGAGGAAGTTGTATCTGACTCCACATGCCATTGTTTATAAGGTATTTCCATGCGGAATAGGAGACAACTATTTGATTTTATTTTCATTTTACTCGTCTATCTAACACCCCTGATGATTATCCAGGTAACCAAGCCTTTCACTTTTCCTTGCTTTGGGATTTTGAAAAATGAGAAGCATGTTATCCTCCCTTCAGTTTCTGATATTGTTGTTGAACAAGGTAAACCCGATGTGATGCTGAACATACTTGTTAGTGATCTGGTTGTTATGAATAGTGCTTGTATTCATATGAGGCCAAAGGGCCGGTATATATACACAGGTACATGATGGCACATATGGAAAGATTACAAGAAAGGAAAGAGTACAAGCATGGAAACAATCCAAACTATCCTAATACAATGATATCTGTAATATCTCTACCATATCTGTAATATCTCATTCCATATCTCTAACACCCCCCCTCAAACTCATGGTGGATCAACAACACTGAGTTTGGAGAGGTAGAAGCCGTGCTGTGCTCGGGTCTGGGCCTTCGTGAAGAAATCCGCTATCCAAGCTCAAGGCACATCTCAAGAGCAACAACCGATCATGCACACAAGACCTCATGAAGGAAGCATCGACACCAATATGCTTGGTGAGCTCATGCTTCACAGGATCACGGCAATCCGATAGCACTGTCTTGTCGACAAAAGAGGAGTCTGTAGTGACGAAACACCAAAATCCTCAAGCAACCACCGTAGCCAAGTAATCTCTGCATCAAGAGAGCCATAGCTCGCAACTCGACCTCTGCACTCGAACGGACACCGCATCTGCTTTCTTCGCCTTCCGTGCAATGAGAGAACCACCAAGAAAAACACGATGGCAGAGATAGACCGACGATCGGAGGGATCGCCGCCCAAGTAGCATCCGAATAAGCTCAAGTCGTAACGAGTGGAGGATGGAAAGAAGAGACGACGAGATAGTCCCACGAAGGTATCGCAGAACTCGAATAAGGTGGTCAGAGTGGACCCGAGTGGGAGCGAAACGAATCGACTCGAATGTGAACCGGATAAGTGATATCCGGACGAGTAACAAGATAGACAAGACTCCCAACAAGATGACGATAGCGAGTCGGGTCGAAAGAGGCTCGCCATCGAGGGTTTGAGGTGAACATTGAGCTCCATGGGAGTCTCAACAATACTGATCGATCGAGAGAAAGCACGATCAAGAAGATCTTGGATATACTTTTCTTGGGACATAAAGAAACCATCCGGTGGAAGTAACCTCAATCCCAAGAAAGTAATGAAGAGGACCAAGATCCGACATAAGAAATTGCTCACTAAGACGAGCCTTGACAAAGGCAATGTACTCGAAATCATCCCGTAATGATCATATCATCAACATACGAAGAAGAAGAGTCCCACCACGAGACGAAGTGTGGACAAAGAGCGCAGGATCATGATCACTTGTCGAAAACCAGCAGCAGAACCACGGAGGAGAAGCGCCAAACCAAGCACGAGGAGCCCGCTGAGGCCATAGAGAGCGACGAAGACGACGCACCATGCCCTCGTGAATGAATACCCAGCGGCGGATGCATGTAGACCTCCTCACGCACCGCCATTAAGAAAGGCATTCTTGACATCGAGTGAGAAGCAGACCGGTGACGCATGCACGCCACCGAAAGAAGAGCGCGACGGTGGTCATGTGAGCCACAGAGCAAAAGTCTCGTCATAGTCACGACCATGCTCCCGCCGGAAGCCACGAGCAACAAGACGCGCTTTATAGCGCTCAAGAGAACCATCAGAGCGAGTCTTAACCTTGTAGACCCACTTACATGTGATGGGACGAGAGTGAGATGGAAGGGGAACAAGATCCCAAGTACAAGTACGCTCAAGGGCAGCAATCTCCTCGGCCATGGCATGCTGCCACTCGGGGTGAGTAGCAGCATCCCGGTAAGAAACAGGCTCACGAGTAGCTGCGCCAGCAAAGGCAAAACGGGCAGGAGGCCGAAGCGACTGGCGATCGCGGAGAACATAGCGAGGAGAAGATGACCCATCGGGAAGATGGTGCATCGAAGAAGAATCATCGAAGAAGATGGCTCTTCCGAAATATCCTCAATCGAGGTCGACGAGTGTAGACGAGTGTAGTGGGGAGCTCGAGGAGCCGCAGGAGGCGACAATGGCGAGAGTCCACGGAAGGGGTATGAGGAGACTCGGTGGGACGAGTGGACGCGGCAAGACAGATATAGGTGTATCCGAAAGGTCAAAAAAGACAGAGACTCCACAGAGGAAGCCGAAGAAGAGACAGGACGTGGGTAGAAGGGACGAGACTCGTCAAAAGTCACATCCCGAGAAATCCGCATCCGTCGACCAACAGATCCCAAAGACCGATAGCCCTTGTGCTCGCACCGTATCCCGAAAAACACACTCAACAGATCGAGAAGTTAGTTTGGTACGCTCGAGGGCAAGGAGAACGTAGCAAACACGACCAAACAAACGAAGGCGAGTAATCGTGAAGAAGACCACGAGACGCTCAAAGGGATTGCACCACGAAGGCGGAAGAAGGCCGGATGTTGACGAGATAGGTGGCAGTGGAAACAGCCTCGGCCCAAAAGTGAGGTGGAATAGAGGCGGCAATCATCAGGGCACGAGCCGACTCAAGGAGGTGACGATGCTTGCGCGGCAACACCATTCGAGCATGAGCACCGGGACAAGAGAATCGAAGCGAGAGTGCCCTCGCCAGCAAGGAAGCTACGCAGTGATGAGAGAGGTACTCGCCAGTGAGTCGGACGAAAGACACGAATAGGAGTGGAGAACGTGTACGAACCATAGTGGCAAACTGCTTATAGATAGACAAGGCCTCACCATGAGAAGACATGAAATATATCCAAGTGTGACGAGAAAAATCATCTATAAATATGATATAATATCGATGACCCCCTTTCGAAACGAAGGGAGCCGGACCCCAAACATCTGAATGAACAAGATCAAAAGGATGCTGAGATACAGACTCACTATGAGGATAGGGAAGCTGAAGTTGTTTACCTAACTTACAACCCTGACAATCTAAAGACACGTCTCCTGAGACAGACCCCAGAAGACCACGACGAACTAAAGACGACAGACGAGAGCCACACATATGGCCAAGGCGATGATGCCATCTGCTGAAAGATCCGGTGAGCGGAGTGGTAGAGGCGGAGAGACCGGCGGCGGCAATGAAGGAAGGTGAAGCCAATCAAGCTCCCATAGATGCCGGGAGTCACGGCCGAGGGCCAGAACCAACCAGAGCTCCCGTGTGGCGGTCCTGAACACAACAAGAGTCAGAGTCAAGAATGACCCGACAACCAAAATCAGTAATCTGCCCAGCAGAAAGAAGCTGCATGGTAAGGCGAGGCACATAAGCAACAGAGGGAACATAAAAAGATGAGTTGCTAAGAGATCCTCGACCAGAGACAGAAAGAGAGGTACCATCAGCAGTGAGAACATTAATAGGAGAATCAAGGGGTGTTATAGAGGACAAAGTGGAAGCATCAGAAGTCATGTGAAAAGATGCTCCAGAATCAAGAATCCATGGGAGATACCGACCGTGGAAGGTGGTTTCTCGGTTCAAGAGTCGATGAGCGAACTGCGAAACTGCCGAAAGAACACGAGGCGACAAGTAGGCGTCAAGTCCGCTATCTCTGCCGCGAGAGAAACTGCGGAAGTAGTCGATCGCGACGTCAATGCAGAGTACCGGTGTCGGTGCTAGTAGAAGAACGGCGTGAAAGATGCCGCTTCTTATAGCACTGAGACTCAATGTGGCCGGCCTTGTCGCAGTAGGAGCAGTGAGGACGGCCACCTCCAGATGGAGGACGGCCACCACCGCCTGTGGCGGCCACGGAGGAGGCAGGCAATCAAACGGGAGCGATCGGTGTAGCGGGTGGACGGGCAACAGCACGAGGGGAGTGACATCGATCAAGACCACTCAAAGTAGTCTCCTCCGCGTATCTCGAGAAGGGCCTCCGGAGAGTGACACGAGGGTGACGTGCAAGGAGCTGGGCACGTCGCCGCCGAACTCAGGGCGGCGAGTAAGGAACTCGTAGACCCGCTGAAACTCCAGATCAGCTCGTGCAGCTAGGCAGCACGGACAAGAGCGACAACCAGCAGTGCGGAGAGAGTCCAACTGCCGCCGACAAGAGAGCTCGAGCGTAAAAGCGCCAACAATAGCATCACCGCTGAAGAGAATGCTCTGACGGACCACGGACAGTACAAGGCGTCACCGATGGCTCATAGCGTTGACGAAGATGAGTCCACATCCGAAAGCCGAGGAGAGTCCCACAACCTCGAGAGGAGAATCGAGGTCGACACCGGCAATGAGGATAGCAGCAGCTCGAGCGTCGTCGTCGTACCATTGATTATAGATGACCAGTCGATCCCTGTATACATCCAGAGCCTCTTGGTAGACAGGGGCATCCTTATCATCATCTTTAGTGGCAGCCTTGTCGGCTGTCGGGGGCAGCGTGACAAGCGTAGGTTCCGTCGGAGGAGTAGGACAAGGCGGGCAGACGACATCGCCAGAGAGGATGCCCCATAGACGAAGACCACGCATATGAATGCGCATGTGAGACACGAAGTCGGTGTAATTAACACCATCGAAGATCACCGGCAACGAGGAGAAAACAAGACCCATTGGTAGGCGGTCTTTGAACGGCACGGCGACCAAAGGAACGATGTCTAACAAAGTACCGGCGCGGCGGTTAGAACAACGTTTTTGGTCGATCGGTTTTATATTACAACCGAGACACAGCAGCTGTTTACAAAGAACAGGATCTAGACCAAGAAAAAGAAAAAGGAAGGAAAAGAAAAGAGGGGCGACGACGGCGGCGGCGGGGAAACGGCGATGTCGGCGGCGGAGGCGGGCGGCGTCGGCGTCGGCGTTAAGCGGCCTTGGCCATCGCGAGCAGCGTCGGCGCGACGGCGGCACGGCGGCGGCGCGCGAGGCGTCGAGGCGTCGGCGTCGGCGTCGGCGCGCGATAGTGGTGGCGGCCGTAGCGCCGACGGCAAGGTGGAGACGGACGGCGTCGGGGCGGCGGCAATGAGGCGGCCGGAGCGAGGTCGGCCGAGAGGCGCGACGGCGTTGAGAGGCGTCGTCCGGCCGGTGGAGGCGCGGCGCGCACGGGGCCGGCGTAGAGGCCGGCGGTGGCGGCCGGAGTAGTACGGGTCGCCGGAGGAGCCGACGGAGGCCGACGTGCGGCACGTCAAGCGAAGCAGCGAGCCGACGGAGGCCGACGTGCGGCACGTCAAGCGAAGCAGCGAAAAACTCAGGTTGGCTCTGATACCATGTTATGAATAGTGCTTGTATTCATATGAGGCCAAAGGGCCGGTATATATACACAGGTACATGATGGCACATATGGAAAGATTACAAGAAAGGAAAGAGTACAAGCATGGAAACAATCCAAACTATCCTAATACAATGATATCTGTAATATCTCTACCATATCTGTAATATCTCATTCCATATCTCTAACACTGGTTACCAAAGTGCTCTTGCTAGGACCTGGTGATGAGAGAAATCGAGTCTTTTTTCATTCGTCTTTCTTGTTGAGTTTTTGTCGAAAGCCCATTTTTATCTGACAGATTTACAAGAACGAACAGTCCTTTCCTTGGTTTTGACTTGAGAAGCTATGGAAAATAGTTTGTTCTTGATTTTTATAAATGAGAGACATTGTTGCTGCAAAATATGTTCAGTTATTTACTGCACTCACGATTTCTGTAGGTTACCTCCAATCTTTTTTTGGGGTATATTCAATCAGAATTGAGAATATTGGTGTCCGAAGGCCTGCTAGTGATGATATAAAGATAATAGGAGTTGCTCACCCGCATGATTTCAGGAAGGTACTTGAAATTTTGATTGTTCTGTCTCTGTCTATCTTGAGTTTTAGTCACATTTGATTTTTGGTATGCTTGTCCAGGCTGTTCTCATCCATCTCTTGAATACAAGGAACCGGAATTTCAGTAGGAAAGCTTCTGTAGTTGATGACCACAAGTGCACAAGTTCCGATCCTATAACTAGTGCTTCGGTACGTCTTCAATCATATTGTTTCATGGTACCCTTTAACACTGGAACAGTACACCTCCTTTTTCTTTAGCAAAGTTCTAAGCTATGAGATATCAATTTGTCATGTGGGGGCTCACATATTCTAGACGCAAAAGACAGCCGCGGGGTCCATCAGCTCCGGTTCTGCGTGGGGAAGTGTAGGCAGCAGTGGCGACAATGGGATGACCGGCTACAGCGCACGGCAGGTCTGTTGTAACCTGCGGCAATAAGTAATAGGGAAGCTATTGAGTTAGGAAAGTGGAATTGCTTATGTATTAGGAGTAAGAGTTATAATAGAGTCCGGATTGAATTAGCCGATCCGGTTATATATGATAATCTGAGTCGGTTTGTAATACCTATATATACGTGGTGATTGGCTGCAGCTTGCCCCAAGAAGGAATCTATCTATTATCTCATCCCAAGTCCTCTCTTCTTCTATCCCTGTTCGGTGCCCTTCCTCCTGCACCTTTCTGCTACCCATCGCTGCCTACCACAGCCCCTCTAGGACGTTGCAAAGGCCCTGGCAACCGGCCACCAGCGTCCCACAACTACAATCTGCGCTCGTTGGTCGGTGCTCGTGACACAACTTTTCCAAATATTTGGGAATATCAGCTAGGAAAAACTATTTGGTTTGCAAATGCTTCTCAAATGTTGCTTAAAAACCTGTATTTCTAACTACGACAAATTATTGATAACCTACCATGTTGTAGTGATGACAATCTTAATATTCCATTTAATTAGCTATTGAACCTACAATTTTTACATTCCTGAAATCTTGATTGCACTGAGATTAATTTGAAGTGGTTGTATTTACCAATTCATTGTCTGCTGCCACCCTTTTGTTCTTAGCTTAGTCTTTATGCACCAGTGCACTATACCATTTTCTCTTGGCTTAAAATGAAAGAATGCTGTGGTTTTGACTTTCAACAATGATAACTAAAATCAGTTCACATGTCTACTGTAACAGGTGGTGCTGTATTCTGACTTCTGATATTCTAGTTGGTTAGGACTTAAGAAACATCGTAGTGCTATTTCTTCTACCAGTATACTTAAATATATGTGAAGTTTGTATTTCTCTACTAAGTTATTGCTTTGCTGTTACATATATGTGAAATTTGAAGTATATACATCGATCTTTTCAGGTGCATCCTCTTGGAGATTTGATAGTAGCGAAGCTTGACGAAGTTGAAATCTCTGTGAAGGTGACAGTTACAGCAGCGTTTTGCATTCCTTTAAGCTTTCTTTTAAACATTCCCTCTGTGTTCATACACCGCGGAACCAACCGATATAGATAGGTACTGCCAATACCTGCAGAGCAATTCTATTGTCCTCCTTAACTATAGAATATTGATTTTTGCTGTATGATTTTTCATTCCTTTCTGAAACATGGTTTGGGATATAGAAATCTTGTAAAAATGAAAAGACAGATTCAATTGGAGACTGTCAGCAATTATTTCTGTAGGGTACATGTGGGAAAAGCTAAATGAATACTGTTTAATATAACAAGCTTTAGAAAGCCCAAGAACTTCAGAATTATAACTTGAAGGCTATCAATCAAGTTAGAACCCAATGTGGGACTTAGCTCAGAGTTGATAGACAAGGTTCTTTGATGAACTTTCAGGATTTCCTGGTGCAAATCTTTAGCTCAGAGTTGATAGATGTTATTCACACAAAATGCCAGTACCATTCAATGCTAGTGTTGTAACTCATCTTCTTTTGGGGGATATTTTGTTGGTTATGTTCATTTTGCAGCTCGTGCATGGGTTAAATCCAACAGACTTCTAGAAGTTTGTTTTTTTACTGGTAATGGTTCCCTTCAACTTGTAAGATTAATTTTCTCATGACACAGAAAATGCAAGCAAGGCTACAGGGCGCTGAAACATCCAAAATGAAGACCACATCCAGTTGACTTGTATATTTTGGCAGGTATGAAAAACTTTAGTTTAGTTTTCTTCTTCCCTACTTTCACTATCCTGTGAAACAGTATTGAAGTATTCGAGTTTCCCGTAGTAGTGTTCTGTAGTTCTTGGCCCTTAATGTCTGTTTCACTTGTGAGTCCCACTATAGCTCTGGCCTGCTGCTGATGGCTCGATCCAGTTGCATGAAATTTCTCAGATTCTCTCAACCATTGGACTGTTAACTGAAACCATCCCAGAGAGGATCTCTTGCACAGGCTTGATAGGATTCACTTCTGTTAAAATAGCAATGACAACCGACTTCCACAATATTCTGGCAAAGCTCTGAAGCGCACTCTGTACCCTGTGTCAAGAGGGTCACAGTTGCTGGTTTCCTGTAGGATTTTTGGCACAGCCATGGGGTGGAACCATCCAGACATGAGTTATGAGCATCCTCTTTTATTTTTCTAATGAAATACAAAACAAATCCGTTTGTACAATAGCCGTGGGAATCCATTGTAATCATCCCGAAGCCTAGACTTACTCAGTATATCTCAGCCAAACTTCAGCTCCAGTTAGCGGATTCTTTCTACTCACTAGAAAATTCTGGAGTTCCCTGACTTGGTGATCACTGTGCTGGTTGGTGGTGGTTTTTTGGACCCAGATGCTGGCTTGATTAATAAATTTCTTGCATTACATGGAGTTCAAGTCATGCCCATGATTTGCATTAAATTAAAATATGATCTTATGGCATTTTCACAAAAGTATGTAATGCAACAAAATGAAAGCAAAGATGCCCCACTTACACGTTAGTCTTTATTTTTTGAGGCAGCAAAATCTGATGAGGCCCTTTTTGAGGATGCTATGCCACATGCACAGACCTGTTCTTGGTAGAGTGCACTGTTTCTTGTTCAAAAGGTTGTAGAATCTTTGTCGTGGGTATTTGGTAAAGGGTGTTTCCTTCAGTATGCTAACCCTACCTGTTCGTTGAGCTGCATTTCCAACATGTGGTTCATTGAACCTTAAGCGTCTAGTCATTTCTTGTAACCACGGGAAGGTGGAAAAACATTTCTGTATATAGAAACAAAGATTAGCAGCAACCGGTAGCATGGCGAAAAGGCAGCATCTGTTTCCAGTCAAGGCTGACTGCTTGACTTTTCTCACTTATTCTCCATCCTTCGTTCACACTTGACACTTCCGGTATTTTCTTTCTTTTTTCTTGAAGGACCATTACCCAATAGTAGTATTAATCTCCTTGTTGCATGAGGTCAAATCGTACCATGCAAATGAATTTTGTTTGGGGGTAAATGGACCCATCATGACCTAGTTTATTCATATGGTGGTTATGGCTGCATTACTTTATGTCTTGTCTAGCGTGGTTTAAGCGCATAGTGGTCATGAATTATGTTGCCTTTTGTTTGTTCTCCATCATATAGCACAATGATTAGAGTGAATTAGGACACTAAACAATTCTCATCATCACTTAGAGCAGTCACTAGTGCCATTAGAAGCCATCCGATCCCATTTGAGCGGGCCAGATCTTACGTGGGTGTGCCTTTATTGTAGTGCACATGATCTGGGCCTGTCACACCCAATCAAACGGTTCTCAGGGGACCACAAGATCACCATCAATAGCTACCTGCGTAGCTTGGATTATCTTGGAGCAGATTGTGACAAAGTTTTTTTGTTTGGATATTTTAGGATTGAACAGGATATGACTGGTGCCTTAGTCGCCGAGGCTATCAGCATCATGGTTTGTGATTCCTATCGATAGCAGTGGGCTTGTGCAAACATCGTCATGGTGGCAATTTAGCTTGAGGAAGTATGTAACTATTTTATCATCTTATGCCTTGTCATATGTAATAATAGATGGTGATGGCTTGCTATCATTTGCGGTTCATTTTGTAATTAAGCTGGGAATTTCACTTTCTGCACATAAAATCAGAGCTGAAAGGAACAGGCATTCAAATTTTCTACATAGAAAATGATCTGCTAGATGACACAGATAAAATAAGTGAAAGCAAGTCACTGTCTTGGCTAATGATATTAGATTTTTACTGAGGACATGCCTATTTTCATTTCCGAATACTTTATTCAACAAAAATTCAGATATTTGCTTCCCCCTTTCCTTAGAGAGCACTTGTTATATTACTCCTACATTTTGAAACACACAAGAGAGAAATGAGAAATTGTACTCTTGGGCTATACATTTATAGTCAAAAGGTGCAATGACAGTACAAGTTTATTCTACTTGAACTGTCTGTCTGTATGTTTAGTCTGGTTTCTCGAAGTGCGTCTTCGTTGTGCAAGCAGAAATTGGATTAAACATTCCTATAGAGGTCTTTTAGAAGTTTCCGAGTACAAAAGAAGTTTCGCAAAATTTAAGAGTTTATACTGAATAGTTTTAGATCATGCATGCTGACGTTTTGTTGTTGCAAGTAGGTTTGGATTGCTCTCCAAGAATCGGAGGAGACGTTATGTCCCGTTTATTTCGGTTTAAACTTCTGACTTTTGATTTATTTTTTACTATTCCTAAATTTCATTTTTTTTCTTGTTTTGGCTTTTTAAGTTTTTTTGGTGATTCTTTTTTTTTGTATTCGTTTGTATTGTTTGTGATGGACTAACATATTTTTTTATTTTTAAAATTTTTAAATTTAATTACGTAAAATAAGCCACCATCAGTTACAATATAATTTTAGCCAGCTACAATAAAATTTTAGCTATAAACCACTTTTTTAATCCAAATGAGCGGCACCTAATACAGATAGTCAAGAGACTCAGATACTGCTAAGAATAGGTTGTATCCTAGGATCCTGATTGGGCAGGGGAAGAGTAGTGTATTAGTGGTTTCATGTTGACCAATCAGAAGCCCAATCCGTGCATTGTTTGTTTAACAAATCACCACGAAAACAAGAACAATTTTTTTTGGAGAAAGAATCTCTTAGGAGTCTGAGTTGACCACATGTTCTTTTTTGTTGTTGATTGTTATAGGCAGCTAATGCATACTAGTATGGACCTTCTTTTTTGTCACATTCTTTCTTCGATTATACGGGCAAACGTCTCCTAATTTCTACACACGAGAATTTTAGTTTTGTTTCATGTCGAGTTACTGGTATCTGCATGTTTATCTATCTAATCTATCTACTTATTTTAGCACCATAAATTTTGATCCATTAATTAACAAGGTTCGTTTCGTGGGGCCCATAATTTGGTCGCAGATAGCAACATATCTCCTCAACCTCACCGAAGCGCGACACCGGTCCAACCTTTGAATTGAGCCTGTGTCTGTGGCTGGCCCCACCTGTCGGTGCCTCATACCTTGTCTCTGGATCGGCTCCGATCCCAGCTCCCATGTGCTGTGCAACCATTGAATTCAACGGCGTTTGCTACGCAAACCTCGTCTCGGCGTGTAAACTACAGACATTCAGGAGGCGGCAAGAGTCAAGACTCAGCAGATAGGGTAGAAAGAGAGCGCGTGTTCTCTTTGGCTATTGGATTTTGACTTCTTAAAAAATTGAAACAAACGAAACGACTTCTCGAAACAGATTTTTAAACAGTTTTTTAGTTTAAAATTATGTGCATTATCCACGTTGACATCTTTGTTGTACACTACCGTTTTGAAAACCTATCAGTCATAGCTAAAAGCCATCAACCACACTCCAAAAGAGACATGACTATGACTTCATCGGATCATGGAAATCGTCAATTATGTGCCAATGAGCACAGAGTTTGAATTGTTTTAGCCTTGCTCGTTTCAGCGATAGCTTCTAACTTCTGCTTTTAATTCACTATTCCTTAATTTTACTTTTTTGGTTTTCTAGCTTTTTTGGGATTTTTTTGCCTTTTCTTATCCCCGTATTCATTCGTATTGTCTATGATAGATTAATCTGTTTTTTTTATTTTTTAAATTTAATTACGTCAAATAAGCTATCTTCGCTATAGTAAAAAATAAATCAGTTAAAGTGAAAAAATCTATAATCTATCGCCATAATGGACCTTATCTTAAGGAAGCACACTCGAAGAAATTCACTTTTGAGAAGGTGTTGCCATTCTGTGTTGATTGCGAAGGTTTAGTGCGTAAGTGTACCTTACTACCTTATCTAAGGAAGGAATTCACTTCTGAGAAGGTGTTGCCATTTGCGTTTTCAGTTCTCCATGCCACGCCAAGGGATGATCATGGACAGCACCTATGGATCGCCTAGGGGCTAGATGATCAATAGCTCCTCTTAGTGTGTGGAGTTTGGGTTTGTTTGGATGTATTTGCAGCATCTCAGCCTAATCCATATGGAGATTAAACGCCCTTTTTATAAAGAAAAGGTCTAATTTGTATTGTTTTGCTGGCACATCCAAAACAAAGGATGATCATGGACAGCACCTATGCTTCTCCTAAAAACCTATCCTCGACCCATGCAAACAACCCTTAGAGGTTAGTTTAGAGCTTATTTTATACTGTATCTGTTTGGCTTTTTAGCGTAGTTAAATTTAGAAAAATAAAAATAGAAAAAACATGTTAGCCCATCATATATAATACAAACGAATACAGAAAAAAGAAAAGTAAAAACCTAAAAAACAAAAAGGTTAAAAAAATAAATTTAATTTATAATGAGCTAGAAGTTAGAAGCTGGAGCCTAAGGGCCTGTTCTTTTTGGCTGCGGTTTATGGCTTTTGGCTGAAATTTTTGAATTTTGGCTGTTTACGGTACAGATTACAGAAAAACAGATACGTATTTGCAATTTTAGCTAGTACAGATGTTAAGCTTTTAACGTGTACTACGTTTAACTTGTAGACCCCGTTTTAAGAAAATACTTCGTTTAAAAGTTAGGTACTGTAGCGGCTGCGAAAAGCCGCCCAAAACATAACAAAACATGAGCATAAAAAAACGGGCGACGCTTTATATGTGGTCGTAGCCGCCGCCTGTCGTCAGCGAACCCCGACGGCTACACCATAAGTTTGCAACGGACAAGAACGGCGGCCATCAATCTGAAAATCTTTTTCCTTAGAAAAAAAACTCAAGCTGCTCGCTGGACCCCACTGTGTTGTTTGGAGACATGCGTCCCAAGACATGAGATGGACATGTCAATGTCCACTTGGGATATGGAAGGTAAAAATAGAGGCTCATGATCGATCAGCTTCTTCCCTATTCTATTTTGCTCTCAAAGGTTATCGCCAAGCAAATATTCAACCACATTCACAAACCACTCTGTATTTCTTCTATGAATAAATTTTCGCAACACTTGCGTGATACATATAAATATGGTACACTGCATATGTACTTTCTACATTCTTTTTTAGATATCATTTTAGAATAGGTGCTATAGTTAACTTTTAAATCTTTGCCCACTAATGTACATACAAATACTTAGATTTATCACAAAAAAACATTGCCTATCATTATATTTTTCTGATCGTCCATGTGAGAAGTTCTAGAATGATGTTGTGATAAACCATTACAAGTTTCGTAAAGTGGTTAAATGATTTTGCAAAGTTTGCATTGGGTTTAGGCTGTTTTCTGGAAGTTCCAGAAAAATCGAAAGTACCGTAGTTGTGAACGCGGTCATACCGCAGTGCGGTAGCTCCGTGGGTGTTTGTGCGGTAGTACCGCGGGGCGGTAGTTCCGCTCTGAGTTGCAGTATGTTTTTCCAGAGAGATCCTGTGCGAAGAGCAAAGATGCAGAAATACCGCTTCGGGAAGCGGTAGTACTGCAGTACGATAGTACCGGTATGATAAGTGCGGTACTACCGATCTTCCTAGAAAAATAGGTTTTGGAATTTGAGTCATGGATTGAATTGGGCTGACCTGGGAATTGGATTAAGGTTGCATGATGTATATCTTGGTTAATGTAGGTCAAATTATGAAAAATTTGTGCCTGAAAATGATTTATTTGTCTTTGGATGTGCAGAGTTGCTTGGGATCAGCTGTGGTCAATGACAATGATCAGGGCTAGACTCATGGAGGAGTTGAGGCCTAGAACGATCGAGGATGTCGAGTGAGATAGTGAGCTCAAGTATGGCACGATAAAGGTGAGTTTGAACGATGGGATGGCGCCATGTGACTTGCACGAGCCAAGTAAGCCGTGGTTCGGTGGAACTGGGGCGGGATAGACTTGGCGACGTGTAGCAAACTAGTGGTGCACCTACACGTGGAAACATGGCGATTGCTTGCAGTGGTTGGTGATAACCGGGTCAAGGAAGGGTAATTTGGTAGTTTGACCAAAATACCGGAAACCATCTTGGATCAAAACCATGGCGCATGGGTGATGCGTTGGAGAGTGGTTTAGGTCAAGGTGGAGCTGGTTTGATCAAGGCGGATCAAGACTAAGGATTTAGCGGATGCACACTTATGCGTTTTGAAAAGCATGCATTAGTGAACTTGTGTGAGTAAAACCCGTGTATGTGGGGTTAATGGATTTTTTCATTGTAATAGTGGATAGTATTCACTAAGGTGAATAGGTGGTTGGTTGCCCACCTATAAAAGGGGACTGTGATGGAGATATGTAAAATTAATCATCTAACATATCTCTTGTGCTCTCTTCTCTAGGTTTATGGTTAGGGTTTGAGAGTAAATACTTTGGGTGCTCTTTGTCCTCTAAAGTAGAGTGGCTGTAAAACCTACTTTCTCAAGTAAGAAATGCATCAATCTTTATATAATTCTTGAGTCCATTTTGTTTTGATTGATGTGCTTGACTTTTGGTTGGTTTTGATCTATTTTCTTTTCTTCTTGTGATCTTGTTGTGCTAAGGATGTATAAAATATGGAGATAATTCTTAGAAATACATCTCCACCCATCTAGGCACTTTAATAGCAAGATTCACGAGAAAATCCAGTTTTGCTCGATTTTGGCCTCTTTTGTGCATATCTTGATCCGAGGGTTTTTCGCTTGGTTTCTATGGTGATTTAACCTGGTGTGATGTGTAGAAATACATCTAAACCCTTATTGACCATCATTATCCCATGAGCAAGTTGTATTTACCAACTTTAGTTTTGGCTTGGTTTCGGTGCACATTTTCTTTAAACTTAAAAATGTCTTAAATTTGACCATGTTTTTTATGATTATTTATTGGAATAGGTTCCTGGTAACCTAGAGAGGATTTATGTAAAATTTTATGTCATTTAGATCTACAGATAAAAAATTTCATCAATTTTAGTTTTTGAACTTGAACTGAATTTACTATTCCTCGAGGAAAGAAAGTACCTCAATTATAACAAAGATACTTCTGAAAATCGGAAGTACCGTAGTTATAACAAAGGTACTTCCGATTTTTCTGATTTTTCTTTAAAATTTCAGATGTTTATTTTGCTTGTTTGGTGTTGGTTTCCCATTCCAATCTTCGTAGTTTTGTAACTATTGGAGCGAATGAGTGTTGAATACTTACAAAAAAAATTAGAAGCCACCATTCACTCCTCTGTTGCCATAATTATCTTTCATTTTCATAATTTGCACTACTATCTCATTAACAGAAGTAAGGATTCAATGTGTGTATTGGAGAGTGTCGATGCCCAAAACGTCAAAGGGCAAGAAAATGGAGGTAGTATCATTCATACATAATTGGATTTTTTCTATAAGAAGTATATGATTACTCGCACTGCAGGATAAGAACTGCATTAACTGAATCTGCATGTACCTAACTAGTATACAAGTAGGGCTATAAAAAAAGCTCGAAACTTGCGAGTTACTCGAGTTCGGTTCGTTCTAGGCTCGATTCGATCTCGGTTCGAACTTTAAACGAGCTGAACTCGAGCTTGATCTCGAGCTCGTGAGCTTCACCGAGCCGAGCTCGAATAGTTCACGAGCTCCGATTCGAGCTTAAATAGTAATATATATTAATTCTTACCGAGCTTACTCGAGCCGAGCTCGAGCCTTTCTTATTGTTGAAAATTAGTGTATATTTGAATTATTTTGACTGTTATCGAGCTTACTAGAGCCGAGCTCGAACTTAAAATTTTCTTATTATTGAAAAATAGCGCATAATAAATTATTTTAATTGTTATCGAGCTTCACAGAGCCGAGCTCGAGCCTACTATCGAACCTCTTCTCTAATTGTTCATAACATTCTCGAGCCTACACTGAACTTACTAAGGACTATTAGGTTGTTAGTGAAAAAATATTTTCTTTTTAGAACTTTTTCATAAAGCTACACTTTGTCTTTCTGGAGTATACTATTGAACCTCTTATCTAATTGTTCATAATATTCTTGAAATTGACATTCATCTAAAGGCTTTTGAAAATGATTCTATACTACGAGATGTTGTAGTTGCTATGAAAACTAAGTTTTTAAAATATTGGAGGAAAATTCCTATTTTATATGCATTTGCCTTTATGTTGGATCCTAGAGCCGAACTCCAAAGATCTATAAATGTATTACAACTTTTAAGTGATGCTGCCGCTTTATATTATTGTACATACTATAGAATAGTTAATGATAAATTATATGAGGTATACGAGAAATACAAAATTAAGTTTGTGTCCGTGCATTTAGAAAGACCCCTCGGTAGCTCCTAGCACCTCTAAGGGGACTATGCAATGGGGCAAGATTTTTTGTTCTTCATCTAGAGATTCTCGTGCAGGTACACATCAGTCAGGAGGAGGAAGGCGACAAAGCACTAGAGACCTATCAAGCTATCTCAACAGTGATAGCGCCAGTTTCGAGCAAGAGTTAAACATCCTCTCACGGTGGTAAATCCAGAAAGTAACATATCTAGTGCTATTCATATTAGCGTGGGATGTGTTGACTGTTCCTGTCTCTACGGTCTCCTCTGAGTCAACCTTCAGTCTATTTGGAAGAATAATCGAGGAGCAACGAATAAGTCTCTCGAACGAGATAGTCGAAATCCTTCTGACCGTCAAAGACTGGGAACAAGCTGAATCAAGTCTCTAACATACTACAGAGAATAGAGACTCATAAAAATCTTTTGAGAATTTATATATAGATAGCAATGAATAGGATTTTCAATATTTTTCTTCAGATGTAGTCTCTAGTGGGCTTTATAGACTGTACTTTTTTTTCTTTACCAATGTTTTCTCAAGTTGAGTTTTTTACTTGATAAAGTTTTTAACGAGATATTCATTCCATGTAATTTAACAAGTTAATAAAGCTCATTATATAATTAAAAATAATTATCTTGATAATTAATAATATCTATATTTTACTTTTTTCCAGCTTAACAGGTCAACCGTACCGTCACGGCTCGATTGTGGATCGTGCCTAGGCTCAGATCACGATTCGTGGACCAACACGACATGATCTATTTATTTACTAGGCCTAAATGAACTCTATCTGCATCGGATACGTGCTCTGACACGGTCCATTGGCCAGGTCTAGTTGTCTCTGGTTGAACTAGAGTCCTTACTGTTGTAGATGGCCTGAGATATAGCGCTGGTCAGGTGAAACTAGCGCATATACCATGCAGGCAGGAAGCGTATGATACGCATGTACGCTGCTGCCATTTATTGTTCCCAACGGCTGCACAGCCATCGAGGTCCATGCTGATGGCGATGCATGTTCTTGCGCTGTTGATCCGTCCAAGCTCCGGTCGATCGGGTTTGGGTCGTGGACGTACGTGTCGATCGAGCTAATTGGGGCTAAGCTTGTTTAAGCCAGGGATTAGTAGTGATCAGTGCAAAGATAACAACCCTAAATCCTCGAGGGGTTTGAGTTTGTGCTGAGTTATGTCATCGAGCCTGGTTTAATTGGGCGTGCCTGGTTCTTGCAAGAACCATGTGCCAAGTATCGCAATGCACGGTACCAAGCAGCAGCAGCACATTATTAGGTCGCCTGAGGGCCGATCGGGTAAGCTCGGTCGTACTGCACTTGCACGGCCGCCGCCCGGGGAGCATCAGGCGGGCGCAGGGTCACCGCACCGGACTCGAGCCCGAGTCCGACCCAACCGACGCAGGCCCGCCGCCGCGGGAATATCCCGTCCGTCCGCGTCTCTCTCTCTCTCCTCGCCGCGGTGGCGGTGGCCACTCCCAATCCCCACCACCTCCCTTCCTCGAACCTTCCCTCCCCTTCCTCATCTCTACAAAACCACTAAACCCTCCTCTTCCACTTGCCCACTCGACTCCCCGCCACTGCCATGGGCTCCTCCTCCCCCTTCCCCGCCGTCCCCGGCGCCGGCGACGACGCCGACGCCGACGCTGACCCCTCCCTCTTCCTCTACCTCTCCGACCTCACCCCGGCCTCCCCCTCCGCCTACCTCGACCTCCCGCCCACGCCGCACCAAGAGCACTCCGGCGGCGGCGGGTCGCCGCCGTCTTCCACGCCGGAGGACCTCGTCCTGCCCTTCATCTCCCGCATGCTCATGGAAGAGGACATCGACGACAAGTTCTTCTACGACTACCCCGACCACCCCGCCCTCCTCCAGGCCCAGCAGCCCTTCCTCGACATCCTTTCCGACCCGTCCTCCCAATCCAACTCCTCAGACAGCAACAACCACCACCTCTCCCCCTCCTCCTCCTCCGACGCCTCCGTCTCCACCTCCGCCGTCCCCCGCACTTCCGCCGCCGTCAACTCCTACGACCCAGTCCAGTACACGAGCATCGACCTCGACCCGGCCGCCTTCTTCGTCGGCGGGGCCAACTCCGACCTCATGAGCTCCGCCTTCCTCAAGGGCATGGAGGAGGCCAACAAGTTCCTGCCCAGCGAGGACAAGCTCGTCATCGACCTGGAGGCCTCGTCCGGGGAGTTCCTCAGGGGCGTGGAGGAGGCCAAGAAGTTCCTGCCCAGCGAGGACAAGCTGCTGATTGGGTTCAACGGCGTCTCGGCCCCCGCTGCGGCGCCTGCGGCGGTGGTGAGCGTCAAAAAGGAGGAGGCAGTGGATGCGGTGGTGGCTGGCCGCGGCCGTAAGAACCCGTACGACGAGGAGGAGCTGGAGCTGGAGGGCGGCAGGAGCAGCAAGCAGACCGCGGTGCAGGGGGACGACGTCGCCGCCCGGGATATGTTCGACAAGGTGATGATGACCTCCCACGAGATGTGCGTCCAGCAGATGCAGAATCTGCGGCTCGCCATGCAGGAGGAGGCGGCCAAGAACCAGGCCGACGGCGGCGGGAAGGGCGGGAACGGGAAGGCGAGGGGCCGGCGGGGCGGCAGGGACGTGGTGGACCTGCGCACGCTGCTCATCCACTGCGCGCAGGCCGTGGCCACGGACGACCGCCGCAGCGCCACCGAGCTGCTCAAGCAGATCAAGCAGCACGCAAACCCGCAAGGGGATGCGACCCAGCGCCTCGCGCATTGCTTCGCCGAGGGCCTGCAGGCGCGGCTGGCCGGCACGGGCAGCCTGGTGCACCAGTCGCTCATGGCGAAGCGAACCTCTGTCGTGGACATACTCCAGGCGTACCAGCTGTACATGGCTGCCATCTGCTTCAAGAAGGTGTCCTTCATATTCTCAAATAATACAATCTTCAACGCCTCGTTGGGTAAGAAGAAGATACATATTGTCGATTATGGTATAAATTATGGGTTCCAGTGGCCGTGCTTTCTGCGACGGATAGCAGATAGGGAGGGTGGGCCACCGGAGGTGAGGATCACCGGCATTGACATCCCCCAGCCTGGGTTCCGCCCAACCGAGCGCATTGAGGAGACAGGGCGCCGGCTCAGTAATTATGCCCATGAGTTTGGTGTGCCATTCAAGTACCATGCCATCGCGGCGGCAAAGATGGAGTCGGTCCGCAAAGAGGATATGAACATTGACCCTGACGAGGTGCTCATCGTGAATTGCCTGTATCAATTCAAGAACTTGATGGATGAGAGCGTTGTGATTGACAGCCCAAGGGATATTGTGCTCAATAACATCCGGAAGATGCGGCCTCATTCTTTCATCCATACAATAGTGAACGGCTCGTTCAGTGCACCATTCTTCGTGACACGGTTCCGGGAGGCTCTGTTCTATTACTCGGCCATGTTTGATATTTTGGACACAACCACCCCAAGGAACAGCGAACAGAGGATGCTGATTGAGCAGAACCTCTTTGGGCGGTCTGCCTTGAATGTCATCGCGTGCGAGGGTACAGATCGGGTGGAACGCCCTGAGACATATAAGCAATGGCAGGTGCGGAATCAACGGGCAGGCTTGAAGCAGCTGCCATTGAACCCAGATATCGTTCAGGTAGTGCGGGACAAAGTCAAGAACTGCTACCACAAGGACTTTGTGATTGATGTAGATCACCAATGGCTCTTGCAGGGATGGAAGGGGCGCATCCTCTATGCCATCTCGACATGGGTGGCAAACGATGCTATCTCTTATTTTTAGCTGTTATTGTTTGTTACTTGATTACAAATATAGATTTAGGTATTTCAATAAATACGACTAGTGGCTCTATGTTATGTATGAAGATCCATGGCCTAGTTAGTGGCCTTGGTTCAGTGGACTCAATGACTTGAGGTACGCCTATCCAGAATTTGCCACATGCTTGTGATTTCCATGGGTAGGCTCTTCTGCTCATATGAACCCATTCGTGCAATGCAGGCTATGAGGAAGATGGGCAGCCCAAGATGTGCGAATCAAAAGATAGCAGGAATGTAGAAATCCATGGTTTAATGTAATGTGAATTAGATGTTTATGCAGTCATGTTGCTGCTTAATGCTATGTAGAATTTAGACTTAGGTCCTGGTCTGGATGATGTTTGCTGCAGCATCATGTCACCTGTGCTTATGATCAATCCATTCAGTTGATCCGGTTGTAATTGACACTGGTTACTCTGTTCTAGGCGCTTACTGCACTGTGGCAGACAGTAACATTGTATGATTACGATGAACCCTGGGCTTGGCTAGTCTATACTGTTCTGTACATGAGAACTATGTTTTCAGATGCCGTGTTTGATTCATTCAAGATTTATGATGTGACTGGACCAAAAAAAATTTCTGCCTACTTACATATTTGAGCTTGATGTGATTCGAGACATTGAGATATTTTCTGAATTGCTGACATAGCTAGCATAAGATTCTTGGAATTGTTCAGTAACCAAGCTGGACCTATTGCCCATAATTGATGTGCACATCTGCTTCACAAAAGAGACAGAAAGAGAAAAGATTCAGGATGTTATTATCTGATGTGCAGACAGCTGACTTTGCAAATTGAGATCGTTTAGCACAGACCATCCATTCACTTGACAAGGTTCTGACCTACTGTGGATTCAGCCAAAACAGGTTACCTTTTCGTTTTGTTTGTGTGCGCGCCATCCTGGGAGGCAGGTGGCTAGGACCTTTGTTTTCCCCACATAGAAAATGGACATTGAATGATACTACTCCTGCATTGCTATCCCAATAATTGAGTGCTTTTTAGCCTTTATTAGCTGATCTGTGATGATTCCATGTATCCATGATATAATTGCGCCGATCATCCCAACACCATCCAATGCTAGTTGTGGGGGCTAAAGGATCTTCCAAGTAACTGTCATCGATCGAATCTTTGAGTAACCCAAATATAAATTACTGGGGTGAACTTGTGTGTGATATGCCCTACTGTGATTTGGGAAATCAACGTCTAAAAAAAGATTTGGGAAATCAAAACGAATACGGTAAAATACGAGACTATAGTAACTGGGGGCTTACAGCTGACCCTGACCCGAAGAAGACATTAAAACGGCTGGCAGGATGCAATGCTTGCTTTGTATAATGATGCAGATGGAGATGTGTCGAAGCTTGCCCAGACAGACTTCTTGTGCAAGAATTTCTTCGTTCTAGAAGTTGACCTCTCTTTAATTTTAATTGTTTAACTCACAAGGTTGATGTCTGAAGAAACAAAAAAAAAGCTTCAACTTCCGCGATACAAATTATCTAAAAACAGCAGAAGCCATGATAAGGAGTTCACGATTATTTTGAGCTTAAGCTCTTCCAAACAGGACGGCTAATTTTGAAAATCTCATGAATTTCATCGCATCAGAAAATCAGATGGCTCCCTTCTTTTTCCCTTATATCTTATAGCTTATAATTTATGTACAGTACTAGCTTTTAAACGATACGTTATTTTAAAACGGTGTTAACAGAAAAATTATAGCAAAAAGTATACTGAGTTTAACTATATCGACCAAAATCACATATGACTGTTTCTCTATTCATACTAACTCTTGTAAATAGACAGAATTTAAAAATTTAAACTACAAATCAAAAGTCACGTATGGGAAGAACCTAAAGAGGACAGTGCTTGCAACAGCCTTGTTACCGGGACACGCGCACCCGCACGTGGTCCCGTGCGAGGAATGTGCATCCGTACGAAAACATCGCGTGACAAAATCAGAATCCAACGGCCGGATCGAGCTGCATCGACGGCCATCTGGGCATTGATCTATCTCATGGGCTGGAAGTTCTGAGCCAAGATGGGCTGCTCCGTAGTGGCTTTTATTCGGATTGCGCCTTTTGGGCTTTCGGCCGTGGGATGCACTGCAAGTCGTTAGATGGGCCCATTTTGGAGCCTTTGCAGAGTCCAGTTGTGTGTAAAGCCCGATGCCTATAATTCCCGTTGTTTTTCAGGCCCATTTGGGTTTGCGAGGAACCAAACCAGTGATCTTAGTGATTCACTGGCTTCTTTTGGTTCGTTTCCTTTTATCTTTTCGTTAGGTTTAACTTCGTGTTCCTGTCTTCACAAAAAAAAAAGAGTTCGTGTTCCTCTTTCCTATCTATGAATTCTGATTCCTCCTTCAAGAGCATTTCTCTAGTTTTTTTTTTTTGACAAGTACAGCACTTCCTGCCCTTTTGAGGTATTTTTGCGCCGGATAGCTGGAGCTAGCCTTTTTCTCGAGAATTTCATTAAACTTAAATCTAACATGTTTTAAGCAAGAATCGAACTTGCATGCGACATGTCGTGATGACGAAGAATTTTAACTGTTGAGTGATCACATCATTCCTGCAAGAAAGATGGCAAATTTGATTATAGCCCGTTAGACCTGGCCAAAAGGATCGGGCCAATCGTGCTGACCCATATCACTGTACTGTTGGTCAGACTTAGATGCGAAACAGTAAACAGGCTGTGTCGGTCCAACACGACTAGGCATGTCGTGCTTGGGTTAGAACCTTGGCACATCACACACAACACCTCTTCAGTGATAGTGTAGTAACTCTGATATGGTAGTGCAGTAAATTACTTGTAGATGATGGTAAAATTATTTATGTTAGAGTTACTGTACTCTTTTAAACGTGGACGGATGACCTAACAGTAAAATTACTTGCGACTGGTCAACAAGCCATCGATGGCCTATTAGACTAAGGATGTTCGGGTCGGCCCCACACGACCTGATCTCTCTCCGTGCCATGACTAGATCAAAGGGCAAGCATATAGAACAAGATAGTATAACACGATAACTTATTTAGCTCAGTTATACCGGACCTAATTGAATATATCTATTCAGACTTGTGTCGTGCCGTATCGGACGGTCCGTTTGGCCACCTCTCGATTCCGTCACTAGATCCTTAGGCAGAATATGTACCATGCATCAACAATGGTGGTCGTACATATGTGATGCGAAGTTTGGAAAAAGGACAACGAGACAGCTGGTCAGTTTGTCTCCTCTGATCCTCCCCTGACCAGACCCAGGCCAGACCTAGACAATCTGGCCGGCCAAAATCTTTGCCAAAACTGCCATTTAAACCGCAATACACTGCTAATTAACATCTAGATATTCCATGACCATGACCTGATTCAAGTGTTTGAACCTTAATTTGTACCCATCTGGCGTGTTACACTGCTCATGTCGTGTTGCTAACTACTGCACATGGCTTCACTTGTTGCATGTACTGAACTCACATGCTAATGCATGATGGTTTCAGATTAACAAGTGCAAAAAGGCTAGATGAGTCCTCGCCAAATCTCTCTCTCTCTCTCTCTCTCTCTCCATGCTGATCACTTCTTGACGCTGCTGGTATGCATGTACCGTATTTAGTACTTTTAAGGTACACATCTGCGTATCTTTCGGCTACATGTCGGCACATCGATCGATTTAATGGACGTACTTAGCCGTCGCAGCATGGGCGGCATGATGCATCCACGTCGTGACCGGGGCACGTGTCAAACGATCGTGCATTTGACCGGTCAAATCATCACACACATGTGTGCGCACAAATCCCGATGTTAATTTTCTCACTCATGTGGCTAAGAAGTTAGTGGTTTTGTGATAAACTAACTACGGCCATCAAGATAGGTAAATCTAAGCTTATCTGAGAACCACATGGCAGACAGCGCAGTCAGAGCAATGCATACTCTTAACCGTTTGGTTTCTTGTTTGTCGTTTGCAGCATAAGATGTACTCTCATCCGCTCCTGAATAGACGCATTAATTTTTTGCAATATGTAGCCACTAAAATACATAAAAGTATTTAGATCCGCCACATGGAATTAAATGATACCGATAGATCTGTCGTCAAGAGAGCGCTTCTATTTTCCATAATTTTTTTTAGCAAAGTAAAGAAAAGCTAATAACTAAAACATGTGTATAGGAGACCATATCGATAGCTGATACGTACGACATCTACTTAGAGAACATAAGAGGTGCTTTGGTCTAACTGTTCCCTAGCTAATTGACCATAGCTCGTACGTGCATGGCTTGTCTTTGATGCGTGTGCGCATGCATGTGTGGCAAGTGCTGTCTGCTAGTGTCTAGTGCGGTAGGAGCCATGTGGGCTTGTTAAGATTACTGTTGGGTGCACACGAATATGCTGGAGTGTGCTACGGTAGATGAGTTGAAGGATCCAATGGTGTTCCTTACAAGAGCTAGCGCTGCTACACGTACGAAGCTAGCTAGGTCCCTGGTCGCAGTGTAATCCAGGCAGGTACATGATATAATTACGTTTGGTCTACGGAAACTAATATGTGATGTCGTGATCGGATGAGGGGAGGTACATGCATGGTGCTAGCCGTTTGAGATGGTCACCGGCCTGAAATGACATGGCCATCCGACGGGTGCAGAGGGGCATGGGCAACGATAAGGCTCTGTTACTCTGTGGCCTGCAAATCCCAATCAGCATGCTGACTTGTCCTTATGTGAAAGAGAGAGAGATTGACTGCATGCCCGGCCTTGGTGGCCGGTCGTCCTCAGGCACTACACGAGAGAGAGAGAGAGAGAGAGAGAGAGAGAGAGATCTGCCAGATACGAACACTAGAGAGAAGCAAGAGTTGGATTGACCGCAGAAGATCCTTCACCCCCCGCGGTGGAGGCAACGGTGCTGGTGGGCCCCGCCGTGGGTGCGCGCTTGCATGCGTGCGGCGTGCGTCATTTCTGCGGACGCACGGTTGTAGCCATATCTGTTTGATGCCATCTCTAATGTCTCGTCTCATCTCCTCCTTTTTTTCTTCTCTCTCCAGTGTGCTCATGGTTTCGTACGCGCGAACCGGTGGGCGGCGTCGTGTCGCCAACTGCCGCATACACACACACCCACGTAGACATACTAAATACTCACTCGTACACGTATGTATGTACACAAGATGCGGTTGAATTTTGTCGTACACGTGTACATGCATGCACTGCGAAAAATGCACTCTCTTGATTCTACAATGATTTTACTGGCAAATTAAACCTCAGCCGAGTCTGAGAAAAGCTCGTGGAGAAGTACATATTCACATGTTCCAAACAGAGCGGTATATTATGCTTTGGTTTAAAGTTTTTTTTTTCCATTCTGTGAGTCAAATCAAGCTACAAACTATTTTCTTAAGGATAAACAATCCTAACAAAATTGGCTTCAACAGCAAGATGACCAATTAATTGGAGGATGTTTCTTGTGAAGGTATGCAATGGTACGTTCACAATTTACAAGATGACAATTAGCAGCTCAGCACAATACTCTGTCACTACTACACAAAAGGGTAATCTTAGACATCTCATCACAAACGGTTTAATACAAACATGCAGTGATAAAGTTAACACATATAGTTTTACAAGATAGACCGTCTAAATTCACAACGATAAAAAGAACTGTCTGTTATAACCTACTTATCACAGACATTTTTTATTCCAAACTATCTATGTTACCGTCTGTGATATCTGTACTTATCACAGACAGTTTATCACAGACGGTTCGAAACAAAAACTGTCTGTGATAATATTTCAACTTACCCGCTCTCGCCGAACTTGAATTTCCTATTCATCTCGCTGGATTTGCTCTTTAAAATAGAAGGCACAGCTATTCTTCTCATCTTCTCTTTTCTCACTTTCCTCCACTCCTCTTCCCCTCATCTCCTTTTCTCTCTTCTCATTTCTCCCTCCTCCACTTCTCATCACCAAATTTTTTCTTAAAAATAGCAGGCTCGGTCGACTCTTCTTCTCCTCGTTTCATCTTCTCTCTTCTCACTTCTCCTCTACTCCTTTCCTTTTCCTACATCTTCTTCAATCTCATCCACTAATTTTGCTAGAACTTGGATATCTAAAAATTACTCATTTTTTTAGTTCTGGTACAGCTATCATAGACGGTTTTTACCAAGAATCGTATGTGATAACTGACTATTACAGACGGTTCTAGTTTTGAACTGATTGTGATAAACTTTTATATGGTAGTGCACATTTCTACCATGAATACAAAATAGTACTCCCACCGTTTTGTTATATTTGTCTATGCTGTCAAGACTATATGTTTCAATATATTTATCTATTGATAGAATCTATAGTGTAGTTATTACAAAATTTTCATTCTCTACCACTGCTTAAATGTTTTGGAAGATGTTAAGTGGTGGTGATATATATTATTTAATAGAGAGATGCATAGTTATTTCTCGTTAATTATTTTTTAGATTTAGTGCTTTTTGATCAGTAAGTATGGAAGATTATTGATAAATATAGTGAAATGCATGAGATACTATAACTAGTACAAATACAGAGATTCTAGCAATATGCTAAGGTCCATAATCAAATTTGCACCGCAACGACTTGAGCAAGCCGAAAGGGAGGGGGCCCATGACCCTTGCCCAGGGGACATGGCCATAAATTATTAGAGACATGGAAAGAGATGCCCCACCAAACAAACAAAAGCTAGTCTTAATTAACTAACCAATCTCACCTCCAATCCAATCTAATCACACGCATCAACATAACAAGCTCTCATTTGGATTGGCCTTTGGGCACTATAAATAGCACCCCCCCTATACCACCCAAGTCTCACAACCACCCTCAACGTCCAACCGCAACCAAAGCAAGAGAAAGAGAGCTACACATTACACAGCACTTGAGGCTAGCTAGAGAGAGGTTGTTGCCTGCTACACATACTTAGAAAGAAGCTAGGGAGAGATGGAGACGTGCACGGATGACAAGAAGGGCAGCCGGAGGTCCGCGGAGGTGGCGCCGGCGGCCGACGGGAGTTCAGTGGGCCTCAAGGGCCGGGCGTCGAGGGGCCCAGCCCGGGCGGTGCCGGCCCGGCTAGCGAGCCTTGTGAAGGAGCAGAGGGCCAGGTTCTACATCATACGCCGGTGTGTCACCATGCTCGTGTGCTGGCGGGACTAGTTAACCATCAGGGTCATGGGCCTGTATTGGGCCGGCCCGTCAGGTGCTTCACACAACCCTGGGCCCAAAACAATGGCAGATTTATTACATGTTTAGTGTTTATCCTTTCTTTTCAGAGAGAGAGAGAGATGCGCCTTTTCTATGGCCATCCTGTGGTAGATTAGATATAGCGTGCCAGGAAAAACAAATTGGCTTTTATTAGCTATTTGAGGCGTCCATACAGGAATGTGAACTGTGACAGCGTCATTGTGTATTTGTGTAGTATGACTAAGACATTTTCTGAATGCAATTCAAAATTGAGTCCTTGCTGCCATGTGAAGAGATACTTGCCCTGTTTTCGCTTTTTTTGGGGTACTGTTTTTAGCTTCTGGTATCACAAGTCTGAACAACAGAACAGGGCATTTTCGCTAGGCAAATCCATGATTGGTTTCTCTAATATATATTCCTTTTTATCTTGCCTAAGAACAATTCTTAGGTTGCGGGATCAATCCATAAAATTTGTTCCATTCAGTTTTTCTTTATCAAGTATCGAACGTAAAGCAAAACTTTAACCGTAAGTAGTATAACCATGCATTTCTAGAATCCAATCACTCGAAAGTGCTAGAGATATCTCTCCCGTTGCATGGAGGGGCAAATCCTATCTTGATCGACCATACCTAAAAGCATACATCATGACAAACCCGAAAGCCACCTTTGTAACTACCCAGTTACGGAGTAGTGTTTGGCAACCTCTAAGTTAGTCATTATGTATCACGAGTACGTACGACGACCTCAAGTCTAAGAACATAGTATAAGCATTGTAAATGAGATCAACTGATGACAAGTAAGAATTCAACGTTTTTGTAGTGTTTCATGGTGGGTCGATCCAACCCCATGTTTTATAACATATGTCTATATTATTGGTTTGATATCTCCATATCTATGACCTGTGAAACATGTTTATCAACTAATAGATATGCTAGTCTTATTCATATATGTCCTCATATGTTTTTGATTAGGGATCATTTAAGAATAATTATTGCAGAAATACAGAGTTTTCACGATCAAATCGTAAGGACGGAACCGGTGAGACCGGAGGACTAGCGACGGAAGGCGAGACCGGGTGGCGTGATGCTGAGGCGGAAGAACGGCTCCTGCGAGACCGTAGGAATCGACGGCGTCACCGAGCCAGAGGACGAAGCCGGCGAGACCCAAGGGGGGCTGCACGCTCCCCGACGGAAATAAGGGCGCCCGCTCCGTAGGACAGCCGCATCGGCACCGGTAGCGCACGAACGAACGGAGGGTCTGGAGGCCCGAAGGCGTGCAAACAAAATGACGCACCGAAAGGCGGACAAACGCACGTCGAGCCAACACAGAAGACGCCGATCGGACACAGCGAAAACCGGAGACACGCGGCTATACTGACGACGGCTAATACCAATTGCAAAAATATTATATAATACCAAAGTACATTTCAGAATTATACTGACGACGGCTAATACCAATTACATAGAGTATATCATATAAATAAATAAAGGGGCATTTAAAACTGAAACGACTGGGTACGCACAAATTGTTGACCATTTGCTTCTTTAGCTTCTATAGACCAGCATTTGACTTCAGATTCACAGAACATCAAGCAAATGTAAAGTGATAATAGATAGCTCGAATGCATAAATAAGTTCATACAGACACTAACATTACTCAGGGCAGGAGTGCCCATGATATTAGGGGCAACGAAAAGTCTAGCAGGTTAAACAACTCTACTCATAAATGGCAGTAGCTTACATTAGTTGCAACACAGATAACATCTTCCAGTCCTCACAGTAAATAAAAATTCCTCTAACCCTTCAAGGGACGTAGACTGTCGACGGCTCTCCAGGTGACTTTCACTGAAATTATGGCGAAATCACCAAGCTTCACCACTTCATCCACTGTTCCATGATAGTGAGGATCAAATCTGTTTTTCCACGTATCACATGACAGCTTCTGACAAAGGCCATCATCTTTTGGAGACCCTTCAATACAAAGATCAAGGTAACTACGTATCATCACAGCTACAATCGAACTCGTTCTGCAGCCGACTTCTGCAACACCTCGGAAGAGACGGATCACATTGCTTAAGCCACTGGTCTTGGCATATAACTTCAGATTAAGGCCACAAGCAGGAGCACGAAGTATCTCAACATCAATCTTCGATTGAACTGCGTTGATCAGCACAGCAAACTTCAAATCTAATGCACACTTTTCACCATACATACGCCGAGTTTCAATAAATGATTCAGATGTCCAAATGTCCATGAACTCAGTACATCCTTCAATCAGAAGGTCAGCTTTGGGCTCATCTTCAGGCATGTCTTCTGTCCGAATACAGAGTTTGAATTCGAACAATACATGACTTGTCATGCAAATACCTCGAGCAGGGCCAGTCAGTGATAAACGTGCCATACCCTACAATTAGGAACAATAAGCATTAGATCATAGATTTAAGTTAATGATCAGTTACTAGCAAACGATCGCAAACCACCACCACATGTGTATGGATAAAATGAAGAAAAGTGTTCTGTTCAATACTAATAGTGTGACTTGGAATCCTACTGTTAGACCGCAGATTGATAATTTGTTGCAGCATGGACTGAGATTAATATCACAAACCTACCAAAAAAAGGTCTAAATCTGGACATGCCAAAAGATATACAGTTTTGAGATGGTACTTTCGGAATGACAAAAGAAGCATGCAGTAGACAGCTGTGAGTTTGCAAACCAACCGTCTTTCTCTTCACAGATACGGCTTCATAATTGTCAATCTCACGCCTGTAGACATAGTTGCGCAAGGGTTCGATGTAATCCCGAGCAGCGAAAAAGCCAAAGATTTTAGCACGTCCAGGCTGGGCATGTCGATAGCCAGCAATTTTCAGATCAATGAACTGCAGTAAATCCATCGGATAACAACGGCACCTATTTGAGCAATCAATGGTCCCAACATTGTTAACATTGACTGCAGAATAAATAAAAAAACATGAGATATGTATGGAGATTTACAATTGGTGATAGATGATAATATGATATATGGTAGCACCACAACAGAAATTGATTTAAAAAGACACGTACTTTCAGATTCATCATAGAGTCGATACTGTGAACCGAAGCAATGCTTGTATTTTTCGACGATGACGTGGTCCTTGAATGCACGGAAAAGAGTGAGTGGCCGAGGGCCTCGAAGACGAATCTCTGGAATTTGATACCGTGCACTAGTCTGCTCAAAATGGTCACTAGTAATTCTTGGGAAATCGTCAACTGTAAAAGGGCGGCATGTCCCTACATGCAAAATAATTGAAATAATCAAATCAACAAAAAACTTTGTCCACGATCTGGAGTTTAGTCAAGCACCATTTATCATTGATGGAAGCTAAAATTAGATGGTTCAAAATCCCTAAATGAATCACTTTGGAAAGCATAGCTGTGAAACCATCTTAAGAGGGTGTGTGTGCTTTTTACCAACAAGTTGAATGCGGACCTCAGGTTCATAACATGTATGATCAGGTAGGAACTAATTCCAGCAAGATGTTCTTTAATATTGCCGAAATTTTTCTTCTTGATATAGTTCCTTGTACACTGAATCAAGGAGCACTGGTTTATAATTCAGGGAGCCAATCACAAACTAAGTGGTGACAAGGGGGAACGTAAAGAATCATTTGCAGGAACAGCCACAGATTATATGTAAGCTATAATTAGACGGTTTGATGTTCCTAGATGAATGTTTCAGAAAACATAGCTGTGCAACCAATTGCAGTCCACAAGATTGTATACATGCATAAAAAATCCACATGTTCTTTGTGAGAAAACTGTCACTTATACCCAAGGGCATGTGTACCTATTACCAACAAGTTGAACGCAGAATTCAGGTTCATAATATGTACGATCAGGTAGTAACTAAGTCCAGAAAGATGTTCTTTCATACTCATCTCTCACTTTTTCCAGTGGTACCTTTTCCATTGACTACCTGATGGGCGCTACACAAATACACACCAGTCAAGTTAGATGCTGCATAAAAAAGTTGAACATGCATTGAAAAAATAACGTGTCATTTTGGTCACGGCCTTCTTGAATTCTGGTAACATAACCTTATATGCTTCGTCATTCATTTTTTTCTGGTGCAGTGAAGCGCTGCGCATAAGTAATCCATCCCTTCTAGTTGTTTAGTGCCTGAATCCTATTACAGGACGATCTCTTCTACAGGAAAAGGAAGGATAGTTCAAAATAATTCCTTCTTGATTTTGCCGCTTGTAATGTCACCGGATTAAACAGCACTGATTTACAATTCAGGTAGTCAATCACACACTAAGTGGTGAAAAGGGGAAATCTAAATACTCATTCAGTGACCATGCCAACCAAGGAGGGGTTCTATTCTTGCCGGGCGGGCAGTCAGAGATATGCTACTAACGCAGCGCACCCACCCAAGTTAATCAAGGAAGGGAAAGAGTATATTAAGTAGGACATGCGGTTTACCTTGACCCTCCTCATCTTCCTCGTCGCTGCCGCTGTCGCTGACCGTCCACACGTCGTTGTCCTCGTCGCTGGAGGTAGACATGGATGAGTCCTCGCCGTCGCTCGGAGGAGTTGCGGGGGAAGGCGGCCTCTTCTTTCCGCGGCCGGGGCCAGGGGCTGCCGCTGCCGATTCATCTCTGCTTCCGTCAACCTCCATGCCGCCTCAATTCCGTTGCCTCCTCCTCCTCTCTCTCTCTCTCTCTCTCTCTCTCTCTCTCGCTCCCCCACCCCTAGAGGAACGAGCGCCGGCAGCAACCACGCACGACACAAAGCGGACGCGTCACGCACCCAACGCTATTATGCATGCCGGGCCCACGGATTCGCGTACAAGTAACTGACAGGTGGGGACACTGAGACGTACTTGTTTTGACAAGAGGGAGATTGGCTCCGAACCGCGCTAGCTGCCGCCCCTCTGCCGCAATACAAGTAATTATTTTTGGAAGGTAACGTTGTTTAATATAATTTCATCGTAGACATTAAATATTCAGTTATTATAATATTTTCCTTATGTATCCCTCCTTTAATATTGATGAAATAGATAAACAGTTGTAATATATCATTTAACAAGAATATGCACGGTCCAATAACATTAGCTTTTCTTAGCCGTGGACGCGGCAAGGGAGGCCGTGGCCGCGGCCGCGGACGCGACGGTGGCCGTGGTGGTGGCCAAAACACTTGTGGCCGCGGTGTCGCGACCTCTCCGCAGCAACCCTGGATGGGGTTCTTTGCATCGTGGGGCACACCTTGGCCCACTGGCGTTCTTTGCATCGTGGGGCACACCTTGGCCCACTCAGTGACGCGGCACATGGAATGCACCCACTGCTCTTGGTGTCTTAGGAGCTCGTCCAGGGGTGTCCACTCAGGCGTTCCCGGTGATGTATTCCCACCAGCCTCCTACATTGCAACCTCCGACCACGCCGTTCTCCTGGGCCCAGACCGCAATGCTAAACAATACCTTCAACAACTTCTCACTGTAGCAGCCCAACGGTGGCTCTGACTGGTACATGGACTCTGGGGCGTCTTCCCACATCACCGGCGACGACAGTACACTCTCTAAGTCTTATTCTCATTCAAAGCTTAATTCTTCTAAGCATATCGTTGTAGGCAATGGATCCATTCTTCCTGTCACAGGCACTGGCTCTACCTCCCTATACAGTTCTAGTTATCCTTTAATATTGTTAAAATAGATAAACAGTTGTAGTATATCATTTAACAAGAATATGCACGGTCCAATAACATTAGCTTTTCTTAGCTTTAATGTTTCTTTAGTTTATACATATAGTAGGCCTTAGATTTATATTGGAATAAAAGGAGTAGTTCCAAAAAAGCGGCAATGTCTATACAGGGCGATCGCTGCTTGCCATTTGCAGGGAATTGGTTGGTATCTTTGGGAATTGCAGGGTCATCCCTGTAAAAATTACCCCCCCGGGGGGTGTAATCTGCATGGTCGATCCTCCTCTGCATCATGGTAGTGCCTTGTGAATTCATTCATTCTAAATAATGGATACATGACGTCAATGATGGCTAGTGATTCTAGCTACGCGTTTTCCATTCTTCTCAACATTGGTGTTGGGTAATCTCGTACGTAAAGCACCGCATTCTCAGTGAATTCTCACACCTAAGGTTTTGTGTAACCTGATAGGAAACAATTTAATATAAGTAAATCACACATACTACTCCGCTAGCTGGAAATGGGATTATCAGCATATATATATATATATATATATAGATATGCATCCATCTCCTTCACTTAAAAAACAACCTGGTACGTATTCTTGAAAACATAAACGTATTGGTTATGTTCTTTTAAGTTACGGCTGATGATATTTTGCTGTAACGGATTGTTTTTTACTCTATTTTTTGAGATAGCAACGGATGATATAGACACCGACGTAGATAACATGTACAGTTTTAGATTAAAAAAACCACTTAAAAATTCACTTTAAAAAATTGTTTCATTTATTTTTTTTAAGAGTGACAAGAACCAAAACCCAAAACCCAAAATAACAGAGCCATCGTCGAAGTGGAGGCAAGCAAATGGTACATCTGCTCTGCACTGCAGTTTGCACGACGTCTTGGTGCGCATCACTCGACCCAGCCATCACTCCGCTCTTCTTCTTCTTCGCATCATCCTGAATTCCCGACGAGACAAGCAATGCAAGCAGTGTACGTATGCGTTGCTGTCGTTGAATCGAAATGGCAAGGCTATCGTGCTGACACCGTGGAGCTCAAAGATGCCGTGTGCAAGAGTGGCTAGCGCGAGCGAGTGAGGTCTTTCTTTTCCGTGGTCTCACCAGTCACCATTCACAGCTATGGTAAAAATGCAGCGGTGAGCTTCCCAATCCCACCACTTCTTGGCAACATGGGAAACATTTTTTTCTCTATGAAACCATGGCCCTAAAGAGAGGAGGAAATAAAACAAAAATAGCAGAGATAGACAATCTCTTCTTATTTTTTTAAATAAGAAATGGTGAAAATACCTTTGTTTGCATTAGTACAATCAAATGCCTCAAAAGTTCAAATTGAATTTTGTTTCTCGTTTGAGTTTCTATTGAAATCAAATTCATTTTCAATCCGGTAAATCCTAACCAAAACTTCGCTTTTCCTTTTTGGCCACCCTTTTTCTTCTATCAGCCAACACCATTTCCTTGTCCACCTCTCCCCTATTCACCCATGCCGTGCTAGCTCTCCCCACACCGCATTTCCCCGCCAAGGCAACCCGGCGTTCACACCCAGCCCTGGCTTTGCCAACTCGTCTCGTGCATTCATTTCCCGCCATACCTCTGCTGGCGTCATCCACCTCGTCCCACGTGTGCAGCGCTAACCTGGTTGCTCCCCGTCGCAATTTCCACGTCTGTTGCTATTCATCCTAAAAATCCGTCCCAACATGTTTATAGCCATTTTGTCTGTCTCAAACCTATTTAGCCTAATTCCAACCCTGTTTAGCCAACCCAAGCACCGTTTAAATTTCAACCACCTAAACTCATTTCCTTTTATGTCCTTTCTTGTAATTTTATTCTGTTTGGGACAACAATTCTTGTGTGCTGAATCTTGTTCAATATGAGAGGGAAGTAAAATTTAGAAAATTTAGTACCCATCCAATGCCTATGCGTTCATCTCTTTTTGCACCATCTAGTATGGACAATCTCAATAAAGATGATGAATTATGGAAGAACTTACAAATCTTTTCACCCTGGCTAGATAAATTTGTTATTTCTCAATTGAGATATGATTATATGGAAGAACTTTGCTTGATTCTAAAAATTGTAGCTTTGCCGATATGTGCCACCACTGCAAGTTTACAACTTCAGATATTTGAATTGCATAAATGCTTCACTTACATTTGCAAAACTAGTTGCAATAATTGTTGTGTGAGAAATTTTGATTTGCTCATTAACATATATGATTACTTTGGGTTAATAATACCATGAGCTTTTATGATCGCTGCTGTTTTATAACATTAATTGTGCAACAACGAAGAACAACTAAAACGGATGACATATACATATACCATGCATGCACCTTGGCTTCTTTGTTACCCTATTTTCAGCTTATCAAAAGTCGAGGACGGCTTTGTTTGCAAGAAGTGGAGGATGATGAGAACATGACCCCTATGGATACAATCATATTTGCTATGATTGCTGTTCCAGTTACAAGAACTCCTACACATCCCTTAAATTATCAGGTAGTTCGTTTCAAACGGGTTTCACTTTGTTTGACAAAGAACTTATGATATTACATAATGAAAGTTTGTTGCGTCTATTGTTATATACTGAGATTTATGATCTAGATCATGCAATACATGAGGCTACACATTTGTTAAAACCGAGGACGGTTTTTTTATCAAGAAGGAGAAGATAATGTGACCATGCCACAAATGCATATGACCATAACACCCAATATCAAGATTGAATAAAAGGTGACTTCATTTCTATCTATTACTACCAATGTTATTTATGAGAATAGAATACTACCTCATGTTACTACTATGTTCATTCTCAGTTTTGACAAATGGAATACTTTTGAACCGAGAGAGGGCCGGTGCCAAAGCAATGGAGAAAAACAAGGAAGAATAAAGCCAAGGAGAAGCCATGTAGTGGGAGAGCAAAAGGGGAGAGGTCCAAGAACTTAAAACCCATGTTTTGGATGAGGTTTCCAAGCCCAATTCAGAATTTCCGCAAGCCCAACCGAAATCAAAATCGGAATCAACTCAGAACTCAATTCGGATTCGGTTTGGACAGCCAGACATGCCTGTAATAAAACGGCCATAACTTTCACAAACGGAGTCCGATTTAGGTGTTCTTATGCTTGTTGGAAAGCTTATTCCAAGTCCCATCCAATGGGTAAGGACTCAGCTTGAGAAACATTTTGGTCACGTCGCAATTGCCAAAAGAATCTGACGCTGATTCAGCCTAACAAGACTGACTTCCAACATGCATAGAATTCGTATTCGGAGTCCGTTTGGGATGGGTGAGTACTTAATGGAAAGCTTATCAAGTCTACTTTCTAACATATCCAACCCCATTTTCAAATTCCATCCAAGCCGGACGCAATCATCAAAAGAGTCCACTTTGGTTTCTGAGTCCGAGTCGAAAGGGTGCTGCGCGACCTCCACTTGGGTCCATGGACCTTGTAACCCTATATAAGAGCAACCGTCTTCCTATGCTAGGACTGGGATTTCGTTGAGTTTTGGTTTAGACCTTGTGCAAACTTCTGTTTGTCAGTTGTGTCAGACGACCACCTGTCAAGACCGCTTTCGGAATCCCACATTTTGAACTCAATATTAATATTTACAATTTTAGATTGCTTGTTATCTTGTTCTTGCATGTTCTTCAATTGCATGCAGGAATAAACCTTCATGGTCAGGTCAAACGTGTTCTTGGCACGGTTAATAACAACTTGGAGTGTGGTTCAGCGATTGTTAAGGCGCAAGCGACGTCGTACGGTTGTAGTCGGATCGCAAGAGTCGCCTCCACCAAAATCGAAGTTATCATCCTATCGGAAGATCGGGACCCCATTGCCTCATCAGTAGGGACCGGAATCTTATGCCGAGTAAAGGACACAGTGATCTCTCAACCACAAGTGTTGACTTATCACACTGGTCTAGTAGGTGCTTAACTCAATTGAATATCTATAGGAGGTAGGAGTGAATGGGCGTGGTATGGGAACGGTAAAACCATACTTAACAATGGTAGATTCATACAAATCGGACGGGAGCATTTTGAATTGGCCAGTGGATACCTAAGTTTGTGTGGTGTATAACCTATCGGGTAGAGACTATATAAAGTATTGAACAGTGAAAAACCTTATTTTCTCAACTCACTTGCATGCAAACTGAAGCGTGTCTATTGCATGCCAGTAAGAATTTGATAAATCTTGTAGGTAAAGCTGGGCAACTCTGCATAGTGAATAGATGGTATTCGAATACGTCGTGCTTCTGGTAAATAAAGCTGTGTTTCATGGGTGATTCAAATAACAAGGCATAAGTATATTTTGAGAATTTGGTAATGGAAAGTATGGTTAACAAATCTCCTTTTCTGTTAATTAAATATTGTTTTATTGTTTTAAAAATATGAAGTTCTTTAGCAGCAAACTTGCATCCACAAATATAATATTAATAAACCCAACACTTCCCATCTGTTGAAGTTCTGGCAATTAGTTAGATATCATTTCTCTATGTGGCTTGTTGAGTACCTAGTGTACTCAACCTTGTCAATTCCATCAAAACAGACACCAGAAGAGGAAAAGACACTTCAATTTTTCGTGTTAAGATTACGGCCGTACTCAAGCGTTCTTGTGGAGATTTCTTTGGTTCGTTTGAATATAAGTTAATTTTTGGGCTCGAACACTCATATTGTTGTTAAAATTGACCGTTAGGTCTTATTTTTAACCAAGTTAATCTATTTTAAATGTTCGTGAGCAGGTATGATATTTCTTTTGCTCGCAACAGAACTCTTGGACTGTTGTGAGACGTAATGTAAAGAAGATAGTATGAAATTTCATTATTCGATACATGTATCTCGCGTCCATCTCGATTGATCATCCTATGAGGGAGATTCAAGTATGATCCCAGAAATCCTGTGGGTCACTCGGATCATATCATACCAGAGACCACCACGCAGCCCAGCAGGGAGAGATAGACAGAGATCTGCACGCGGGCCCACTCGGAAGGCTTTCTTCCTTTCAGTTTTGTCTCTTCTGCATGCACCCTACACGATGCAGCGATGATCTGAAACAAAATATATAAAGGAGAAGAAACAGAAAAGGTTGCTTCCATGCGAGCATCACTCCGTTTCTTTTCCTAGGTGTGATTAGGCTTGATTATGTGGTGGTTATTTTTTATTAGAAATATTGGAGGTTAGAATATACCAGGGGATACTAATTTGACTATGCTTTCAGCCACGCTTTTTTACGACTGAATCAAATCGGAATCAAGCGCACCCATCTCAAAGCCAACATAAAGGTAAGAAAAAAAATGACTTGGGCAACTTACAATTAGAAAAGCCGGCATGAAGATCTCCCGCACCTTCGCCCTCACCACCGCCATCCGCCGCTGGCGCGGCGCCCGAGCGGAGGCCACATGGTACGCACACCCCGGCATCGTGGGGAGCAGTTGAGGAGGGAGATCGTGGTGGGGAGCAGTTGAGGAGGGAGATTGTGATATCCAACGGCTACGGAGAGATGAGGAAGATCGGATGGCTATTAAGAGTTAAGGGAGAATGGACCTACTACCATCAACTCAAATTTTTAAGGAGTAGAGATATATCATTACACAATATGCAATTAAATATATCACATATGCTACTAATATCTGTTGTTAGAGAGATTTAGTAGTCCGTGTATCTAGTGCATCCTGCCCCTTTAGTGCTCCCATGCATCCCTAAACAACATTCAGGTGGGATGCATGTTAGCATTGGAGAGGTAGCTAGGAAATCACTATTTCTATAACAACCTTTGACCTGAGTGATATAGATAAGCTTACTGCGAACTATGAGAAATGTGTGAGCGACATCAGAGATGCTATGAAAAAAGATACAGATGTTTCCTACACCTTTGTCATGAATGATGAGAAATTGATTATTCATGTTACGCCTGGTAAAGATCACATGAGGAATGAGGCATATGTCATCCAACTTACGCATGGAAATACAAGTCTTTATCTTGTGGCCGACAAATATCAGACTTGGTTTAGAGGCATAGTTACCGACAAAGGTCGTAGATTTGAGATTGACGAGTTGGAACCGAAGAGAACGAAGAGATCTCAGTCGCTTCATACTGATGGGATGTACCCGGATTTAGTTAGAGGTGATCTATCAAACCTAAGAGTAGGATATCAACAATTCATGTTAGCTTTCTACACTTTGGCTCGTTATGCGGAGGATGGTATTTGGAAGAGATGCTTCAAGGAGCTAGAGTCAATTGGTATTTTGGTAGTCATATTCTTTGAAGGCTCTCGACTTCTTCCTGTGTTTGAGATGATCAAGATGGCGCCACCGAAAAAATAGACATAGAGGTTGGGAAGGAAAATAAGGACCTGATTAATGCCTGGTGCAACAATAGTAGAGAATTTTACGATGAGAAGGGAGATGAGAGCGAAGTGGTCATCTCAGAGGAGACCTCAGATAAAGTAAGGAAGGTTGTGCAAACACTCCGAATTATGTGCCGGTCGCAGTGGGATCGCTGGGTGGAAAAGAAAAGTGATAACCAAGGAGGCCATGCTCAAGCCAGCTCAAAGCATGGAAGTAAGCAGTCAAAGGGTCAAAGCAGCAGCAACAACAACAAGAGGGACAAGCATGGATATGCTTATCATGGTGGATATAGGAAATCCCTGTTCCTATCACAACCTTCGACCTGACTGATATAGATAAGCTTGCTGCGAACTATGAGAAATATGTGAGCGACATCAGAGATGCTATGAAAAAAGATACAGATGTTTCCTACACCTTTATCATGGATGGTGAGAAATTGATTATTCCGTTAAGGCCTGGTAAAGATCACATGAGGAATGAGGCATATGTCATCCAACTTACGCATGGAGATACAACTTTTATCTTGTGGCCGACAAATATCAGACTTGGTTTAGAGGCATAGTTACCGATAAAGGTCGTATATTTGAGATTGACGAGTTGGAACCGAAGAGAATGAAGAGATCTCAGTTGCTTCATACTGATGGGATGTACCCGGATTTAGTTGGAGGTGATCTATCAAACCTAAGGGTAGGATATCAACAACTCATGTCAGCTTTCTACACTTTGGCTCGTTATGCAGACGATGGTATTGGGAAGAGATGCTTCAAGAAGGAGCTAGAGTCAATTGGTATTTTGGTAGTCATATTCTTTGAAGGCCCTCGACTTCTTCTTGTGTTTGAGATGATCAAGATGGCGCTGACCGAAAAAATAGACATGGAGGTTGGGAAGGAAAATAAGGACCTGATTAATGACTGGTGCAACAGTAGTAGAGACTTTTACTATGAGAAGGGAGATGAGAGCGAAGTGGTCATCTAAGAGGAGACCTTAGATAAAGTAAGGAAGGCTGCGCAAACACTCCGAATTATGTGCCGGTCGCAGTGGGATCGCTGGGTGGAAAAGAAAAGTGATAACCAAGGAGGCCAAGCTCAAGCCAGCTCAAAGCATGGAAGTAAGCAGTCAAGGGGTCAAAGCAGCAGCAGCAACAGCAAGAGGGACAAGCATGGATATGCTTATCATTGTGGATATAGGAAATCCCTGTTCCTATCACAACCTTCGACCTGAGTGATATAGATAAGCTTGCTGCGAACTATGAGAAATGTGTGAGCGACATCAGAGATGCTATGAAAAAAGATACAGATGTTTCCTACACCTTTGTCATGGAAGGTGAGAAATTGATTATTCTTGTTACGCCTGGTAAAGATCACATGAGGAATGAGGCATATGTCATCCAACTTACGCATGGAAATACAAGTCTTTATCTTGTCGCCGACAAATATCAGACTTGGTTTAGAGGCATAGTTACCGACAAAGGTCGTAGATTTGAGATTGACGAGTTCGCACCGAAGAGAATGAAGAGATCTCAGTCGCTTCATACTGATGGGATGTACCCGTATTTAGTTGGAGGTGATCTGAGAGACCATGTGGAGGTCATCCTGTGTGTATAATGAGTAATTGACATCATTTTAGGAAAGTGGAGTTTGAGTTGGTTGGTTCGGACCTTGACGTTGCGTGGTGTAATGGGCTCGGTCGAACTTGGTCAAACGTGGTCGTATGGGTTTAGGATGCATATTCTGATGATTCGACAGGTTTGGACTCTATTGTGCTTACATATATCGAGCGGTGTTATTTGATGTGTTTCTTGTCTGTGTTGGCTGCAGGACGTCGAGGCGGAGTCGTGGCGAGACACGAGGTGACCGGACTAGACACGAGCGGTGTCAAGGTCAGAACGGTCGAGATGTGTCGAAGATGGCGTGAACTCGATGTGGTTGCGAGTCGTGGATGACAAGGAGCACGGAAGCTTCCCGGAAGGTGCAGGAGGGGCGAAATGGTAATTTCGCGAGGCTGCACAAGTGGGAGCGGGCTCCGTTCGGGTTTAGCGGGTAAAGCACGGAGGTTGTTGGCGCTAATGGATAAAGCGCAGAGTTGTTGAGAACTAATGGATAAAGCAAATGGGGAACCCGTTAGTGGAAGGCTATAAATAGAGATGTTGTTCTCTAGAGCCACTTGAGGGTTTTTGTACATTTGCTCTCCATGTGTGTGTGTTTTCCTTTATTGTGTGAAGAGTAGGCAGGAGTAGTGCTTCTCTCTATTATGTTTGTTCTTTTCTGTATGTGTTCTTCTTTGTATGTGTGAAAGGGTTGATGTGGCTATGGAAGACTGCGATGTAATCTTTCATCTTCTTGAATCTATTTGAGTAGTCTTGCATTTGAGCTGTTCTGGTTATGTGTTTTTTCTGTGCTTCTCATCTGGTTTCTCCTGGCTACCACCGTTCTCTCTATTGTTCTTCGATCCTTTTTGTAGTATTCTCTTCTCTGTTGAGATTCTGTTCGAGCAACTGCATTTCTTCCTTGCTTTGAACTGAGGATATACACAAAGCCTCTTGGCTAGCCAATTCCCGAAAGCAAAGGTCTAAATAGCTGTGTTCTCTCTCAAGATTTTGGTCGTTTTCGCTTTTCTCTGTTTCTAGGATTTCTTTTGTCTTGGCTTTTGGTTTTTGCTCTTTCCGCTTTTGCTTCTCTGCGTTGGTCTACTGTTTTTAGGTATGCAGTTCTCGGCTGCAGCTTTTCTAGGCAGCAAAGAACATCTACTTTGATCGTTTTCAGCCGCAAGCCATTTTCAGCATTTGAAATCAGTTTCTGCTTACATCTCTTGGCTGCTGCTTGTGAATCACTTATTGTTGCTACTTTCTCAGTTCTTTTATCTGCAGTTTGGTCTGAAAAACAGCATTCTACTGCTGCAGTTTTAGCTTTGTGTTCCCTCCTTTTTCAGTCGTCTCCCTATCTTCTCTTCTTTGCAGCAAGTGATGTTCTTGGCTGATTGTTCAGTGTGCAGTTTTCAGTTTGCACTGCTAGCAATTTTCAGACTGCAGCTTTATTCCTTTTTAGTTGTGCATTCGGTTGGTTGCTGTAGCTCTAGTAGTCTCTGTTCCTTGTAGTACTCAAACAAGTAAATTGTATTGGCTTGACTGTATTTTTAGTGAGCATTTCTTTTGGAGGTCAAGGCTAGTATTCACAAATCTCGACAAGATTGAACTCTTCAGTTTTCTTTTGGCTAAGTCAGTTAAATCCATTGAGCCAATTCTTTTTAGCCGAGTTTGTTTCAGCAAATCTTTATTGTAGTCTTTTGTCGGTTTGCTGTTTGGTTTTCAAGAGAGCATGAATACTTAGGGGCGTTTTTTAAAAAGGCACCATTCACCCCCCCTCTGTTGCCGTTTCCGATCCTACATGATCTATCAAACCTAAGGGTAGGATATCGACAACTTATGTCAACTTTCTACACTTTGGCTCGTTATGCAGAGGATGGTATTGGGAAGAGATGCTTCAAGAAGGAGCTAGAGTCAATTGGTATTTTGGTAGTCATATTCTTTGAAGGCCCTCGACTTCTTCCTGTGTTTGAGATGATCAAGATGGCGCTGACCGAAAAAATAGACATGGAGGTTGGGAAGGAAAATAAGGACCTGATTAATGACTGGTGCAACAGCAGTAGAGACTTTTACTATGAGAAGGGAGATGAGAGCGAAGTGGTCGTCTCAGAGGAGACCTCAAATAAAGTAAGGAAGGCTGCACAAACACTTCGAATTATGTGTCGGTCGCAGTGGGATCGCTGGGTGGAAAATAAAAGTGATAACCAAGGAGGCCAAGCTCAAGCCAGCTCAAAGCATGGAAGTAAGCAGTCAAGAGGTCAAAGCAGCAGCAGCAACAGCAAGAGGGACAAGCATGGATATGCTTATCATTGTGGATATAGGAAATCCCTGTTCCTATCACAACCATCGACCTAACTGATATAGATAAGCTTGCTGCGAACTATGAGAAATGTGTGAGCGACATCAGAGATGCTATGAAAAAGATACAGATGTTTCCTACACCTTTGTCATGGATGGTGAGAAATTGATTATTCCTGTCACGCCTGGTAAAGATCACATGAGGAATGAGGCATATGTCATCCAACTTATGCATGGAAATACAAGTCTTTATCTTGTGGCCGACAAATATCAGACTTGGTTTAGAGGCATAGTTACCGACAAAGGTCGTAGATTTGAGATTGACGAGTTGAAACTGAAGAGAACGAAGAGACTTTTACTATGAGAAGAGAGATGAGAGCGAAGTGGTCGTCTCAGAGGAGACCTCAGATAAAGTAAGGAAGGCTGCACAAACACTCCGAATTATGTGCCGGTTGCAGTGGGATCGCTGGGTGGAAAAGAAAAGTGATAACCAAGGAGGTCAAACTCAAGCCAGCTCAAAGCATGGTAGTAAGCAGTCAAGGGGTCAAAGCAGCAGCAACAACAGCAAGAGCGACAAGCATGGAGGGGGTAAGTAGTCATCAATCTGTATTTTTTTGTGGTTTGCATTGGCTAGATTGAGTGATTATCAAATGATAGTATTACAACCAGTATTGACTGCTTTAACATTAAGACACACCGGCTCACATTCTTGTAACGAAAATATTGGCTTATTTTTGTCTGCACTGTAGTAATACTAGTTACTCCTATTTGCATAAATTTCATTAGTATTATGCTTTGCTTCTGTCCAAATTGCACCGCTAGTATTTGCATAACTTTGTTGTTCGTCCATCGACTAAGTGCTATGCAAACTTTATGTAACTGAAGTTACTTTGTTTTCTTCTTCACACGATTTATAGATACTAGTTGTTGACATAATTTAAGATATTATTGTTCTTTGTTAGCCAGTATGGTTAATTAATACATTAACATGTTGCATTGGTAGGGTTTGGATTAGTGCGGCGGCCGGCTAGGGTTTGGGCTCTGACCGCTCGCTCTCACACTCGTAACGCATTGGTAGTTACTCATTGGTAGGACGGATGGCAAGCTTCGTCACTGGCGACATCCACGACGATCGAGCTAGCTAGCTAGCTTGGCTAGCTTCAACTCTCTCTCTCTCTCTGTGGTCCGTTCCTTTTCATTAATAAATTCTTCTTGGCTAGATCGATATATATAGCTATTTACGCTTGGATCATGCGTGTGTGTGTGCTGCGTTGCGATCGATCGGCCCGTGCATACACCGATCTTGGTTTAGATCAATCTCGACCGTTAGGTATACTCAAATCTATAGGCAAATTCTTCTTGGCTAGATCGATATATATAGCTATTTACGCTTGGATCATAACTAGCTCATAGCTAGTACAAAGGAGGAAGAGCATACTTGAAAAATGGCACAAAAAAAAGGAAAACAAAAGGTTGAAGAAGCAGTTGACCCTCCTCCCTCACGAGCCCTTGACGTAAGTGTTACTACCTCTATTAAAAAATAGATTTCTTATTAATAAATAGGTTTTGATTTACAAATATTTTCATTTTGATTTTTGAGGCAACATCTCCACCAAATGCCCATATCAGTTACTTATAGGTGGTGTTGTTGGACAATGAATATATTATTAATTGTTTTACAATTTATTGCTTATTTGCATTAGTGGTATGTGCTATTTTAATTGCTTAATGTTAGGTTCTGAGGTATCTAATTGCTTAGTAGTATTTCAATTAACGATGTCTAGTTTTATGCTCCTATTTCCAGTTAGATATATCATTAGAAAATTTTAAGGCACTAAATATATAACACATTCTCCCCATATTAATGGAAATATGCAATTAAATATATCACATATGCTGCTAATATTTGTTATTAGAGAGATTTAGTAGTCCGCATACCTAGTGCATCCTACCCCTTTAGCGCTCCCATGCGTCCCTAAAGAAGTGGGATGCATGTTAGCATTGAAGAGGTAGGATGCAATATAGTGGATATATTCTTACTATGAATATACGACATTGTATAAAAACACTATCTTTTGTTTGTCTATGTACATAATCAAGCTAAAATGATATTTAAATGAAACCGAAGGTGGTGCATACAAATTAGTGTGAGTTTAATCTAAACAAGGCACTGAGTAGAATGTCCGTGTACAGGGCCAGACTTGAGCCATGGCAACAAGGGCGACTACCTAAGACCCAACACCAACAAGGGCCGAGCTCCCGATCGAAAAGAAACACATACGTTGCAGATAGATTTACAAAAAGAGGAAAGACACATATTTGACTAATCGATTAGGTACAATGCAAGGCTTGTTGCTAAAAAATATAACCAAATTTCAGCTATTGACTCTATAGATATTTTTTACTCCCCGCTCATGAAGCATAGTTCTACTTGGACCTTACTCAATATTGTAGCTGTGCATGATTATAAGCTTGAGCAATTTAATGTTAAAACATTGTTCTTACATAGGGAGTTATAAGAAGACATCTATATAGAGCAGTCAGAATGTTTTGTTGTTACAGGAAAGGAGAATTTTGCATGCAAATTGAAGAAATTTCTTTATGGGTTGAAGCAATTACCCAAACAATGGTATAATAGATTTGACTCTTTTATGATCTATCAAGGTTTTAAGAGATCTGACTATGATAGCTGTGTTTATTTGAATATTATCAATGGTTTAGCTATCAACTTGCTCCTATATGTTGATGATATTTTAATCGTGGTAAAAGATAAAGCTGAAATATCATAGTGAAGGTTTTACTCTAATTTCAGTTTAATATGAAGGATTTAAGTGCAAGAAAGAGTTTGTTTTTACATAGATACTACAATGTTTTTCCAGTTGTCGCAGCTCGATACGATGGATTGACTATAGTTTATACTCCATTGATGACACAAGAATTTATTTCATTTGAATAATTTTACAGAAACAGTTTCAACTTTCAACCATATCATGAAATTCAGTTGCCTTTGAAATTGGCAGTTTGATGCGTGTGATAGCCACACACACACAAGTTGCTATCTCAATGAGCATTATTTGCTGATTTTTTATGTTCCATGTGGAGCATGTTAGATTCGAGGATATGAGTTTTTCGCTATCTATCTAGCGCCACAGGTGCCATTTTGGCTTATGTCATTTGACGATTGAGTATTTGTTCTAGGAGGTTATTTGCATGGACTTAAGCTTTATTGGGGTTATAAACTACTAAAGAACCAGGTTTGTTCATCTGCTTTGTTGATAGCTGTGTGTTTGGACCTATCGATGGCTTGCTCAATTTTGCTTCGCAGGAAGCGTTGGATAAGCATGTTTCCAGTCTTTCTTGATAGGATTAATCCTTTTGGACGTTTGATGCACACGAAGTATTTTACAAGCTATTTGAGAATTTCTTTGGTTCTTTTTTGCTATAAGAGGAATTCAGCCCAAGGTAGAGATTGTTGTATTTTATGATCCGAATTTGGTCGAGTCCAACCACTTGAAGAATCCGATCAGATTTCGCTCAAAGATATATTCCGACCAGTATGACTAGTTGGTATGCAAATTGGTCGGAGATTATGATTGTGATCATCTTTATGTGCACGATAGACTCTGCACTGACTAGTACCATCGTGGTGTCTAAAGTATTTGCGCCGACTAGAGTCAGACGTGGCTACTCGAGGCGTTTTTGACTATAACTCTTCGTTGTTATCTTCTGAGACTCTATTTTGTTTCTGAGCGAAATGTTGTTCCCGTCTTTGAGTATTTTAGTCTTCGAGCATGTCTTGTTTCTATTACCGACTAGAACTCTGTTCCTTCCTCATTTAGGACTCTTGTTTCAAAGACTATTTATTCCCTTGTAAGTCTCATGATAGATAAAATGTACATCACAAGTTATCAAGATATGTAATGCACCAGGAGCATTTTGTAACTTCTTCTCATATAGGATTATGTGTTCATGTTTTTCTCGCAAGGACTTTTCATGTTAAATTTTTATCTCATGATCCTAATTATTCTTCTTTGTTTTTTATATTTGTCGTGCATTTTATAACATTTAAGAAATGCTCGATCGATTCTATCTGATTATTGTTAGGTGTAACTCAAAAGAGCATTTAAGTGAACATGTTGATCACTTGTGCATTGCATGTCCTGACGTCCTTGCTGCAGTTTGAAGGTTTGTGCTTGATGTACTGCTGCTGTTGTGTTCTGTTGGTAAAGATTTAGATAGTTTTGTTCTTGCTGACAGAGAGGGCATACTCCATGGTTGCGGATCAAGTGTAACATCGGTGCTTACCGGCGAAGTCCAAAGAAATCTCTTGTGTTCCTTCTTTGTGTTGATACTAATTAATGCGGGTGACCTTTTGCATGGTTCGGCAGGCAGCCCGCGCCGTTGAAGTCTTCCCTGCAGAGCCAACCATACGAAGAATATAATTTACACTTGAGGCTTTCCAAAGCAAGCTAGCTAGCTGCCACAGGAGGGGAACCGAACCTCTAGAGCTCGCCGTACGTGGATATTAGCAGGGATATCCAATATGTGCGCCAAGACATCGAGCAGATAAGGCCAAGATAATATGATTTACCTGCTCCATGAGCTTCCTCTTTTATCCTCAGTTGGTACGTAATTTATCTACTTCTTACAGCTACAACCTTGCCCATCCTTGCATTAAACCACAAGGTTTTCTTGTCTGAATAAATCACTACAAGACTTTGGTTTCCAATCTTCAATTCTTTGATGTGCTGTGCCACCGGACCTCCTGACGCCTGGAATCTTAGATTAACAGGCAGAGGATGCAAGGTTTGCATGGCAAAGCCAAGGTCCTGTTTTAAAGTGCTATAGTTTTTGCTAAAATAACACTATAGTGGTTATTAGTTTTTTCTAAGGTATTCAATTTAAGAAAAATAAAGAGAAAAATGGGAAAAAAAACACCGTTATATCTCTACAGATAATACGAAGAAAAAATAATAAAAGGAAAAAGATAATGTCATATTAAAAGCCAACGCGTGCCAAACACTTTTCAGTATATAGTCTAGACTGTCGACATTCACATTGAGTACCCCTATCAGAGGACTCGTTGGACTATCTTGATAGCTTTATACTCGTCGGGTGGGAGAAACTAAAGAGTGGTACTATTACCTTGTTATCCTAACTTGATCAAATTGTGGGTATATCGCAGGTAAGAACAGGCACGCTTTGTAAAGTCAAATAAATATTAACATACAATGTGTTTCTGGTTAATGGAGCTATATATTTAGGTGATTCTAACTTCAAGGCATAAGTAGTCATTTCTAGTATGTTAACTGGTATCCTCGGTGATTGGCGATCCAACAACACTGTATTAATTCAAGCTTTCAAAATTGTTTTACTTCACTACAAGAACTTGCTTTTGTTGTTCCACCAAAAAACTAGTACATTAATAACTTAACCTAGAACCTTGAACTATTTGAATTCCCTTTGCTGCACTGTGGCTTGTTGAGTAGGAAAGTAACTCTTGTTTAATCGATTACCATGGAGGACACACCTTCCTGAAAAGGCCATACAAGTTAGGGTGGCATCTATACTTAGGCTTGCATGTGGAGTTTTTTTGTTCCTTCTATAATGTACATTGTTTGATCCCAACGACCTTTATGTAAAACTTTGCCGACATGTCATTTTTCCGTTAGCATATAAATAAAAAGCGATATAAATTTCTATAATATATCATTCTATACACAACTAAAATTCTAGACAATTACAGGAATACAAGATACTCGGAAAATCAAGGGTGTCCCCACACGTGACCAAAGGTGATGCGACGGTGAATTGACGCCTCGACTCCCTTCAGCTGCCACACCATCGTGGATATGACACCCCTTCTCCACCCATATGTGCATGCTAGGACTCGCTCCCTGCTGGTATTGTCACTGTGCCACCACGCGACATCATCTTGCACACCATCGGTGGTAATTGAAGACGACGAGAGGAGAGATGACGGTGGGATATACATATTTGTATCTATGCGTGTGGATCTCAAAGCATGCCGCATGGTGGATGATTGGGTGCACAACTAGGGATGACAACAGGGACATGCCCCGTCGGGGACCCATATAAAGCCACCAATAGGGAGTGAGGCCATTGCAATCCCTATGCACAGCTGCCCATATGCTCACAAAGATTGCATTTTTGAACTGCTCCCTCCAATCAAGTGATATTTTTTTACTTTTAAAAATAACAAAATATTACTTTGATTCCTTAATTTTGTTATCCTGTATTTTAGAAAAAATATAGAATTGTAATGTTGTGAAATATTTTTTATGTTAAGTTTACTCGTACATTTAGATATCAAAACTACATAGTCTAAATAATATCTTTAATCATGATAAATACATTTGGGCACACATTCTTAGCGTCACTCTTTTTTACTGGAGGGAGTATATTACAGGCTGTTGCGAAGAATGTAGGTATGGTCTACAGCGTATCACTTGGACCACTTATTCCTATCATAGTATATATCGTAACAAATTGCAAAAATATTATATAATAACAAAGTATATTTTAGAATTATACTAACGCCGGTTAATACCGATTGCATAGTGGAGTATATCGTATTATCGTCAATAAACAAAATAAATGGGCATTTAAAACTGAAACGACTGAATACGCACAAATTGTTGACAATAAAACTGGGTTCGGTAGGTTTCATGCTTTTGGCTTTTATACTATCTCCCTCTTCGTAATCTCTCTCGGGAACAATCAGAATTAAAAAAATCATAAGCCTAAGTCCAAAAGAATCAAAAGACTTCTATAGACTAGCAATTGACTTCAGGTTCACAGAACATCAAGCAAATGTAAAGTGATAATAGATAGCTCGAACGCCATAAGTTCATACAGACACTAACATTACTCAGGGCAGGAGTGCCCATGATATTAGGGGCAACGAAAAGTCTAGCAGGTTAAACAACTCTACTCATAAATGGCAGTAGCTTACAGATAACATCTTCCAGTCCTCACAGTAAATAAAAATTCCTCTAACCCTTCAAGGGACGTAGACTGTCGACGGCTCTCCAGGTGACTTTCACTGAAATTATGGCGAAATCACCAAGCTTCACCACTTCATCCACTGTTCCATGATAGTGAGGATCAAATCTGTTTTTCCACGTATCACATGACAGCTTCTGACAAAGGCCAACATCTTTTGGAGACCCTTCAATACAAAGATCAAGGTAACTACGTATCATCACAGCTACAATCGAACTCGTTCTGCAGCCGACTTCTGCAACACCTCGGAAGAGACGGATCACATCGTTGAAGCCACTGGTCTTGGCATATAACTTCAGATTAAGGCCACAAGCAGGAGCGTGAAGTATCTCAACATCTATCTTCGATTGAACTGCGTTGATCAGCACAGCAAACTTCAAATCCAATGCACACTTTTCACCATACATACGCCGAGTTTTAATAAATGATTCAGATGTCCAAATGTCCATGAACTCAGTACATCCTTCAATCAGAAGGTCAGCTTTGGGCTCATCTTCAGGCATGTCTTCTGTCCGAATACAGAGTTTGAATTCGAACAATACATGACTTGTCATGCAAATACCTCGAGCAGGGCCAGTCAGTGATAAACGTGCCATACCCTACAATTAGGAACAATAAGCATTAGATCATAGATTTAAGTTAATGATCAGTTACTAGCAAACGATCGCACACCACCACCACATGTGTATGGATAAAATGAAGAAAAGTGTTCTGTTCAATACTAATAGTGTGACTTGGAATCCTACTGTTAGACCGCAGATTGTTAATTTGTTGCAGCATGGACTGAGATTAATATCACAAACCTACCAAAAAAAGGTCTAAATCTGGACATGCCAAATGATATACAGTTTTGAGATGGTACTTTCGGAATGACAAAAGAAGCATGCAGTAGACAGCGGTGAGTTTGCAAACCAACCGTCTTTCTCTTCACAGATACGGCTTCATAATCGTCAATCTCACGCCTGTAGACATAGTTGCGCAAGGGTTCGATGTAATCCCGAGCAGCAAAAAAGCCAAAGATTTTAGCACGTCCAGACTGGGCATGTCGGTAGCCAGCAATTTTCAGATCAATGAACTGCAGTAAATCCATCGGATAACAACGGCACCTATTTGAGCAATCAATGGTCCCAACATTGTTAACAGTGACTGCAAAATAAATAAAAAAAACATGAGATATGTATGGAGATTTACAATTGGTGATAGATGATAATATGATATATGGTAGCACCACAACAGAAATTGATTTAAAAAGACACGTACTTTCAGATTCATCATAGAGTCGATACTGTGAACCGAAACAATGCTTGTCTTTTTCGACGATGACGGGGTCCTTGAATGCGCGGAAAAGAGTGAGTGGCCAAGGGCCTCGAAGACGAATCTCTGGAATTTGATACCGTGCACTAATCTGCTCAAAATGGTCACTAGTAATCCTTGGGAAATCGTCAACTGTAAAAGGGTGGCATGTCCCTACATGCAAAATAATTGAAATAATCGAATCAACAAAAAACTTTGTCCCGAATCTGAAGTCTAGTCAAGCACCATTTATCATTGATATGGAAGCTAAAATTAGATGGTTCAAAATCCCTAAATGAATCGCTTTGGAAAGCATAGCTGTGAAAACATCTTAAGAGGGTGTGTGTGCTTTTTACCAACAAGTTGAATGTAGACCTCAGGTTCATAACATGTATGATCAGGTAGGAACTAATTCCAGCAAGATGTTCTTCAATATTGCCGAAATTTTTCTTCTTGATATTGTTCCTTGTACACTGAATCAAGGAGCACTGGTTTATAATTCAGGGAGCCAATCACAAACTAAGTGGTGACAAGGGGGAATGTAAAGAATCATTTGCAGGAACAGCCTCAGATTAAATGGATCATGCTAATAAATTTCTCTAGACAGAATTTTCGTATATATATATATATATGGATCAAAATAACCAAGCACACCCACCAAAACAAGAGGGGTAGCCTAGTTGAAGGTGACTCTAGAGTGTAATCCAAGCCATGGTTGTCACGGCGTAATCGGCGACCACGGCGAGTGAGAGGCGCCTGGACGCCTAGGCGACGTCCAGGCGACGCCCAGGCGACGCCAGGCGAGCGCCGTATCCATTCAAAGAAGTATTGGGTATATGAAGCCAACGAGGCAAACACTCTCCGCCTCCTCTCATACTCCTGCCCTCCTCTCATACGCCGCCGCCCTCCTCTCATACGCCGCCGCCCCCTCGGCCTCTCCGCCTCCTCTCATACGCCGCCGCCCCCTCGGCCCCTCCGCCTCCTCTCATACGCCGCCGCTTCCCCCGTCTCACCCGACCTCTCCGCTCCCGTCTCTCTCTCCCGACCTCTCCGCTCTCGTCTCTCTCTCCCGACCTCTCCACCTCTCCCGTCTCCCCGCCGCCGCCTCCCGCGCCCGCCTCCTCTCCCCGCCACCGCCTCCCGCGTCCGGCTCCTCTCCCCGCCGCCTCCGACTCCCCGCGCCTGATCTCCTAACCCTAGCCGGCGTCAACAGCGGGATCAGGCGAGGCGAGCAGCCACGGCGTTCTCCTCCGGCCGCCAGGACGCCTAGGCGTCGCCTAGGCGACGCCGTGACAACAATGATCCAAGCACGATCTATCATTTATATGTAAGCTATAATTAGACGGTTCGATGTTCCTAGATGAATATTTCAGAAAACGTAGCTGTGCAAACCAATTGCAGTCCACAAGATTCTATACATGCATAAAAATTCCACATGTTCTTTGTGAGAAAACTGTCACTTATACCAAGCGCATGTGTACTTATTACCAACTAGTTGAACACAGAATTCAGGTTCATAACACGTATGATCAGGTAGTAACTAAAGTCCAGAAAGATGTTCTTTCATACTCATCTCTCACTTTTGCCAGAGTGGTACCTTTTCTAAGTTTGACTACCTGATGGACACTACACAAATACACACCAATCAAGTTAGATGCTGCATAAAAAAGTTGAATATGCATTGAAAAAATAACTTGTCATCTTGGTCACGGCCTTCTTGAATTCTGGTAACAAAACCTTACATGCTTCGTCGTTCATTTTTTCTGGCGCAATGAAGCGCTGTGCATATCCCTTCTAGTTGTTTTAGTGCCTGAATCCTATCCCGCATCCCTGAAATCCTATTACAGGATGATCTCTTTTACAGGAAAAGGAAAAGAAAGGATAGTTCCAAAAAAAATTCCTTCTTGATTTTGCCGCTTGTAATATCACTGGATTAAAGAGCACTGATTTACAGTTCAGGTAGTCAATCACACACTAAGTGGTGACAAGGGGAAATCTAAATACTCATTCAATGACCATGCCAAGGAGGGATCATATTCTTGCCGGGCGGGCAGTCAGAGATATGCTACTGACGAAAAGAGTATATTAAGTAGGACTTGTTGTTTACCTTGATCCTCCTCATCTTCCTCGTCGCTGCCGCTGTCGCTGACCGTCCACCCGTCGTCGTCCTCGTCGCTGGAGGTAGACATGGATGAGTCCTCGCCGTCGCACGGAGGAGTTGCGGGGGAATGCGACCTCTTCTTTCCGTGGCCGGGGCCAGGGGCTGCTGCCGCCGATTCATATCCGCTTCCGTCAACCTCCATGCCGCCTCAATTCCGTTGCCTCCTCTCTCTCTCTCTCTCTCGCTCGCTCCTCCCCACGCCCACAAACCCTAGAGGGAGGAAGAGGATGAGAAAATAATTTGAATTGGCATTAAATTAAAACGAATGGAGAAAACAGAAAATCAAATAAAAAGGGAAACCCCAACCTGATCAGGCTCTGCCCATTTTCTTCCTTCTTCCTCCCACCGGTCCATCCGACCCGGCCCATTACCCTTCTCGCTTTCTTTCTTTCCTCTAGCCCTGTAGCTGGTGTTCTTCTTCTTTCTCGGCTTCTCTCTCCTCCCGGCCCAGCCGCGTACTCACGCCGCGCCCACGCCACGCCGCACACCCGTCACGTTGCCGCGCTAGCTGCACCGTCGCCAAGCCCAAAACCCGCCGCGTGACCCACGCTCGCCTCGCTACTCGAGCTCCGCTCATCGCACAGCCGTGTCGCTCGCGCCCCCGCCGCGTGACCCACGCTCGCCTCGCTACTCGAGCTCCGCTCATCGCACAGCCGTGTCGCTCGCGCCTGCGCCTGCATCGTGCCGCATGCCTGTGCCCATGCGTTGCACCCGCGTCGCCCATGCCACCCTCGACCACTGCGCTGTGTGCTATGCACAGAGACAGCTCTGCTCTGGGCCGTCCTTCGTCCCGATCTAATCTTCAGTTCAATTAACATCTACTCTACAATATAATCTTCCGATCGACGTTGGGCCAGTGACTTCAAATCTGTTCACGGTAAATTAAAGCGAATTTGCACCATAGAAAAATAATCTATAAAGCGAAATCTGCGAATTTAGAGCGATCTAGATAATTCAATCCACTAGTGCTTGGATGATTACCTTCGATTCACCGGAGCGATTCGTGCTGATAACGTGTTGAGGAATCGTCGCTGGCGACCAGTCCGATTGATTTCTCTGCTTATGCAAAACAAGATCAATTATAGAAGACAGAAAATAGTAGATTGAAAACACAGAGAGATAGAGAGAACTACTGATCTTTCTTTATTGCTTTCTTTTTAATTTCATATACAAAATTGCGAATAGTGCTCCCTACTTATAGTATAATGGTGAGGTGTCCACCATGGGCTAAGACTTCAAGCCCAGACCCAGGTTTCCTAACACTTTGCATGGTGTTGCGGTGTATACATGCGAGTATATATCTCTAGCTCCTGTTTGCGCCGGTCGATAGGCCGAGGTCTCGCTGACAATGGGTCCCACCTCGCTCCCCTGTCCTTCGTGCATGTCTCGATGAGACCTCCTCCGAGTCCGTCTCCCTTCCCGTGAGATCCGAGTATTACACATTTTTGACCATATGAAGCATAGCAATATCAAAAGTAGTTCTGGATGTATGCAATACCATTTCTGGCCTCCTCCTTGAACGCATGACTTTGACCGTCCGATGTGTGCGCATTCCGTGCCCCGGCACCGCAGCACCCAAGTCATGTGTTACAGGAGCGCATGATACCCCGCATCGCGCTGCTGTGGTCAAATACGGCAGTGGTCGAGTAAGACAGCGGTCGAAAAAGTAGTGGTCAAACATGGGTGTAGTCGAAAAGAGTGGTGGTCGAAAGTGATTGCGGTCGAAAGCGAAGGTGGTTGAAAGCAGCTGCGGTCGAAAGCGGTTGCCGTCGAACATGGGTGTGGTCGAAAGCGGCGGTGGTCGAAAGTGGAGGTAGTCAAAAGCGGTAGCGGTCGAAAGCCGAGGTGGTCGAAGGCGACTGCGGTCGAACAGCCGTGGTCGGAGCGGCTGCGGTCGATGCGGGGTATCATGCACTCCTGGACCGCATGACTCGGGTGTTGCGGTGCCGAGGCGCGGGACTGCGCACGCGTCGGTCAGCCGGAGTCCCACGCTTGGGGAGAGGACTAGAAATAGCATTACATACATCTAGATGCTACTTTTGATATTGCTGTGCTTTACAGGGCCAAAAATGCTCAAAACCTCGTGAGATCCTACACGCGTTTAAACAACTACATTGGCAATGAACTGGAAACTATTGTATGAACAGCTTGTTTTGATTTTAACTCAGTACTTAAAAAAGTTTAATTTCGTATTTGGATTCGAAGGTCTAACATGTATTTCAATTAATTTCATCGTTGGCATTGAGCTAGAAAATGTCAATCCCTTAGTTTGAAAATTTTCTAGTTGAAAGAACAATCCTCCGATTCGAAAGTATTGGAAGTTGAAAATTTTCTCAATCTGGAAGGAATTATTAGACTCAGCATGTGGCTAGATGGCTAAGCGTGTGGGTGTGTACCTAGGGTTCTTTTGGTTGAGTCATGGTCAGAGAAAAAAGCTGTGGGTCATGAGCTATGAGAAAGTCATTGTGTGTGAGTCAGAAAAATTGAAAGCTGTTTGGTTAAACAAGTATAAAATATATTTTTTGTCTTTATCTCTTTTAAAACAACTATGAAAGAGTTTTATTCAATCCATTTCCAAAAGCAGAAAGCCAAAAGTCAAAAGCAGAGTCAAAACAGCTTTCAAAAATATACTACGGAAAAACAGCTGCTTTTAAAAAAGCTGCTTCCAAAAGCAACTCCTTTGGTTGGGCTTTTGACTTTTAGGACCAAAAGTCGAAGTCAAAAGCCCAACCAAAAGGATCCCTAGTCTATTAGGGTTCAAGTACTAGACTCAACGCTAGTATCCGTTAATTTTAGAAATACGCATATGCTTATATGTGTAGTGAAAAACATATGTGTCTGCACTCCGTATAGCTTTAGTGTCTTGGATGATGTGAGTGTAATGTGTATCCAGCATATGTGTCTGCCTTGTATTTAAAGGCATGAATTGTTGGGGTTGGTGGTTGCTAAAAAAATAGGAAACCGTCTACTACATCTTCAAATAGCAAACATTCTTCCAGCTATTGTATGAACAAACATATTGAGTTGCATGCACTAATTAGTTCACCTAAAAGTTTAAGCTGATGAGGAAAGATGGGTAATTCACTTATACTTCAACACTTCTCCTCACGTGTAGACTCCCTTAGACCTAATACATGAAATAAAAGTGGACTGTAATTATTATTTTTAATTGCGTTAGCTGGGTCTTGAACTCGGGACCGCTTGGTTTTGATACCATATTGAATTGCATGCACCAATCAATTTATCCAAAAGCTTAAACTAATGAGAAAAGATAAACAATTCACTTATACTTCAACAAGACATTAGCATTGGGCTCACCGTATATTCCTTCCATGGTAATCAAGACCTGGGCAAGGCACAGCTGCAGCCGGCCGTAGCCCAACTCGATTATCGCAGCAAAAACTGGGCTAGTTCTGCAATTTCCAAATTTTGGTAGCGGATTGCGCAATTGTTAATTTGTTCAGACCGACAAAAAGAAGAGAGAGAAAAAAATCTGGGGAACTTCAGCACATACAGAAAATTTCATGGCTAAGTAAACCGATACTATAAAATGTCAATAGTAAATAGTTGGGGTAAAATGATATCTCCATTAAATTTAGACATCAGTTACAAGAATTAATGCACTGCTATTCTGTGAAGAGGGAGAGGAATGCTACATACTGAAATTTATTTTGAACAATTGATCCATTGGCAGAGTGCATGCCTGCCAAGTGCATGATTTTTGTTGTAATAAACATTTGACTGGACTTGTTTATACGGCCCTTGTCTTTTAGCTAGATTAGATGACAAACGGGATGACACTAATTCGTCGCACCTATCTATTCAAAGTCAGAACATTACATTGGCGTGTTAAAGAATCATGTGATAAGATCAACAACTTACTAGTTAAGACTCCTTGTTTTTGTTCAGGGTCACATGTTGTTTCTTACGGAGGCAATGATGTTGGGCTAGAGTATATATATATTATAATTTTGTTTTATTTCTATTGCAACATACTTGGGAGATTATGTTCATGAAGCCATTGAATTCTTGAAGTGTACGCATAGTTATCTTCTTATTATGGAGAGTTTTCCACTAACAAAAAGTATTGGATTAGTGCTTCAATATTTTTCACTCTAACAAAAATGACACTAATTTCAAAGCACTTAAAATGATAAGTACTATCAACTATTCAGTTCTGTTTTAAAAATTGTATAAATCACTTTGAGGAAAAGTATAAAAACACCTCCAAAATTATTGACGTTTTAGGTGTGGAAATCAGAGCCATACTGCTAGCTATTTCCTATTGCTTATTGATTGAGAAAGAAACCGATACAAATCAACCTTAAATCTAAGATTTAATTTTTAACTCGATGATCTTTTGCGAATGTAATTCGATGAATTTTGATTCGTGCTGCTCTACCCAAATGTATACACTCCCACTTTGCGCTTTGCGTTGTTGTTCAAGTATCTTCACTTTTGCAGATAACCCCAGACTCTCCTTTAATTAATGTACACGTCCACTTCAATCATTGTTGAAGTATCTTCACTTTTGCAGATAAGCCCTCAAGTTCTCATTCAATGGTATCACGGTACAGCGATACGCAAGCATGGACGAGGCCGACCACCTGAGGGGGTCCCACCTATGCCACCTGGCTCTCGCCAGTACCCTTGCCCAACTGTACACGTGGCGGGGGCGAGTGACACTTTGCAGATGCATGGACTACGTCTACACTAACAGAGTGACACTTGGGCCTAAGTGAAACATGGGTCCACTTGTCATTGGAAATTTCTACATGCGAGACGTGTGATGCCATATGTATGGCTCACCGCGGTGTTACGGGTGTAATCCTCTGCTGCTAATTTTTGAGCATAAAGCACTACCAAATCGATATCCCGGACCCACATGCCAGAGCAGACAAGTAACTGTTCCTTTTCCCTTGCTCTCGGGCATGCGGCCTCGAGGCCCACCTGTCGTGCAGTTAGAGTTACAACCCGATGAGATGCCTTCACACACTCACTGACAACATGGGCCCATGTTCCGCTACCCCGCATATCAGTGTGAAAACAACAGATTAAAGGCCAGTGACGCACACGTGCTTTGGATAGTTCAAAAGTTAAAAAAAATGCAAAGTTGTTTCAAAAAATGTAAAGCTACACTATAAATGCATTATTTTCAGAAAAATCCACAATTAATGTGAAAATATATGTCCAAAACCTAGATGAGACCTTCTTCTCATCTTGCGGGTATGTTCTTTTGGCTTTTAGCTTCTTCAGAAGTCAAAAGAGCCAAACGTTAAAACAAGCCATAACCTTTTGAAATGGATTTTTCAAATGGCTTCTCAAACTTAAAATCGTATGCGTCATCCGTATCGACGTCTTCACTATCTGCTGTCGTGTCAAAAGTGTCGACAAAAGCCATCAGCCGCAGCCCAAAAGAACACCCATACAACTTATGGTTTCCCTTGAACAAACAAATATGACGACTTTTTCTCGCCTTTTCGAAGCGACTTATTAAAATAATTTTTTCAAAGTAACTTATTAGCATTTGATTCATTCATACAAACGCTCACGTTTGAACACAAAACATCCAACATAACCATAAACCTTCAACGTCAGCAAAAAAGAACCCATAAGCCAGTACCAACTAGTTTCCAATTAAGAAAACTCGAGGGTTATCCCTGAAAGATTCGCAGCGCAGCCCCGAGACCCCCACGGCCGATCCGGCCCGTTCGTCACAGATCGGACGGCGAACGCGCACCCGCAGCCCTCGCCGTCATCCTCTTAAAACGCTCGTTGTGTTGGTCTCTCCTCATCATTCGCACGCAGAGCTCGATACTCGCTTGCGATAGAGACAGTGCTCGAGTTCCTCAGATTGCTGGATGCATAATTCTCCTGCTTCCTCGTTGGATTTGGGGGGGACCTGGTCGGATTTCTAGCCTCCTCACGCGAGTCGTTCCGGCCGGCCTCTCGCGAGCGAGGTAGGCTGCGCGCGTTTGGTGATCTGGGGCTTGCTTCTTGAGCAAAACCATACCGCGCGCTTGTTTTTCTTTTTTGGTTTTGCTGTGAGAATTCCTTGTTTTGTTATGGGCTAATGACGTTCTTGGATTTGTGGTACGTTTTGACAGGGGGTTTTCGGTATACACAGCTTGTGAAGACTGGACGCTCGATCTTAGCTTGAAATTCTCAGGTGCTTGCTCTTTCGAAAAATTCTCAGGTTCTTGATTTTGGCTGAGGTGACATGGTGAGAAACCTCATGTTTTTATCTCCCCAGGAAGATGCTTTCCTGAAATCTTACCCTATTCGTTCCTGATAATTAAAGATCCAGCTGTTTTCTGTGTTCCATGTATATATTTTAGTGAATATACCATAAATCTGGCAGCTTTTGATGTGATCCTTACTTTCTAACACTGTTCTTGCTTGTTTTTGACAAGGATTGTTCCCAGACCGCCATGGCTGGTGAAGGATCTGAGCTGCATGACATGGAGGAGACCATGAGCGAGCTGGGCTTCGTGGGAAGCGATGATGACGACAACAAGGAGATATGGGAGACGGATTTGAAGGGCGACGCTATGGCCTTCTCGTCCGGTGCCGGGGGGCGGCCGGGCTCCTCCGGCCGGAGGGGCATCCTGGTGGCTCCGGCCTTGCAGGTGAGGATGCATCGTAGCACATATATGCATGCATATGCATGACCGTCATCCTGTTGGCTGGTTCTCATAGCCATGAAATGCATGCATCACCTCTTTCTTTGTTTTGTTGCAGTGATCAGTTACAAATGCCTGCGTGAATATTGTGTTTGTGAATTACTTGTTTGCTGTGGTCATGTGATTTTATATATAATGTTACTATTTTATCATTGTTTGGATGCGCTGGAAAAAGATTTTTTTACCCTTTAATTAAAAATTACTTAGAAAAGGAAGGTTCTAATGTGTGCATTATTGCATGCGATTAAAACCGGTAGCTTGATGATGTATTACTTACTGTATGGATTTTGCCATTGCATATTTGACCACCGTGATTTCATCGGTAAGTTATTTTTTGGCCAAAAGTTAGGGTCTGGTTTTTCACCCTTTTTTTTTTGCCTTTTTTCTCTTCATTTTGGACCTATTATTATATACAGTCAAATGTTTTTGTTTTGTTTTGCCGTGTTCATATGCATATTTCTCTATGATTATGTTGATGTGTTTGTGACAGGTAAATGTATTTAGCTTAATCAGGATCTAACGTCTGAAATTATTATACTTATTTAAAACGTGCATGCAATAAGCTACTATTGCATGTGGTTAAAAGAAATTGGTAAGTAGATTATATATGCATCAAGTCTTCGTGACGTCATCTTACCTTTTTGGGCCTTATGATGCTGTGAGCTGTCAAAATGATTTTTTTACTTACGTTTCTGTTCAATTATTTAGAGCAATAAATAATCATCGCCTTTTGAAAAATAAGAGAGACTATTTAGTAAGGAATGCGTATTAGAAGGGTCTAAATAAAAGTTTCCTGAACATCCACGGTGCAATCAGTTTGCACTTGGGTTCGTATTTGGGTACCGAATCGGCCCATAGCCCCAAGGCCCAAATGGAAAGAAGGAAGCCTGCACCGGCGGCGACGGCGGAGGAGGAGGCCGTCCACCGGCGGAGCGCCACGCTCGACGGTCGCCTGGAGCGAGGATGGGGCGGCGTCCGGCTCGTCTCCGCCGGCCGCAACGGCGCCACGGGAGGATGCCGCGTGGTTCGATTCTATTTATTTACGCGTGGCTGTGTGAATTCATGCGTTAGGATCGAGTGTTTTGCTGCCTTTGCGTAGATGGAAATTGGGTTGTAAGGTTTGGCGTAGACCAGTCACGAAGCAATTGTCATGGAATTGTTATGATAGTTACTGAAATGCGAGCTACTTAGTTTCAGGACATTGCATTATAAGAACACATGAAAGCGAATTTGTGTAGGAATATCATAAGGGAGAATTATGGGTTTTCATGTACTGGAAAGAAGGTTTTTTCATGCTCTGAAAAGGCCGCATGCAGTGAGTTGCTTTTGGCTGTGTTCTTTTCAGCTTCTAAAAGCTGCTTTTCGGCTTTTCTACAGTAATTAGCTTTTAAACGGAGTATTTTTTCAAGATAGGATCTACTAGTTAATTGTAGTATATATTTTACTGACTTCATTTATACCGGCAAAAACCACACGTGAGTTTCACACTCTGTAATCTCTCGTAAAACAAATTTAAAAGTCACAAGTCGCACCAAAAGCACAAGCCATGAAAGAAAAAGAATGACCCTTTGTGAACAAACTCTGCTAGGAAATTAAGCTTTTTCTTCCACAAATATTACCTTTTATCTATGGAAGAAATTAGTCGAGCTAATCGTTTTCAGTAATAATACATTTTTCAAGTACACAGCAAAAACCAACCTGCACACTGTCCATTTTAAATTGCACTTCATTAGGAAAATACGTCATTAGGTCAGTATGTCTATTTGTCAGTCTGCCTTTTGCTTTGTCCTAACGTCTAGCTTTTGGTTGCACTGAAAAATTCATTTTACCAGATAATTTTTGTTTTACATGTTTGCGCTGGCTCTTGCATTTTTTCATTCTTTTTTCAAGACCATTATGAAAGGTGAACTTGATACAATGGTATTGCCATTGGAAAAATTTTCTCGTTGTTTCGGCGTAAGATGGCTCCTCTCTTTCAATTTCCCTTCTTATTTTCCTGGTGGCCACCAAGGCTCGCCACCGGCTATCGCCAGGCATTGCTGTAGTCATGCACCCACGCAGAACGTAGGGCTGTTTATGGGCCGAAGCCCAGCACAAGCTTGGTCTAAGCCTAAAATTTGGTTCTTTTGATCCAATCCAGTCCAAGTCCAAAATAAATAAGTCTAGATCCAATCCAAGCCCAAAAAAGGTCTTGGGCCTTAATCCAAACCAGAGCATGCACTCAGCCCAAGCAAGAAGAGAGGAGAGAGACGACCTGCCGTTGCCGCCATACTTTGGCGAAGGTGGCGATGGTGAAGGCAGTGGTGGAGACAGGAGAAGGTTTGTCGACGTCGGCAGTGTGGACATGCCGCATCACGCTCCTCCTCCTTGGCATGCCTCCCCTCTGGCACGACTCCTCCTCCATCGCTCGAGTTCGTCGTTGCCTCTCGCAACAATACCGGACTGCCCGAGTTCACCCGTGCAGCGTGAGGGAGAGTGGAGGAGACAGGGAAGTGGCTGGCAACAGCCGTGAAAAGACGCGGTCAAGCGTGCTCTTTGTAGTCAATTCCTCGATTGGATCGATGTGCTCGATTGCCCAAATAGCACAAAATGATAAGGCCCAAGCCTGACCCAATCTAGCCCAGAGCTAGTCCAAATAGCGATGGATCCAAAATGAGTCAAATCCATTTGCAGTTTTGGGCCAGCCTAATCCAAAAGCCTAGATAGGTCCAAGCCCATTGGTAGCCCTACCAGAATGTTATAGCCCATGTCATCTTGGCCTGCCACCACCTCACCAGTCTATTCCCACGCCAAGGCACTGCTGGCGCCGCAGCACTCGAAGTCACCACCATCTTGCGCACCTGGCTATGCGCTGTGCCACTACACCCAAGCCCGCCTGGCCACGCTTGCTCCACACTAGTCACCACATTTGCGTCCTATTGCACCGGAGTCCGCCGTCAAGTGTCGTCCCCTACCTAGCCTAGCCCCACGTCGCCACCGCCGCAACCTGCTCACGTGCTAAGCTGTCGTTCCTCCGCTCGCCCTGTGACTCTTTAGGTCGTCGCAACACAACCACTCAATGTCACTCCGCTATGTTGCTCCATGCCGTTCTGCCATGGCTCTGGACTTGAGGTGGTGTGTGTGCAACTACAAGACGTAAGAGGAAGATATTGTATGTATCATAAAAAATCATCGTGTGTAGCAGCGTTGATAGCCCTTTTTCTACTAAAATTATTCAAGAATTGATCTTGTTAGCCCAGCCCTGGAAGAAACTTATACACACACGCACAAGAACATAGGAGAGCTCTTTTGGTGCTATGCAGTAACTGCTTTGCAATAACTTTTCTCTCTTCATAGCATGGACAGCCAGCCATTTCGCCGATGTTGCTAACATAAGCATATTCCTGGTCGATACGTCATATTGGACATCAAGCATTGCTTTAGTAGACTCATCATCCACACGCAGTCGGTGCTTCGATGAGCTTCTGGATGTCGACAGACTGCCACGGCACCCAGGTCGCCTCGTCGTTGTTACCACTGCCATCATTTGGGCATACACGCAGATTGATACCACAAAGCTTTCCTCCGCTCTTCTTTGGTTTGCAGCTTTTCGAAGTGAAGTGCCCATAATCATTACAGTTATAGCGTCTTACTTTTTGTCTTATCAAACTTTCGATTCCTACGGCCTCAGCCACCACCATTTGAGGTGCCCTCGCCTTCGTGCTTCGATGATCGGACCAATGACCTACTCGACGTGGGTCAGCAGGACCTACTCATCACCATTATCACCATTGTCACACATGCATTCCTGACACGTCTTAAGATGGCCAATGACCTCCTCCATGGTCATTGCCTTCAGGTGTCCAAATTGCTCTATGATCGAGGCAATTAGAAGGAACTTTAAGAGAATGGCACGAAGAAATTTCTTCATCATGTACAACTCCTCCACCTTCTTGCCAAGGGCCTGAATCTTGTTGACAATGGTTGTCAACTGGATGGTGAAGTCATTGATTGACTCCATCTTCATACACAGCACCTCGAATTTGGTCTTGAGGGTTTGCACCTTTGCTTCCTTCACACGATCGACACAAAGATGCATCATTTTCAACGCTTCTCACGTATCTTTGTCTATCTCCTTTTTTGGCCAATAAGAAGAGTGTCTTATCTAGAATGCCCTAATAGATGCACACTTTCATCTTGATTGCCCAGGTTGCATAATTGTTCATCGTGAGCATCGGACAATGCAGTGAGACGATGAAACTCTCTTTTGCCATCGTACCCGATGTTGCCTCATCACCGGTGACACTATTTCCCAGAGAGTGCGACATGATCTTGGACGTACACGGATCAAGAACTCAGGCTCTAATACCAATTGTTGGCCTAGACCCTAGAGATAACTCACACATTGCGCTCATGGATGAGAACAAGAATGTGCGGATAAGAACTTTGGTGCTCAGCTGCAACTGCCTAGCCAGAGCTTTCTTTTTTCTTGTTACCTTGTTCTCTTATCATCTCAACCTTGAGAATAGTATTTATAGTATACGCATAGATCTATCTATGGAATAACTTAAATAAGAAAAGCCTAACAAAGGAAACTAACTAACCAATTTTGATCCAATGTCGATTGCATCAGGATCCTAACACCCTATTACTTGGCAAGTCTAAATTACTTTTCAACATATCTTTCCTTGCTTTCACAATCCTATCATTGCTTTAGCCTGTTTATGGGTGGCCTAGCCCAATATTTTGGGCTTAGGCCCCATTTTTTGGCCTGTTGGCATGATCTGAAGCCCAAAAAAGCCTAAAAGAAATAATTAATAATTTATTTTGAAAACAATTGAAAATATCATTTATAAGAAGGATAATAAACAATTCTATTTTAAATTCATAAATAAAAAATTTCAAACTTCAGGCTGAGCCAAGGCTAGGCTCGAGCCTATCCTTTCAAGGCTAGTGTTCGATTTTTAATTTGTTTACCATTGCTTCACACAACTCAACAATTCCAAACTACATGCGAGTGCCTATAATGTTATGCAGAGGTGTGGGACTAGAGAAAGGCCAACAGCCCCCACCCTCTTCTACATTTCTCATTTGAGTTTTCATAGTCTCTTCACCATTCCTCCAATCAGTTTCCATATATCTGGAGTCATTTGCTTCTATGCTTTCTTAGACATATATCTAGCTTTTATATGGCGAATATATTGTTTTTAGATAGAAAGTTATCATTTGCCAAAAGTATACTATAAATGTGGGAGAATCCACTAGGGGAAATAAGATACATCTTTGGGAGGCCACACAAGGACCTAGGAAACCTCTCTGATGATGTCCTATTGCTAATCACTTGAAGGCTTTCTTGAAGAGTCCTGACTAGTTGAGACCTCCCTGAGGGTGTCATTGACAACCTTTATAGAGGCAAAGGCAGGTTACAAAGGGGCTGAAGCAAGTGTTTTGCATGATTATCAAACTAGAATCATGCTATAATTACAATTGGCATATTTTTATCATTGGAATTCACATATTTCATATTGGACTTGCAATGGATAGAAGCCCCCTACTATCTCCTTCCCTAGAGATTGGTCATATGCCACTATCAATAGCTATGGGTGCTGATCTCGGTGTCCTCTGGTTTTATTTGTGCAAACCCTCGAATGCCTTCTTAAAAACACATTTCTATTCAAGAGTTTTGGTTTGAATCATGTGGCCACATATATTTGGGCCCTAAGCATTCCATGAAGTATATCATAGCTTAGCCTTTGGGTTCTTCTAAGGGTTGTTCAAGCTTCAGTCGTACCCTCCTAGACTGAATTGTTTACATAGGTTTTGCATGGACCCGATTGGGTTAGCAATCAACCCGCATAATACATGCATGGTTCGCATTGGTTGTGGGTTGTAATTGGACAAATTGTCAAACCCACCTTTGCACTCTGATCCCACCTCCCGAACTCATGAACTCCCAAGTAGTCATTACTTGCTTACTTTGATTTATCTCCTTCAGCTTTAGTGATGCATCACCAACAACAAGGAACTTGTTTGATGAGCTGCGACTTTAATGGCAATCATCATTATCTCAGTATGAACATTTCATATGACAAAATGTTTCCTTGGTGGGTGACAAGTTCATTAGCAATGGTGATTTCTCCAGCAATACTACTAGCTCTAGTTGTGCAGTATTTTCTAGCGCGGTGGTTGTGGCTTCACTGGTAAGAAGTTTATTTAGAGTGGTCAATTTAAAGATAACCTTGATGTATCCCATGATAATGTTTTAGGAATAACATTACTATTATGTTTTTATGTAGGGAAGATTCCTTATTTGCTATGTAAAGATACTGGTTTCCTTAACATGCCATTGAAAAAATGCTTCTTCCTTCTATGCTATCGGATGAAATTTTGTTGCCTTCTCATGCCACCCACATCACACCACCATTAGAGATCCACCGTTAGAGGTGCAAACCTTGTCAGTTTTTTGCACAAATGCCCATTTTGCCCCCATCATCTATCAGTTTAGTGGGCCCACATGTCAAAACTCTTCTTCTCCATCCTCTCCATCAGAGGCCGTCGCCCTCCCTCTCCCCTACTCAATCCAATTGCGGTGGAGGCTCGGTGGCCGACGATGAGAGGCCTGGATTCAGTGGTCACAGTGGCCTACAACGAGGGGCTTGAACCCGACATGGAACATAGCAGCCGGAGGGAGAGTAGAGGACAATGTTGGTGGCATCCAGTGGAGTCTAGATGGTGATGCACCGCCTGAAACCATCATCCTCGCTGATGTTCATGATGTTGTGCTCCTCGACGGTGAACCATATTTGGAGAGTCCATCCACTACCTTCTTGTGTCCCTCTGGCCTTGAAGCACCGCCCCTGAGCTTCTCCTTTCCTCCATGGCTACCGCTGGCGGCCTTCCTTGTCGCATCTCAAACCAAGCTGTGAAGGAGGATGAAGCTGCTGAGTATGTAGGAGCGGAGGCGTGGGGCAACGAGCTCGAAGGCTTCGGGGTCGAAGGCGGCCATCGTGCCAATGATGGCATTGCGTTGGGTGAAATTGGTGAGGACGCGGGAGAGGTCAGAGTTGGGGCCCGCTATGAGAGGAGACGCACGGTGGTGGCCATGGGCAAGGATTGTGGGTGACGGTTTGGGGTGGAAGAAGAATCCTCAGTCCAGTTAGGTGATGGCTGAAAAGGAAGATGAAGGAAGAGGGTAAGGACTAAGGGGGAAGAAGATGGGAAATTCCATCTTTTCGTGATCCAGTTGACAGTAGACTTACATCACATGGACGGAAGTGGCATGAGAGGGCAACAAATTTTCATCTGATGGCATAGAAGGAAGAAGCATTTTTTCAATGGCATATCAGGGAAACTGGTATTTTGCATGGAAAATAAGGAATTTTCTCTTTTACATATGTTGTAATATTCAATACCACAGAGAATCATTACAATGAACATTCAATATACAACATCTTCCATGTATACCTGCACATGCGAGTGCACACCACATGACAACAAGACCCAACTCACACTTTCTTCCATCCTTTAATGATCCAATCATGTATTCGACTGTCTATACCACATGCCAATAACTCATTCTGATGATTCTAGTAGGTAGAACCTAATTGTGCTTGGCAGGGTTGATGTAGATCGATCCTAGTAACTTGCTTAAGACTAAATTACATTTGAACTTGCTCTATTAGGTTTGGGTTTAATGCGCTTTTGGTTCGACAACCTTCATCGAGGCTTATTTTAATCTTGAACTACCAGATGGACCGTAACAGTGCCTATACTTTTAATTATGGATTAAAGAAGCACATGTGATTTGACAGTACCTATACTTTTAATTATGGATTAAAGAAGCGCATGTGATGTGTCCAACCATGCAAGCGCTTCCATGATTGATCTTGTATGATTCCCTTGATGTTGTATGGACCTTCCTAAGAACACCACAGTGGCTCTTGCAGATTGCATGCCTAGAGAAGGTGTCGACCGGTAAACATGCCAATATGAAGACCGACATCTTGATGGTGGTTGACGACCTGGTTGCATCAATCATTGTGCCATTTTTGGTCGCTCTGGTTAAGGCTACACCAACAGCCTCACTACCTCAAGTGGTATCACAACCAATCGTGGCAACATTGCCATCTTTGGTCGTGCAAGCCAATCCCGCTGCGGTGCAAGGAGGTGATTTGGTTCAAGGAGACAATAGGCGTACCATAATGTGACATCAGCATGACTGTCACAACACTAAGGCACATCGCAAGTGTCAAGTGCTTCCCAACGATGTCATTTTGTTTCTCTGTGCCATGGGTGATTCCCTCAACATCGAGTTACAGCAGGAGATCCCATAACTACCTCTAGCTATCGTGGACGACTTGTTGATCTCTTGTGCTCCATAATGCTAGAATCACGCCCTACTAAATTTGTGGGGCCACCAAAGACATCAACCATTACTACCACCACAGCTAAAGGATGGGTTGTCGGGGAGTGTAATATCATGGGAGCATGCCCTGTTATGAGCTATTGTGGCATGTATATTGTACTAAGAGCCAACTGCATTAGCCGTATTCCCAATTAGACATTTTAGCATATCTCATTAATGGTTAGATACATACCTTATCTAATTGATTGTTCATACGGTTAGTTCACCTTGTTAGGGATGCCTGTTTTGAAGAGGACTTCATTGAATGAGGGAGATTGCACATCTTATCTCACTATTGGTTGGCTGCATATATCATTTTAGTCTCTTAAGTCTAGTTCTCTCCCTCTCCTAGCCAAGTCTCTCTCTTGCCCCCTACCATGAGCTCCTAACCTTGTAATGCGACACTTTTCTTCTTCAAGCTATTGCCGACTAGCCTCCTTCCATCGGTGTTTAACTCGCCATGAACTAGGTTGATAACAAGCTCACAACTAGAATATCATTTAGGATCCGCTCTTTTTCTCATATGGGTCCAATTCTTAGTAATCTTAACATACACCTATCTATCTAGAAAATCAACCTGGTTACATTCTTATCCTCATATATGACTACTTCTTAGTAATTCCAACTTGAACGATCAAACAATCTATTACCATTCAACCTTGGTTGCTTTTGTATAATATTACTCTCATTGTGCTAGTTTCACCATTTTCAAGTATGGGTCATTTTCAAGTATGGGTGATGCTATAGGCGATTCCGGACCGTGTTTCTCCTCACTCCTCAAATTTTCAAGAAGAATTATCCATTACTTTCAACCCAAAAAATTCCTTTTTCAATTAGAATAAAAAATATTTCAACCCAAAAAATCCCTCTTTTCAACTTGGATTTGAAAATTTCAAACTTTCAAGTTGAAATCCCCGAAACCTTCAACCAAATGTTCCGCTTTCAACTCAAATTATGCAAACTTTCAACCAAACAATTTCCCCTTTGAACTCAAATTTGGAACTTCCAAAAAAATTCAAAAACTTTCAACTCTAATGTATAAACTTTCAAGTCAAACCAAATTTCCATATCGTGATTTTAGACTTTCGCCTAGATCAAATGCAAGTTTTTAGTCCTCCAACCAATCACAATGGTTGGCGAGGGTGGCACACTGTTGAAGCCAAGTGGGGTGAGGAGGAACCCATAGGTCCTGCTGGCGAGGAAGCACGGCGATGACACGTATGCTGTAGAGCTGACGTGGTGGAAACTAGATTTTGCTTAGAGGAAGAGAAAGGGAACATTGTGGCAGTCGAAGAGGGGTGTGTGGCCTTGCCCAACGCAGCAACCCTCATCGCGAATAGGGCAGTGTTGCGTGGGCCAGCAAAGTGGCAGCATGCTTAGGGGTAGCGATGACTTGTTGGGAGTGAAGGGTCGACGATGAAAACCGTTTGCTCCTAGCATCATCACATGAAAGAATCTTCACTGTTTGTAGTGCTAAGTCACTCACAGTGGTAAGGAAGGGGAATATTAGATCCAACGACTACGATTTCGCTAACAAGCTCATCCGATGGCCAACGAGTGTGTCCGTGGGAAAGTGAAGTAACATACGTTCATGATTTAGTGGTTCCACTTTAATATAGTAAGATCATATGATCAAATTATTAACATAAATACCTAACGTCAGGCCATATCAACACATGTTCCAAATGGCATGTCCATTTCAAATTTTCAAAGCATCTCTAAGTTGTGTGAGAGGTGGGTTAGATATCCAAAACATATTGAAATATGTTGGGGGCCATGTCTAGATGTATAAATTAATATCCCCTAATACGCTCGAAGGGTTTTTATGTTTTGGCATATATATATACACCGGTGTCACCAACTTGCATTTTTAGAATTAAAAATGTATTGAGGTGTCCACTTTGTAAAGGACTAATGTCTTGTGCCCGTGTTGATGCAACATAGACTTATCAAGGGAGGTCCTAAAATACATTATACTTTATTTTGGCTAGTGTGGTGACACCAAACATGGTTGTTGCTATTGAAGCGGTTGGTAATAAAGGAACTAATTAAACATTAATATCATAAATAGCTTTCCTTAAGATAATCCATAATATTTATATTTTCTAGCAGGTTCACCTATTGCCATTTAGTTGATGAAATGCCACTATGAAAGATGTGAGATTGGGGATTTACCACTCAAAACAATTTTCTTGATGAAAAACCACTCCGAAGCTTGAAATAGCTACACTTCACCACTATTGCCGTCCTGGAGTATTTCTTTTTTCCCCAAAATGACTTGTAAAATGTCTTGTTTGCCCCTGTCCCAAATTAGCTTTACCATAGTTCTCCGCCGCCTCCTGAGTCCTGAGCATGCTACTGCCGAGGCAGACAGCCTTGTACGCGTTGTGCGCCTTCTAACAACGAGTCGAGTGGAGTCGGGAGTCGGCGAGGAATGAGGGCGAGGACCGAGGAGCCGAGGAATGAGGAGACAAGGGCGAGGAAATGAGGGCAAGGAGACGAGGAATACGAAATTGCGAATGACTGAATGAGGGTGGCGGCTGGGGACTGGGGAGTCGAGTGGAGTCAGAGGCGTGGTATGGCCGTATGGAGGAGTTAGGGTTTAGTATTTTAATTATTGGGTTGGTCCACTTGTCAGATCGCGGGTAAATGGGCGAGACAGGTACGGGTGGAGCTCACTTATACCCGTACCCGTTTACCCGATGGGCAGAGAGTTCCCTCTATTTTTATACTGTAGATAAAGAATACATCTTATATCTAGCTTTATTAAAGTATTTATTCATAGATACACGGATAAACGAGCACGATTCCCTGGTCCTGAGCATGCTGCCGAGGCAGACCGCCTTGTACGCGTTGTGCGTCTCCTCCGTACGGCATGCATCGAGGCCCCCCTGGGGAACTGCGAGCCGCCGGACGTGGCTGCAGCGATGAGGGCACGGGAGGAGTCGACGAGCTCATGATCGGGCGCGGGCCAAGGAGCTGGAGCGCGCAGCGGAGATGGCGGCGACCGCACGGATCATGGCACGGAGCATGAGGGGGGTGGTGCAGACCCAGCATGCTCTCGACGAGCTCGACAAAGTGAGCCGGAAGCCATCATCGTGGTGGACGCCTCGTGCTTGCTGCTTCCGGGCTTCGACTAGGGTGTGCGCGGCTGGCGCTTGAGCCCGTGCAGCCATGCGTGCGCGTCGGGATCGACGGTGTAGGGAGGGGAGGAGGCCGGCTAGGAGGACTCCGAGGGGAGGCGCACATGGTGTTGGCGCCGCGCGGGCGGGTTGGTCGAGTGGACGGAGGCGTCGCGGCCCAGAACAGGTTCGCATCGTCCTCCGCATGCCCCTGATCGCTCAGACTCTTATGGCCGCTGCCTGAACTTCCTTGGAGTGGATGCCGGTGGCGGTGTGGAGGGGAATCAGGGGTCACCGGATTTGGGAAGACGAGGAAGGAGAGGGGCAAAGATGTCTTTGCACATATAATTTTGGGCAACAAAAAAGAAAAAAAATACCAGCATACATGGAGAGCGGCAAATCTCAGTTGTTTTGGTCTTTGGAGTGGCAATTCATCAAGAAAAGTCTTTTCAATGGAAAATCCTCGATCAGGGATCTTTAGGTTGGCAAATGTTCAATTTTCCCTACTATATATCAACCAGTAACTAGTAGTGTACAATCATTAGGCGTTTGCTAAAAAGTTTCTACGATTTTTGGTATTGTGGTATTGGTGAAGCGAACACATTCAAAGCTGGTCAAAACAATTATTTTTTGTGATTATACCACCTGTCTCTATCCATCCTTCCTTATGCAAGTTGCTTGTTTTCCCTTTATGTTTACTGTACTACCTTATCTTGACTCCAAACCTCCAAAGGAATGTTGCACAAATAAGTAGCACACCTCTTTATAGAAGCTCATGTACCAAAAATGTACTTGTACATGATACATTTTTTCAGAGATTAGAGCACAGGGGAAGGTCCTAGTAATTATTTAAAATTGTTTGAGATAAGTTAGAAATTATGATGACACTGATATATGAGAAATCTAACTCCTCCACAAAGCTTAGACTGTTGGTTTTTCTGTTAGAATACTATGATATGTTGCTAAATGCTAATGTGTGGGTATATTTCATTATCACTATTACCAGTTTTCTTTTATTTATTCTTTTGACTGACTTGTATTGTAATATCAGCGATTGCTATTTGTCTTCTTTTATGGGCCTTATTGATGCATACATTTCTTTGATGGTATATAGATTCAATTCTCTTTTGTGGTATATATTTCTACGAAACAATGTGTCATCTTCAAAAAATCAAGAGCATATAAAGTTTCATTAAGTTATGCAAAATACATTACCTTATGATCATCTAGGAACTTAGGATCTTTCTTACTACCTGTTCTTATTGCACCATTTTTTTCTAATCTCTATCGAGCAGAAAATTTTACTTTACTCAAGACAATTCATCGGCCGATATATTCGCTTGTCTTATTTTTATGTTATGTGCTTGTGTTCTACTTCAGAAGTTTCTAGATATATTCTTACTTTTTTTCATCATCTATCTGCCACAATGCTTTATATTCTAAGCATCATTGCATCATATAGCTACAACAATGCAGACTACACACAATGCAAGCTGTTAAAACAACCATATGCATTCTGGGATTGCTTCACTTATCACTAAAATTTTGAATGCAATATATGTAAAGAATTACAGCATAAGATTTCTCTTTATTGTACTAAAACCCTTTTTGTTTCCTTCTCAGGATGTCCCAGGTGAACAAATATCCACTCCAGAAGAAGGTGTGCCTATTGAGGTTGCACAAACGCCCTTTTCTTTGGATATCCAGTCTGAAGCCACCAAAGATATTGGAAACTTGGATACAGGAATGCAAGTTGCTTGTCAGATTTTAAAAGAACCATCATACAAAGGCTTTTATGGAAGCAACAAATCTGCCCAACAATTTGGACTAGGGGATTCACCTGATAAATTGGCAAGTTCATCCTCACCCCAAAGAGTCTGTACTGACAACTTCTCTGATGCCTTGTCAAGCATCAAGTTATGCTCCAATAGTGCAAAAGAAGGCATTGGATTCAATCAGCTGAAGTTTCAGGAGCAAATAAGTGGTCATGAAAACATTGAATCCAGGTTAGAACTGAACAGAGATGCCAATGGGGGTTTAGCAAGTAAAGGAAGTCCAGTGGTCAAATTAGGAAAGCAGCTTGAGCAACGTTTGGTGAAGGCTCTTTCTGCTCAACCATACCACCCTGTTTTTCCCATGTCACGAGGCGTTGGTTCCCACAGTTTGCCTTCCCAACAGGCTAATGCAGTCACTTCATCAGGAGTGGCCAAATATATTGGAAATTCAGGTACAGAAATGCAAGTTGCTTGTCAGATTGCAAAAGAACCATCATATGGAGCCTTATACGGAAGCAGCAACCCTTACCAACCAACTGGACTAGGTAATTTCCATGATAAATTCGCCCCATCTTCATTTCAAGGAGTCAATACTGATAGCATCTCTAACACCTTGTCAGGAATGAGCTTGCATGCTGGGAGTGCTGAAGGAAACACCGAATACAACTGGCAGAAGCTTCAGGGGCAAATAGATGGCTATAAGAACATTGAATTTGGCTCAGGGTTGAACAGGGATGATTCTAGAGGTTTAGCTGTAACAGGAGGTTCATTTGCCAGATCAGGAGTGCAGGTTGAGGAACGTATGGTGAAGGCTCTTTCTGCTCAGCCATACTATCCTGTGTTTCCTGTCTCTCTCAGTGCAAGCTCTAGTTTGTCTCCCCAACACCCAAATGTGGTGAACCTGAAGCCAGCATGTCCGGATTACCATCCAAATGTATATTTCACCTGTTCTTCACAGCAACCTACCATTGAAGCCGGAGCCACCTCTATCATACCCCATGTCGAAGAGCCACATTACCAAGAAAGGTTCAGTTTGGCAGACAGTACCCGTGCTGTTTGGGGAATGGCAGGTGGTAGCAATCCAGATATGCCTTTGATTCACCACACTGCCGTTCCCACCAAGGATTATGCTGATGTTGCAGAAATACACTCCACTTTGGATCACCAGTCTGCAGCCAACAACATACAAATGCAGTTTGCTCCTCAGGTTGTCAAACAACCAGCACACCAGTCCCTGCATGGAAGCAACTATCCCAGCATACTGAATGGACCTGGTGATTTCCAGAAGGAGCTCCTCTTCAGTTCATCCTCGTTTCATGGAGCTAACCCTGATGGCATCTCTGGTGAATTGCCGAGGATCAACTTGCAGGGTGAGACAGTGGTAGGGAAAGCTGATTTCAACCAGCTGAATATTCATAGGCAAATTGGTCATCATGAAAACACTGTATTTCACTCTCTTGGCACCAATTCTGAGTTTCGAAGCACACCAACTCTTCTGCGCCGGCAAAGTTCTGAATTCTCACAAATGAATAGCGCTGCTATCAGAGGTTTAGCAGGCTCTGGGAGTTCATCAATCAGACCAGGACCACAGGGTGAGCAATCTACCATGATGAATCATGCTCACTCTTTCCACCCAGTATCGGGAGTTGTTGTCGCTTCTCTGCCAAGAAGCCCCCTATCCTCTATGTCAGAAGGTTCTTGTTCCAGTGGTTATCCTAACATGATCAATCATGGCATGGGTTTCATTCCAATATACCAACCGAGTCCTCTTGCTGTTGAAAAGATGGGCCCTGATGAAGCTAGAAATTTAGACATGTTGATTACGCAGCTGCTTCAGAAGCGCCATGGGAAAGCAGTCGCACCTGAAGCACAGGCATCGTGTGTCAATGATGAGCCCTCTGTTAGGAGGGGTTCAGCTGAGGATTTTGTCAAAATAATAAGGCTTCATGAGGAAGTCTTCCGTGCGTATTTCCATCCTGAGCATATTCCAACCCATATCATGGATGTGTTGGATCAGTGCTTTGTTGTTGCTATGGAAATGGAGAGTCATTCAGCTCCTGGTCCTAGTACTCCAAGGCTTGCTCATCTGAATGAGCCTTCCGGCTTCAAAGGATCTGGTGTAGATTTTACTCAGATCCATGATTCTAGAAAGCCAAACAGTGAAGAGCTCAATGCTGCATTGTTTCTGGGGATGTTCAACAGCTTGAGCAAAGGAGGTCATCGGCTTTTTCACATTAAAGGCCATGTGTTCCGTTGCAGGTATATGAACTTTTATATAACTCCGAAGCTGTAGTCAGTGTGCCACTAAAGAATTTTCTGCATGTCAAGAAGCTGTAATGATGGCCAAATTTCTATTTTTCTATTTCCTTTTGTAGTGTTGATCAGTGTGGGAGCCGCTTCATACAGCAGAAGCTTCCAACAGCAACGCATGAAGAGAAAGCTATAGTTTTTGAAGAAGTCATGCCTCATGTTGCTGAGCTGGTGATTGACGTCTTTGGGAATTATGTGGTGCAAAAGGTTTTACTCCAATTGATTTCAACTCTTTAACTTTTGAAGATGCAGGCAAATACTACAAATCCTGACTTATATTTATTTCCTCTTCCATCAGCTTATGGAGCACGGAACCCCATTTCACAAAAGGAAAATTATTGAATGCCTTATTGGAAGTGCATTACGCCTAAGCTTCCATCAGTATGGGTGTCGAGTAATCCAAAGGGTAATATGCATTTGAGGTCTAATTCCATTCCAGATTACCTTCAAATAAAAATTCTATTTCAGACTATTGCATGGATGATTTGTTTCATAGGAAATGTTATATCACACTAATATTTTTTTTGGTGAAATTAGTCGAATTTCAGACTATTGCATGGATGATTTGTTTCATAGGGAATGTTATATCACACTAATATTTTTTTTTGGAGAAATTAGTCGAATTTCACACCTTTGATTTGTGCTCCAAGGCCCAAACCCTAGATTTAGGGTGGGTGGCGGTGGTGGTGCAGTGCTAGCGCCGTCAACCACGGGATCGTAGGAGGGTGGTGGGTAGCAGTCATCAGGCAAGATAGCGACAACTCCAAGGAGAGTCTTGGGTGACAGGAGACGGTGGAGGTGGTGGATCTAGCGGTAGTGGGCCGCTGGAGACATGGAACAAGGTAGACACGGTGGTGATGAGATGGTGGAGTGGTGGCAGAGTAGGAAGTGGGCGGTGTCGGCACTGAGGGCGGCGCTGGTAGCTGCCCTCGGCGTCGATGAGGCGGTGTGCAAGATGCGGTGGTGGCGGCGGTGGTGGTATTAGGGTTAGGTCCGTAGGGGTTGGGTGGGAATATATAGGCAAGGGATGGGATTATCTGTGCATCCAACAGTTGAAAAACAGGTGTGGCGGCGTGCGGGAGGGGGAGGTGGCGGTGTTGGCTGGTATGGAGAGGATGTGATGATCTGCATCGAACGGTATAAAATTTCGGCTAATTTTGGGGAGAAACAGTTAGTCGCAGCAGTGGAGGAGCCCATTAGAGGCCAAACTTGGCTCCGGCCCCTCCTTGGCAGCAAATTTTCTCCAGGACCTAGCTATATATCTAAGCCCATTTGGTTCTTGGCCCATCCTGAGCACTACTTCCATTCAATTTTCCTCATAATGCACCCACTGTTACCACCATCTTTAGGTCCAGTTAGCTCATTAGCGTCAAGTGCTTCCCCTCTCCATAGCCACCTAGACCCCAAAATTCTCACCACACCCTCATTCTTCATTCTCCCATACTCCGGCAAATGGTTGTCAACTTGAAGCACCCAATTCGTGGCAGCAATTTCTTGCAGATTCGGAGCTTCCAACTCGAACAGGCTAATGCCCAGTCACTGATCTTTCTTCTCCTCTGACTGCTGTGTTGCCATTATTTCTTTGTTGACATCTGCACTGATAGACAGACCCTTGTTGCATTAGATGACATCTGCACATATGCTATTGCTTGAAAGAAACTGCTGCTTTTAAGTTGGCCTCTATTCTGTTGGCCGTATGTGTTTAAAGCACATAAGAAACTGCTGCTTTTAAGTTGGCCTCTGTTCTGTTGGCCGTATGTGTTTAAAGCACATAATTAAGCTTTGCATTTCTCTTGCTGAACTGAAGCATTATGTAGTTTTATTTGGTTAGCTGACAACGTACAACTCTTTTTTTTGTGTATATTTCTTGTCTCTTGCTTTCTTGTGCAGGCAGTAGAAATCGGCGAGCTTGACCAGAAGATACAGGTTGCCAGGCAGCTCCAAGGCAGTATCACAGCATTAATACATGACCAAAACGCAAACCATGTTATCCAGAAATGTATAGAACACGTGCCACACCAACACATACAATTCATTCTGGAGAGCATGTATGGCCATGTCACGGAGCTATCGGTCCATCCATATGGGTGTCGTGTCATCCAGGTTATTTGATTCTCTACTTCTTTTATCTATGTAAATTCGAATTTTTTGTAACATGCATTCAGCAATATGAATTCCTTGCTGTCCTGTCCTTTTGGCAGAGAATTCTGGAGCACTGTCATAATCCATCAACTCTGGAGATTTTTCTGGCAGAGATTATGGATGAAGTTTACCGGTTGGCAAAAGACCAGTATGGGAACTATGTTGTGCAGGTCAGTCTCTTTTTGTATTGCCTTCTTGATGTTGTTCATTACTCATTAACAACTATGCATAAATTGTTCTAAGATCTTGAAGGATCCATTGATATACCAGGTTTCTCGGATCTGAATTTATTCACATCACTACATGCCACAGATGGATGATGACTTCTTTCAACTGATTGTGACAAATCTATATTGTCCCATTTCCATCATTATTTGGGTTTCTTTTTGCAGCACATTTTGGAGCATGGAAGTCCTCGTCTGCGATCTGCAGTTATAAGGAGATTTGCCGGGAGGATTATTACCATGAGCCAGCAAAAATTTGCTTCTAATGTCATCGAGAAGTGCTTAGTGCATGGCAGCTATGAGGAAAGACAGATGGTCATCGATGAGGTCCTCAGCACGGATGGTGAAGCCAACACTCTTAAGGTATTTTAATGTTCTTCTGAACATCTGATGACTCTTAAGGTATTTTAATGTTCTTCTGAACATCTGATGCTTAAGTGACTTAATCAGCAGCCACTATGTGAACTTGAGAGATGAACAGAATTTAAAATACAGAAGTAACTACAAACAAAATTGCTTCTATAAGGAAGTACTTCCTTCCAATCTAGTAGGAGAAGCTAGTTTTTGAGCCGCTCTAGCAGTGATGGATCTAATTAGCTGCCTAAAATGTATATTACACTAGATGTTTCAGGTGAACTGACATTTTCCCATTTTTTCTGTGAGTTCAATCTTAAAATGTTTCTCTGTGGATATGCAGGTGTTGGTAAACGACCAATATGCTAACTACGTTGTGCAGAAGGTGATGGAGACCTGCGACGAGTGGCAGCGCAAGCTGATGCTCGAGCGTCTCAAGGCTCACCATGGCGAGCTCAGCCACTACCCCTACGCGAGGCACGTCTTAACACGCCTGGAGAGGCTCATCCAAGCCGGTGGTACGCCATTTGTTCCCTGAAAAATCCCTCAAATTTTCAAATGGTTTTCAAATAGAAATCAGAGCTTTTTCTCAGGTGCATACATAGCGCGGTTGGATCGCATGGAAGCAAGCTTTACTTTTTTCCAGTGAAAATCCACAAAACTTTGTGTGTAACAAACACTTTGAACCTGCTTTTCAGAGAGTCGTATGGCCCTTCCCAGACACTCCCGGCGACCTGGAAAAGAGCACGTGGTGAACGGCTGAAAGGAAGATCTCTGCTGCTTCTGCCTGCAGTTTACTAAACCCTAATGTACTATCGTAAATTTGGCAAATAATCGAGACTCTCTGTAGTCATGCACTTGCTGTAATGTTAGTCGATAATCGACGCGAAGAAGACCATATATAAACCTAAGTTGTGTGGAAGCTGTGCATATGAACTCTGCAAGTAGTTCTGAGTTGTAACAGGCGAGACTACAATGCCTGTCGCAGACATGTATGACCCTGTCATTTGCTTGGTCGTACTATTAGCAGGTTTGAGACTTCTACAGCGTTTGTCGATGATGAGTGCTTTGTTTTAGCTTAAATTTCCTGCAATTCTGCATGTTTGGTTGGCGTCCCATGGTTCAGGTTCTAAATGGATGCTGCATGCGGTAGCTTCTATCAGATTCAGATTCGGGCAAGGCAGTTGCCAGCCTTGAGATGTTGCATCTCATCAGAAGTAACTTCAGATTCAGATTCAGGTGTGCAGATGATCAGCTACATAGGACATACAAGGTGATGCACATCAGCTAGTCCCTTTCGCCGATCAGGCTCAAGTCAGCTGTGGTGTATGTGCTACAGCCACATTCTGCATGCATGGCAATGGCATCGCTGGTACTAAGTAACAGGAGCTCAGGCAACAATGTCGGACCTGTTCTTTTTGGCTGAGTCTTATAATTTTTAGCTATGGCTTATGACTTTTAAGATATTCGTGCGAGAGATTACAGAGTAATAGAAATTCACGTGCGGTTTTTATCGATATAAATAAAGTCGATACAGTATGTATTATAATTAACTAGTAGACTCTATCTTAAAAAGATATTTCGTTTAAAAGCTAGTTACTGTAGAAAAGCCAAAAGTAAAAGCCACAGGTTGAAAAAGAATAAGGCTAGTACTGTTCAGAAAAGAAAAGCAGGGGAAGGGGAACCAACCCTACACAATTCCTGCGTACCAGATAGCAGCATGAGTAGCATTTGCAGCAGGACAAAAGCCATGGCCGCCGGTGCCGTCCTCGCGCTGACGAGAAACAAGGCAGCGGCCAGCATCTTCTTCCCTTCCGGCAAGAAGCAGCCGTCGTTCAGAGCCATCGCAAACTCGGCATCCCTCGCGTGATCGTGGCGCGACAATCAGTCATATATTTGGTCGTTAGATCAATGGAAGTGTCTGTAGCATATTTGACTGTTTTTTAAGTCTAAATTAGTCAACTTTTTTTTTGCTATATATATAATTTTTTTGCTCATACATACAGCATTTTCACAGATAAATACAACATTTTACTATATATGTAATATTTCTCGTGAAAAAATATTGTAGTCATTGAAAAAATGTTACAGACATGTTAAAATATTGTATATATGGATAAAAATGTTAGAGTACAATATATTTGTATCAAAAAATATTGCAAATATAGGTAAAAAATATTACATATATGATAAAAAAATCGGCTGATTTAAGCTCAAAAAACAGTATAACGTGGTGTAGCACTTCCGTAGATCAATATATGTTGTCACGCAAAATGCTGCTTAAGTTTCCTTACAGGAACGCTGGTAACGGTAGCTCCTCGAGGAGTGAACAAACAGAAATCCTTGCGCACACGATCGATGATAAACGATGTCAGAATTCTTCCTACTCTACAGCGGAGTTCCTGCTTGCTGCATTCTCTGCCAAAGCTGTACTATGGTGAATGCATCTATTTTCCTAAACGAATCAAGAGATGGATAGACTTAGGTCTGTTTGATACGGATGCGATTTATAGCTTTTGGTCGAAATTTTTAAATTTTAGCTGTTTACGACAGAGATTATAGAGAGAGATATTCGCTTGTGATTTTAGTTGATATAGATGTTGGACTTCTAACGTATACTACAATTAACTTGTAGATCCTGTCTTGAGAAAATACTCTATTTAAAAGTTAGATATTGTAGCAAAAATTAAAAGCCGTTTTTAGAAGTCATAAAGAATAGACCCTTAGTCATATGCTTTTCTGGTTTCTTGTTGAGACATACTGTACTTTCTTATTAATTTTTGGAAGAGAAAAACTAATAGACGGTATACCGTTCGTTAGCCTTCTGACGGGTAGCCAACAATCGTTCGATTCAAAGTCGTACGAATCTCAAAGCCTTCCGATAGGATAACTTTTCGCCTGCTCCGCGTCGCTCCCGTAGCCGCACGCGCACTCTCCCCCGCTCCCTCTCGTTCTCTCTCCCTCCTTGCCGACGTCACCTCACTCTCCACTGCCGACCCCACCGCACACCTGATCCGATGACGCTAAAAATCAATGGGTGAACAGCTCAGGTTAGTCAGGGAAACAGGCCGAATGAATGATGATACAGTGGTATTGCAGTCTCAGCCAGGGGGAGCACCACCAGCACACTCCAGTTACAAAGCACTACCAACTCATCTGTAGAAATCCATCGGGTACATCCATCTTGTTGAGACGAGTCTTCTCTTTTTGGCGCGAAAATCAGGTCAGCTTCTGTACAAAAATCTCGCTTCCTACCAGGAAGAATACAGCAAATAGAGGAGAGCTTAGGAGGAGCGTCATTCTTTGGATGGCATGTTCGGGGAAGGCCTCCAAAATCAGCTCCATGCGAAACGGCCCACTTCTCCAGGAATTAGCTGCTGGACTGGGAGGGACTGGGCGCAGGCTACCAAGGTTCGGAATATTGCTTCTGACGTCGTTCCAAGAGAACGGACGGTTGCATCATGGTCCTCCATGGATGCCTGGCCTGCACAAGTCACCAATGATATAGTAAAAAAATGTCAATTTATTTGACAAAGTAATTTACCATTACTGAGTTATGAAGCAATACAAGTCTTTTCCAGCAAATGCATTCAACAAATGCTAAATAATCCCAATAGGGATGTTGAAAGTAAATCTGTTCCGTTTAGTACATTTCGTAGTTTTCTGACAAACATGAGGCATTGTAATCAGGAAAACCATTACAAACAGTTGGGCGGCAGACCCATTTATCATAAAGAACTATTAGATTTGGTCTGGACAATTCAGTTTGTTTTTTTTTAAATTGCTGCATGCACAACTATTAAATATTGGGCCTGCTACCGTGCACCCAGTAGTTGTCAGTTGTCATATATGTGTTCTGCAAAGATGCCAGGCTGATTCTGTTTACCATTTCTAAAATAAGTTACTTTCACTTGCTTCAGAGAGAATGAACCTTTACGGGGGGGCATAATACTAATATTAGCTAAATTAGCCTGCCTTATTAGTTCCCAGAAGTAGCGCTGTACTTTTGTCCATTACTTAATTTTCATGCAAAGTCATACTGTTCTCATACACGCACATGAGAGCAGAAATACATAAGAAAGTGTAAATATATATTTCGAAACACTGTTAGAAATTATACTGCTAAACTAACAATTGTGGCACAAAAAGGATAAGCTAGACTGCCGACTTTTTACTAGAGGCAGCATCAACACTCAACTCTAAAGGGCCATGTGGTATAGCGAAGCAGCTCAGATAAAGGTGTAGCACTATCAGGGAGGTAGGGAGAGATTACCATACCTAGGAATAGAACTGTCATATTGAATACATAATAGGTCGATCATTTATTGTAGTTTTGAGTTGCAGAACCGTGTGTTTGATCCTTTTGGTAAGGATCATATAGGGGCAACAAAGGTAGGAATTCAGTTACAGACATACCTAATCTGTGAATAGGTACGGACAAATCATCGTGCATAACTGTGCATTACTCTTATGTTCTAACTTCTAACAAAATTGCCATATTTGTAATATATCATAATACTGTCATGCAGTGTTGCTGATGCAGCCAAACATAGAAAATTCTTTCTCTTGATCAATAGCCTATTTCTAACTTCAAGTTGTTGGATAATCAAACTATCATCCCTTTTGGTGTACACTCAGACAAAACCTCCTCTTACTAATAAAAACAGACAGTATACAATCCTTACTATTCATTGCACAGGTAAAATGATGAGTGCATGTCATATACCTAGGCAACCACCATGCTCGTTTCTCCTCAAAACAGAGTTCTTTACTTTCTCTTAAATGCACATAACAGGACAACAGAAAATCCTTACTATTGCTCAAATTTTCATTTCATAAGTAAAAAATGCTAATAGTACTGAACAGTGAACAGAGGATGCCCCCTACCTAAGGGGTGAGTTTAACACATATGTAGCACAACAAACTCCCAAGTTTCTATCGTACAAGATGTGTGTATGGCAAGGTGCAAATTGTACATAGACGATTTACTATAATTGTGTACCTTTGTCCTAAGTGCCTCACAGTTTAATACAGACACACGCTACATTGTGTAATGCCTAGTTATCATTCTTGAATCATCAGACAGCACTAATTGGTTATCACAAGCGAAACATTTCAACATACCTGAAGATTCCACAAACTGAAGATCCACCATAAATCTGAAATGTTCATAGCACCAGTATTCCCAGATCCCAAGCTCACCAGATGCAACTCCATTCTGCGTACTGCACTTCTTCCACCAACCACATTAAAGCTGAGGAAGTTCCTGCGGGTTCTCCATTGATGCCCTTAATATCATCCCAGCCCTCCGCTTCCGGTCATCCTTCATTTCCTCCTTCAAGAACGTTGTATCCTCCCTCAGATCCAAGGCTTTTGAATTCAGCGCCGCTGGTACCGGCTTCTTGTCAATTCCAATCTTGAGGCGCACTGGTGCCCTCCCTTTTGGAACCATGCTCTTTTGGTTCTGATTCTGGTACAAACCTGTCACATCATCAAGCTCCATGTTATTTGCTCCCTGAATTGCTGGCGCAAATGCCTCAAGGACAGAGAGTTTCCTCCTTTCCGGTGGCATATCAACCTCTGACACCTCCTTCTCCCCATGCGACAATGTGGGCTCAAGAAAAGGATTTCTATTGCTCTCAGCCTCTTGTATCGCCTTCCCTTTCTCTGCACTATCCACAGCAACCACTGGCCTAAACCCATCAGCACCCACAAGGGCCAAACGTTGCTGCAAGCTGAGCAGCGACTTCTCAGCCTTCCTCCGCTGCCGCACCTGCTCCACCTTGTCCACCCTGCCCTTAACCGCCTGCTCACTCCACACCTCCGTCCTCACATACGTGTGTGGATCCGGGAACAACGGGAGCCACTCCGGCACATGCTTCATCCCAGTATCCCTCCCAGCCGCCGCAAAGCTCGCCGCCGGCTGCGGCTCCACGCGTGGCACCGGGAACCTGGGCAACGGGCGCGCGAATGGCACCTCGTCCCTGGACTCAACGAACGCCACGAGGTCCCTGACAACGCCAGAGCCAACAAGGCAGCGGCCAGAGGTGGCCACCCCGGCGAACCCGTCAAAGTCAGTGCCGATCTCCTCGAGGGCCTGTATGATGTCGTACTCGTTGGCGAGCGCGCGCCCGGCGAGGTTAGCGTGGAACGCCGCGGCCTTCCCGAGGTGGACGACATAGCGGAGGAGGACGTCGACGAGCGTGTCCACCGCCGAGCGGTGCGCGCAGTCGAACCCCGTCGCCTCCAGCGCCTGCGCCACCGCTGCCCGCGCCACCGCCCTCCCGAACTCGTCCCCTCTGCTGCTACCGCCCCCGCCAACGCCACTCATGCTTCCGCTTCTCCTCCCCCCGCTTGCGCACCACTCATACCGTCGAGCACCTCGCCGGCGCGGTGGCCCCAGATCCGGAGCTAGGGTTAGATCTCGCCGCCGTGGATGCCAGCCGCGCCACCATCCGGGCCGAACCGGGGTAGCTAGACGCCACCGCGCGTCGAATCGCCGTCGAGCTCGAGCTCCCGGGGTATTCGAATTCGATTAAGATTCGGTCGGTGCGAGCGCGAGGTGGTGGGGAGCGGGGAGCCGAGGAGGAGGCAGAGGGGCTCTAGGGTTTGGGAGGAGAAGACCGTTGGAAATTAGGGTTTTGGCGCTCCGCGGGTTTGGGTTCGGCTCCGAGCACGCGAGCGAGAGGGGAAGGGAGGTGGGGATGGATGGAGACGAAGGAGTGGGCTGATTTTATAGAGGGAGGTGGCGGGTGGGCGGATTCCCGTGTGCGCGAGGCGGGTGGGCGGAGCCGCGCGACGACACGTGGCGGACGTGGAGGATGTCGTATTCTGGAAGGAGTTTTATGAGCCTGTAGGCCTCCATAAGCCCGGCCCATACAAGTACAGGACCAAGGTAAACACTGAACACACGCCTCCTAGAACCTTCTTTTACCCGTGGTTGCATTGACTGGGAGAGTATTAACAAGGAACAAAACGTTCATGGCTGAACAAACAGAAACAGCCAGAGATACAACATGGCATGCTCATACCGAACATCAGGTTAGTACAAGCCAACCCATGCGATCGGCGGCATCCGTGCCGCAGCGAGGATGTGGTAGTGCAATCTCAGGCATGGCAAATTTGGTAGTCCTAGTTCTTCATCTTCTTTTTTTGTCTTAGACAAGATTCATTTTTCCGTCCTTCTTCTTGCTTCGATAATTCGAAGCATAGTGCTCATACTCATTATAGTGAAAACACTTTATATAGCTGCAGCATCCTGACGCGTAGTACCCATAATCACTACATTCAAAGCACTGTAACTTATCACGGGATCTGTCACCACCGTCTTGCCTAGCCTTGTCTCCACCGTCTTGCCTAGCCTTGTCTCCACGTCCACCTCTACCGTCTCGGTCGCTCTGGCCACCTCGACCGTGCCACCTCCCGCGGTTGTTTGATGAGCCATGACCGTCTCTCGGATCTCCCTTTACTAGCAATGCCTGCTCGTTGTGAGTTTGATATCCCTGCTCGTTATGTAACTGAAACCCCTTCAGTAACTCCTTATACACCTTGAGGGAGCTGGTGATCTACTCTATCTTATTCTTGTCCATATACGAGGAGTACATAAGTGTGGTAACAACAGGTGTGTACTTTTCCGGAAACACGCGCAGGTACTTCTTTACCACCACATATTTCTCCATCTTGTCGCCAAGAGAGTTAATCTGATTGTACAATGAAGTCAGCTTGCCGGTGAATTCGTCCACCGACTAGATCTCTTCCATCTTGAGATTCTCAAACTCGCTTCGCAAATTCTGGAGCCGCACCTCCTTCGTGCGATCAACGCCCCTTGTGCATCGTCTGTAGCATCTCCCACGTCTCTCGTGCAGTCTCCTTGCCGATGAGTTGATGCATCGTCGCATCTGATATCGTTTGGTAGATGATAGCTAAAGCCGTCTGATCCACCTTATCATCCACCTCCTTGTCCTTCCCCTTCGCATCGACTGCACCCCAGACTCCCTGCGCGCGCATGTTCACCTTCATCGTCATTGCCCACACTGAGTAATTGTCGGTCGTCAGGGGAGGGTACTAGGGGGAGATTAGCCCCACCTTGGGCCTTCACCTTATCACCCATGATTTTCAGAAATCACCGAAATCAACAGGCTTTGATACCACTTGTTGCAGTTTCGCCTCTCTCTGCAATCGCTACGATCACGCAGAGTCGATTTACGATCACTCTGAGTCTGGCTACGACCACGTTGTGGCTACTCCGACCACGCCTTCGTACTCCGACCACGTACTCGTAACTTCAGCTGATGAGAGTTACGACCACGTTCACGCTGCGTTGCTCGTTCTCGTAACCGCTCCTTCGACCACGTAGTAACGCTTGATCACCGTAATCATAACTTGATTACGACCATGTTGTGACTTACGACCACGTTGAAGGCTTTATCAACTGCCGTTGTCGTAAAGCTTACGACCAGGTCTTCTGCTCCGTAACCGTGGTTGTAACTCGTTTACGAGCACGTCTTTTGCTCCTGCGGACATCTCCGCTCGATCGCCGCGGTCATAACTCGTTTACGACTACGTCTGCAAACACGTCGAACTCGATAATTTTTGGTAGCCAAAGCACTCCGCTTTCTTTATTTCTCTTTCTCTCGTTTCGATCATCCTGGTCGCTTCCTGTTCTTTGATACTTGTTACAAGACTTCTACATGACCTTTTAAAAGCTGCATAAACGATCAGAGATCGGACACCAAAATCGACTCGGCTTAAAACTGATGCGTATTCGTATACGTGGACTCGTACACAGACACTCGGATACGGCGGAAACAGGAATACTTCTAACAGAAGTGTTTGGTTGGAACTTAGAAGCTAAAGTTTCCGACAATTTGTCACGGCTCTCTTAGATGAGTTTGATCAAGTTAAGCGAGGGATGGTTAATAACCATGGCTTAGATGTACCAAACTATTTCAGCTAGGTGTCATTATTCGTCGCCGCAAGTTTTGCAAAAATGTGTAGCGAATTAAGTATGGCATTCCTAGGTTTTGAACCGTACAGACCCTAATTAAATTGCACAGCCTTGCACTGTGTAACAGTGCTTCTCGCGGTGCTCAGCAGAAACCAATTGATTTCTACACTCGTATAATCACGCTTCTCATAACCTCTTTTGTTATTGCATACACAATGTAACAGCACTTCTCACAGTGAATGATGCGTCGTATCAATCCACCTCTGCAGAAGTAGAACTCTACACAAAATTAAGATGCTAGAACAGGGTAATACACTGCTTACTTTGCTTAATCATACACAAATGGCAAGCGAGTAGCAACACACGAATACGTGATGCCAACGCAGCAGCGTTCAATTTCAGCTGGACGAGCCCTGGAGCTTGGACACGAAGCTGGAGGCGGCGAACGCGGCGGAGCCGCCGACGACGCAGACGAGCGCGGCGACGGCCTGGACGGCCACCTGCCAGGGGTGCTCCTCGGGGACGAGGTACACGACGGCGGGGCCGGCGGCGAGCAGCAGGAGCGCGAGGCCCAGCAGCGCGCCGGGTGTGCCAGGGTCGGTGGCGGCCGACAGCACCTCCAGCTCCTCCGCCTTGGACAGCAACCCAAGCCGCTCCACCGCTGACAGCGACAGCCCCGCGCGCTCTGCGGCCGACAGAAGGCCCGCCTTCTCCGCCTTGGTCAGCAGCCGCAGCTTCTCCACGTTCGTCAGCAGTTTCACCGGCGGCGCCACCTTGCCGCTCGACGCCTGCCGCGGGCCCGGCTCGCCCAGCGGGAACACCGTCGTGCCCTGCACCGCACGGACGCACACATGCGTCGATTGATCAGTCGCCGTCCTTGGACACGCACTTGAAATTAACTTGGACAGGCGTAACAGGAGATGGCGTTTACCGTTCTTCTTGTGCCGGAGGCGGGCTTCGAGTTCTGGGTGGCCATGGCGGTGACCCTGGGAAGAAGGCGGGCCCTGCTGCTGCTGCTGCTTGGCCTAGTCGTGGCTGCAGCGACGGTGGTCGGCGACAGTGACGCCATTGCCACCGCTCTCCCCGCGTCCATGGATTCTGCTACCTACCTATGGCTCTCGTGCGATGCAACCATTCCTGGAGATGATGTGTGGCCTGCCTGATCCGTCCCCGGACACGTGGCATCCCTCGAGTGGTCGGGAATCCCACGTCGGATATGCTGTTCATTATTATATATAGAAAAATTTGAGGACACCTAGCCAGCTAGTGACCCATGGCCCAATGGATAAGGCGCTCGTCTACGGAACCAGAGATTTTTGGCCCAAATACCCACGAGTTGATGGCCCTCCAACTAAAGGCCAAGGGGCCTATAGAAGAGGGCACAACACGTAGCCGCCGCAACGCGGCAAGGAGAGAAGAAGGGAAGGGAAGGGAAGCGAAACCCTAGCTAGAACTCATCGGAGAAGCAGAGATCGGAGAGAGGGGTCGGCGGTCATGGCGGCGGCGGCGGCATTGGAGAAGCTGAGGTCGTTCTGGGACTCGCAGGTCAACGACGAGGAGAAGTGGGCGTTCAACTTCGTCAGTGCCTCCCTCGTCTCACAATTTTACTCCCCCCACCACCTTGTTCTTGTGTCATTACTGCTATAGGATTAGGATCCATCATGTTTGCTTATCTCATGCTTGTCCGACCTAGGCATCGTCACAGGCGTCTTGCCTTGGCGTTGGGGTGGTAGCTTCAGATGGTTTTTTCTAGTATGCTGCGTTCTTGAGCAAATTAGCGAGCAAAGAATCTTTTGCTATGTGTTGTTGATGAAACAGTAAAATTGGCTTCGGATGGTTGGGTTATTTAGGAATCGTCTCAGTGCCTTTTTGTTTTGTTTATTTGGTTATGTACATCGCCGGCTGTATGGTCTCAGTAACTTGGTACCACTGGGTTAAGTAATGGATTTCGAATTTCGGATGGTCGTGTTAGATTGTGCTTTGACCAGCTTGCCTGTGTTGTTTACTGCTTGAGGGTTTGGAGCTTAATTAGGAGGTTATGGAAGAAGTCGACGAGATCAATTAACGCACTCTGTGTTCTCCTGGCCAAGTTTTATTGTTGGGGATCTTGGTCTTAACCCTTAGGCGCTTGCTATTGCTCTAGGTACCTGACTATTTGTAAGGTGAAAAATTTATGGTGCAGGATGCAGATGGTGGTTTGTTGCGTCGCCTAGTAGTAAATTAGTAATAACTTCTGACTCGTTAGGTTGTGCACAGCTGCACACCTGGTGTTATTTCTTTAGATCCTGATGGATAGATCCACCTCTGTTTACCATTGTCTTCCTCTGCCGATGGATTGCCTTAAATTGCTCTCAGAAAAGAATTGGTTTGAATTATTCCTTGCAGTGATACTTTGGATCTTATTTTAAAATCCTGCCTGACATTGAAATTTTTTTGTTGGTGCATCCTAACTTTGAGTTATGCTTGGCATTGAATTTGCACAATGGTGGATCCTAACTTTGAAATCTAAATTATTCCTGGCAATTGAATCTTTGTGTTTTTACGTTCCATGTTTGCTTTCTTATCATCAAAGAGGAATACCCCATGTTTATGGAAGTTCAAAAGCATTTGAGGAAGTTTCTCCCATATATTCGCTTTTGACCAGGTTATACCTAGTTTTGTTCAACCATATGTTTTGGCCCTCAAAATTCACTTCATGAATCTTGGGGTCGTTCTTTTGGACTGTGGCTTATGGCTTAGATTTTTGAATTCTGGTTGTTTATAAGAGAGCATGGACAGAGAGACTCGCGTGCGATTTTACGTATTAAAAAGACACTCCGTTTGAAAGCTAATTATTGTAGTATAAACCATAAGTTATAAGCCAGAAGCCGCAAAGAACGGAGCCCTTGTAATTATGTTGGATCTTTGATTGGGTTAAAAGATATAACGTAACTAATCAGAGCTTATATTGATACCAAACCTTTCTTGTTGTTAGGACAATATCTTGTGTTGGTAGAAAAACTTCTTGATGCTAACTAAACTACTGTTCTCTGTTTTTTCGTTTACAGAAGGTGATAAAGGCTGGTGGTCTATTCGCTGGGTCCATCTTCCTAATGCACAACTTCGGTGAACTAATGGCCATCTAAAGAGGACTTGATAGGACAGCAATGGAGATCCAGTGGAGCTGTGTTTTCTTTCTTTCTTTTTTTTGCCTTTTTTGTCAGCACCATCATCAGACATGTTCTTAGTGTGTATCATGGAGTGTTACTGCTCACTTGAGACAGTTTTCTGGGTATAACGGAAGCCAAAGTATTATCTCTGTGTTAGATGCTTGCCTTCTTTTGTGAATTATCAATTAAATCGTCAAAAACTGGACATCCTCTTGCCAGGACTTTCTTGAATTATTTCCTTCTCTATTCAATTTATTTGAGCAATCTGAGATATCGGTGGAAAACAAAGAAGCTGGTAATTAAAAAGTATTTCTTCCCATCTATTCGAGCAATCAAGCAGTTCACTTGTATCTCGATTCATATTTCGTTGCACATTTAAACGCGTCCAACTCTGATTATTTGTTTTAGCATGGGGGAGTGACTGCGGAAGCCATCCAGCGGCAGCTTTCCCGTGGTGGAATAGCTGTGGTCACCGCCGTGAGGAAGCTGCCGCACCCGGATCTGCCTTTGCAGTAGCAGCCGGAGGAGCAGTAGCAGCAGCCTACAGGATCATGTATTCGCTTGCTGCTGGATCGTGTTCGTGATTCAGGTCACGGCTCACCGTGCGGTCTCTAACACCGGCGACGGTAGTGGAGACGAACAGCTACTGCCTGGATGTGCTCGAGCTGACACTGGCCGTCGCTATGTGTTCTCGCAGTATTATTCACAAGTCACCGGTCTTACTCTTATCGACATATTCCATCCGAATAATTGTTCTCACGTCGATCTACTACATGTTATTTTAAACTCAGAATGAGGGGGAAATAACGTGCTGTGGTCCGTTGGGAGGGAGGCGGAGCGCCGGCGATCTCCAACGAGCTAGAGGGCGAGCTGTTTCGCGGAGACGACGGCAGTGTTATGGACTCTTTTGTTGGAAAAACGTACAGGAGGAAACCAAAACCAGGAAGCGCCAGACCTACGGCTGATTCGGCAGCAGACCGCAATGAACCGGACACAGTAGCAACCGACGACGCTGAATTGGAAAGGGATACGGCCAGCGATACAGATGCAGTTGGCAAGGATCTCGGGATGGAAGCAGGCCAACGCTTTGATTGAGTTTCCCTTTTTAAGATATCAGTATTAGGATAGTATTGATGTTTCTTTCCCTAAATATGATGTCTTTTCCTTTCTTAGTTTGAACGCCTGATACATATATAAAGAATAGCTCTGTATTCGCATGATATCAATAAAAGAACTTCGAGTTTCAACCAGCTGGTACAAGTCAGAGCCTCCTCGAGAGGGCGACTTGGAGCAGTCTCGGCTATCTATCCAATACCATAACTATATAGTCCAGCAACCTATTCATCCACAGAAAACAACATTCTTTGAGCATGTATGAGTACAGGTGATCCTTGTTTCGTTCTCTCTACAATCTGCTGGATGAGCATCTTACTATCGTGGTCATCGTCGTCAGACTCGTCTTCGTCGTCTCCATCACTCTCTTGAGCTCTGTTAGGCTCTCCGCTCTTCAGAATTCGCTCCCAAGTGGGCACCTTTTTCAGCTTACTAGAGCTGTTGTCATCCAAGCCCCAGATCAAGCTAAGGTCCACCGAGTAATCTTCATTTACATGAGGCTTCCCATTAGCACTTGTGGTGCAAGGGGAGTCAGCAATTCTCATGAATTCTTCATAAGCTTCGTCATAAGCTTCTAGTGCGTCTCCAGCTAGGTTTAGACAGAACGGTTGTGCCAAGGGGCTACTTTCTTGTACGAACATTGGACTTTCATGATTGGAAGAACCTGAATCACTGTTTGAGCAGGTTCTTTCAAAGAAGACCTGCTCGGTAGCCAACATCTGCAGCTGCACCTGCTTCTGCCTCCGGGCAAGTGCTGTCTCGAGCTCCTTGATTCGGTCTTCGAGTCCATGTTGGACCACCTTGTGGAGACGGAGGCTGAGATCCCTAGGCGAGACAGGATAGTTTGCATCATGTGTGCAATCTGGGGAGCTTTCTCTGCTGTCCCTGCCATGGTCACTCTCACTGCTGTAATCAGCGATGTCACGACAGACCATATCGATCTTCAGTTCTCCCTGAACAACATCTCCAACGAGCTCCTGATCGAACTAGAAATGTGGAGTTTTATCAGTAGGCTAGGAGGCCATAGTGTAATTGAGATGTTATGCATAACGTTTTGGTGCAGCATTGTTACCTCACTTGAGTCAAATGGTTGTTCTTCCAAGGGGTTTGAAGTGATATTTAATTCCAACCTCGCGAGCTCGGCTTCAAGTTCAGCTTCGATTTTGCTCATTGGCTCTGAATCAACTATACAAACTTTGACATTACCATCTATTATCAGCAGAGGAAATCAACAGAACACAAGCTTTTTAGTACGAGCATGTAAAAAATATTCTTTATTTTGATAGTCGATAACTTACCGTCATGTTCGCCATAAGTTTCATTAGGCAATTCCTTTACAGTTAACCCCTCTTTCATATACAGCTCATCTTGCAAATCTTGAACCAAGTTCTCCATTCGCTTCAGTGTGCCCTTCAACGTATCAAGATCCGTTTTGTTTGATAGAGAGGATGATATAATACCAATGCTCATCCCAGTAGAGAAAATAAGCATTCGTTCTAGTAAATCTGCAGATCAAATGTATGTATTTAGGATGTGAATGCTTCAAAGGGGCGAAGCCCAAAATGACAACTCAATAAAGAAGCATAGCAATGATAGCAAAACATCAGCAGGAGGTCAGATCAATAAACTTAATAGACTTTACTTCATTTACAGTCACTAGCAGGAGGTCAGAGAAAGAGGCTATCAGAAGACACGAATGCCTACTGTCGTGTGTGTGCGGCCGGCCGTCCGTACCAGCCAAGGAGTTGACGCATGCAGCAGCAGCGTCCAGCAAGAGTCCAACATGTCCAGGAGGAAAATTAGAGATAGAGTTCAGGAGATTAGGAGGTCCAGACGTCCAGTCATATTAGGAAAGGCCTAATCGTATTAGGCAAGGTTGTCTATTAGAGTTAGCTTGGGCAAGGAGGTAAACATCCATTATAAGGATGCTATGTACGTAAGTTTTAGGAAGCAATGAATAATCAGTATCTCTATCCCTAAGTCTTCCTTCATGTTGAACTATAAGGATAAAAGGATCATTTCTCGCTCTACCACTGTTCTCCTGAAATGAGACCACAGAGCTGCAGTGACAAATGTTGCCAAACAAAAGCATGTGCAAAAAACCATAAGCATCGAGAGAACCAAGAAATTGAGTTCAGGCACCAACAATATAGCAGCTATGAGAGTCGCCAAACAACAAGGCCACACAAATGATAAATCAGTAAACCCTTTCGAAACAGTAAGGATAAATCTCATCTAAATTTGCTAGTCAGTTAACAGCTCTAATGATCAGAGCAATACAAAGTAATAAGCATAGATTAAGCAATTTCTTGGAATCTTCATTTCAATATTTTAAAAATCACGGAGAAGATTGTTAAAATATTGGAAACTGATATGAGGAGAGCATGGCATAAGTTAAGCGCATGATAATTCAGCTAGTGTCATCTGGCACAAGGAACAGAAGTTCCACACATGAGGCAATGACAGCTCTCTGCTAGTGCTACCTGGGAATAGATCTCATTGTTGACTACATACACAGATGGCATACTTAAGTTTCGTTACTTTCGTGTGTGCAAAAACCAGGAAGAGGAACTGGATGCTCAGATAACCACTGAATATTTAACTGTGCAACTATTTATGCCAAAACTCTAAAAAAATATCAAAGTCAAATAGTAAGGGCTTCATTTGAAAAAATAACTGTACTTCAACATTGCAAACAAGAATTCAGGAGGCATGTCCGTTGTGACATGTCAGAGCAAATGAGGGTGTCTAACTGTCCCAAGAAAAACACTATTCTTGATTGACTTTGTTTCAGTGAATTGTATCTAGGTGATAGAAAAACATGTGGAACCTGCTTCAAATATATTGGAAGAATTGTGGCATGAATCGCATGATGCTGAAATTACCTGCTGATTTTGATGGTTTGCTACTTCTATAGGAGCCAGGCAAACCCAAACTTGCATTGTGTGATTCCCTGTTATCCCTTTTGAATTTCTTCAGCTTGGGTAGAGGAGCAATCCCAACCACACTTTCTGTCATTTTTGAGCCATTTTGACATTCGTCCTTGTCAAACCTGATATCAAAGGATACGGGCACTTGTTCGTAACGTGGTTTACTAATTGTTCTTCTCCCATCTGTTACAATGAATGGCCTAGCAGAAGCTGGGGACGGAACTGGACCAAATGTGCATTCTTCAATTTCGAAGTTCTCATTGTAAAGTTGTGGAATGTAGGAGTTCTCCATTGGCACAAGTGGCTTAATAAAATGCCTACGAGATTGTCTGCTCCTAAGAGAACCTCGACCTCTTCCAGGCCCAGAAACAAGACCAGGGCTCCTTGGAGAGGCCTCAACAGCTGAACCATCTCGAAAGCCATCCACATGTTTCTTGCTTTGACCAACCGCCTTACTACCACTTGCAAGCATCCTTTCCCCGTTGTTCTGTGAGCCGCTTCTCTTAAAAATCCAAGGCTGCAAGCTCAATATGGATCCAGGATCTCTGACATACTCCCCTGGGCTCACTGATTCAATGCTGTTACTGCCACTAGTAGAAGCCACATTTTTGCCGGATGAGCCACCAAACCGCAAATGAATGGAGTTTCTCGGAGTATTGCAGGGCACACTCTCCTCATCAAAACCAATGTCCCCAGCAATCTGACCAAGAATCATCCTGCGAAACACATCGTTCCCGATTTCTCCATTCTTGTGGTCATTCTGCTTATCCATTGCAAAATGTCAACCTCGCACTAATTCTTCAACAAAAGCACAGAGAGCGCTCCATCTCCACAGCTCAACAGCATCCCCAACTTGAGCAATCCTACATTTGAAACGAGAGAGAGAGATATGCAAGCCTCTCCAACAACATGAACACGAAGGTTAAAACCCTACACGAATAATCTGAACTGAGGCGCCCACTGAAACAAACCCCAAATCTTCCACCCAAATCGCACAAAAGCGCACACTTTAAACACGATTGAAGTCAATAAGATCCTTTACTCGGTTAAAAAAAAATCAAAGCTTTGGCTACGATTCACCTCACCACGGCCCCGAGAACATCCTTTACTCGGTAAGACCGAATTTCGGCGAGAGCTCACCCCACGAAATGCCCCCAAAACCTCAGAAACAGCGGCAAAAAATCAAAACACATGGCCCAGAATCGCAGCTTTTCTCACCAAGAAAGGGGAGGATAAGGAGCCCGCGGCTGCCGCCTCGCAATGCCGCGACAAGGAACTGAGGCGGCTCTAGTGCGAGCTAGAGTAGTAGAGAGGAGCATCATTGGACTGGACAGGACGCATTTGGGATTCGGATTTGGGGTGGTTGGGTTTGGGTTGGTCTGAAAGAGGCAAGGAGAACATCCCAAGAAGCCAAACCACAAGAGAGGGAGAACACACAAACAAGCGAGGATTGGGGGGTGGTAAAGATAATTTTACATCCATATGAAACTAAAGATAATTTTACATCCATATGAAACCAGTATTAATACATCGGAAAACTGAGATTTTTCCTCGCGGTAGGATGGTCTCAATCTAAGCTCATCCGACCTCTTTGGCTAAAAACCTAAGTGAAACATGGACAAAGATGTATATACCCTAGCATAGCACACAACTACGCAGGTATTATTATAATCAGATCTTATGGCCATATAAATACTTATCCTGGTCATGGAGAACGGCTAAGGCCAATTCAGTTCCCATACTCACATTACTAGTCTTCTTATTTACTATTTGGTCTATAGCCATAACAGCTGGTGCTGTCCGTGGGGACGACAACGAACAAGCCACGGGTCTGAGAAGCGATGGCGCCCAAGAAAGCATCGGCGACAATGAAGAGGAAGTGGAGCACGATGATGACGTTCGCGAACGCTAGGACCTTAGGTGGTGGGCAGTCTACGCCGATACTCGAGGCCGGCTCCGGTGACAGCATCGGTGCAGCGGACGGCCTCGATAACGACACCCATATCGATGCGATCAGCGACCACGAAGACCACCGCGGCACGACGGTCAACCCCACCGGTGACGCCCGCGTTGGCTGGACTATCGGCATCGACACCCACGCCGGTATGTCGAGCGACCCTATAGCCAGCGCGGGGGCGACCGGTGGTCCCGACGCTCACGTCGGCCTCATCACCGATCGTGATGCCAACCGCACCGATGTGCTTAGCGAAACTGGCGAACAGGCTGTCATCGCGACATCGCCAACAACCTCGCAGCGCGTACCTCCACCCAAGCAGGTATGGCTGCCCTAGCGATGGAAGGCACTCTGGTGGCAGCCCTCGGAACGCTGTAGCGTGAGCTGGTAGAACTCCGGGGGGCATGCGAGAGATGCAAGAGGTTCAAAGCAAGCAAACGCCCCCGACGGTGGTGGCGGAGGTCGCAGCCGACCGAGTGGACAATCACAAATCCCATGCCTCCGGCCGCAGTACGCCTCAACGCGTAGACCTGGAGTCTCCACTCTCTGCCAGCCTACAATAGTCAAGGGTGATACGGACCCTAGGGAGTTCGTCAATGTATATGAGATGGCTATCAAAGCCGCCGGCGAGGACGACTCCACCAAAGCAAAAGGATTGCCACTCGCCCTCCAGGGGATGGTGCTCTCCTCGTTCTTCACCATTGCATTGAACTCTATGTATGCGTAGGAGCAGATCCGAGACCGCTTGTACAACAATTTTCAGGGTAACTACGTCGAACGGGTCGACGTAGACTAGCTCTTCGCCATCAAACAGAAGTCCTCAAAGAAACTCCAAGAATACTTCAAGCGCTTCTCCAAAGTCTGCTGTCAAGTTAAAGATGTAAACGAGAGCACCATCATCAATGTGGCAATACAAGGTTTTCGTCCGGGGCCGCTGGCTGAGTACAATGTGCGCAAGCCCATAAAAACAGTTGTCAAGCTCTTCGATAAGATGGAAGAGTACGCACGAGAAAAAGAGGACGTGCAACGACATCGGGGCGACACCTCCGACTCAAAGCAAGCATGGGACCCGCCGAAGGATAGCTCTAGCCGTAGATAGTGTAAAGGTCAGAGGCCCAAATATGTCTTCGGCATCGATGGTGGATCCGACGACAACACTTCGGCTAATCGGGGACAGGGCCGCAGAGGTCAAGGACGCGGAAGAGGCCATGGCCACGAGGATAGAGCGCACAACCACAAAGAGCAACAGCAGCAGGGGCTATGGTGCAAGGTACATGGATGCGGCGACCACCTCACTCGACGTTGCCCCACCATCGCAACGCTCTGAGAGAGCATCGCCAGGGATAGAGCCCTGGAAGTACGGGCTCCAGTGGTGGCACACATACACCAGCCTCTCGGAGGGCCCTCTGCGTATACAGGTTGCCGATGGGGGGGCAACATCGCATCATTAATGTCATCTCATACGGTTCATCATTACAATTTTCGTCTGCACAGTAGCGAAAGGCCTACGCCCGTCGGTTGCATCACGTGGCTACATAATCTGCCCAAGTGCCCCTAACTTTGGCATAGAAGACATCACCTTTATAATCGCCGACGCGGACGGGGTCGACTTCCCCCACCAAGATCCCTTGGTGATCCAGGCTGCCATCGCTGGATGCGACATCAGACGCATCCTGGTCAATAGTGGTAGCTCTACGGACATTCAATTCGCAGGTGCCTTCGACCAGATGGGTATCCCTTGGAGCAGGCTAGAGCTTCCAGGGGTCCCACTCCAGGGATTCGGGGGGTCAACCCTTGCAAGCCCTAGGCCAAATACAACTACAAGTGTCCTTCAAGCAAGGTGACTATTGTGGCTACTGACTAAACAGTGAAGTAGGAGAGTAGTGGAGTGGTTGAGATAGATGAACAATGCTTGCCCCTCCTCCATGTCTAGGGCATGTACATATATTTGCATGAAGTACAATTATAATCTTGCCCTTACAATCACGTGTCCTCCATAAGGGTATACATGTCATTACACATGTCGTATTGGGCTTTGGTGGGGCCACCCCTACTACAGGAGCCTCTCATGGTAAAGAGATCCCATGGGCAAAAACCATGTCGCCTAGCCCTTTGGCTCCCCACCGTCCCTGCGGCCTATGATGCATGTCGTGTTGGGCCGTACGGGGCGAAGTGATGGCCTTGCCTTCCCGAAGTCGTAGCGCCTCTGGGCCGTAGTAGGACGCGCAGCAGAACTTTGTGGGCGCGTCGTGCGTACGTTCACAGCATCGTGGAACATGTGTGCGGGCACGGTTGGGAGGTCGTGCGGCATCAGTTTCCGTCTGCGGCCTGCAGTGCGTGTCTTATCGAGCCATACGGGCCGAAGTGATGGCCTTTCCTTCCTGAAGTCGAAGCGCCTCTCGACGATAGTGGGACAAACAGCAAGATTTTGCTGGCACGTCGTGCATTGGCAGGCACTGTTTGACCGCGGTCGTGTGTGCGTTTGAGGCGACGTGGGACACGTGTGCGGGCACGGTAGGGAGGTCGTGCGGTGTTAGTTTCCGCCGATTGAGCTTCCCGGTCGTGGGGCAGCTGAACAGGCTTTAAAAGCGTGGTCGTCATCACGTTGTTGTCCCTCACTCTTGACTAACTGCAAAAACATCGCTTTTCGTCCATTGTTTTCGTGCGCACCACTGCCGGATACACCGCTTTTCGCCACCATCCGTCACTGCACTTCTTCACCTCGCCAGTCCCATTCGGCCACCGGTGTTATCCCGTTGTCGTCTACTGCCCGCCGTCGTCTGAAGTATTGTAGCTAAAATGGCCCGTGGTAACGATCGTACTCGTCAGCCGAGCGGTGTCGCTTCGTCAAGCCACGACGACTCCTCTAGACGGTGGAGCTCGTCGGTGACAGAGATGGAATATGAGCTGGTGGAGCGCGATCCCTCGATGGCGAACAAGCACTAGAGCACGACGAAGAAGCTCACCGGTGTTTGCTCGAACTTTTTGGGGCAAAGCCTGGTAACCGATGAGACCGTCCGGTCTCTTGTTTGCAAAGGGAAGCTTTCGGACCACAACGCGGTTCGCGTACCCTCCATTGACGAGATGGAGCTGCATCCCACGGAGTTGGAGGCGGTCGTCTTCGTTGCGTATCTGGAAGCTGGGCTTCGCTTCCCCTCCGCCATGTTCGTTGGCGAGGTGCTGCGCGTCTACAGCTTGGAGCTGGCGCACCTGACCCCGAACGCCATGGTGCGCCTGGCAGTTTATTGCTGGGCGTCGCGGACGGAGACGGCGTGGCCTAGCGCCCCCTGTTCGTGTTCCTCCACGACGCGCGATGCCAGCCGAAGAAGGTAGACGCGAGGTGTAAGAAAAAGTGGCTAACGGCACCTACCGGCGTATAGAAGAACAACACGCGATGGAGCGACAACGAATAGGCACCGCGACGAGAGGAACAGGAGGACAGAGCGCACGGGGCAGCGACTCGATGAGCACGACGGCTTTAAAGCTTGTCATCCCTTTCAGTCGTGCCTTAGGAACGCAACCGGCAGGAAACGACAGCGCGCGACTACGGTCAAACTTCACCCTAGTCAAACTTCACCTAGCCCAGGGGCCAGTTGCACCACAGGCCGAGGGGACGGAGGGGGCCAAAAGGCTCAACGACATGGTTCCGACCTACGGGAAGCCCTTTTCTATGAGAGGCTCCTGTAGTAGGGATAGCCCCCACCTAAGCATATATGCCCTGTTAGGCTAAAAGGCCCAGTGGAACATGGACAAAGACATGTATGCCTCTAGTATAGTACACAACTGTGCAAGGTATTATTATGATCAGGCCTTATGACCATATAAATACGTATCCTGGCCGTGGAGAACGACCAAAGCCAGTTTATTTTCCATACTCACATTACTAATCTCTTGTTTACTGTTTAGCCCGTAGCTATAACATTCCTAATTACTGAAAAAATGCACTATATCGCGCAAAATTCTTGTAAAAAATGCATTCCAAATAAAACCTGAAAAGAAAATCGATGATCAAAGATTTGTTTTATTATATCGACTTTAAAAAGTAAAACATGACCAAAAATACTGCGTATTACTTTTCATTTGAATTAACCCCGTTAACTTCTTGCTAATTTGCCTCTCCGGGCATGAAATCCTGTAGTTTTTTAGTGATGCCATGTAGAGCATAAAAGATTGACCGTGCTGGATTCACGCGAGTGACATAAAAGCAGAAGCTATAAATCAGTTTTGGATTGGATTTATTTATGTTAGACCGTTAGAGATCAAATCTAAATTTCCTTCTCGTACATTAACAAATCTGAATTTCCACGGTCCAGTTCAGGGAGCGCGCAGAATTGTTATAAAAAAATGTAGAGTGGATTCATTTTTTTAATTTTTTGTGAGACGTCATGTTTTTTAAATTATAAAAACACATATGATACCAGATGGCAACGCTAGTATGTTCCGCTTGTTCATGAAAAAAGCAGTATACTCCCCCTGTTCCTACATCTTCAGTGTTCATCTCTTTGCTTACATTTCACACTTCATTGTGCTCCGTCCGTTCCGTAACATTTGTGTATTTTGTTGGTAATTGTCGTTTTATAATGCTTGTCCATTTAGATAATCAAAAGTACAGTAATTGCATATCTTCTATTCTCTCTATCCCTACAATTAATGACAAAGATATTGAGCGGTTAAAATATATCATTTAATAGGGATAAGCATGGTCCAACTCCATTGATTATTACTTAGATTTGGTACATCTTAGTTTACACGCATAGGATAGTTTGACAAATTTTGTGAAACGGAGAATTAGTAAAGAACAGAGAGGTCATGTGATCAAAGGTTGGGACTTGGAGCATTTGGTTGCTAAATCAATCAGACTACCTAAAACTATCTTTTAGCGTAACATTGAATCAAACGGCATTTGCATCTGTACATAAAAAAAATCGCACCTTTTCATCCCAGAATTGTTTTAAACCATACAAAAAACATAGAATAGCATAACTCTTTTTGTTCTTCGTTGGATTTTCCTGTCCATTTCTCTGTATATATTGGTACAATGGTACTGGACTTTTCCTCCCTTTAAGAATGGTTGGTTCTTGTGTACAGTGTCCAAGAACTGGACTTTGTTTTCTGGGGGACAAGCAAAAGGGATGCTTGGCCTTTACACCATGGTCAAAGGAAAAGTTGGTCGTCTTTAATCCCAGCCGTCCGTGTGTCCTGATCTGTGATATCCCCCTTGGATGCCATCAGTGGATGCAGGCCCACATGTTGATATGAATGTACTCGGCTTTATTATATGAATGGACCATATTTTGTTAGTACCATCCTGCCCACACCTACCCTGTAATTCTTCAAAACCAGTGGACATCTCTACTAAATCTGTGGTGATTTTGGCCCAAATCTCCTCTTACCTTTTTTTGCAGCTTTAAATACTCCTTTATGTATCTAAGCAAGTAATTTGTATATGTGTAATTGTGTGTGTAAGGTTTGCAAAGCAAGCAAAGAACTCAGATATGCACAGGATTAAAGAATTCATGGTGGGGAATGTCTTGTGGGAAGAGAGGTACATAGGATGCTGATTGATGATGGATCCATGGCATTTTGCTTAGGAAAAGGACAACCAATGTGGCCTTTTTTTGTTTGGTTTTCACTTCCTTGGATCTTTCTCTAGCTGGACTTTTCCCTGGCCTCACAAAACAAGATTGGGTTTGGTTTTTTTTCGTTGGCCCACGCATAATGTACTGTTTGCACCACACAGACAATTAGACAGCAATAGCAGGTTTCAGATAGAATTGCAAACCTTACATTTCAATGTAATTTTGGCACGAAACCATAAAGACAAGGACCACAAGGAACTAACAGGATACTAGTGGTTGTCCAGAAGGTGCCTTTTATCTTTGCTTTTTTTAAGGGAAACTTGTTTTCTTTCATTGCAATTGCAGATTCAGAACTTGTTTTCTTTCATTGCAATTGCAGATTCAGAAGTAGATTTATAGACCTAGTAAAAATTGATGCTTATTTTTCTCCTCTTTTCTCAGGTTTCTTCAGTCGGAGCCCGAACATTGCAAATCATTGCAACTGACTGACATGCTGAACAAATTCAGTATCAGGTAAGAACAAAAAGCATTCAGAATTTTTTGCGAACAAAAGGCATTCAGAATTTCACCTACAGGTACAACAAAACAAAGTAGGCAGGCAAGCAAATGCCATATTTATTTAGATTTATTGATGCAATTCAAACATATGTACAGTAACGAGCTTGCTCTAAGAGACCCCTTGAATTGATTTCCCCGTCTGAAACTATTGGGACTTCAGGATGCCAGTGTAGTCCTTGGGCAGTTATCGATGGAGCAAGCCAGGACATCTCGGTAATCACGCGAGATCGTGAAATGATCATACACATTGCCGTCGCGGCTCTTCTTGTACTCAAACAGCAAGAATGAGTGATTGAAGGCCGTGAGCTTGACGAACCCAAAATCGAAGTCCCTGAAGTGACTCCATTGGATATTTGAAGTGGTGAAGTCTGAAACGCTAGCACCAGCACCACCGACAACCACGTGTGTCGTTGCCTGGAACGGACCACTGTAGTAATCCGATGCATCGACGACACATTGACTCTGCAACCAATAAAAGATTGTAACCAGGCACGTAAGATTGTAATAGGAAATGTAAGCTTCAGCCTGCAAACTACAAATGCTTCACTGTAGCATTACTGGCGATAGAACTTACAAGATGGTTGCATACAATGTTAAAAAAAATTACTTTGCCATGTACAAAATTGCACTTTGATCAGATGCAAATGCTAATCAGAGACACACCTGATAGACTGGACATGTCCGTTCATAGCTGTGGACGTGACCATAGAAAGCGAGATCGACCTTGTACTTCTGCCAGAGCTCCTGCAGCACTTCTCGCCCCATCGGTTCCTCAAATGTGCCCTCCGTTTCGTCGTAGTAGGAGGATGAGTACCCAAGAACACGGTGCGCAAGGAAGATGAGCCATGGCTGTTTCTGCCTGTCGACGGACGACAGGCATTGCTCAATGAACTTGTACTGCTCGGTCCCCGGCCTCCAATCCTCCTCTGTGTGAGCAATACAGAACCTGAACATGCCATAGTCTGTCGCATACCTGAAGAACGATAGCTGTTCTGTCAGTAAAATTCAGAGAACTGCTATGGCCTTATTAAGCCACTACAATTACCAAAATTTTGCACGGTTCTCAGCAGGAGTATAGAACACAGTTTGAGCAGGAACACCGCATTCTCCTCCGGAGTCGAGGGTTCCATAGAAAGAGCCAGTTCCGGGCCAATCTCTCTCATGATTTCCACTGAAGAAATGACCATTCATGTAGTTATTAGACAATAATACATGGGAAAACATAAGGAAGTTCTGAAATGAAACACTAAACTGACCTGCCAATCATGTATGGTACAGTCGAAGCAATTGGTTCGATCTGTGCAGTAAACTGATACCACTGTGACAAGTAGCCATTCTCGTAGCAAATGTCCCCTATGTGGACCACCATGTCTATGTTGTCTAGGTCTCTAATGATCTGGTAAGTAGTGTTCAGTGAGCCTGGCTGATAGTCATTGAACTCATTGGAACCATCTGCCTCTGCCTGGAGAAAAATATCAGAAAGAACAAATACTGTACTTGCAAAATGCCCAATTGTTACATGAAAGTATGAAATGAAAGGATATATCTACCTTTCCCATGTCTCCAAATATGACAACTCGTTGCAAAGAATCTTGTCCAGGATAAGGTGATGCTTTAAAGCTGTATGACCTGCTCCAGATGTGGGTACCGTTCATTAACCTATGGCCAAGCCTGTAGGTATACCTGCAATTTTTCAAAGTAACCATTGCTTAGTAGCTGGATGTACCACAATTTCAAGACAGGCAAAATAGACCACATACCGTGAGTCTGGCCACAAATCCTTCAAGTAACTAGTATGAATGTAACCAGGATGGCGCCAACCAACAGTTCGTGCAGGTGCACCTGCATTTGCAGATTAGAAGAAAGTACTTGATTCATGAGATTCAGAGAAAAAACCAAATGATGCTGATGCATGTGGTACTACCATATGAGCAGATACTCAATTATGCTGTCGTTGTAAATTCTGAACTGCAGGTAGCTTATGTTCACCTCATCTCTAAGAAGAATTAGCCAATCGTGACATGCCGCACATGCTATTTCTGTCAAATGTTAATGTTCCAGCTGGAGAAAGAAACCGGCATCCGCCTTTCGCACCCCATTCAACAAAAGGAACTGCTTCTTTAATATCGTATCCACTTGTCCAGGTGACTGTCATCTGCAGAGATACTAATACAGTCACCTTTCTCAAGAGTCAAGACAGCTATCTTGTATAGTGCATGTTATTGTTCTAGCCTCAGTGTTGAACTGAGAACAGAATAATACAATGTAGATTCTTGTCGAAAGCATATCATGAAATTTACACAGTCATCTCAAATTCTCAATGTAGATTGATAAGCAAGCTTACATCATTCCAAGACCTCCCTTGTGCCAAACGTGGGTAGACAGTTGCCTTTGGATTCGCAAATGTGACTTTGTTTGAGACAGCAATCAGCTTCGGCTGTTACCGGAGATTTTTTCAGACTTGAGAATTGTAAATATAAATGAAGCTTGTTTACTGCAATAGCTCATAGGGCATATATACAGCAGAAGAGACACATAAGGGCCCAAACCCTAGATAATAGGAGATAACCTAAATACCCTTAACACCCCCCTCAAATTTAAAGCGTATACAATAGCATTACATTTGAAAAGAGTTAACACTAAAATAGGAAAAATCCAAAGTCCGAGTCTTGAAGTTGTCATCATAGCGCGCGGCTCTTGGAAAATTATGTCGAGTACCAACCATCTGGAATCGTGCAATGAAAAGCACGAAGTGCAGGGGCTGGGACAGTAGAGGTAAGCGAGAGCAAAATCTACCGCAACAACACGATAAAGAGAATGAGGAATGTGACACAAATAGAGATAGTTGTCAAATCAAGTCGAAGAGAGAGATAGAAGCATAGCGGCGCAGATTGAAGCCCAAGATGGCGGCGACGTAGTGCACAAAAAGCGCAGCGAAGGCGCAGTGCAGAAGAAGCGCGGCGGCCTTAGAAACTCGGGGTAGCGGCTCAAAGAGAAGCGACGGTATCATAAAGACTTCTACGATCTGCAATGGCTCAAGGAGAAGAGTAGCAGCTGCGGCTATGCAAAAGGATTGAGAGAACCACACTAATCCAAAAGGATGGAAGGTGGCTAGCAAAGCAATCGGCTAACTGACAAGAATTTTGTGGACTCGCACGACTTTGACGAACTAAAAAATAGATAATACAGACTTGAATGGATACAACGGAAGACTAAAAGAAAAGAACTCAAAGGACAACATATACTAGCAGTAGAAATATCAGCAATGATACTATGCCTTCATATTCCCCTCCTCTCCTCTCCTCTCCTCTCCTCTCTCTCTTCACCCCCTCACTCACTCACTCCTGTCTCTCTCTCTCTCTCTGCCCCTCTCCCTTTCTTCACCACCAGCCGGGGGAGGAGGCCAGAGAGGAGGGAGAAGCTGGTGGCGACCTGGGGCGGCGGCGGCAGCCGGGAGTCGGCAGAGAGGGCCGGATCCGAGGCGCGACGGCCAGATCCGAGGCGTAGCGGCCAGATCTGGGGCGGCACCGAGGCAACGAAGAGGAGCCGTGAGCAAAGGCCAGTGCGGCCGCAGACGGGCGGGTGCGCAAGGGAGACGCAGCGGTGGTGAGGAGGGTGCCGAATCCGGCGGCGGGGAGGCCAGATCCGACAGCGAAGAGGACAGATCCGGGCTTGCCGGCCGTGGAGACGGCCGAATCCGGGACGAGCGCGGCGCAACGACCAGGAGGCGGCGCGGATTGGCGCGACGAACTTTGGCGCAGGCGGTGGAGATGACCGAAGACGTTGTCGGTCGAGGCGATGGCGGAAGTCTAGACTTTTCTACGATAGTTCATAATGCAAAAGTTGAGAAGATACGCTAAAGTCTTACATTTGAGACAGTGGCGAAGTCAGGATTTGGTTATACCCCGGACTCAGTGGTGGAATGATCTAGACTATCTGAACTGGACCATTAAAATATTACCCAGATTGGACTAAATTTACCCAGGTTGTACACTGGATATTTTTTCACACCCCGAGCTAAAGCTTACCCTGCCCGGGGTGTGGCTCCGCCCCTGATTTGAGAGGCCTCCAGAAAAGACTGCAAATGAAAGTCTTCTCTCTGTTGATCAGTTGCAGCTTCAAGGAGTCCTTTCTACTTCTATTGTAGGCATCAGTCTTAAAATTTGCAAATTGGAACTGCAGGGAATATACTGAAACCCAATGTCCGATGCAGGGACGGAGCTGGGCCTCGGGCCGCCGGGCGAAAACTACCCACTAATTTTATTGTAGCTAACAAACAAACTAGGCTAGGGCTAATGCTTTTTAGTAGACTGGTCCGAGACGTGGACCTCCGCTGTCTCCGCCCCTGGTCTGATGCGTCATGCACAGATAAATATAAGAACCTTTCACTGGTGCTGTGCACAGTAAGGGTGGGACGTCTCCATAGTATTCAGGTTGACAAATTTCAGAGCTAAAAATGATGGAAGATGGAGAGCTATCATCTACTTGTTTCGTAACTCTAATCCCCAATTAAGGGGAAGAGATACATACATATACATGAATGCATGTTTGCAGGCAGCTTCCCTGAAATGTGAAGGAGAAAAGACAAGAATCCAATCATCGTTCGAGGGGTTCGGGTGAAAACCTTGGATCCAAGAACCGTGGGGTGGCCTTCACGTTGGCTAAATCAACAACAGCAATCGTCGCCCTCTCGATCGCGATCCTCGACAGCGCTTGCTCACCGCCATGCGCCACGACGACGCAGCAGCCGATCATATATGCAAGAACCACCCGCAGAACGGCCATCGGGAACCTCATTTCACCTGCAAAACCTGAACTTAGCAGAATCTCTCAACTGTTCATACTGCACAACTCGACTCAGATTCCTTACAGGAAGAACTGGCCTGGCCTATTGGCTAGCGATGCATTTGACAAGATTAATTTGCGCTGATAGGAGAATGTTTAGTGTTAGCAAGAAATGGTGAGGGATGATCAATTCCAAATTTCCAATGGGGCAGCGAAAGCCGCTAACACAGGCCGTCGTTCCAGCCACAAACCAACAGCAACAAGTGGGCGCATACGTATAGTTAGAAGAAACTTTAGAAGTTGGTGGTCAAGTGGAGCCATGGAGGCCCCCATGGACAAGATAATGCGCATGTTTTGAATCTATCATTTGGCAAACAGAATTAAAGAAACTAAATAATATGGTTTTGGACAGTAATGTTTGGTTTAAGTGGATGGGAGGAATCCCCCAAAAAAAAAAAAAAAGGAAAAAGTAAAAGGTCGCCCACCGTGGGGCTCGAACCCACGACCACAAGGTTAAGAGCCTTGCGCTCTACCGACTGAGCTAGACGGGCCCGGTTTTCCACTGACAAAGTCTTCCACATTTGACCAAAAACTAAACAAATCATGACACAAAAAACACGATATTAAGTTATTGGATTGCATATAGTTGCATTGTTCATGTTTCAATTTCAACTTTATGTTTTGTTACACTCTAGAGGTGCTGGTCTTCAGTCTTTCTGGCCCGATTGCACAGGATAACCATGGGAGAATAATCAAAGAGACAAGTAGATACCACCTGCTGAAAATTTTGTGTCAGAACTGCAACTCAGATTACCCGGCCTCACCAAAACTAAGCACAATATGTATGTTCTAGTAGTGCTCAGTCGAGCAACTATGCTCATCTCAAGAGCCCTACAGAATTTTACAAAAATTATACACAAGCACAATCCAAGGGAGAAAAAAAATCATGATTGTATGTACAAATGACCAGGCATATTTTGGTAATAGCCCAGAAGGAAGCCGCTGGCTGCCAAAATCAAGAGAAGCTACAGGGTGAACTACAGAGCCACGAGAATGTGTGCGTGATGCGTCCTACAAAAGCCTAGATGCTATCTCCTGGAGGAGAGTCCTCTTCTGCGAGGCTGAGATGATACCGCTATTCTCAGCGTTTTCCAGAATGTCACCCATTATTGAAGCGGCATGACCGAGAGGTTCTTCAGAAACTCTTTTCAGCATGAAGGCCTTCAGACGAGAAACATAGATGTAATATGTAAGTGGGCGAGGAATAAAGTGCAGTTAAATGTATAAAGGGAGGAGACGAACCTGGCCATGATGAGAAACTTCTATTGTGCATGGCTGCTGGGACCATGGCTCTCCATCCACTTGAATGGGCATTGAAGCATCGATCACAATCTTTATATGATGCCCTTGAGCCAACCTCTGTGCACGAGAAAGCCCTACCTAGAGTAAGATTATCCATAGTCAGTTCATACTCCACATAAAACAAACCCAACAACATGAGGTCTAAACACAAGAAATAGTTTTCTTCCGTACCTGCAGCCTTCCAAGATGCAACATTCCTGTGAAGCTAACTACTTCCAGCATCTTGTCATGCATGGATTGAGGTTGGAAAGTGTCGGAAACATCATCCTCATTCTTCCACAGGTCAACCCCTCCCATGTAGCTCCGGATGTTGGCAACAAGGATACCTTCAGCGTCCTGCAATGGAAGGAATTAAACGATAAAGGACAGGACATAGTCTAATCAGGAGATGCTTCTACACTGCATCCAAAGGGGTTACTAACCATGCCAAAGTATTCAAAAGTGAACAATCAAACAGCAGTAACTATCTTAACCTATCAAATTCGTCAATATTGTGTACACTTGAAGTTCTTGTGTATTTTATCTTGCAGATACACCAGTGCAAAATTGTGAGCTTACTAAGACATGAAAAAAAGGGCAGATAAGAAGTTCAATCGCAATGCAATCCACTTTTACCTGAGGAATATTAACGTTGGAGCCATCTATCTCAAGCTTGACTTCAGATGGAAAATAATAAAATGTGTTATCCATGATATTCTTCGCTCCCTCTTTTGCATAAAGCACCTTATTCATAAACTACAGAGAAATTGTAACATATTATTGTTACAAAAACAGCTTTGTAATTATCTACACAGAACAAAGTAGGATATGGAGATAGCAACATGGAATGTGCAAACAAGATTACCATTTGAAGTCCAATTATCGCAAGCAATTAAACAAACCTTAAATCTAAGCAAGTGAGCAACGAAAAAGAAACAAAAAGTCTAGACTGAGCAAAATCCTTTTCCACAAACTACCAAAGCAGTATATAAGAAAACTCCTTGTGTGATCCCCAGGTTAAGAATATATGAAGAACATGACTCCTCATTAGCTAGTTTCCTTCAACAAATTTAAACTACAGAAAGCATTTCCTTTAAGATAGATGTGCTGCCTCACAGTAGATGGGATGGTGCATGTAATAATTCACAAATCTGCTAGGATGTACACTTGTATTGCCCACATATGTAGCACAGCCATGTTGGCTCAATCAAATAATCAATGCAATGTCAAAAGGAACTTATTTCCCTTCAGGTTCAAACATGGCACTGACAATTTATATGCTATCATTAGCAGTTGGGTGCAATTAAGTATAACAATCTAAACCGTTTTGATAAACAGTGTCTCTTGTGAATAGAAAAAAATACAAGATATGGACAATGAAATTCAACATTCTAAAACTTGTACATTTACCATGTAAAAGCCGAACAATATAATTTTCTATAGCAGAACTATCGATACCAAGAGGAAGCTGAAAAATATATGTTGTTTCTTTCATTACATATGGCTAGCCATTTGACTACTTTTGGAAAAGTATCGTATTTCAACATACAAATCATGCTTGTACATTTTCACATGTCTGATTCACTGCAACTGTGCAGCCAAGCAAGACCACGCAAGTTTACTTGCAACATTGAAGGAGAGATGTGTTTCCACATGTGCACATAACAGGGAGGGAACAAGCATGGTTTACCTGGCTATAAAACCGTTCAGGGTTTTCCTCCCTCAGGTTGTGGATATCTAAAGCAACCTTTGCATCACAGCCAACCCCTGAAAAAGTATCAGTATTAACTATTAGGGTTATCTGACCATGCAAGAATCTATTGAAGAATCCAAGCTAAGAAGCTGCATGGACATACCGAAGTAATTGTTCATGAATTTTGGTGGTGAAATGAGCTTCTCTTGGTTGTCCTTTATTGTAATCTTCCATCTGTCAAGAACAGTAATTGCTGCATGCTCAACATCTTCCAAAACTGAGAACAGACCTCCTCGTTTCTGAACAACACCAAGACCACCACCCCAAGACAAAACCCTCGCAAGATCATTACCAGTACCAGCTGGAAGGATGGCTACAGGAGGCGGAGCTTCAAACTTCTGTTTCTCAATGGCATCCAAAACCCAACCAACAGTGCCATCACCACCACAAACAAGAACTCTGAAGTGGGGTACCTTCCGAAACAAAGCTAAACCAATTTCTGGTCCTTGCTGCTTGCTCAACTCAAAAACCTAATGGAAATGACATGAGTTAGTACCACAAAAGAAAGTGGACATGAGTTGTATTATTAATAAACAGCCACAATCCATAAGATTAAAAGGGTTACCAATGGAAAGGTGGAGCACTAACTGAATTCTAAGTAAGGAACTTGCACCAAAAATTATCTACACAACTTAAGTTTTGAACAAAGAAAGTAGAAACAGGTTTATTTATGCTACGGACACAAGCTTACGCCCCTAAGAAGTATATACAAGTTTGTGCAAGATCATACTAAATTTGTTGACAACAACAAAAACTTGGGACAGTATGCTAGATGTAAATCATGTAAGCGACATGAAATCAAAGCAAATGAAGAAAGAGTTCCATATAATTTAAAGCTAGTAAAAATCTTAAAGTAACTAGTGCTTGCTACACCAACCTGTACAGGATTAAGTAGGATCTGCAGACGCTGTCTCAGTGAGTCACCACTCTGGGCACCACTTCTCTTGTTAATGAAAACTAGCAATGGTCTAGAATCAGAAGGCACATCCACAATTTCATACTTCTGATTATTCTGCACATGGGAATCCTCATGTTGGTCATTCAGCCTGCTAGTTGCGCTATCCATTACGAGCTGTTTATCTTTCTCTAATTCAGAGCTTTGATGTACTTCATGAAGTTTACTGTTGACATGATCATCCCTCCTCTTAGCTACGTTGTTGGTTTGTTGTGAGTCTCCTTCAATATCAGATGGTGGGTCAACAGTCCCAGAGCTACCTGATTCAGCAGAAATGATGCCTTTTTTGTACCTTTTACTACGACTCCTAATCCTCTCTCGGACAGTGGAAGCCAATTCATTAGCCCCATGTGTGATAGAACTGAGAAGTCCAGCACCTGTCCAATGAAGCTCCTTGACACAAAGAGGTGATAATATCAGCCGCTTCAATGAGCCCAAGTCACAGATATCACCGGTTTCCTTAGCTAAGTTGCTGTGGCAATCAACATGTACTAGCCGTTGACACCACATACAGTACCAAATTGGAGACCCTGCGAGAAAAGCTCCACTGCACGATTCATCACAATAGCAACAGGATGAGTCTTCTTCAGAGCAATCTGTCGTGTCGATCCACTGTACAGCCCATTGGTGAATGACATGGTCCAAACCAACCATAGAAACACGTTTGCAATCTTTGTGAGCATTTCCTGAGCAACTAGGATGTGCAGTGGCACCACAAATATCACACTGATGGATGGTGCCCCCAAAATACTGTGGAGATGAAACAGACTTCAAGCATACACAGCATTTCAGACCTTTACTGCGAGAGCCAAGTTCTTTTCTCCAAATGTGGGAAGAAGCAGGGACCCTGTCTTTCAATTTCTTGTACTTCTTTGCCCTAGCTCTGATAGCTTTCATCAAGCTCAAGCTGATGTTTTTGTTCAATTGATTGACAGTATAATAGATTGTGACGCCACTGACAGAAGCAAAAATGACTGTAGCAATTATGACAGACCAATACTCTGACATGTAGGTTGAAACGACACTCCAGCTAGGATGCAGCATCTTGCATATACCTGCACTGTGGTAATGTGACAATTAATTGGAGATATTCATTGGGATGGAAACTGATGATTTTAATGTTGCTGTTAGCATTTTATTGCTAGCCTATACTGACATGCAATTATGTGTCCATACCACTGCAAAAGTTAGTATTTAGCAAATTACCATTCAATGTACCATCGATATGTGGGCCGTGACTCCACTTATTAGTGTTACTGCCAATGGGCATTTTGTTATACTGCAAAAATATATATGATGACGGTATGAAGCTATTTCCCCCCATTATTCGGTATGCCCTTTTCTAGTCAGTGGAGATGCCCAATATTATTTTGCTTAGGTTGCATCGAAGAGCGTAGAGCACAGCAGGGCAAACCGGCAAAGCAAGACCCATGCATAACACAATGGTTTTCTTGCTTGACAGTGTGCTTTATTTCTGAGGATTTTCTGAACTTCTAAGCATCTATTCCTGGCTCCCTTAATCAAAATAACATATAGTAGCTCCAAGACAGGGGCGGACCTAACGTGGGACATGGGGGTTCAGTTGAACCCCCAAAAATATGGAAAAATAAACTGCTACTGGTACTCCACAACGCAGCAAGCAAATCCACCACAAACTCCATTGGACTGGACTATCCATCCCAGAAAGGAAGATTTGGGTGAGATTGCTCACGGAAAAGAAAAGATCCTCGGGACAAAGCTCACTTAAACAATCCAAGCAAGCTAGGGTTTCCTTACCAGCGAAAGAAGAGATCAATCCGGCAGAGCGGAGGACGACGACGACGCCTACGAGAGAAGAGTTCCTTCGCTTCGAGGGTTAGACAGACGGCGAAGCAATAGCCGCCGCCGTCGCGACGAGATATGGAGAAGAGTTAGGAAGAGGACGGGCTGGAGACGAGAGAGGTTTGGGATCGGGCCGCTAGGATTGCGGATTTGGGGGGAGGAGGAGGAGGGAGGAGGATAGAAATCTTTGACAATGGCCTGTCTCTTGTGCTGGACATCGGAGATCTATTCTAGGGTTCGTGTGGAAGAAAAGCGCTGGCCACTGGCTCGCTCGGGTTCGGTTACCGGGTTCACCAGCTTCGTCTCGTGCACGCGGCGTAAGACAGAAACGAGCAGATCCGTAAAAATCGGTGTCAATCAACGGTAGAAAAGGAGAGTAGTAACGCCAGGAAAAAGGCAGAAAAAGAGTGATGGATATGGTGGCTTTCTCGCTTCTCATTTGGGTAATGATTTGATTTTCTCTGATGGATGTTAATTTAATTAGATATTAGAGTTAAGATGAGAGAGGAAGTAGCAAGTATTCGTTAGGAAAAAAACTAACATATCGGTTAATCTACTGTATTGTTCTTCTATAATTTTGGATATTGTATGAGAGTAATTTAGGAATGCCATCTACTAGATAATTGTAGAGAAATTTGATAGATTTCTGTACAATATTTATTTATGTTGATCCGATAAATAGATTTTAAGCTATGAATTTTGTAATCATGCTATCTGGTAAATTTATCATTTTCTAGTAGCATATATCAATCTGTCGATTAAAATTACTAGATGGAACAATTTGGATGATTTATCAACATGAAAGATGTAGATAATTAAGGATTCTAGAGATCCCATGAACATGATTTTTCAACGAGTAGGACATAAGTTATGAATCTTGGAAGATTGTTGTCCAGGACTGGTTGCTGGTGGTTTGGTGGATGTGAATAAGTACATATGGTCGGGATTTGTGATACTGATCAAATGTTTTAAGATGTATCTTTCAAAATATACTCCCTTCAGTTACAAACACTTACCATTTTGGACATCGACACGGTCTCCAAAATATAACTTTGACCACTAAGTTGTATTCTAATATGTTTGTAAAACCCAATAAAATTATAATATTATAAAAGTACATTTCAAGATAAATCTATACATATGATTTTCTTGTATTCAATGTAAATTTATAAAAAATATATCGATAGTTAAAGTTTCAAAAGTTTGACTACAAACATCTCAAAACGACATGTATTTGTGACTAAAGGAAGTATTTATTTAATTAATACTCAATTCAGAAAAAATGTGATTATCAAAGTGCAATACTAGCTTATTTTATCAAGCACATGCACTCAACTACTTTATCATAAATGATAGAGATATTTTTCCTCAAAAGGGTCCAATTAAAATATTTGAAAATCTTTCTAAAATCCAGATATTTTCTTAGAAATATCTAGATATTTGAGATGTTTTATTCGAAGGAATTTGATGGTGCCAATTGTCATAAATATAGTGGTCATAAGAATTTATATAATCCTTTCAATCCAAAATCCAGATTAAGCATAATTTTCAATAAGTTGCAAAATATATTTGCACACTTTCATAATCATAACATAAGGATTATATATGAGCTTCAACCATTGCAAAATACATTTGCAAATATAAGCCTCATACTATAAGAAAAAGAAAACATAGATTTCAAACACATGCCAAGCACTTTTGCAATGTGTAGTCACATGTTATAAGGATTCAACACATGTGTTTTAACTATTTGTAAAATACATTCGCAAATACAAATCTCGTGCTAAAGAGAGCTAGAGTAAGTAAGGTTGAGCTATCAACACATGATGAGACTCAAGCTACTAGACATTACCTCTCTTAATAGTACGACAACCTATATTAGCAATCCAGTTTTTCAACCAAACACCAAGATCGGTAGAAGACTAGCAACACATTCTTAACCCTAGCTAGCCGTACCTTTGCCTTGAATCATAATCTTGACATGCATCAACTCATGATGCATCCATTACTTCAACTCCACGTCACATGATGGGTCTTCAATTGACTTAATGATCAACACATGATCACTTTCTCTTTAACATGCATAAACTCATGATGCATCCACCACATGACTTGATGATCTTCAACAAATGAAGTCATTCCAAGCCATCCTCATTTGTGGAACCTAACATATTCATCCAACTCGTGAAAAATGTTATTCCACAAACTAATTACCATCAATTACCAAACTTCACCATTAACACATAATTGAGGGACTATATTCTACAATCTTTCCTTTTTGGTAATTCTTTACAATCACAACACATAACGAGATAAAGATTGTATTTACGAGTATACAATATACACACAACACTTATATACTCTAAGATAAACTTTAAGCAAAACTTACTTATCTGGTTGTCATTAATCATCCAACCATTAACATATAAATGGAGAAATTAGATGACAACCCGATTGCAAATGAGTATATATGAACTATACATATACTCAAAGGATATGTTTCAAAGTAAAGATCATAAATATGTATATTGAAGGAAATATAGATCAATACTTATGGAATCTCAAAACATAGAGTGAACCCCCCTAAATATGTGCATACAAGTATGTGTAATGAAGACATATGCACGTGTCTATTTTGGACTATTTGTGAAGTTCAATCTATATTTTGGATCCAAGAAATACACTAATATATAATAATACAATTTTGAATGCATACATCTTTGATCTCACTCGGCCATTGGGGGGGCAGCCCTTGCCCACAGTCGCAAGGCGCTCCGCCTCGAGGAACGCCTAGTCGTCCTCCACCACAATGGAGTCTGGCACGTCATAATGCACATGTCGTCATTCTCGCTGCTAGAAATGTCCATGTTGTCCTCACCACCATTGCCATCACCATCCACATCCCTAACCTTCTCGCACTCATCCCCCTCCTCCGCCTCGGAGCCACCAAGCCTGCCGAATTCGTCCAGGCTAGTCTCTCACCCCACGGGACCGTGAGGAGGCGAAGAAAGAGGCACAACCGTGATAGCCAAAGGCAAGCCCTTATTCTTGCCAGGGTCTTCACGGCATGGGGCGTCTTCGCCATCCTAACTGCCTGCACCGCCCACGATCCCAACTCAAGGCAAGCACAGAGCTCTCGAGCATGACAATGCCTAGGGCTTCGCACATACGGTTGATACGCGGACTACCCGAGGTCGTCGAGGCTCGAAGGCTATGCTCCTTGGGAATATACGACCCCAAAAACACGCACGCGACATGCTTTGCCTCTACTAGCGATAGCACTGCGAACACCCGTGGTTAGCCGAAGGAATGACAACGTGCACCAACAATGTTGCTAGGGTGCATAAGAATTACCACGACTAGTAGGCTTCACCAACGTCGTAGCGAAGGGCAGACGCTATCCATCCGAGCAGGGCTTGCTCGCACCTTCCATCGATGAGCCAACGGGGACATGCGGAGCATGCAAAACTCTTTTGCACAATTGTGCATGTTTAGTTGAAGGGTGACCGCGAGGAGCCTCCGAAGACACGTCTCGTCATCCTGATCAAGCACCACTCTGGGCGACGAGACAAAATCCATGATACAGCTAGTGAAACGGAGGCTATGATTGTGTTCGATCTTGTGGTAGAGCCACGGCTCCATCCAATGCAACTCCTACTTTATCCATGTTGAGTTCAACATGAAGCCCTTCGATGTAGTGGCGCGGAGCTGCAGACTAACACTGCACAGGTTGGAGTACTGACCATTCCCAAGGCACTTCGATTGGCAGTGCACATCATGTAGGGACACAAAAGACTGCCGCACTAGGGATGGTACCCTCCAAATGGGCCACCCAGGCATAAATGGTGAGGTGTGCCATGGCGTTCGGTGTCAACTGTAGGAGCTTCAGTTTGTACAGCTATAGGAGGTCACTGACGAAGCGTGCAGTAGGAATATAGAGCCCGACGTCAAAGTAGGCTGCAAACACTAGTGTCTCGCTCTCCTGCGGCTGCGGCTCGATCTCCTCGCTGGTACATGGCCTTGCGAGATGCAATCTTGCCGTCATGAGCAACGAACTCCAACAGCTCTTCCATCACAATCGATGGGCCCAGCGTGTTTCATGAACATACCACCAGACTTCCCCGATGCCCTCCACCACTTGCTGATGGCTATCTCCGAGCATCACCCCACCGTCGTGGCTGCTCGACGGAGCTGATGCCCCGTTGCGGCCACTGCGGTCACTCGCGTGGACCATCCCGGCAAACAAGTGCACAACGACGAGAGGGCGAATAGCAGGGAGATCAGCGAGAAAGGAACAATGACGACCAAGGCAATCATGAGCAACAAAGGGAGGGCATAAGGAAAGTGAGAAGCAAATAGCCAAAAATGGTGTCAGCCACATGCTTAAGAAGATGTGACAACACAATTTAATGCCCAAGTAGCGAGCGTACGAATCTAGGAGACATGTAGTGTGCCTGGACGGGCGTGACGGCTCATCTCGTGCAATCGAGAAACCAACCGCTGCCACGTGTGACCCGACAACCGTCATCACGTCAAGCATGGTCTTGGGGTCCATGCATGCTGATGCGGTCAGCACCGTTTTGGAGAGAATTAAAAGCAACAACTTTTCAATAGGCCGAAGGGACGGAGGGTCCAACGAACACCGGACAAGGCGGACATAGTCTCAGCCCACAGAAAAGCAAGGCTACCGTTGGGAGAGTGGCCCCACTTTGGCCCAATTAGCCAATTGCGCCAGTAGGCCATCCGGCCGGCCTGGCAGGAGCCACATGCCAGAAAAATGCCATGTTTACCCCTGCACGTGTATACCTAGATAAGGGTATTTATGTAACTCTAAGTTAGAAAAATGACATATTTCCTTATTTACTGTTTGATCTATAACCACAACCTAAACATTCAACATGACAAACACCATTGTATAGATTCGCCATGCTGAGGCGATTTCGTGCACCTGGCTTCGAAAAAAACAAAAGGAACAACATATTATCATTCCTGGAAAAAAGCTCCCTTGTTAAACCAACATTAAAAATGAATCTAAAAACTCCCTTTTCCATATGAGTAAATATTAAAACTGATTCCAGAAAACACATACTCTATCAAATTCTTGGAGTAGAGGCTAAGTGCAATGAACCAAAATCAGGAATAGGTTAAAAAAAAAGCAAAATCAAGAATAGATTAGCAGCAATTACACCCTTTGTAAAATCCATCCGGCGATAAGTACCATGAATCACTCAATAAATCCACCAATCCCTCTCAAAAAAAAGGAAATCAACACTCAACCCAACGCATCAACGGCTACAATGTCATCTCCTGACCGATCCAACGGCCCAGCAAATTCGCAGGTGATAACAAAGCCGCCCGCCAAACGCCACTAGCCGTTGCTGCTAAGCTGGCGCCGCGCACCACCAACGTTACGCTAATACACGCCTCCTCCTCCCCTGTTTCTTCTCCCCCTCTCCACTCCCCTATAAATTCGCTTCGTTTCATCTCCGCGAATTTGAATCGAATTTACGTCTCATTACTCGCCAGCAACCGTCATCCGCATTGATCGTTCGAAATTCGAACGTTTTCTTTCTTTTTTTCTACGATCGGAGATGGCCACGCCGGCGACGAAACCCAGAGCACGGCGGCCGTTTGCGGTGGTGGCGTCGCCGTCGCCGGCAAGGAACCTGGTGTTGTCGGAGAACATAGAGCCCGAAGGGAATTCGTTCGCTCAGTGCCTTCACCGGTTCAAGAAGTTCTCCGGTGAGTCGAAGCCCGACGTGCGCTTCGTCGTCGAAAGGGCGGTCAAGAAGTGTTCTTCACCTGTTTCCAAGAAACCGGCGTCGAGGACGCCAAGAACGGCGAGAAGGAGGAGGCTCGATTCGTCTAGGAAGAGCTCGACTCCGGCGGTGACGGCTTACGACAAGCCGCGTGCGCCGCTGTGGGACTTCTCCGAGGAGTGCCAGAAGGTCAGGGCCAAGCTCTCGTCTCCCTACGACGAAGCAGAGCGAGGCCAACAACGGCGGCGCAACGATGGTGGGGTCAGGGAGGCCTCGAGGAAGAGGACGATGAGGAGCGTGGAGCTGGAGGAGGCCATGGCCGGCCTCCCGGATCCTGGCGAGGGCCGTGTGAAGTATTTGGTGGACACGTTCGAGAGGCTCCTGTCGCTGTCCGGCGACCCCGAGGCGCAGAGCAGAGGTGCGAGGAGGAGGAGGAAGGAGGTGGCGAAGACGGACTCGGCGTCGCCGCGGAAAGCCGAGGAGATCGACATGTCGTATCCCTCCGTCGCATCGTCGTCTGAGGTCTCCTGCAACGTCGACTTCTCTGACCGCAACAGGTTCAGATTATGACCCACTGGGAGATTGCTTTGTTGTCTCTTGATTCTGTCTACTGATACTTCTTTTTCTCCTGAAAATTCAGCAGCAAGAGCATCGCACGAGACGAGCGGCAGCAGAGGAGATGCAACGTAAGTTTGTTGTATTCAGAAACTTCTATTTGGTTGAATTTTAAGATGAACTTGTGTGGTGAGTTCTGTGTGGATCTTGTCCGCGGATCGCAGAGCATCGGCTCGTCGGAGAGGAGCTGGAATAGGAAGGTGACGAGTCAGCATCCGTTCAATCTTAGGACCGAGGTATGAATGATGCAATGTTCATCTTCTTCATCTATGGTGTACTAAAACGTGCTAACATTTCCAATGCTTGTTCTGCCAATCATGCGAGTTTACTAGATTTCCTTTTACTATCTAAGAAAAAGATTTTAAATCTGTTTGCTTGATGTTACGCGTTAAACCTCATCGCAGTTGGCGGATGTAGTACGCCAAGCTTGTTGTATGTTTTCGATAAACTTCAGAAGTTAACTGAAGAAACTGGGTTTCTGTTCTCCTATTCAGCAAAGAGGAAAGGCGAAGGACGAGAACCTTGTGCAGAGAATGAGGAAGAGGCTGCTAGAGGAGGAGAGACTGCGCAATCCGCTCGCGCAAGGTCTCCCATGGACCACTGATGAACCAGAGGTATGCGAACTATGGCTACAAGATGTTTTCAGCTCATCCTGTTAATTTTTACATGGCAAGAACGACATTTTTTTTAAAAAAAAAACATCGCTAGAACGATAAATTTTCGGTTCACCATGTCCAACCACACTTACAAGAATTTTCTTGTAAAATTGCAAGCCTAAAAAAAATCAGCACTGATGATTAGCTACAGTGTTATAGTGCCACACTCAGTGTGTTTCTCCATTTGCAAGACCATGTTTTGTTGTAATTGCATGTGATTTCTTGTTTAAGTGCGATTTTTTTAAAATATTTCTTGTAGTACCCAGTGAAACCTCCGACGAAAGAACCCACTGAACCAATTGACGTCGTGCTACATAGTGACATGCGCGCAGTCGGTCGCACCAAGTTTGATGACCAAGTAAGTAGTACATTGCAATGCTCACTCGCCGTTGACGAGTTCCTGAAGGCTATGCAACGACTGTATTCAATCCTGCAGGTCGCTAAGCGCAACAGCTTCCTCGAGAAACTGGAAATGGAGAGGGAGAGACAGCAAAAGGTATGTCATCCATCCGAAAATTCTAGTCGATAGTGTGTGTATCACACGCAAAAGCTTATTCATTTGCAAGATGAGATGTGGTATTTTGTGCAGATGGACGAAGAGATTGAGATTAAACAGCTGAGGAAGGAGCAGGTGCCAAGAGCGCATCCAATGCCGGATTTCTCCAGGCCATTTGTGCCGAAAAGGTAAAATCTTTTAGCCTTCTCTGAATATACACCTTTACAGGATCAGTCATGAATTCTCACACATCTCAGTTCTCGAAAGTTCTCAAGCTATTTCAGCTAAAATTTTTCTTGGAAATGCAGGTCAGTGAAGCCTCAAACAATTCCCAGGGAGCCAAGATTTCACCCCAGATTGATGAGGCACAATCCCGCCAAGACTTAATTAGCTTCCCACAAAGATTCCTCTTCTTCCTCCTCCTGCACAAGAGAACAGTAGTAATTGTCCTCGCCCCATAGTGCAGACATTTGCTGCTTTGCTAATGAGATACCAGTCAGCTAGCAACTTTTTTCCTTGAAAAAAAACCCCTATCCATCAAACTTCTCTCCATTCGAGAAGCTTGCGGTTGATGTGAACTGTTAAAACTCAAGCATGCGTTTTTTAGTTACTGTATTATCTATTCTTGTCGATATACTTGTTGTTATTAATTCTTGCCAATTGGCATTCCCAAAAGGCGCTTTCAAAGAGTGGAGACATATTTGATGACTTCCAATATAGGAAGCGCATTTTTCGTTAGCTACCACCTCAATCTACACATAACATCTCATGATTGCCAAATGAACGAATCACAAAACGTGACGCAATCAACATGAATAGCTTGTTTTTTGAGAGAATTATTGGCATGAATAACCTTTCTACCGTGAGGAGATAAAAAGTAAGAACCGGCTGAGGACGCTGCACAGTGCAGCACATGGAGAGTAGTTGACGCAGTTTATTGCGGTGCCCATTCTGGAGGGGAAGCTCTTCCAATTTCAAACACAGAATTCGAAAGCAGGGAAGAATCGAGCTCATGTTTGAAAGATAGAGACCGCCTAATTCGAATGATTCTGCAGTGTAACCTGTACCTTTACCGGTAGAATTCAAGAAACTGGGTAGTATTTTACCACTATTACAAGTGACTCTAACAAGAAAAGTTCTACGGGCCTGTTCTTTTTCTTCGAAGCTAGCGGCTTTTGACTTTTGCTACAGTATCTAACTTTCAAACGAAGTATTTTCTCAAGACGAGGTCTACAAGTTAAACGATGTACACGTTAAAAGCCCAGCATCTGTACCATCCAAAATCGCAACCGAGTATCTCTCTCCGTAATCTGTACCGTAAACAACCAAAATTAAAAAAATTCAGCGAAAAGTCATAAGCCGCTGCCGTTGCCAAACATGCCCTACAAATGCTTACAAAACATTTAAGCGTTAACAGAAGACATGTGAAAATTTATAGGCCTTTTCTTTAACGGCTTCTAAAAGCGGCTTTTGATTTTTGCTACAGTACCTAACTTTCAAACGGAGTATTTTCTCAAGACGAGATCTACAAATTAATTGTAGTGTACGTTAAAAGCTCAACATTTATATCAACCAAAATCGCAAGCGAGTATCTCTTTCCATAATTTTTGTCGCAAACAGCTAAAATTCAAAAATTTCAGCCAAAAATCATAAGCTACAGCCGTATCAAACATGCCCATTTACTAAACAAATTAAAAATTTTAAAATCACCACAATTTTTTTGAGTGACGAAAATTATCATAAACTTGCTGGCTATGCTGTTTTGTTGATCGAACGGCCCAACTCTGCACTTGCTCCAGCTGGCCCGGCCCAGGTATGCTATCTGACAGGCCGGGCCAAGTAGGTTACCAAATCCCATCAAGTATAAAAGGAAACGATAATTCGGAAAAGAAAAAAAAAAGAGGAGGAAAAGGAGAAAGCGCCGTGCATTCTCTCGTCCCCCGACTCGGTGCAGGGCTCGACCAATGGTACGTGCTCGGGAACCAGTCCCGAATCCGTAAATTCTTCCTGCTTTTCGTTTCGATTCGCGTAGACGCCGCCGGATTCGATGCCGGGCGGCGCCGACGACCCGCCTGGTTGTCCCGGCGCTCGATTTGGTGCAGGTTTCGCCAAAATAATCCCGTATTTACCTGTCTCTGTTTTTTTCTTCTTCTTCGGGAGTTTCAGGATAAGAGGGCTGCGTCGCACGGCGATTACGACGAGCAAGGTGAGATTATTGGAGGGATTTCGTGTAGCCCTTTTCTTTTTCGAGAAGTTGAGCGAATTTTGTTAGTGAATTGTGGGATCTGGGTGTGCTGGCTGTGTGGTGAATGCCGTGTTGGGATGTGTGCAGATCGCCGGGCGAAAGGCACCGAGGTGTTCGTCGGCGGGTTGCCGCGGTCGGCGACGGAGGGGACACTCCGAGAGGTTGCTTTGTGTCAGATTATGCATGCGTGCTAGTTTGTTGGTATTGGGTACTTTAGGCATGATGTACTGCATAGCTGACTGACTAATACCTCAATTGCTTGCGTTTCCAAAGATTTGTCGAGCTAATGTTTCTAGATAGCAAATGTTACCAAAATAACTGGCTGGCGCCACAATAGATTCTGTAGTCTCGTATTGTTTATCTTCGATTATTTGCTTACTCAAGAAGACTAAAATAAATTGGGAGGAAGGGTTTAGTTTTCTGTAATCCAAAAGGGAGGAGACCTTCGACCCACCCATTTAATTGTGAGTGATATGTAGGTGATGCCATTCAAATCAAACGTAATGGTACTCTTAATCATGTTTGGTAGTTACCAAAAGCTTAATTGGTACGTTATTCTGTAATAATTTGGATGTCGCTTGTTTATCTGTCCTGGCAATATATTCATGCTCTAGCTAGTACTAAGAGAAACATGTGATATTTCAAGGGTTAGAATATTTAATTATTTGATATTTGAGTGTTGAACTTAATTGTATTTTCTCCATTGTGCATTAGTAATAGCCCTGTGCTTGTTACCATCTAACTTATTGGGGCTCTTATCTCTGAAGGAAGAATAGCTGATTTGTTATCCTTCACCTTAATTCATGTTAAAAAGGAAGTTCTTTTTCATTTTCTTGGTCATGACTGACTCTTTGGACTGACCCGCTTCGCATCAACAGGTATTTTCTCCTTGCGGAGAGATTGTTGACTTGCGAATAATGAAAGATCAAAATGGCATTTCAAAGGTCTGGCACTACTGTAACATTTTGGACATTTGAATACATGGTTTCGGTTTTTCGGATTGATAACTTTATCATGAAATATATTCATGAATCATGATTAATTTTTCTGAACTCTTTTCAGGGGTATGGTTTCGTAAGATTTGCAGAAAGGGAGTGCGCTTATATCGCGAAAAGGCAAAAGAATGGTATTGAGGCAAGAACATCAAACTTCTTTGCTCAATGTTGTCAAAATTTTCATATCCCACATCATATATACATATATTCAAAAGCTTTCTGATCCCCTATTTCACTAGATTTCATATAGGAACTAGGAAGTAATCGATGCCTTGTCTTTTTCCAGATTTCCATTTCAGATGCTATGATAGACTACTTTAAGAATACGAACTAGACAAAATCGTTATGAGGGAGACAGGGTTTTGAACAGTATTATTACGTCTCATGTATTAAACTTGACATGCATAATATATGTGCTGTTTGTTCTCTACCAGCTTCAAGGAAGGAGACTTGCAGTTGATCTTTCATTGGATCAAGATACACTCTTCATTGGAAATCTTTGCAAAGGTAAACTTCATCCATGATGAACATCAAGAACCACTCTGTTAAAAAGATGACATTATAGTTGATGAAATTGATTTTTTGATATTACCACTGATTCTCATGTCGATGCCTGTTAAAGGCCATACTGTCTGATCTATCTAAAATATGTACTTATAGTTTTCTTTGTTCACATTTCTTTTCCTTAGTTTTGTCAAGTAACTTAGACTAACATGGTGGTATCTGTTAGCACTTAGCAGTCCCATGGTCTCGCGTGCACAACATCATAGTGTTGCTCTTTTCATTTCCCCTCTGTAGTTCAAATCCATTTCCTATTTTTGGTTTGATCAAATAGAGACTGAAAGTAGCAGGAAAAAATAACAAGCAACAGTAGAGCTGTTGCTACTTCGTACGATAAGTAAGAATCATTTGTCCCAAGTCACCTGACACTAATACTGGTATGTATTATCAGCAATTATGTTGTTGAAGGCATTCAATATTAATTTAAATTAAACCTGATACGTGTGTGAAATATTGGAGAGTTTATTGATTAATTATATCATGGGTTTTGTACTTTTGTTGTCTGCAATCTCGGATGCAACCTAGCTATGAGGATACCAAGGTTGTGTGTATGTGATCACATGCACCACTGTAGGTTTCTAATACATTTCCTTGGTCCTCCTTGAAATTAAATATCTGCATTGTCTATGCTTCATGCTTTTTTACTGAAATACAACCTTTTAGTAGACACTTCCCTGGGGAGAAGCAGTGCCAAAAAAGAAAGGAAAACAGTGGTGGTTGAGTCTATAAATCTAGCATGTTCTTGCCTTTTGTCTCTTCATCATTTTACTTTTATCTGTTTAGCTTTTCCAATAGTATATTTACTGAGTATTATGTATTTTAAAGGCCTCAGTGCCCTATTCACATCTGGATAACATAATGTTCTGATTGAGGAGTTTGTAACAAATTTTAAATTTATATTGCAAAAAGCTATTCTTAACATAATGTATTAATGTCTTGTTATGTAAGTCTGTCAGAACTCGGAACTTTCTTACCAGAAACCACTTGTATTATTGTCTAAATTCTCACGATTGTTTTCTCTCATTCTTTTGTCAGAATGGAGTGTAGAAGAATTTGAAGAGTTGATTCACAAGGTAGAACCTCGAGTGTCTATATTCTATCAAACATTGATTTTATCCAATATTTGAAGAAAAAAATGTTACTAGGGCACACAGTTAGCTTTACAATTCTCTTTGATCTACAGGCATTCAAAGATGTTGTTTCGGTTGACCTTGCAATGGCTTCAAATCTAGATTCTTCAGTAAGCAAAAGGCGTCTAAATCGAGGCTTTGGTTTTGTGCGGTTTTCTTCTCATGCAGTGAGTCTTTATTCTTTATTCTGTGTTAGAATAATTTGTTTTTGACTAACTACATCATCAAATAAAACTCTACAGTGGAAGTGTTGACCAGATAAAATTGGGTGGTTATAAGTCTTAAAATTTATGCATTTTTTTGTTTGAAGTCTTTTTTTAATGTTTAGTATGGTCTGTTTAACTATTTGAAGGTGCACATAAATCAGCTGTACTTTGTCATATTTTATTGCATTGAAATTGTCTGTATTTTTTTATCCGTCCTAGTTATGATTTTACTTATAGTTGACCCTAGCCTTGTCAATTGATTTATCTTGCAGGTCTTGACCAATATTATTGCTTCTTGTTTTAAAACAATCTTATTGGATGAAACCATCTTAAGTAAATATCAGGAATGTGCAAAACTAGCTTCTATCTATTCTCCTGCATTTCTGTTGCTTCCGCCCGGTGACTTTGTTGCTGTGCCTTAAATCTATCTACTAGCAAAAGAAGCACATGTGGCATTCCATTCTTACATGCTGAAGTAATTGCATATCCTAAGTGCTACTGTCTCCTTGAGATAGGGAGCAAGATGATAAATTGACACCATGTAATAAGCAAGACTTTATGATCGGCTGACAAGCAAAGCAACCACTTTGACTCATATACTTGGTGTTGGTTATGATTTTTTATAACGGAACACACTTTCTCTCACCTTTTTATCGTAAATGACTTTCAAAGGACAATCTTCTATGGTTACCTTTTTGCATATGAAAATGTTCCCATTTAATTGTGAATCTTCACAAACCATCAAACACAAAACAAACGATTTGATACTTCTGAAGGAGTCATCCATATCCAATGTCTTCTAGAAGCCTTGGTTTGACATACTTGTAAAGAAAAGTTGGGGAGTGGTGATATATTATTTGCCAGAATTTTCATCTCACACAAACCTTCTACCTTTGATCCATTCCCAATCTTCTGAAGGATTTATGTCCATTGCTGAAGGTCATTTACAAAGTATAAGAGAAAGATAATAGTTTTATTTTATATGAATCCCTAATCTATGCGATTCAATAGATGGCTTAATAGTGACAATTGCTATATCTGATGATTGATGAGACAATCCCATGGAAGGATTATAGATTAATGATATGCACCAAAAGAATAATTGTTTGCTTTTCTTTTCCTGATCTGCAACAGTTTTTAGTTGTGTTTCAGTAGCAATTAACGACATGAAATCATGAATTCATGGGGTCACAATCACCTTGACAACAGGAGCGACAATATGTTCTTCGGTTCCACTTTCCCCTTGTGCTCATCGATGACTGATATCTGAACTAGCGATCTCTTATGACCTATATCCAATTCTTACTCCTCCTGCCATACACTACTTCCTTTTTTTGTCATAATCCTCTCATAAGTAAGCAATGGCGTACAAAATCATGTAACATCTTCTTTCTGATACCAGTCCTGTAGGATTTGTCATGTGTACCTGTGTAAAGTAAGAACTCTTCTGTGCAGTGTTACCAATTGAAGAATAGTAATGTATTTTACTTGGTTTCACCAAAAGAGACTAAAGTCATCCAACTTCGTGAACGTTTTTGGTTCTTCATTTTCGTCAGAGATCAATGCTTTGCCTCTAAGATCAAATCTTTATCTTTTGATAGCACATACAGTTCATGGCACTTCCAGTACCCAATGAATGTATTCACTGCATTTGTTGCTATTTTGTTTCTCCAGAAACATGTGAGCAGGTGTCTCAGAAACACACAGCAACTGATAGGTAATACAGTTCCAATGTTTAGCTTGAGTTTTAGCATCAGCAAAAGCGAGAAATAGTATGTAGGAATAAGAATGCAGAAATCAACATTTCATCTCATTTGTGCAGACAATGTTGAATTACCCACTTGTGCCTGCTTGTGTTACGGAAGCTGCCATGAACTGCTATCAATTCTCTCTCTTTCTCTCTCTCTCTCATAATTTAAAATCATCAGATCTACTTGTCAATGCCACCTGCAATGTAATACAGCAGCGATGAGCTGATCCTTGATTCCCTTGTTTTTCTTAGCTTCATTTTTACACCATTGTAGTGCTTGCAATCTTGAGCTGACATTTGTATTAAGTCAGCTGGAGTGTCACACTGTCACTTCTGACATTAATCATAGCTGCCAATTACGAAATACAAGTACATTTATCTACATAATATCTTGGTTCATCTCTGATCTGAGGTTATGCCACTGATATGTCAGCAAAAGACAAATATCTAATATCATCATGGAGAAGATGTTCTTGAGTCCATGGTTTCTGAATCGATCATATTCCTTTTATTTCTTTCCTCCTAAAACTATCGATCACAGGCTGCAGCACGTGTACTCCGCATTGGTTCCAGAGGAGATTTTCTGCTTGGTGGTTTGCATCCTGCAATAAATTGGGCTGAGAAGGAGTCTCATGTGGATGCTGATGAAATGGCCAAGGTAATGGAAATGGCAAACTTTTTTTTCTTGCTATAAATATGGCTATTTTCTGTTTTGATTGTGTTTTTTATTCTGTTTATACCCAGATTAAGACAGCTTTTGTTGGGAATCTACCGACAAATGTTAATGAAGAGTATTTGAAAAAGCTTTTTGAACATTTTGGAGAGGTTTGTGCACCAATATGGCCGTCACATTCTTTTTCGAGGGGAAACAGCAGGGATGCCCCCTTACAATAGCTGTGACATGTTTGCATCAACCAATTTCACGTGCGATGTTAAATAACCCTGAAGTGGTGATGTGTAATTAGGTAGTACGGGTCGCGATCGCAAGAAAAGGGCAATATCCGGTTGGATTCGTCCACTTTGCCAGTCGTGCTGTAAGTATATATGTCAATTCTCAAGTCCTCTTGAGTCATGTAGCTCAAGTTCTCACATTTTTTAAATTTGAACAACTTTTTTATCGATGGCAGGAACTTGACAATGCAATAAAAGAAATGGATGGTAAAACAGTGAGAGGACCTGACAGAGGACCAGCTTTCAGGATCCAGGCATGAATAAAAATGCTATTTCTTTGGGGCCACTTCTAGCTTCTTGCAATTTATTTGATTTTCTACTTCGGATTTAACAAATTATGCTGCGATGCTGTTTATTGCAATAGGTCTCAGTTGCTCGACCTGCAGTAGAGAATGATAAGAAGAGAATTCGTGAAGAAGTGAAAACTAGAGGATCAAATGTATCAAGAGACAGGCCAGATAATTCTTATGGCAGATATGGACATGATTCATTTGATCGTCAAGCGAAAGCTCCAAGACTATCTAATGTGGTATGGATGATAAGCTCATAAGCAATGACAAGTTATCTTGTGCTTTCCTTTTTATAAATGCAATAATGCTAACAAGTGGGATTTGACTTGTCCATTGTGTAGGACTTGATATTTATACAATAGGTCTAATCTTTGGCTAATGCATAGTACTGTTGTTTCAAAACTGAAGTGACCATCCACCTGTTTTCTCTGGGTGATCTGATGATCAATTTGTAGTCAGCTGGTTGTTGTCTCTAAACACCTATTTTATCGTCTTCCCTGTGCAAAATAATACAGAGTTACAAAATAATATGGAGTTCTACGATTTTGTATCAATAGGTCTCAGCTTAGCTCTTGCATAAGAATGCAACAATTTAACTGGAAACCGTCCATTTTGATCAGTTAAATAAACTCTCCAGTTTCTATAATCTTGGTTACTTTCACAATCCAATTACTAAAACAGCGCATTACCAATTCCAGCTTCAAGCAGTTGAATCAGCAGTTTTTCTGGTCTTTGAAAATCTGGGTTTTGTAGGCATGAGTAGTTGAAGGAAATAAATTGCATATTGCAATAAGGAAAATGATGATGTGTTTGTTGACATAACAATCCTTTCTGCATTTTTATCTCTTAGGTGGCTGATATCACTGACCCCTATGAAGCAGCTGTTATTTCACTACCTTCGGCTGTCAAGGAACTCTTACTTCGTATTCTACGTCTTGGAATTGGCACTCGATACGATGTAATTAATTTGTATAGCAACGTCCCCATTTACGCCTTTTTTTGGGTGTATGAAGCATGATGTCCATTTTTTCTTTCAGATTGACATCCATTGCATAAAGAACCTCAATGAGCTTCCTGAGCCAGCTGCTATTGCTGTCCTTAATCAGGTGTGCAGTTGTTTCACGCAAATGATCTCTGAGCTCTTACCTGAACTATGATATTGGGCATGTTCTTTTCAGCTTCTAAAAATTGTTTTTTGGCTTTTCTACAGCAACTAGTTTTTAAACGGAGTATCTTTTCAAGATAGAGTCTACTAGTTAATTTTAGTACATACTGTACCGACTTCATTTATATCGGTAAAAACCGCACGTGAGTTTCTATTACTCTGTACTCTTTCGCACAAACAGCCCAAAAGCCACCAGCCGCAGCCAAAAACCATAAGATTCAGCCGAAAAGAACAGACCCATTGTTAGACATGTAAATAGTCTACAGTCTAGGGGGTTATTTGCATATTTACTTGTACACATTTGTATGGACCTTAGGCCTCTTTGAAATACAAGCTTCATTTGAACATGGTATCAGAGCCAGGCTTGGGGTAGGGTTTGGCTCTCTTCCCTCCTCTCCCTGTGCGCATGCCCGTTTGCGCTTCTCTCGCGTCTTGCCGCTTTGCTCCCACCCCCGCCGGATCCGCCGCCTGCACCGGATCCACCTCCCCGCAGCCAGATCCGTTGCCCTGCCATTGAATCGACGGCGGCAGCCTCACCGCCTCGACCCATCTTGTAGCTACCGGCCAAGATCGCTATCACCCCGGTCCGCCTCGGCCGCAACCGCCCCGACCCGCACCTGACCTACGTTGTCGCCCCGACCACGTGGCCTATGCTGCCCAACACTGGCCAACCTCGGCTGACCACGTCGCTGCTCCGGCCAGCTCCTGCCGCCGAACGACCCAGACACATCCAGCCACCTTGGCCTTTTTCTCTGGCTGTCTCGGTCCTAGTTTCAGCCTGATCTCCAGATGGCTTTCGCCGGTGGCTCCTTCGCCATCCCGCTTCCCCCGGTTCGTTTCAACGAAACGAACTTCTGGGAGTGGCCTGTGCACCTGAGGATTCACCTCAACAGCCAGCGTCTATGGGGTCATCTCACTGGTGAGAACCTCTGTCTACCCGCAGATGTCTGCGATGTGGTGTTAGCTTGACTCTCTGGGGCCGGATGTCTGCCGCACCTGCCCCTACTGTGTGTGGCTTCGCGCTCACCAGGACTCACTGTCTCTACGAGTTCCTGACGTGTCTCTGACCTGATTTCGAGACTGTGCGGGCTCAGCTCTTGACTCGCCACCCGTGTCCGAGTTTAGTGGAGGCTCTCACGGCTGTGCGTGCTGAGGAGGCTCGTCATCGTGGCACGGTTCAGCTGCAGGCTGTCTTGTCTGCTTCAACACCTACCACTTTGCCTGTTTCTTGACCTACCGTGATCTCTCCCTCCTCCGGCAGCACCAAGAGGCTGCCGCTTCTCTGCGGATCTCCACTGCTGCACCTCGCCGGTGGCGTCCATGTGTATTAGGGCCGAGGACTAGCGTCGTCGGGGTAGTCGTCCCCCGAAGGGCTCTGGCGGTTCCTCCCAATCAGGAGCTAGCGCTTCTCACCAGGGCTCCTCCGGTGATGCCGCACAACATCTACTCTCACTCCTCTAGCGCCTTGGTGTCGGCTTATCCTCAGACTCCTCGGGATCGGCTCGTTTGACTCTTGCTTCTCAGCAGTCTTCCACGCCTCCACTTTCGCATCCTCTATCGTTAGGTATTCTATCTCTATGGATCTTGGACTCTGGTGCTTCCTTTCACATGATACCAGATTTCACCCACCTCACCTCGTTGCATCCCACAGTTTTCTCTTCCACTGTTCAGACTACAAATGGTACCTCTCTTCCTGTTGCAGGTCGAGGCACCCTTTCCACTTCCTCTTTTTTATGTTCCTGCAGTCTCTCATGTTGCTCAACTTACTATGCAGCTTATGTCGGTTAGTCAAATCGCTGATCATGACTGTCGTGTTGTTCTTGAGTCTGACTCTTGTTCTATTTAGGACCACACAGAGACTCTGCTTGGTACTGGCCCTCGATGCTGTGATTCATAGCGTCTTTGGGAGCTCGACTGGCTCCATCTGCCTTCCGCTGTCTCCACCAGCCTGTCAGCCCCTGCCACTACCTCTGCCCTGGTTGCGTCCTCCACTACCTCCTTCGCTCGATGGCACCATCGTCTTGGTCATCTCTGCGGATCGCGCTTATCGTCACTAGTTGGTCGTGGTGTTCTTGGGTCTGTTTCTGGGGACACGTCTTTACATTGTATGGGTTGCAAGCTTGACAAGCAGCTGCAGCTCTTCTATCCCTTTAGGGATTCTATTTCTACTCGTCCTTTTGATCTTGTACACTCTGATATTTGGGGCCCGGTTCCCTTCGTTTCGAAAGGGGTCATCGATATTATGTGATCTTTATTGATGATTATTCTTGCCATACTTAGATTTACTTTATGTCCTCTCGGAGTCAGATTTTCTCTATTTACCAAATGTTCGCCACCATGGTTCGCACTCAATTCAATACTTCAATTTGCCTATTCGTGTGTTTTGTGCCGACTCTGTCGGTGAATATCTTTCTGCTGCTTTGCGCCGTTATCTCGCTGAGCAGGGTACTCTTCCCCAGTACTCTTGTCTAGAACGGTGTCTCTGAGCGTAAGCATCGTCACGTACTTGAGACCACTCGTGCTCTTATGCTTGCCTCCTCTGTTCCCCATCACTTTTGGGTTGAGACTGTTTCAACTGCTGCTTTTCTCATCAATATGCAGCCTTCCACTGCCCTTCAGGGCTCCACTCCTGTGGAGTCTCTACGATCGAGCCCCAGAGTACGGTCACCTTTGAAATTTTGGCTGTGTTTGTTTCATTCTTCTTCCACCTCGTGAGTGCACCAAGATGACTGCTCAGTCAGTTGTGTTTTCCTTGGCTACAGTTTTGAGCATAAGGGTTATCGTTGCTACGACCCTGTTGCTCGCAGGATGAGGATTTCTCAGGATGTCACCTTTGACGAGTCCCGCCCTTACTACCCTCGTTTCCCCGCAGTTAGGTCAGATTCTCTTGTTGAGTCATCTCTTTTCTGACTTTTCCTAACTCACTGCCGCCCACTCCTGTTTCGCCTCATCCCCTCCTTCGCCTCCCTCTCCTCCGATTGCACCTCTTCCACCTCTGCCGGAGTCTACTTCCCATTCTATTGTTGAGATTCCACCTTTTCCTTTGCATTACTCTCGTCGTCCTCGGCCTACTACTTCTCCAGGTGACCCTCCGTCTTTGCTGGGTCCTATTCTAAGCTATTTTTCTCCATCCCTGTTGGGTCGTGCTCCACCCTCTCCTCCCAGATACGATCTTCGTGATCGCCACACTATTAGGCCGCCTGAGCAGGAGCATGATTGTGACTATCATGAGACTTTCGCTCCTGTTGCTCACATGACCACAGTTCGCACTCTACTTGTTGTTGCCTCTGTTCGACATGGTCCATCTCTTAGTTGGACGTTAAGAATGCCTTTCTTAATGGTGAGCTACGTGAGGAGATCTACATGCAGCCGCCCCTGGGTATTCTGTCCTTAAGGGTACAGTTTGTCGTCTTCGTAGCTCTCTCTATAGGATCAAACAAACCTCCCATGCTTGGTTTGACCGCTTATCTTCTGTTGTCAGTGCTGCCGGCTTCTCTGCCAGTGATCATGACCCTGCCCTCTTCGTCCACACCTCTTCTCGAGGTCGGATCCACCTTCTCTGTGGATGACATGATCATTACTGGTGATGACACTCAGTATATTGCCTTTGTGAAGGAGCGTCTCAGTGACCAGTTCTCGATGTTTGATTTGGACCCTTTTCGTTACTTCCTTGATATTGAGATCACTTCTACGCCCGAGGGCTACTATCTCTTCTAGGAGCATTACATTCAGGATATCCTTACCCGCGCTTCTCACTGGTCAGCGTGTGGTGGATACTCTTATGGAGCTTGGTGCTCACCTTCGGCCTACTGATGGCGAGCCTCTTGAGGATGCCACTCGCTATCGTCATCTTGTTGGGAGTCCTATCTACCTTGGCATCACTTGCTTTGACATTTCTCGTCGAGTTCACATCCTAAGTCAGTTCGTCTCTGCTCCTACTCAGCTCCACTGCAGTCACCTTTTTCGTGTTCTACGATATGTTCGCGGGACCATCACTTGTCACCTTTTCTTTCCTCGCTCCAGTTCTTTGCAGCTTCAGACGTACTCTGACGCGACCTGGGCTAGCGATCATTCTGATAGCCGATCTCTTTCTACCTATTGTGTTTTCCTTGGTTCCTACTTGATTGCCTGAAAGACCAAGAAGGAGACTGCCATTTCCCGTTCGAGCGCTGGGGTTGAGTTGAGAGCCATGACGTCGTTGACAGCTGAGATCACCTAGCCTCGGTTGCTACTTGAGGATTTCGGTGTTTCCACTATTGCACCGACTCCTCTCTTCTCAGACAGTACTGGCGTGTTGCTCGAGATCCCGTAAAGCATGAGCTCACCAATCATATTGGGGTGGATGCTTCATACATGCGTTTGCAGGTGTAAGATCAAATTATTGCTCTTCAGTATGTACCTTCGGAGTTTCAGTTAGCAGATTTCTTCATCAAGGCACAGACTAGAGCTCAGCATAGCTTCTACTTCTCCAAACTTAGTGTTGTTAATCCACCATAAGTTTGAGGGGGTGTTAGACATGTAAATAGTCTACAGTCTAGGGGTTTATTTGTATATTTACCTGTACACATTTGTATGAGCCTTGGGTCTCTTTGCAATACAAGCTTCATTTGAACAGATATCATTATTCTCATACATAGAAAATGACATCATTATTCTAATTATTTCTATATGCAGTTTTTGATAGCAGGCGCAGATAAACGCAATAAAGGAGACTATTTCGCTTCATTAATTGCTAAGGTTGTTACTACCTCCCTTGTTCAATATATCCCACCTTTTCTTTTGCACATGATATTTTTTTCTTGGTAAATGCCTTGAAATTTATGGAGTTTTGACTTGCAGTACCAGGTTAAGACCTTTGGTGGAGCACAAGTATTGCAGGATACTACTTATTTGCCCAGAAATCCTGGAGTGCAGAACAAGCAATTCCCACATCCAGATTATGATTACACAGCATCCAGGTAGGTCATCTATTTTGCAGGGACAATGGAACAAAAAGATATATGTATATTCTTGTTTCTTACATACATATGAGCTTTACTATGCTTTCATCCTTGCACTGGAAAACTACTAGAAATGTTTCATGTCATATTTGAGCTCGGACTTAATCTCCATTTTACTTGCAGGAGTAGTAGATACAGCTCCCTAGGTGATTATCCTTCCTCGTCTTATGTTGATGATCCAACAGTGTCTCAGTCAAGGATTAGAAGATATGCTGAAGAAAGACCTGCCGTTGTAAGATATCCAGAGCCGAGATTGCGACAGGAAGAAATAACTAGCATCGGAAGATACCCAGAACCAAGATTGGCACATGAACCAAGAGAGAACACTGGAAGGCATCTAGATCGAAGATACATACAAGAACAGAGATCAAATATTGAAAGATCAGCCGAAGGAGCTGTTTTGTCTAGGGAAAGAAGATTCTTATCTGCTGCAGGCTACAACAGAGACATAGGCCCGGAATTCAGCTCCAGGTCTTCTGCTGAATATTCCACCGAACGTCAAATGAGGTTTGATCCCTTCACAGGGGAACCTTACAAGTTTGATCCCTTCACGGGTGAACCCATCAGGCCAGAATCAAACCCGCATCGCTCAGGAAGCTTATACTGACCGGATTGATTGAAGGGACACTTTGTATGTGGCCGATAAGATTATGTTCCTCAAACAAAGTTTCCATATACTCCTCTGCATCTGGATGTGTTCTTATCTGCTACCTCTTAGAACAACTGCTACTGGCCTAGCTACTGGCCTACTGATCATGGGTCCCCGAACCCTAATGCGTGCTCTTGCATTCTGTAGACTTATATTTGATGTGTCACCTTGCCACGGTAACGTTGGAGGAACATTTGCACCAGTATCGTTGGAAAACTATGGTTGATACAATATTACTATGTTGTTTTATGGTTTATGATGCCATCCGGCAATATGAACTAGGTAATTAAAAGATTACTATATATTTGTTGGTATTTTCTGGTGATCAATTACGCGGTTGTGCAAATGGTGCATACGTTGTTAGTACTATCATCGTTTTTGTCTACTGATCAGCAATTAATTTGAGCTGTAAGTTGACTTCTCAAACTCCTTTTGTTCACTTTGAACGCTAACTGTGATGCCTTTTCTCATTTTTACTCATCCAAAGTATGTCAAGCAAGAAAGCGGATTGACCAGATGGCAAGAAAAGTGAAACTTCCTGCCTGCCAATAATACTATCTTCTGCTCTACTGCTTCATCACTATGTCCACATGTCCTCTGAAACCTTGCATAGCGGTTAAACCTTGGGCTGCTTGACTCTAGTAATGTACTCAATACTAATGTGAGGAGTATAAACTTGCACAGAACTCTTCGCAAAAAGAAAAGAACCGCTGCTATGCGTATGAATGAAATTCCTTACTAAATACTCGTCAACTGTTGTACTAGCAATTTCGTAAGAAACCCTTTGTGCACAATCGCCGCGTGTGAAAATCATCAAATCTGCCCCCTAAAAAAACCATCAAATCCAATTTGGAGGCAAAAAACACTCCTGGGACCAGGATTGGAGTAACTGGAACATGGGGAAGGTGTTTTTGGTGCAATTAACCAAGCTAATGGAACAAAACAACAAAAGCATCTTTTCAATCACACCCATATAAGAGTAGATGAGTTAGCTCTGCAAAGAAATAATTCTAACCAATCAAATGCTCCATCAATTGATTGGATTAATGAATACAAGCTGGATATGCATGGTAGGGTAAACCCCTATCATTGACCTGCCCAACTTGAAAATATCCTCACCACATATGGTGCAAATTTCGGACCATTTGTGAATTATGGTGATGCTCTACAGTAACAGGGTGCAAATTGCAAATCCATCTCTATCGGTATGGCATTATTCACATTATTCTTCTACAAAGAACATCTTGTCTTATAGTAGTACTATACTAGTACCATTTTTTCTAGAGAATCTCATAGTACCACTTGGAAAATATAAAAGAAAAAAAATACAATATAGAATTCACACCTACCTTTTTCGTGCCAAAATCAGCCAGTTTTCACCAGGGGAAAATCCCTAACAATCGACCGAAACAAACCATTTTTTTGCGGTACAATATGTAGAATTTAGCTGCGATCCAAAAACTCACCGACTTGTGGCATTCATCTAAACAGAAAAAAAAACCACTTGCACTATGGCATCAAAATTTCCAGCAAGTTGATGTGGCCAACCCAACATGCCTAACAAACCGAGAAGCTGGTGAAGATGATGAGGGCATTGCGGCTAATTGAGTTCTTTAAGACGGCAGAGCAGCGTACAGTGCTGGAAAAAGCATCAGCTCACCCCCCATGATCCGGGGAATAAATTACAAGCAGCTGTACAGTGTGCACAGCAACAACAACAACAGCTTAGTCCATGGATGCTTATCCATTATTCAGGGATCAAACCCTAATTAAATGGTGGTTATGCAGTCATCAGGGATAATGGACCACCCAACACCGGAGCACACACTGGCAGCTTTGGCATCTGCACCTTTCTCTCTCCTCCATGATTTTGTCATTTCTGCAGCCACTTGGGACTGTTGGGCTATGTGGTGTGTTGTGTTGTTAACTCTAGAAAAGAAGTTACTCGGATAATTTACATATCGAAAACTAGTCTCAGAATTATTGGAAGTGCATTTTGGAACCTATATTACATAGAAAAGAATTGCTAAGACATTTCGAGGCTAAGATTACTAGAGAGAAAAAAAACCTTGAAATTAATCAACATGAAACTACAATTTAGATGTCCAAATCCAAGCAGTCGCCATCCCAAACAGTTTGTGACAGCACGACATTCAATTGCTGATATATGCACCCTGGTATGGTATGATGATGATTGAAACAGATCAAACAGTTAGGGAGTAGCCATGTTGGCAACAAACTGAATCCAGATTAATTGTATATTTATATCTATACTTGTGTATTTATGTTGGAGGATACAAAGATGCCACCAAACCTGCAAGATTTGTTGATGTCAAGTACTAATTCCACCAGAACATCACCGGTAGACGACCGACAAATTAAGGAGATGAATATAATGAACTAGTAAGAAGATGAAGCAAGAACTATGATGTTAACTAGAGGAAAATTACTATGATTTTTTTTCAACCGAGAGGACACCAAATCAAATCCTAGAAATCCACAAATAAATTCACCTAACATGTAGTTAGTGGGACTCGAATCATGACCGTTAGCCACTGGTTAGTAACTACTATGAAATTTTAACTGCGATTTATGTGATATTAGCACATCGTATCAGTGGCGGAGCCAGGATTTAGTTATATCCTAAGCTCAGTAGTGGAATGATCTAAGCTATCTAGGCTGGACCATGAAAATGTTACTCAGACTGAACTAAATTTACACAGTGCATCGTTAGATATTTTTTCACATTGAAGTCTCTCTGTCAGGGTGTGGCTCCGCCCCTGCATCTTACTGAATCTGAGTTGCTACCATACGCACGTGAGCTGTGGTCCTTCAGTTCGGATGTTGTGGTTGCGTTTGCGTGCATTTCGGGCTCAAAGTTTCCTCGGTGTTGATTAATATGGGAGGGAGCTAGGCTAACTCGTGCCTCGTCTCCCATGATTCTTCAAGGAAAAAGTCATACAATTACACACACGTCCTTCTGTGGCTGTGGATATATACTGGATAGTACCCGATCGAGCATTGATCTTTCTGGTCAAACTGTGCGTGCATGTATTGACTGATATAAGAGCATACTATCGTGACACGAATTGTGAATAATTAGGGAAAGGAATGTCTCGTAGCATGAACAGGATAATGTGGTCCACATATACTGTTTCTCGTGAACACTGCATGGCAAAACATATTCAGACAGAGAGTGAAGAATGCATACCAATGTTTTTATTGATTCCAATCCGAGTTGCAAATGGCTATGAAGTAATAATGATATTCTTTTCAGTATTAGACCAATTTCTGATAGTTCAAGAACAAAGAACAAAGAACAAAAAGTTCAAGAACAAAGAACAAAGAACAAAGAAGGTGAATATTGTAGAGAAAATAAAAATAATGATGTTGAAGTAAACATGAAGAGAGAGAGAGAGAAGATTTTGATGGAGTCGATCATAAATTTCTTAAGCACAACATCAAAAGAGTATAAGAAATTATCACTCTCTCATAACCCTCTCGAATCTTTTAAGACACTTGGATCTTACACTATATAAGATCTAGTGCTAAAGAATAATCTAGCATCTCATCCTCTCATGTATATCTACCTTTAGATGAGTAGTTTCTTTGCTTTATTGCGTGAGTTCTCTATAAGCACCCCTCATTGCTTTATACAACCCCCCATCAAAGTAAAGTAGAAATCATACTCAAAAAAAGGTAGAAATTCTAATCATATTAGAATTTATCTAGGACTCTTTATAGTACACCTTTCTAAATCCTAAAGAACTATAATATGTGTCATCATACTCAACAGTTATTAACTCGAATTCAGATTCGGTACCAACTTTCAGAACATTAGACCAATATGTAATAAGATATTGTGGCGAATGGACCTAACATGCGAAAACAAGCTGCACAATTTTGTTGACGGCTAAAAAAAGGACAGATCAATTTTCAGAAAAGAGAAAGCAGGTAGTAAACAAAAAAAAAATTGACAGATAAATGAATAAAATTGAGAGGATAGCAACAGTGAGTTGGTTTGGATGTTTTGTAATATGCTTTCCCACCAAATGAATTGACTTGCCACCAGTGGTCCAGTGTCCAACCTCTATTTTTTTTCTGGCCCTTGGATTCCTTCCTCAATGGCAGAAACCAGAAAGGCAGCAATGCAATGCCATAACAGGAACCTTCAGAAGATGGCTTTATTACTTATTAGTAGGGTTCTGTAGTTAGGTCAACACAACAAAGTGCATGCTCTCTTTTGAGTCCCAGCTCAACAATCTCTAGCTAGCCTCCTACAGTGAAAGTGAGAGTGAAGTGATACAAAGTCAAATGCATTAGGCTTAATGCACTTTGAGCGCAAAAGCTGCACAAGCTATGTCAGCCCTGTATGTTTAGGTTTAGAGTTTTTGGCTTATAGCTTAAAGACAATTTTTTTAGTTTATAGAGCTTAAAAGCAGTATGCTTTTAAACCAAGCTAGGCTATTTGGTATTCCAGCTTTTTTCGCTTTTGAGCGGTGGCTTATTGTTGAAATGTTTAAAGTACCATTGTTCTAATATCAGAAATGAATTCCATTACAATCCAACAATTTCGAAGTTCATCCTAGAGGGGATCCGGTGGCGGCTGTGGAGATCTAGACGAAATGGATGGGGTCAAGGAGCGTCGGAGGAGCGGGGTCACCGGCGTCGGGCTCAGGGAAGATAGCAGCGTCGAACAATGCAAGCTGCGCAGGGAGGACGGAAGCGCGAAGAGGAGGATGAGCGGGAGTTGGTGTAGGCGTACGGTGGGCGGGGCCGGTGCAGGAGGACGATAGCGTCAGGCCTCGCAGTGGCCAGATAGATCTCATAGGCGGTGATAGGGATCCAGAGGTGTTAGCTGGATAGAGCTCGCAGGCGGCCTAGGGAAGACGATGTCGAGTGTGGGGAGGAGTATGGCGTCAACGCTTATGGGAGTGGGGATGATGACGACAGTCAGATAGATCTCGTAGGCGGTGACGGGGTCTGGCGGCGGCCTGGGGAAGATGATGTTGGGTGTGGGGAGGTGTACGGTGTCGACTACAATAGGCGGAGAGAGGATGATAGCGGCTAGAGAGATCTCATAGATCCGGTGGTGGTGACCGGACGGAGCTCGCGGGTAGCCTGGGGAAGACGACATTAGGCTGGGGAGGAGTACGGTGTCGGCTGCGACGGATGCGGGGAGGATGACGGCGGCCAGGTAGATTTCATAGGCAGCGGCTAGACGGAGCTTGTAGGCGGCCTGGGGAAGATGGTGTTGGACACGGGGAGGAGTACGACATCAGCAACAACGGTGTGGGAAGGATGATGATGGCGCGCCGGGCGCAGGGGGTGATTGGGAAGAGAAATGAGGAGAGGGGTGAGTGATTTTAGAGTTTATATGCAATGGCATTTGATGGATAATTTAAGCAAAGTTGAGTGGCATTTGGCAAATCCCAACCTGTAAAAGCCAAAAAACACACATCTTAGCTGGCTTTTGGTTTATAGTTATAGGGCGACCTAGGTTTTTTCAAAATCCCATTTAAAAGCCATCCCTTTGTGTTGGACCTGATACGACAATTAAATGATGCTATCAAATTCAACATCCCAAATGGTATTTCAAAATTTTCATTCCACTAGCTACTGAAGGCTAGGAATATCAAATTTGCTCACCAACAAATAAACAGGACCACATGTGTTCGGTGGCTGCTGGATTCTTTCGTGTAATCCGTACAACCACCAGCTTAGCTCTCCTAATTGCTGGATGGGCGGCTGGCTAAGCCCCCTTTTTGGCTGAATAATTACTTGGGAATTGAAAAGAACATGGCAACAAGAAACAATAAATGGTGACAACTCTGGCAGAACAAGCGAGATCTTCCATCTAGCCAGCTTCACTAGTACAGTCGACTAATGGAGCCCGTGAATGATACTTAGTACTACGATGAGAGCCTATACAGTATACACTACCTCTCCTGATCCCAACACAGACGGAGACTCAAGGCTAAATATACCGTTAACCAACCAATTGACATACTTAGTTCTGGGAAATTTAACTGTCTTCAGGTGAAGCTATATATCAAACAGAGCACCAGCTCGTCGCAATGCTTCCTAAATGCATCAGGTTTAGGGTTGATAAAAGATCACATTCTTTTACAGAAATAAAAATCACCTGACATGCGAGTGGAGGGGGAAACATAAGATAAATATTTATCAGAAATCCTGTTAGGATTGGACCTTCACCTGATATGGTGCAACGAACAGTAGTAAGTGGCGTCCATTTATCAACCCACCTTTGGCTCATCATTTATCATAGAAAATAGTACATAGTACCCTTGAGCTACCATGATCAGCTAATTTCAACCCTCAACTATGGAACCGTCTTCTTTACATCATCCGACACATAACCATCGAGATCGAATCAAGTTTTATCTGACACATTGTGCTTGATCCCCCTAAAAAAACAATAAATAAAAGACTACACATGGTGCCTTTATCTGATATGGCTCTGAAGTAACTTCCATTCCAAGAGAAGCGCATCAAAGCAACCAATATACGCTCCATCCAAATAATCTAATCTAATCTAACTAACTAAAGCTGAAAACCAGCAGTAAGGTGTGTTGCCTGTTGACCCTGCAACTCCAACTGACAAATAATCTCGACTGACAATCTGCCAAACCATTGGGCCGGCCGGTGAAACCGGTAACTGACCTAATTTCACCCAACAACGACAATGGTAGAGTCGAGCACTCCATCGTCAGACATTCACCAAACAACTCTACGAATCTCCTCGACCATTTTTTCCAACAATATTCCTGCCCAACTCCGTTGTCCTACGCTCGCTGTCCAAAAGCTGCTGCATTTGTAGGGGCGAAAATAGAACGTAGATAATCATCGAGATTCACTACTCCTCTGTACATATACCAATATATATAATTTTTAAGTAATATTGTGCTAAATAGTAATCTATCCGGTAATTTTTAGTATCAATATTTTAACATAACTGATGACATTGTATAATAATAAATAAGTAGTGATCAAAATACTTCCCAACACCAAAAAGCCCGATAATAATATTAGTTGCAGCAAACAGAAAAAACTAAGGCCGAAATCACAGATAAAAGTTGATCGGTATTGGTAAAATACATTATCTGATCTCAATGGCCTATTAAAAAGAATAAAATTACTTAAAATTTTCAAGCAAAAAATAGTATAATGATTAAACGTAAGTTAATGCATTATCTTAAAGTATTTATGTTCTTTCAGTTTCATAAAGCGACGAAACACAACATCATTAGTAATTTTCATCAATTCTTATTTTTTCACATAGCAAATAAGTAAATCATTCATGAAAGTATCATCAATTAATTAAAAAAAATTTATAGCAAAGTACATACTAATCGGGTGGATCTAAGCTTCATTCGGACGGCAAGGGTGTGAGGCAAAAGGACCAGGCGGCACCGTTGTGACATGGCAAACGAGGGCGGCCGGTGGCACCAATTTCTCCTTTTCTCCAACGATCGGTCATTGCCTGGCTAGGTGCGACTGTGCGACGGATGTGGAGCACATCTCCTGCCCAACCATGCAAGACGAACAGGAGTCGAGGGCTGTTGCGAGGTGACACACGTCAGGATCGATCAAATGGATGCTATGGCCTATTACGGTCCTCCCTCTTGGGCTGGTTTGACATACTGTAGTTGCCTTATAGGCCGAGCGAAGCAGAGACTCCTCGTTGACTGTTGCTAGCTACTGAAAATTTGGGCTACCAGTGCACCCTTCGTTGGACTTCAAGGAAGGAACCAGTGTACTGAGTTTGGGCTAGGGGTTTACACATAGACTGGAGGAGCTAATCCCTGCTAAAAAAATGTTGGACCCGTTGTCACAGCTTTAACTTGGTTCTACCCCTGCCCGTGGCTTTGAGTGTGATATCATCCAAGCAAGTGAAGAAACGCCTCTTCATTCTTACACTACATCGCCATGTACCCAACGTCACTTACAATGCATGTGATATGGTCGTTGGTTGGGTACGGTCTGAGGACCGAAAGTAGGGCGTTCGTCCTCATCTAGCCACCAACATGGCTCTTCTCTAACGTGGTAAAGAGGTTCTGGTGACTGACTTTGGAAGAGAGGAAGATTAAAGACTTATTTAATTGTTCATTGCTTAATAATATGATACAATATTGTCCTTTTTATATGAATAGTTAGACTTGATCTTTAAGAAACATGTCTCTATACTAAGAAAACTAATCCTATTAATAAGAAATCCTTAATACATGGAATAAATCTAAAATAAAATAAACCTAAATAATAAGAAAACTAATTATTACATTCTTAATCCGCGATATGCTGCCAATGCTATAGCTTGTTATGCCATAACATTTCGTCCCTCGCGACGAGACAGCTCTCCTCAAACTGTCAGGTGGCGGCAACGGACGGAGACCTTTGCATCCCCATGTTGCCATGGAGCGCGATGACGGTGGGGAGGATGCAACGACGTTGCTGGCCCCTCAGTCGTTGCACTCCACATCACCTATGGCACGATGTTGGTTGGTCGAGCAGAAAAGACTGCCGTTAGACAGCGGCAACCCTCCTCCTTGGTGAACGCACCAAGAGTGCAACCAAGGGTAGCACTGCCCGCTGAGGAGGTGTTGGCGACGACAACCGGAGTGGCATTGTTGGTGGTGCTGGTTCCAGAGGTGATGGAAGTGACGACGCAGCCATGTTGGTGACCCAGCATGTCACTGATTGTCATGGCATTGAAACCCTTGCTGCTCGACATGGTGGAAGAGCCAATGATTGACTTTGATACCAAATGATATCGTACAAGTCCAAGGACCAAGGTAAGGATGCTCTTCCTCATCTAGCCACCAGCAGAGCTCTTTCTTGACGTGGTAGAGAGGCTCTGAGAACTGACTTTAGAAAAAGAGATAGATTAGAGATTTGTTCGATTATTCATTGCTTAATAACAATGATACAATAATATCGTTTTTATAGGATAACTAAACTTGGTTCCTAAGAAATATATCTCTATACTAAGGAAACTAATCCTAATAATAAAAAACTTACCCCTAATGTATATAATAAATCTAAAAGAAAATAAACCTAAATAATAATAAAAATTTATTATATTCATAATCCACGGTACGTTGTATGGCTTGTCACGCCTTAACAGCATGTCTTTTGTAGCTTGTACTATTATCATATCCAAGATGGTAGATATTACCGAGATAAGAGAAAAATAATTCTGACAAAAGATAGAATTGCTTAGTTTGCTAGCTCCATGTAAGATGTGGTTACCTGGTCAGTGCCATGGGTGGATCAGTAGGTGGCCAATCATTCACGAAGTTAAGCCAGCCAGCAGCACATCAGCTGACACTCCTCTCCTCCTCTTGACCTGCCAGCGACCATCACCCGAGCAACCCATAAAACTTGACACACACAACAACAACAACTATTGCATTGCTCTCTTCATCTTGGGGAAGAAAGGTTGCATTGCATTCGTTGCTATTGCATTGCACCATGATGAGGAGAGGAGGAGGAGGAGGGTTGCTGCGTGGCTCGAAGGTGGCGAGGGCTGGGAGGGTGATGAGGGCGGCGGTGGCGGCCTTCTTCCACGGATACCACTGCTTCAGCTCCGTGGCCGCGATCCTCGCCTTCCCATTCTCCGCTGCGGTGCTCGCATCCGAGGCGATGGCGCCGTCGTCGGCGCTGTTGCACGGCGTGTCGTCCCGCCTCCGGTCCATGTTCCACGCCGCCGGCTTCCCGCCGTCGGCCTTCTTCGCGCTGCTCAACGCCAAGCTCTCGGAGACCGTCTTCACGTTCGCGGCCACGCTGCCCTTCACGCTCACCTTCCTGCTGCTCGCCAAGGCCTGCGTCGCCGGCATGCTCCGCCCGGAGCAGCAGGAGCGGCACCGCCGGCGGCCGCTCGCATCGCTCCCGCCTCTCGCGGCCGTCGCCGGCGCGTACCCGGCCCTTGTCGCCACGCACCTCTTCAACTCCTTCGTCATGCTCTCCGCCAACGCCGCCGTGTTCTCGCTGCTGTTCCTCGCCTTCGGCGCCGCCGACCTCCTGGGGCTCACCTCCCACGTGGCCACGCTCGCTCTCTCCGCCGCCGGCGCCATCGCCTACTCGGTGGCCGTCGGCATCGCCACGGTCGTCTGCAACCTCGCCGTCGTGGTGGCCGCCATAGAGCGCTGCGCCGGCCACGCCGCCGTGCTCAGGGCGTGCGTCGTCATCAGGGGCCGCGTGCCCACGGCCCTGGCGCTGGCGCTGCCCACCAACCTCGGCATGGCGGCCGTGGAGGCGCTGTTCCAGCTCCGGGTTGTATCGCAGCGCCGGCGCACCGGGAGGCTCGCGCCGGGGGTCGCCGGCGAGGCCTTCTCGATCGCCTACATCCACGCTATCTGCGTCGTCCTCGAGATCATCGTCAGCTGCATGTTCTACATGAGCTGCAAGAGGAGTGAGGCTGATGAGCTCAGAGAGCTGGAGCCGGAGGACAAGGGTGACCTCCATGCCTGAGCTTAGCTAAATCATACACATAGCCACATAGGTTTGTCTTTCTGACAAACTTAAGGATCAGATCAGACAGCCCAGAGCTGATCCAGAGGAACATAGTAAAATGAGTTAAGAGTCCTGCATTTTTTTTTTTGGGGCAAGCAAATGATATACAAAATATTGAGGTCAAATAAATGATTCTCTTGTACAGCAGCAAACACTCTCTAGAATTCAAATAAATAAGCAGGGAATTTTGCATTTCTCACTGTTGAAGAAATATTGGGTATGCTATGGTTTTTTTTTTTTGTTGTTGTTTTCAGCAGCATTTAGCTTATCTCGGCAATCACTATTTATTAACTAATAAACCGTAGCTAAAATCTATAAACTGCAGCCCAAAAGAACATACTTTTGTGATCACATTTGTCAGATTTTTATCTCTGATTTTGAACAGAAGCATTCTGTCAGATGTTGAGATGGCCCATGTATGGAGTTACAGCAATACTGCCATTGTTACAACAGAAAGTGCAGTGTCATAAAAAAAACCGTAAAGGCAATAATAGGGGGAAGAGAAGAGAAGAGAATGCAATGCAGATAAGCAACAGAGGATCCTTGTTATGTTTCCACCATCATGGGGCAAAACACTGAAGCTCATATTTTGATCGATCTCGAGACCAATCGCATGCTGCTTAAGATAGGGACCATGCACGACACTTTGATGCATCAATTGACAACAAGTCAAGAGCATGGCTATACATTCATTAGTTGGTTAGAAAACTGCCTGTGGTAACACTAATCCTTTTCTATTTGCTTCTGAACTACTGACCATTTCTTACATTTCTTTCTTTTTCCTAGTTACAACGACTGACCTACTCCTGCTGCTACTGCTACAGTATAAACAGAAGGGGGGAAATTCTAGTAAGAAACCTGTACAGGAGGACCTAGGTGTTGGGTTAGCTTTGTACAGTGTCACGAGCTATCAAGTGTGGATGTCCAACCGAAAGTATCTGCATGAAACAAAAGAAATGACTAATTGTTAGGATGATACTGACAAGTATATTTCACCAGTTAGAACAAAACAGTGCATATACATAATTATATGTTACCTTGTCTTGTAAGCATAAGATGTCCACAGGGAAGTCATGCATTTGGCGACTTTCGAGCCTCCTGTGAAGATCTGCATGGCTAGCGGAGGTGGCATTTGTCGAGGAAAAACTGATGACAATATAAAAGTTTCAGGACAGCTATCATCTGAAGGCTGATCTTGGTGATCTGTCTACAAGTCCATCTTTTGATTTTACAGGAGCTCTTATCCTGGTTTGCTTCTTTTTCAGCCTCTTTCTGGGCTTTCTTCTTCTCAGCTTCAATCTGCTTGAGGTTCTCCTCATGTGCTTTCCGAAATAACCCCACAAAGGTCAGAAGAGTGGAAGCAACTGCAATTTTTTTTGAAGATTCAACAGGAGCAAGAGGCAAGAGGGATATTATATTACTATCTAATGCTTGCTTTAATTTGCGGTTGAGGGCAGGCAAGGAGAAGTGAACAGGGTTCGGAAAACCGGCGGTTACCGGCCGGTAACACCGGGAAATTAAAAACCGGCCGGGTTTTTCCGAAATGCATTTATATTTGTGAGCCTTTTGTAACTGCGTAATGCACCTCCTAGGTTGGTTTAAACATTTTTTTGTACTAGATTACCTATTGTATAAGCTAAATATGCTTCGAAACATTCCAAATTCAACTTTTTCTTATGTTTTTCGGTTTTTAGCGGGGTTTTCGGTTTTTTAGCGGTTTCTCCGGTTTTTTTTACGGTAACCGGCCGGTTTTTCCGGTTACCGGTTTCAAATTCAAATTTTAAAACTTGAAATTTGACCGAGTTTTCTCCGGTTTTCGGCCGGGAACCGGTACCGGCCCCCCACCGGGATTTAGGCCGGTACCAGGTTTTGGAACCTTGGAAGTGAAGGACACAGCTATCATTTTTTTAAATTTTAAAAGTAAAGACATTTAAAATCGATTGAAGGCTAAAGCAAGTAGTAAATCACATAAAAGGACCTGTTATAGTTCACAGATCTGTTTGCCATTTGATATTCACTGGCTCAGAGAGGAAACTGAAGAAGTAAAATGAATGAGAAAAAAAAGCAGATCTAATGAAGAGCAGACTTTTCGGAGTGTTAGGCACAGAAGCAAGACAGACAAGAATTAGATCACATGCTTAGGTAAACGGTGATCCCAACCAGTGTTCATAAAACTGGAAGCGGGCTGGTTCGTGGTCACTACCAGTTTATTCTTATAAAATCATGACTCAGTGGGAAACTGAGAATAAGCCAGAATCACCACGAATCAGTCTAACTAGGAGAAGCTTTGGACAAAATCGGCATTAATCCAACTGGGATTCAATACCTCGCCTTTAGCTGGTAAGACAGAAACCAACCATCCCATAAAGTTTCCTGAACCCTGGTTTCAGTTCAAGCGTCGATTTACTTATTGCAGAAAACAACTGAAAACAGGTTAGTGTTTTGGTGGGCAGCAGGTGCAGGCTACCAACACTGTTTTAAGCCAGTCCAAAATCCAAACACATCCGTAGTCTCTAGTTCCTCATACTGGCATCCAGGTGCACCAATTATCACAATGTATTATGTTCATTAGAACTTTACAAGCATAATGGAAACAGGGGGAAATAAAATGCATATCCTTTCAGCACCATCTCCAATAAACAATTTCAATAGATGAATTGGCATGAATATTACCTTGCTCAAAAGGAGATTTTGCAGGGTCTTCTCCAAAATAATGGGAAAGTGCATCTACACTTCTACCCTGTCAGAAATTGATACGTCAAAAAGGGGGGCAGGTAAGTGTACAGTGTTGGTAATGGAAGCAAGGAGGATAAAACAATGGCTTACTACTTCAACATAGAGTGCTGATAGGGAGCGTACATCAGCACCAGAAGCATTAATGAACTTCTTTAAAGTCTACATTGCATATAAGTAATAAATAAATAAAGTCCCATACTTACAAGAAAACATTAAGTAATCTGCTTGATGACATAACGAAAAATTCAAAATACTAGTTGCCAAAAACACATAAACACACTCAAAACACCCAAAAAGGTTGGGAAAATATACCTTACGGAAAACCTCAGAAACTGGCCCATCACTTTCCGAAGCAGTTAGTTCCTGTTCAACTTTCTCTAGCCCTTTTACGACTGCCTGCTGTTCCTCAGCCAATGCTCTCAGTTGCAACTGTTTAAAATAACTCTAGAATATTTAATAAATCTTATCAATATATGCTATCCATATAGTCACATATGGACAATACCTTCGAAGCAGCTTCCAAGCTGACAAGATCCTCATGAAAATCCAGTAGTTCTGGTGACTTCTCTGCAAGGGACTGAAGAACACTTAAACTAGTCATTAAGTTTTGAAGCATACTGTATGGATGCAAAAGAAGCAGTACGATGACAACATTGACAACTAACAACATAACCAACAAAAATATTATCAATTGGTTTTGTTAAAACTGACAACCCATTATAATTTTAATGTCTGCATCTACCTTTACAGTAGTGCTCATATTATGATCTGTGTTTCAGTTTTAAACTAGTCCTGTGCCTATACAACCCAATAAAAGAGTTTGAATCAAAGAACCCCTCTTTATTCCAAAATTAGACCCGGTTGAGATTAATAATATCTGCAAATTTGCATCCATATACAAAAGCTTATCATATTATTTATTACCATGACTCGGTTAGATTGACACATGGCCTCTTTTTTTAAGGGAAAGAATGAGACATGGCCTAGTGCATGCATATAGATAATTTACAGCATTTTCAGATGAACGTTATCTTCTAAACTTTTGCTAGATTTTTGTTCATCTAATGTATGGCAGTTATTTCCATACCTTACATAGAAAGTGCATTAGTGTTGTTCTACTGTTAGTAGTTGCACGGGTCTCTATAAGTTTTAGGAGACTGTCCAAGCGAAAACCAACAGCCTGACCTGCAAGAAAATAGCCAAAAAGATATAACAAGAACTATTACTTTCTTCAAAAGGAAAGTATGGGGTATAGGAAGCTAAAAGTATTTGGTGACCGACTGACGCTGAAGATACAATAAGATGATATTAATACAATTTCAATCTAAGCCCCCAAATAGTTTGACATTAAGACCTGCAAGCATAAATGCCAACACTGGCCATCCACCTTTCTCACAGTGCATTAGCAGAATGTTTTGCTGCCCTTCAAGCATAAGCCATCTCTCACACAGCCTCAGGAAGTGGAGGACAATGTCCAAAGGAAGCAATGGGCATCCTAAATACTGGCAGGGGTAGTCTTTGACTGTAATACTGCACAGGGAGACCAAGCCTGAAACCAGACTTATTCCTTCATCCCTGAAGTTTAATACCATCAATGAAGAATCTGCAAACTGCTCGCGACGCTGCAAAACAATGCTGTCCAGGTAATTCTTGTATTCGAATTGGTCCATTGTTTCTGTCGAGAAGCAACAGTCAAACACTGCAAGCATTAAACAGGCCAATCAGTTTGTCTTCATGTCAAATTGAAGTTGATAAAACAAAACAGTTTCGTGATGTCAAAAGATGGTTGTCTGCGCATGCGGATACTTGGGGAATCAATGCATGACAGTTATCCTATTATGCATAGACTAAAAGTCTTAACACCTACAGCTCCCAACTGACCTAGTGAAAACCCTTCAGCAAACAACAGATATGTGGGGTCTAATACCTAGACTGCTATAGTGTATATCTGAACCTTACACTAGATGAGATAACGTTACAGTCGATGCATTTATCAAGATGCTGGTATTTGCAAGCCCATTACATGCAGACATAGATGTAACACTTATCGACAAGAAATACAACGAATTTAGTAGGAAATGGAAAAGTTACTTCCATGTGAGGAGCTCAGTCATAGGAACAATCATTGCCATTTTCGACATAGAGTCACAATATATGCAAGCAGAGTAACCAGACAGTAACCAGACTGAGGGGAAAAAAAACGTTACAATCTACCCTGTGCTGGTTAAAGTTTCAGCACGCACGAACGCACCGATATGCATCGCCGTAGGCAAACCTTTTACTTTTTGGAAAGCATGGCCCTAAGCAAACTAGAATCACAAACCAAAACCTTCATAAACAAAACAACTCAGCTAATGCAGCACGCACACAGCATATAAATTGGTGATAAGATGTGCGCCGGAGCTGAGATCACGAGCGCGGCCCTTTTCCGCGGCGCAAAAGCAACATCGTTACCAGCAATTTCTTCCCATGCTAAGCAGAATTCTAAAAAGCGGCTCCATTTCTAAAGCTAAAAAGGCTAAGATCATCAGGGAACCAAAAATGCAACCAATTCCACACCGCCAATCCCCGTCTATTCCCCCACATTTACGGCGCTAACCACACCAATTCTCTAATCCCGGTAACATTTCAAGAGCGTCGCAGCAGCATTGTACGAGGAGGCGGGGAATGGGGGTTACCGTAGACGCGGTCGGCGATCTCGAGGAGCCGATCCGGCGGCTTCCGGTAGAACAGCCTCCGGAACAGGGCCATCTCCTCCCCGCCGCCGCCGTCTCCGGCGGCCTAGCCTCCGCCCCCCTCCTGGTTGCGCCCGCCTGCCCCCAAACCACCAACCAACCCAATGCCACGGCCAGCGGCAACACCGACCAACGACAACTCGCCCGCGCCGCCGGCGACCGTGTTGGCGAAGAAACTAAATCCCGATCGCTCTTGCACGGACGAACTCACGCTGAGTTGAGGCAGCAGAAAAGATAAAACGCAATGTATTCTCTTTTTGCGTTGGTAATTTTTGGAGTCCGAGGTGGCGGCGAAGGAAGCGGATGGAGGACGAAGCGGCGGCACGAAACGAAACAGCAGCGGCGGCTCCGGCTCGGCTGGGGAGCAAAAATCCGCGGATGACATGTGGGGCCGGTCTAACTGCTGCGGCGACGGGACCGTTGCCTCGGGACTCGGCGCGCCTCTGGCTGCCCGGCGCCGAACACGAAACAGCCCTTCGTTCGTAGCAAACCCCGGCCCATCACTGCTAATGGCGGGCCTAATCCAGACCAGGCTCGTCTTAACGGCGGGCCGGGCTGCCGGAGTGAACCCCTGCCTCTTCGTTCAATCTGATCGACCATCACTGCTTGGTCTTCTCTGACATTCTTCCCATCTGAGAGCTAACTGAACTACATTTTGCTTTAACTAGTTAAGCCACATTGGCAGGGCAGGCTCCCAGTAATTTCCTGTCAGAATTATTCACGTGCCAAGCCAGCTGAGCTTGTTAAGTAGCTATTACGAGTTCAGCTTCTGCTGCCTCCCCAGGATGCAAGCGCACCGGAAAATCCCCATCTTTTCTTGCTTCTCGTGTTACGGGAGCTCGAATCGATCGTATTCTCTCTCGCCCATTTATGTATCGCCAGCTACAGTACCGGAGTACTACACACGGCGTACTACGTACCAACAGTACTTCAGATCGATACAGGTGTTTAGAGAGGTTCCAATAGAAGAAAAAACAATTTTTTGCACGTGAAGGGTTGAGAGGAAGCTAGCAGATTAGACGGTACGTAGCTGGGTCTCGATGACATATGACACATGCATGCAACAACGGCGCTGTGAACCACCGAATGTGCATTCTTTTTCGGCTGTGGTTTATGATTTATACTTTATAATATATAGCTATTAATTTTAATGTGAGTATTTGTACGAGTGAATCGAATACCAATAAGTCACTTTGAAAATACTATCTTGATAAGCTACTTGAAAATAATGATAAAGAAGCCATCTGATTTTTTTTCAAAAGAAATCATAAATCATAAACTAAAAAGAACGGGCTACCTTATGCTAATGCGGTTCCATTCATGCATTAATTGTACTTGTGCACCAATAATTTTTCACCTTAATTTCAAGGACAGCGACAGTTTCAGGTCTTAAATCAGAGCCCCATTTTCTGAAAGCAGCTTAAGTAAATTAAGCTAGATAGCTATATGCACGACTGTTTCGGCAGCTATTAGTCGTTTTTGTATCTTGTATATACGATCAAGTTTAATCTTAAAATCTTGCATAGACATAGAACATATTATTCCTTATATATGGCACTTTTTTGACAATTTTTAAAAACTTCTAAGTTTGATGAAAATCAAATTTTCATCGAATTCACATTTTCACCTGAGCCGCCACCAGCTATATGTATCAACCATCGTTTTCTTTTTTGATCTGCATGGAAACTCGATTTTTAAAGAAAATATAGATACAAACTCAGATAATTAAATCCATCCCAATCTCAATTAGCCAGTGTCATGATGATCTAGCTAGCTAGAATGTGAAGGAAAGGTACCACAGAACATATAAAGATCCAAATGTCCCGAGCTAATCAATCACAACCAAACAAGCTAGTTGCTTCATGAGTCACCCAACAAAAATTGGACTTTGTTGGAATGCGGTGATAGAAAAATTTCAACCCTGCCAATTAGGAAATTGAAAATGTCCATACATACATGTCTAGAGTATGTACTTGTTACCAATTTTTTTTTGTGAAACATAGTCATCGATGAACCGTGTTAGTCAAAAGTGTGAAGCGTGCAAATGTACTTGCCTAACCATAGGGAGAAACAATGAGCCATCATGTTCATGTGCATGACCTGATGATGACCTAAAAACTAATATGCCCAACAATTAAAACCACCTTATCATTCCAACCTAAGAATATCCTAACTACCAAAAAAGACATATTTTGTGTACTATCTCCTTCGCTCGATATAATATAAGTCCAAAACCTCATACACATGAATATTGAGAATGTCTAAATTAAATAAAGGGAAAAATAATGGAGAATTAAAACCGCTTGTGCATACCCTCATGAACTATCCCCACCGTCTAACACACTCCGAGATTCATGATTCCTTCTCCTTCCTCTCTCTCTCTCTCCCCCTCTCTCTTGGGCTCCACCTCTGGCGAGCCGAGCAGCTGCACCATCCTCCGCCGGCCGCCGCTGGCTGAGGTTTCTGGCGAGATTTACAGTGAGGTGTTGAGGTTTCGGGTGGCGAGCTAGGTTGCGAGGTTTCTAGCGGGGTTTTGAGGTTTCCGGCGGCAACTCGATCGGCCGGCAGAGGAAGGCGCGTTTCGCCGAAGGTCAAGGAGAAAAGGCTTGGCGCGGCGCGGCGACGGCGGCGGCATGCTGGCCGAAGTTGGAGCCGAGAGAGGGGATCGGAGAGAGATCTCAGAGCACACAATGAATGTCCACAATAGTGCATGTAGCCATGTGCACATGTGGGAAAACCACATTAAAAATATAAATAGATTTACAGGTAACATCACTGATCGACTAAAATTTTGAAGCTGAATTCTAAAAAAGAAACACAAATAACCAACTACTTAACATTATTTAACGGGAGCTGAGCTCTGTACTGACTATCCAGCGATCGGCACATGCTAAGCAATGGTTCATGTGTACGTACGCGTAATGCAAAGAATTAACAGATAGAGATCTCATTACTGATCCAACAAACACCACGCGAGCTTGATGCAACAAGCTAGGCACCACACGAGACTGACTATATCCTGCTAGTGTGTGCAGGATCATGCAACCTGCCGGCCGGCTACAGATCCTAATTAATCAATAAACTAACTAATTAACCAGTAATACTACCTCGATCCAGTCCAAAGTAGACGTTGTCCTAGCATATATCATTTTTAGCAAAGATTACATTTGTTTGCAAATGCTTGTCGTTTTTCATGTTTGTTTAGTGTCCAAATCTAAAATTGATTACATGAGTGCATCACAAAGGGTGATTGCACTTGACATGTCGCAGCTATTAATAGGAGTAATTACTTAGCATATGTAAAAAAATGCATTTCTTCCTTTCTGTGTCTAGTGTATATGGAGTTAAAACAGTATCTAAATCAAAACAACGGGTTAACCAATAATAACATGACACAAGGGCAAAATCAGGCCAAATTAAAGTAAGGAAACAACATAATAAACAAAGCAAAAGGGAAGAAGAGAAAATTAAAGATGCATTGCCATCATAATGCACTCCAATGTTTGGGAAGAAGTACCTTTTCTCATATCACACATGTCGCCTCTATGTTTGTGCATTGTGTGTTGGGGTGAGAGAGATTGGGGCATGAAAAACGCCATTAGGCTCAATGCATTTGTCTACCAAAGTGAGCGACAGGTGGGCTCATCAGGTTTTAAATCAAAATTAATCATAATTAATAGCAACTGTTGCTTCGCATGTTGTAAATTAACAACCATTAGGTAGGAATGAACTTTGTTTTAACGGTAACGATACCAGTCATACGTCCCATACGTGCTTTGTATCAAAAGCAACTGAGCTGTGCACGCATGCACGTGCACGAATCACAAAGCTGGCCTCAGCTCACTCAGGGTTTTTTCCATAGCCTTATCTCAAGTGTCTCTTAGTTATATTAAATAAGTAAAATTCTATATGGATAAAAGACAAGATGATGAGAGATAATAAGCTGTCTCTTATACAAGAGATGATTTGAATTCGTAAACTATCGCAATAGTGAGAGGATATAAGACAGAAAATTATATTAAAAATAGTTAAATAAGTAATTTACTGTTGAAGAGATTATCTATAGTGCTATTTTTAAACAAAATACAAGTCTTAGAAATAATTTTAAAAGGCATATTATTGTACCTACCTTCCCTCGCATTCGCACGCAGGCACTAACTCCGAAATCTTGCAAGCCTACCTTCGCGTTAGTGCACTAAGATATCTCAGAGAAGCGAGCAAGCAATCTAAAAGCAAAGCTGCTGCGAAGGCGTTCCTTCACACCGATCGATCGATCGTGGCCGTTCCTTCACACACGTGGCAATATATAGGACGTACGTACGGTTCGTCTCGTCATTCAGTATCAATGACCTAAGGTTTTTGGCGCGTAGCCATATGCCTACGTACGTGCAGCACCAGCAAGGAAAAGCTAGAGATAAAAGTAAGGTTTGGTTCGGAAGTGCGAGACACTGTGCGTGCCTAGCTACTTTGGACATTGGAGCAGCAAGCAAAGCCATTTGGCCCCACACCCACTCTCTTTTCCTTGCACGGTTGCGCCAACTCCATGCATTCGTGCATGTCTCATTCGATCTCCTAGCTGGATCGATATATAATCCTAGATTAATTAGTTAATGCATGGTTAGTGTTCCCGCACTATGTATTATAGATTATAATAGGATATATTATAGATTTTTAGATAATGAAAGAGAAAGAGTTGTTGGGTTGATCGTGTCGGCTAACTGCCGATCCGAGTTTTAAGGGGAGCAACCGCTCCACCCACGCGCCTTGATCGGAGGCAGTTTCCAACTCTTGGTCATCGGTCCTGGTCACCTAGCGCAATAATAAATAAGGGTTTCGGCAGAGGGGTTAATCCTGACGTGGTTCTCTCCTCCATACACCCGAACATCACCCGATCTACTGAGGGCGCTACGGTGGACGAAGACCGACGACCTCGCCGCCGGCCATCTTCACCGCCGACACCTCCGTCTTCTTCTCCGACTTCGGCCGACGACGTCTTCTTCTCCACCGCCGACACCTCCACGGCCGCAACCTCTACTCCAACCTTCATGGCTTCATCTTCTTCTTCGGGTACGCACTTTTGACTCTAAAGATTATTTCTAGGTGTTCATGTTTTGGATCTAGGCTTAAGACACTGTTAGGATTAGCATAATTAACATTGGTATCAGAGCCTAATGCCTAGAACTCATGAACCCTAGAATCTAAGCTTTTGGTTTCGGTTAGCAATTAGAAGGAGATGATTTTGGGTTTTCGGTAAAACACCCCGGAAATCCCCTTCCCACCAAACCCCATACATGGATTGGATTTTAGATCGGCGGCAAAGAACAATCAAGAACAAAAAAGGGGGGAAGGATCGGCTCGGGTTACCTCCGCCGCCGCCTTGCGCCGCCGCTGCTGAGCCGCATCTTGCCGTCGCCTCTCCGCCGGTATGTGCCCGCCGGCGCGCGCTCGCTCTCGCTCCGCTGCGTGCCTCGGTCTTTGCTCCTTGCGGGCGCCGAGCGAGCCGCCGCCTTAGCCCGAGCCGTGGCCGCCGGGGTCACCGTCGCCGCCCGGCCGCCGTCGCGCCTCCGGTCGCCGTCTTGCTCCGCCGCTCGCTGCACCTCCGCGCGCAGACGCCTCTTGCCATCCGCTCCGTTTTTTCCGCGTGTGGAGACGGCGCAAATGAGCTGGGGTTAGGGTTTGGGATTTTTTATCCCGGCCGCGCTCAATCTAGGCCGTCCGATCTGATCGGACGGCCAATTTCTTTTGGGCCGGTATGTTGTTGGGCCGGCCGCGATTTTGAGTCGTCCGATCGGCATCAGACGGCTACGGGCATTGAGGGTGTCACAGATCGATGTTTGGGCCGCCCCGGCATTTTGGGCCGCTAGGCCGAGCCGTTTTTGGCCCATGCGGAGCTGCTTATTTATGGGCTATATTTTTTTGGGGCCGAAATTTACATTTAGGGGCCGTATTTTCAGCCAAATTCTTTTGATGCTGAATTTTAGACTAAAATTTTCTTTTGAGGCCCAAATTTTCAGCAGAAAATTTATATTGTCCTATTTTGATGCATTTTCTTTCGTTTACTTTTATGCACTGTTATAATTTAAATTTTCGGTACATTTAATTTTGTCTTTAGTATAACTTTATGCACTGTTATAATTAATTAAATAACTCAAATTATGATGTATCATTACCATATTTTTATGAATAATCTCAAATTTTAAATTGAACCAACGGGATATTTAAAATTTGAGACTTTATGATTAATTTTGGCATTATGTTTCATATGATTATATTCTGACCAACGTTGATTATAATCATATGTCGCCATAGTTATTCAGTTCTTTTTCATTTTCTGCCCAACGGTGATATGAATTAGAACTGTAATTTTAATGCATGTTATTAATCAGACCAACGTAGGGTTAATTACATGCAATAAATATATATATTATGATGATTCTAATTTTGCCTGTATTTTAATTCAGACTTAATGCTTGAACGTTGTCGCCACCATTGATAATATTGAGCAGCTCACGGGGAGCAATTTTACCTCGTGGAGAGAACGAATTTATGTTGTCCTTGGCGTATTGGACCTTGATTATGCCCTAAGAGTAGACGCTCCGTTCCCCCACCGGGTGAGGAGAACTTTCTTGAGAAAAGAAGATTTATGATGAAAACACCGAGAAATGGGAACGATCTAACCGTTTGTCACTTATGATTATGAAAACCTCAATTTCGGTCATGATTAGGGGAGCAATTCCCAATTCGAAAAAGCTAAAGATTACATGGCTTCAATTGAGGAGAAATTCGAGGTTCAACTAAAGTTTATGCCAAGCACCTTAATTCGAGGCTCTTAACCGCTAAATATGATGGGTGCAGCGTTATTAGAGAGCATATCATGATGATGACCGATATGGCGAAAAAACTCAAGGGCATGGACATGGCAATTTCGGCGGTTTTCGGTTCATTTCATTATGACATCACTTCCTTCCGAGTACACCGCTTTTAAAATTAATTACAACACTCGAAAGAGAAGTGGAGCATGAGCGACTTGATCGCCATGTGTGTTCGTGGAGGAAGAAAGAATAAGAACGAAAAGAAAGATTTTGCCTTTAATGTTGGTGGCTCTCATAAAAGGAAGTTCAAGGGACTTCAAATCTAAGAAGAAGTCGCATTTTCCCCAACTCCGATAAATCGGGGCCTAGAGTGCACAATGCACCGAAGCCTCATGTTGCTTCATTGCGACATCTAAAGGGGAATGCCATACAAACAACGAGGCATTTTCAGAAAGACTGTGTAGGCTTTCTAAAATGGCTTGCCAAAAGGGTAATGATACAATTACTTTCATTGACGAAACTCTTTATGCCGATTTCTCCTTAATGCTTGGTGGATTGACTCGGTGCAACTGCACGTTACCAATTCTTTACAGGGATTCCTTACCGCGAGAACACTAAGAAAGGGGGAGCGAAGTCTTAGAGTCGCGGATGGAAAGGAAGCCGAAGTGAAATCAGTCGGATCTGTTTCATTAACCTTAGACAACGGCTTCCTGCTTCGTCTGAATAATGTAGTTTATGTTCCTTCCATCGGAAGGAATTTAATTTCGCTTTATTAGACGATGAAGGTTTTAAATGTATTTTGGAGACAATAAATGCATTATTAAGTTCAATAATAAAGATGTTGGTCTTGCTTTTAGACAAGACAAACTTTATATGCTTTCCCTTAATGAATCTTCTGTATTGAATGTGAATGATGCTAAACCTAAAATTAATGATGAGACTTCTTTGAAGCTGTGGCACTGTCGTTTGGGCCACATTTCGAGGGGGAGAATGGAACGTCTCATCAAAGAAGACATTCTCCACCCTTTAGATTTCTCAGACTCAGACCACTGCATTGATTGCATTAAAGGAAAATATGCAAAACAAATAAAGAAGGGAGCTACTCGCAGTACAGGACTTTTAGAGTTAATACATACCGATATTTGCGGTCCTTTTCCGTGACATCGGTGGATGGTTTTGATTCGTTCATTACATTCATCGATGATTTCTCCGTTACGGCTATATTTTTCCCATTAAGGATCGATCCGAATCACTTGATAAATTTAAAATATTTAAGGTCAAGTTGAAAATCAGCATAACCTAAAGATTAAAGTGGTTAGATCGGATCGAGGGGAGAATATTATGGAAGACATGCCCTTACGGCAAATTCACAGCCCTTTGCTAAGTTCCTTCAGAAAATGGCATTGTTGCCCGATATTCTATGCCGGGGCGAACCTCGTGAAATGGCGTGGTGAAAGACGCAACCGTATACTTATGGACATGGTACGGAGCATGCTTAGCCATTCTAGTTTACCTGTTGGTTTGTGGATGGAAGCACTAAAAACAGCCACATATATTCTTAATCGGGTTCCCAGTAAATCAGTACCTAAAACACCTTATGAATTATGGACCGGGAGAAAACCGAGTATGAAATATTTACGAGTGTGGGGTTGTCGTCTTTGAAGCTAAGTTATTTAATCCACAGTTAAGAAATTAGACCCTAAGACAATAAGTTGCCATTTTATTGGATACCCTGAAAGATCCAAAGGGTATCGATTTTATTGTCCTGATAGGATGACTAAGTTTGCAGAAACAAGACACGCTGTGTTCTTAGAAAATAACGAGGACCTGGAGCCCAGGAAAATAGATCTTGAGGAAAAGCGGGTTTATGTGCCCGCACCGCTCATTCCAACGCTCATTCCAGAGATCTTTATTCCTGTGCCTCAGGAGGTCGCACCTCCAGTAGAAAATGTTGTTGTTGCACCGACTATTGAGGTATCTGAAATTCCTAATGTTACAACTAATGAAGAACCTCAACAGCCTCCTGAAATAATTAATGAACCTCTTAGAAGATCACAATGGAGAGAAGATCGCCATTCCTAATGATTATGTTGTTTATATGAATGAGGATATTAATGATATAGGAAAGGTAGATGATCCCACCTCTTATAAAGAGGCGATAATGAGTGAATATTCTTCTAATTGGCTTGAAGCCATGGAGGATGAACTAAAGTCTATGAGCACTAATGATGTATGGGACTTAGTAGAAATTCCTGACGGAGTCAAAACATGAGGTCAAAATGGGTCTACAAAACAAAACATGACTCTAAGGGAAATGTCGAAAGGTTTAAAGCAAGGCTTGTAGCAAAAGGCTTCTCACAAAGAGAAGGGATCGATTATAATGACACCTTTTCTCCTGTCTCAACTAAAGATTCATTCAGAATAGTTATGGCACTTGTAGCTCATTACGATTTAGAGCTACATCAGATGGATGTTAAGACGACATTTCTTAATGGCGACTTGCAAGAAAATGTTTACATGGCTCAACCGGAAGGTTTTGTCGTGGAGGGCAAGGAGCATATGGGATGTCGACTTAAGAAATCCATTTATGGCTTAAAACAAGCATCGAGGCAGTGGTACCTCAAATTTGATAAGATCATAAGAAGTTTCGACTTCAAAGAAAATGAAATTGATAACTGTATATACATCAAGTTCAAGGGGAGTAAATTCACCATCTTAGTACTTTATGTGGATGATATCTTATTGGCTAGCAGCGATAAGGACATGCTGTTTGAGACCAAAAGATTTCTTTCATCCAATTTTGATATGAAGGATCTCAGTGATGCCTCTTATGTTCTTGGCATTGAAATTCACCGAGATAGGTCCAAAGGAATTTTGGGTTTATCCCAAAAGGCATACGTTGACAATCTTCAAGAAATACAATATGCATAAGTGCTCGCTCGCTTTGCTCCTATTGTTAAGGCGATAAGTTTGGGACATTTCAATGTCCAAGGAACCAATATGAAGTCGATCGATGAAGTCGGTTCCTTATGCTTCATTGTCGGAAGCATTATGTATGCTCAAGTATGTACACGCGACTTAGCTTTTGTAACCGGATGCTTGGCGATATCACCAAATCCAGACCGCACCATTGGAAAGCCGTTAAGAAAGCTTTGCGTTATATGCAAGGCACTAAGCATTTCATGCTCACATATAAGTCTTCTGATAGCCTTGATGTTATTGGTTATTGATTGATTTTGCGGGATGTGTTGATACTAAGAAATCCACGTCGGGTTATATCTTCACACTCGCAGGAGGAGCTATCTCGTGGAAAAGCTCCAAACAAACCCTTACGGCATCTTCAACGATGCAAGCGAGTTTGTGGCATGTTATGAGGCTACCGGCGGTGTATGGCTTAAGAATTTTATCCGGGACTTAGAGTGGTAGACAGCATTTCTAAACCACTCACTTTATACTGCGATAATGAACCCGCAGTATTTTATGCAAATAACAACAAGTCAAGTGGTGCTGCCAAACACATTGACATTAAGTATCATGTTGTGAAAGATAGAATCCGGGATCAAACCATAAGTATCAAGCATATTAGTACTAAGTTAATGCTTGCGGATCCGCTTCGAAAGGCTTACCACCCAAGATTTTTCGTGATCATGTTGCGGCATGGGTTTATGGGAAAGCCTCGATTACGGATAAAAGGACCAAAACAAACCAACTCCCATTAAGAATAATGAATAACCATTCTAAGATATAAATAGTACGCTATAAGTACTGAGGTTGTATGGTACTTTATTGACTATGCAACACATTACTTTGGTGTGCTGTTTTATCGAAGGATGGGCTTATGATGTTAGCCTTACGATCAAAGGGGAGAATGTTGGGTTGATCGTGTCGGCTAACTGCCGATCCGAGTTTTAAGGGGAGCAACCGCTCCACCCACGCGCCTTGATCGGAGGCAGTTTCCAACTCTTGGTCATCGGTCCCGGTCACCTAGCGCAATAATAAATAAGGGTTTCGGCGAGAGGGTTAATCTGGCGTGGTTCTCTCCTCCATACACCGAACATCACCCGATCTCCTGAGGGCGCTACGGTGGACGAAGACCGACGACCTCGCCGCCGGCCATCTTCACCGCCGACACCTCCGTCTTCTTCTCCGACTTCGGCCGACGACGTCTTCTTCTCCACCGCCGACACCTCCACGGCCGCAACCTCTACTCCAACCTTCATGGCTTCATCTTCTTCTTCGGGTACGCACTTTTGACTCTAAAGATTATTTCTAGGTGTTCATGTTTTGGATCTAGGCTTAAGACACTGTTAGGATTAGCATAATTAACAAGAGTCCCTGGCCTCTGCATCAAGAATGCACATAGCTCAATTTATTACGAGAACAAGAGTATTAAAATAACTAAATCTGTTAAAAGTGGTTTAGAGCCTTACAACCAACATACTAAAGGAGATTAAGTTCAAATATTACAAATCATATGGCTAATCCGCCACCCATGTATATTGAGGAGTTGCTACATAATGATTTATCCACACAAGTATAATGATTTTTTTTAATTTTTCTTTTTAATTGAATAGCATCGTTAGGCACGCCGCATGCATGAGATATCCAAAGATGCGATATTGCGACGTGATATATATGATGGAGCCACAAGTCCTGCCCATTTAAAGGCAGCCAAACGAGCAATGCAACGCATTGCGAGCAGTGCGTATATTTATGAAAGAGAGGAGGACAATGATAGCAGCACCAGCACCTGTCTTATCATCATTATTCATGCGACTTGTTTAGAGAGAGGAGCTGAGGAAGATAGAGAAAGCCAAAGAGAGCCAGCACTAGCTTTTATAACCTCTTCTGCTGATATGACTCCTCAATGGCACGGCTTTGATCCCGCCTGTTTCACCCTTTAGTTTCAGATTTCTGATTTATTTTTTATTTATTTTTTATTTTTTTAATTTTAGCCTTTTTTCTGTTGTTTTTCTTTTTTTATTCGTTTGTGTTGTCTATGATGAGTTAACATTTTTTTCTATTTCATTTTTTTAAATTTAGTTACACTAAATAAGTCACATTGAGCTACAGTATAATTTCAATCAACTACATTACAATTTCAGCTATAAGTCATTATTTTTCAGCCAACTGAGTGAGGCCTTTATCGCTGTGTCCATATGTCTTTTCCGCTTCACCAGGAAATGCGAAAAATGAAGCACTTATTCTAGGAAAAAGATGAGGCGTTCTGAGCTCAAGAATCTCACACAAATTTTATACGAAAACATACCTGTAATTTACCCTCTACGACAGTCTAGAAAATCCCTGCGTTCTAAAGGTCCGAAAAGTGATTGGGTTTTTTTTGAGTTTTTTTAGATCGTGGAGATGAGATACGGGGACGTTTTAGCCGGCATATGGGGCCTCGAGAATTAAGATGCTAGCGTGGACACTGAACTGGGGCGCGAGCTGTCGACTAGTTTAACAAACCATCGGTTCATGATTTGATTAAGTGCACGCATCGATCAGAGCACACATTGTTACTATCATGCACATGAGCTTTTAAACATGGAGACAACACTCATGCACAAGGGAAAAAAAGGCAAATCAATTGCACGCTGGCATCCAAATTTTCTGATTAAATAAGCTCGTATGTGACGCAGGAATTCTATATTGTCCCTTGTAAAATTCATGGCATAACTATCGCCAGGGCCAGGTATCTGGTTAATTACATCATGATTTATTGATTTTACACAAAGGTACACCCCAATAGTAAGAGAAAAAAAAAAGCGGTTCAGGTTCATGCATAGATCTTGGAGCAGCGATGGATCGATTGCTTGCCGGGCCGTGTGGTCAGTTAAAATCTAGTCAGACGGAAGAGCTGAACAAGTGCAGAGGCCATTTATTAAGAGGGTAAATATCTCTCAGAAGAAAAGGTTGCACGCCTCCCAGGATTTCACCTCATTCACACGCATTTGAGTACGCAAAGCAATGCGATCGATACGAACGATCGATGGAGTAAAAGTTTGCCCCAGGTCAGAGTGGTAAATACGTGTGCAGTTGGTGGCTGTGACTAAAATTACACTGTAGCTAAATAAAATACACTGTAGCTAAAAATAACTTATCTGGTGTAATTAAATTTTAAAAAATTAAAAAAAGAAAAAATATGTTAACTCATCACGGACAACGTAAACGAATATGGGAAAATAAAAACCGACAAAAAAGCTAAAAAAAGCCAAAGTTCAAAAAAGATGAAATTTATAAATAATAAAAAAAAAATAAGTCAGAAACTCAAGTCGAAATACGCAGGTAACTTTCTCCGGAATGAGGCTTCCCTGTCCCCTTCTCCCTATTCCCCTCCCTATTCCCTCAATCTAAACCACTCACATCTCATCCAATGGCTAGTTTTTTTATATATTTTCATCATTTGCCCATCCATAATAAATAATAAAAAATACAGAAAAATAAAATTTATTTTTTATTATAATTTTTACAAAAAATAAAATTATAATTTCTGTAAAAAAATATAATAAAAATAAATTTTATTTTTCTGTATTTTTTTATTATTTATTATGGATGGGTAAATGGTGAAAATATAAAAAAAAACTAGCCATTGGATGAGATATGAGTGTTTTAGATTGAGGGAATAGGGAGGGGGAATAGGGAAGCTCCATTCCTTTCTCCGTGGTTCGATCCAAAAGTAGCATGAGTGTACTGTTCAGTGGTACTCAAGGGAGCTGCGTGATTCTAGCTAGTTTACAATCCTTGTTTGAGTGCGATCTAGGCTTTACAGAAAAATAGTAGTTCTCAGAATGCGCTGTAATTTCTGGTAGGTGATTTAATCTAGTTTTTCTATTGCTCCCTGGTTTTTATAAATGTATGGCGTTTTAGGAATCGCACAGCCTCCTTGGTACAACTTGACTCCTAATAATCATACATAAGAAAAACCTTATTAAAATTATAATATTTTCAAAGTATTTTTACAGGAAATCTATTGGTACCATTTTTGTATGGCAAAACTAGATAGCTTTGTGTATATTAGCAGTTAAAGTTAGAAAAAACTGACTGCTGCTGCGGTGCAATATATTTAGCAACAGAGAGAGTATTTAGGAGTTACGAAATTTTTGCTTTATATATATATATGTATATATGTGTGTATGTATGTATATATATATATATATATATATATATATATATATATATATATATAGGAAGCCTCTTTTCTACACCGGTGTAGTTACTCCTATGTCGTATCTCACAACGTTAGAAGTATCTCGCGAACGGAGGGTATGTACATGTAGTATCTGGTATTTAAGACTATCTAGGTGGTATGAACAATTTTTCGAGGTAGTATGTACATTTTTTAGATATACTCCTTTTATGTGTGTATATGAAGGTATTTCTAAAATATGGTAAAACTATGGTTTCCTTGTAATTTTTCTTGTGGTTCACACCGAGTATCTTATAATTACTATCTGAGTATACCTAAAGTGATAAAGGGTATTTTATGTTTGTTTAGGTGGTATATTAGAGGTGGGAGTAACTACACGGGTGTGAAAAGATTTTCCTATATATATATATATATATATATATATATATATATATATATATATATATATATATATATATATATATATATATATATATATATATATATATATATATAGGAAAATCTTTCTACACCCAGTGTAGTTACTCCCACCTCTAATATACCACCTAAACATACATATATATCTTTTGATAGTGAGATACTCCACGAAAGGGCAATATATATATGTGTATGTATGTATATATATGTATATATATGTATATATGTATATACATATATATCTTTTGATAGTGAGATACTCCACGAAAGGGCAATGCATCTCCACCAGCTACCATGGACAATGATTGAAAGCATTCTTGCATGCAATTATGCAAATGCAAGAGGAAAGTCGCAATTAAGCCATTTTTATGTCCCTTTCGATGCCGGTATACATGCACGCATGCACGGACCAGTAACTTGATCGATCTGGCCCCACAGGTTTGTGCGCATCTTCGACCGTTGGGACCACATCGGACGGTCCCGGTGCGTAGCACCTGAACAATGGATGAACTACTACTCCTCGCGGGAAGCACCCCTTATGTTCTCGGTTTCTATGGCGAGTCCTTGTTCGTTACAATCCATTGATCGGATCTCTATCAATCTTTACTGTTACGAAAAAATGAGTTGGTGGTTATATGTTTATTCTGCTTCAACCGCTCTATTTCCTTAACTTCTTGTTATTCTTCACTTACCAACAGATCAGAGCAACTCTCTTCTATAGCACGATTATCTATATATTCAATGAGTTCCGTTGCAACGTACGAACACGTAACTAGTGTTAGTATAAGCACGCGTATGTTTCAATCAAGTCTTTCTTACGTGCTAAGTTAAATAGTATTCCTCGGTTTCAAAATATCAAGCATATATATTTTTTCTGCAGTTTTGTTTCAAAATATAAAACATGTATGCAAATTTATTGATGCTTTCCCTTGTTTACTCTTATTTATCTCATTCTTCTTCCTCCTGTATTTACAGTGTTCCCTCTCACAAACTATTCTCTCTCACATTCCCAATATATTTATAGCATGGATAGCATGATCATTTCTCTCTAGTATTTCTTTTGGTTTTGCAACCTCCTTAATCCTTGTATTTAGCTACAATACATCTAATAAAAAGAAACGTAGAAAGTGTCAAGTAAATTAGTTAATCTTGAGGGGTACTTGAGAGAACAAAAACTCATAAGTACTTTTCCTTTTCTCTTCAACTTCTCTGTCCTGCCACCTCCCCTATGGTGTCTCACTCTACTACTGGGTGTGTTCTTTTCACCTGTAATTTATGGTTTATGTTTACAGCTTATGATTTTTTTGTTCTAACACGAGCGTTGGTGTGACCGAATCAAATGCCAATAAGCAGTCATTTAAAAAAGACTGTCTCGATAAACCACTTCGAAATAGTGACAGAGAAATAATTTTATTTATTTGTTAAAAAACCATAGATTAAAAGAACCCACCTCAGTCAGACAGTCACCCCTCCGTGTACCCTCGCATCGTCTTCTTCTCCACCTATTGCGTCCTCCTTTGCTCCACTACGTCCGTTGCGTGCAGTTAAACCTGACCTTGATCACTGACGATGCTCACCAAAACACAAGTAAATCTGTTAGGCCGCAGCCATCACAAATCACCTGTATTGCCACTCTGAATTATTGCTGATGTCGATGAATCAGTGGTGTCTGCTGATAGCTTTTGTAGCGGGCACCCACTAAAATATATTGCTTGTGTACGTCACATGCTGCAGTGATATATACTCAATATATGCTCCTTCAAAAATAAAAAAAGGAAAAGAAAACCCATATATGTTGATAAAGAGCAAACTTCTACCTTGAAATTTTGCATAGGGAAAGGAGACAGTATATAAAGTGGCTATGTGCCTTATTGGATTCAGCAAGATTTTGTCATGACAGTGAGCTCTGATTCTGAACTGGTGCGTGCACTGTTAGTTAAATTTACCTTCTTTTTTTTCTCCCCAGTTTATGGTTTGCACCTGTGGCTTACGTCTTTTAGTCCTAATACGAACGCTCATGCGAATGAACAGAAAGCCGATAAGCTACTTCTAACAAACTATCCCGATAAATTATTTTAAAACAATAGTAAAAAACTATTTTATTTATTTATTCAAAAAAATCTGTAAGCCTACCTACACCCCCTTCCGCATATTCTCCCATGGTATCCAAACCATCCACCGTCCATCCTCTCGGGCAATGCAGCAGCCACACCGTTTCATTTGATGCCAAGGGAATACAAACAGCAGAAACAGCACCACATTTGTCAGCTTGCCCCCTGAAACTTGCCTACATTTCCTATGACAGTTATTGGGGAGTGTAGTTGTCGTATTTCATGCTAAAAATCACTGCTTGAGTGATACGGGGTCGCCCGATCTTCTCGACGTAGGATGGATACTCACGAGAGTCTTGATGAATCATAATGATCCTCTAATGCCAATGCAAGGGACGAACACTCTTTAATCCGCCAAAACACACTCGTGTTGATTTCGCTGACCACCAAGCGAAGATCTATCGTGCACCCATTCCCAACGGAAAGGCTGAACGATCTTGATTGAAGAAAATCACTCCTAATTCTCCATAGAACTTCGGTAGCAATGCTAGACTCGAACAAACTTTAGTAGATTCATTATTCTCAAATGTGGTCTCTTACAATGGGGGTCTAACCCTCAATATATAGTCCCGCTCCACCTCATGGCTGGCCAAGAGGTCCTAAAACAACTCCAACTCATCCCTACATGTATTTGGAAACAAACTCACACAAAAGGAAAAACCTAAAATTAAATCGTCACAATGTTTCGGTCATAACTTTTAATCCGTGACGAATTTAAAGGTGGGGCTGGATCCATTGCGTAGCCCTTGAAATTATCTTTCCAACGAGTATAAGAACACCTGAATCAGACTCCGTTTGTGAAAGTTATGACCTTTTTAGTAACTGCCTGTCAGGCTGTCCCGAACCGAATCCGAATTGTATTCTGAGTTGAATCCGAGTTTGAATTGGATTGAGCACGTGAGAGATCCGAATTTGGCTTAAAAATCTTATCCAAAACTTGTAGTTTAAGTCCTTGTGCTCCTCCTTTTTGCACTCCCAAGTCTTCACATGAATCATACCTGACAATATTTAATGCGGCTCAATACTTCTTTTCAGTGAAATAATATATTTGACTGAAAAGTGCTAAGTTTGTGCATATCCGCATCACTGAGTGACATATTTCATCGCAAGCTACAGCAGTATACGCATGCATGCATATATGTATGTAGTCTGATTAGGAATCAAAGTTACTTTTGACACTATTTTATACCGTATTTACAAAAATAGCAGTGTAACAATCGTATTCACAAAAATGTTATTTTTGTCGTTCGGCGGTCGGGCGGCAGCGCTCGTGAGGCGACGCGTGGCGCTCGTTGCCGGCGGCAGACGACAACAAACTGTCGTCCAAGCTCGCCGCCAAACCCCAGTGACAGTTCTTAAGCCTAATTACATCCTAAATTTTAAATGTGTAAATATAGCAAATGAGCTGAAAACATTATGACATTTTTGTTGGAGTTTTCCAAGGCATTGTGGTATATTCTGTAAAGTTTTCGTAATTTTTTGAGCCCTTTTGCTTTCTTAAAAAATTCATGGAACGACACATAATTAACCTGACGATTATATAGTTATCCACTGCTCTAAGAATTTTTGGAGGTAAAAAATAGTTTTTAAAAATTACGAAATTTTTTATGGAGCTTCGTTATATATAGTTCTATATTGTGTAATTTTTACGTAATTTTTGGAACACTTTGCTACCTCTGAAAATTATTTAAGCATCGTATAATTAAATGGGTAATTAAGCAGTAATGGTTGCGGCTAATGACCTACAGCCCGGCCACCAGATGGCAGGCCTGGTGCCGCCCAGTGGCCAGATGGCAGGTCATTAGGCCCACCTCTGTTAGTGCTTAATCATCCGATTTAATTATACGCTGTTTAAATAATTTTTAGAGGTAGCAAAGTGGTGCATCAAATACGTAAAAATTATACAATGTAGCACGCTATATATGGAAGCTGCAAAAAAAGTTTCATAATTTTTTACGACTATTTTCTATCTCTAAAAATTCTTAGAACAACGCATAACTGTTTAATCGCCTAGTTAATTATGCGCTGTTCCAAAAAATTTTAGAGGTAACAAATATCCTAAAAAATACAAAACAATTACACAATATACCACGATACCTTAGGAAGCTCCACAAAAAATATCATAATTTTTTGAGCTCATTTGCTATATTTACAAATTTAAAAAATTATAAATTAGGCAGATAATTAGCCGATTTAATCACCTGCTGTCCCGTGGGTGGGCGGCAGGCGCCTGATGTTCCATGGGTGACAGATGTAATACATCATCTACTTCGCACTGCCACCGTCCACTAGACGACATAAATGATATTTTTGTGCGACGAAAATAGGCCAAAAATGATCTGATCAGGGGTTTCGTTTCTAGCCATAAAAATTTTTCCTTCATGTTGACAGAGACAGCATGACAGCATGAACTGTTGCTGGCTTGCAAGCTGCAGTGGCAGTAAGTGGCAACTCCACTCCCCCACCAAACTTTGGCCAAAATCACAGCCAATCATTTATGTCTCAACCGAACAAAACCAATGTCAGACAACCCTGCCCCACACATCAAATTTAAAAATATATGAAGCCGACATCACCTAGAGCGCAAAATTCTACCGTTTTTCTCACCCAAAAACGAACCAAAAACAAACATTAACGCCAAACCAAAAAATAATTCAAATGTGAAGTCCGAGCCGATTGCGAGAAGGAAGAAAAGCCCCCTGAAAAAGGAGCAACAAAAGCAGGAGGAAAGAGAAAGAAAGTCCATCTTTCCTTCTCCTCTCCACGTGGAGACAGAAGTATATACATAGGCGCACGCACAAGCACGCGCAGCACCACCTCGGCAGCCGTCGCCACCACCTCGGCGACTTCCCTTCTACTGCTCTGCTCACCGGCGACATTTCGCCGGCGGCGGCCGGTGCCCCTTTATGTGATGCTTCCACGCTGAGGTACCTCAGTTGCACTCTTCTTTTTTCTATTTTTTGGGGGGAAATTTGGGGCTTTTTAAATGTTGGTGACTTTTGCGACCAAGGATTGGATTTTTCTGGGAGATTATTCATTAGAGTGGATATTTGGGGTTGAGGGTGTGATCTTGGCAGGAAAGGAAGCGGCTTTGCTTGTTTGGGCATGTCGGTTTGGCTGCACTTGGGATTTTTTTTCTTTCCTTCTTTTTTTCGGTGTTTTTTCTGGGCGGTGTGGCCGGCAGAGGTTGAGCCTTTGGGGTCAGGTTGGGATTCTGAAGCAAATCTTTGGTTCCCTTCTGCTTGTTTGATCGAGTTAGTTCTTGGTTGCAGAAGAAACATGCCTACGCTTTTGAGTAATTTGTTTGCTTTCCCTCTCCGCACTTTGATTCTGTTAGGATTTTTATTTTTGTTGTCATCCATGGAATGAGTGCAGACGTGAATCCAAGCTTTTCAGATTCTTGCTGCGACTATTTTCTTTGTTTTCAATCCAAGCTTTTCAGATTCTTGCTGCGACTATTTTCTTTGTTTTCAATCTGACTATTTTAATCTCTACTTCTTTATTTCCAGTGTGGGTTTCTGTGTTCTTTGCCTCTTGAAAGCTTAAACTAATTTCTGTTAATGGCCATTAAGTCAACTTGTTGAGCTGAGCAGTTCAAGGAGCAATAAAACTTTGCGGAATCTTCACATTTGTTTATTCTTATATCTGGAGTAGTACTAGTTGTTTCTGAAGACTTCCAAAGTGGAGTTCTAGTAATTCATTCTTATATTTCTATTTTATTTTTGTAGATTCATTTTTATAGCTGTATCATGTGCAAAACAACTACTCATTTGTGATTATGTTATGATTTTTAATGGTCAGAAAATGGATTTTTGTGCAGGCTGTCGTGAGAAGTGGAATGCGCGTTGGTGATTAGTAGGCCACAAACACACTCAAATCTTTCCTGGGCTTATTTGCCCAACATATCATCAGGTCTTTCAAGTTCCATGTAGTGAGCCCAAAAGTTGCTCTTTTTAATCTCTGGCTTCAATCAGCACGGTAAGGGATCGATGCTTTTGTTGCAAATCGCAAGCATTTTTATTCGTTTGAGCATCTTGTTCTAGTTCGAATGCACATATTTTGCTGTTTCCCCTCAATACAAGATGGAGAGGTGATTCTACGCTTTTCTTAACACTGATTGTATAATTTTTAAAGCATGATGAACAGTAGATAGATGATAAAAAGTAGATAGATGTTATTTACCTTTTTGTGTATTTTGATATTAAGTGCTACTCTTGTTGGAGAAGAAAGCATTTTGGTACCCTGAAGATCTTTATGAAGAGGGGGAAAACTTACTTGAGCTTTTTACTAGAATACAAGAACCATAAAATGAACGTGTCTTCGTATCTTATTTCATTTGATCAAATTTATACATTAGTTTCATGTAATTGCATGAATTAAGTAACCAACTCTCAGCTGTAGAAACATTCTAGGGTAGGCACATTAGTAATATCCATATTCTGAAGAAAAGTTTAGCTAATCTCTCTTGGGTATTTCTTTGGCAGCTTCCTGAATTCTACATTTTGGTCAAATGCTGTGAAGGAAAAAAACGTCTGGTGCCGAATAAATTCAGCATCCAACCACCATGGGTGCCTGCGTATCTTCAAGCAAAAAGCGGAGACCGCAGAGATTGTGCTGTATATATCAGCGTTACCGTGGAAAGGTTTTGAGCAATGCACCTATAGTACACGCCAGTGATGTGGGGAGCTGTGCCGCTTCTGGTGAAGTTGTCCATGTTGAGACTTCCGCAGCTACTCGGCGGAAATCTGATGGCTCGAATGTAACATTCCATCTCACACAATTGCAATGGCATCACAGTGAGCTAGACTCGCAAAATGGAAATGGTAATAGGAATTTTCATGTTACTTGCATATATTCTTGGAATGCAAAGTCTTAAATTTCACAGAGTTTAGCTAAATCTTGAGTTTTTGCCCTATTGGTCCAGTTGTGTGTCAAGAAGAAGCATGGTTTGATTCTGTCAGTATTTTGGGGTCTGATTCTGATGAAGACTTCAGCAGTGTCAATGGAGGTTTGTAACAAATTTGATTCGCAGTAGGCATATGAATTGATGCTACATATTTTAGGCTTGGTGTTTTCGTGCAGACTTGCCTGCCATGTCGAATGCTGTAGGGACACAATTAGTGCAGTGCGAAGATGCTTCATGCATTGCTGATGCAATCCAGAAGTTTGAGAAGATTTTCAATGGTTCTTGTGTTGCTCAAGCTATTGGACAGTACCTAAAAAGAGATGCAAACAAAATGGATAGATCAAGCCAAGCTGATATTCAAGAAGCAGAGAGGCTTAAAATTGTAAGCCCGGAAACATCTGATGTCTCTAGTGCAAAGGTTGAGGAAGCAAAGACAAGAAATGAGGGTGTAAAAATTCTAACAAAACTTAGAAGAGGCGAGGAGGCATGCAGTACCTTGAAGTCTTTTAAAGATGGAGACAAAGCTCATGAAAGTATCTTCAAAAGTTTGACACCAGTGTGCACGCCTCGTCATGCTAATAAGGTTCAACCGTTGGCAGTAGCTAGTCCACTGGGCCAAAAGAAGAAGTCAGCAGTTGTCAGGCTCTCTTTCAAGAGGAAATCTTTTGATGGAGAGCAAACTACTGAAATATGTTAGTTTCTCTGACGTGTTTCACCATTTTTTACATTAGACTGATGCAGGTAAGATTCAAGAACATGGTTGATGTTGAATTTCTATCCGCAGGCTCTTCTAGGAGGTACTTGATTCGTCCCAGAGCTGGACTGTTGGTTCCTCAAGCCAGTGAGAAAATATCAGAAGGTTGTTGGTCCGTTCTTGAGCCTTTGACGTTCAAGCTACGTGGGGAAACCTTTTTCAAGTAAGAGTTGCTGCATGCATGCTTGTCATGTGTTGTAGTACATGAACTTGGTTTTGATTTGTGTAATTTGGAGTTTATTGCAGAGACAAAAAGAAGTCGCCTGCACCAGGAAGTTCACCATATACTCCAATTGGTGTGGACATGTTCATGTCCCCAAGAAAAATACATCACATTGCCCAGCATATTGAGCTTCCATCTGTAAAGCCAAATGAGAAAGTTCCTTCCTTACTTATTGTAAATATTCAGGTATGGTCACCAGCACTTGCTGTCTTGAGCTTTAATATGTTAATTGTTGCAATGAATACTAATGAGTATATGTATTTCACGCAGATGCCTACATATCCTGCTGCTATGTTCCTTGGTGATAGCGACGGGGAAGGGATTAGTCTGGTGTTGTATTTCAAACTGAATGGGAACTTTGAGAAAGAGATTTCTCCTCAGTTTCATGAGAGTATCAAGGTGAACTTCTCTATCTGTGGATGCACCTTTGTTCACAGATAACTAATGCCTACTATTCCTGAACTGAGCTGTTCTTAATTGCTGTCTTCTGGTTTATTTTCAGAGACTTGTAAGCGATGATATAGAAAAGGTTAAGGGGTTCCCATTAGACTCAACGGTCCCTTACAGAGAAAGATTGAAAATATTGGCAGGGTTGGTTAACCCAGATGATATGAATCTGAGTTCTGCGGAGAGGAAACTTGTGCAGGCTTATAATGAAAAGCCAGTTCTTTCACGGCCTCAACACAACTTTTATGTGGTGAACTACCTTTTCTTAATGTGGTCTTGTTTCTCTTTTCTTGCATCCTGACTCTTACATAACATGTGGGGTCGATGCAGGGATCAAATTACTTTGAGATAGACCTTGATGTGCACCGGTTTAGCTTCATCTCAAGGAAAGGGCTCGAAGCGTTTCGAGAACGGTTGAAACATGGTGTGATTGATCTAGGTCTAACCATACAGGTAGCATGATGATCCATTCTCAGCTCTTTAATCTTTATTTATCTCAATACAGGAAAGCACTATTAGCCAATTCCATGTCCTTTGCACATATTGTTAAGAACACCTGAAGTCTACAGAGAAAAAAAAACTGATTTAGAGGCTAGAGTTGCTTGCCTTGGAACTATATCTCGTAAAAACTTGGGTTGTTGAAAATTTTGTTGAATCTTAGAGCAAGTTTTAGTTGTTTTTTCGTTAACAAATATTTTTGAAATGTTATGACGACCCCCAAATATACAACTTATCTAGCAATTGTTGTTTAATTATAGCAAACAAAGAATGTCCCATGTTGAAAATGTTCTCTATTTTTTTTTTGCGAGGAGCATGTTAGAAAAAGTTGGGATAACTGAAGAATCTTTTTCTAATCAAGAAGATTGTGCATATAGCAATACTTGTTTTGTTCAGCCTTTCCCCATTCTTGTTAAGTTACAGATGCAGGCAAATCTCTTGATAAGATGAGCATATTGAGAATTTCATGCAGGCCCAGAAGCAGGAAGAACTTCCTGAGCATGTTTTGTGCAGTGTAAGGCTAAACAAAGTTGATTTTGTCGATAATGGGCAAATACCGATGCTCTTGCCTTGTGACGATGACTGACCAGTGAACCGGCATGCAAAGTTAACCAAACCTGATGTTTCAGTCAAGAGCAGTAGGCAGGTGCTCACAAGTTCTGCCCCTTCGAAGTTTGATGAACTTTCCTTGCTGCTTGGCCTTGGAATTTGGGAGGAGTGGTGGATGGCGTCGCTCTGCAAGATGAACAGTTGTACTGTGGAGTTCTGTAAAAACCTGCGTATATAGTCCTGATGTTCTTTGGCAATCTGGTTTCGCGAATTAAATTCTATACGAAATTGATTTGCAAATCAGGAATTGACAATGCTATCAAGACTGCCTTACTGCCTTATCAATCTATTTATTCAATTGGTCTGTTCTATGCACATTGTCGATATCAGGCTGTGCCGATTTCTCATCAACCTTCATTGTCATAAACAAAATCAGTATTGTGAAAACCAGATTTTTTTTTTCAAGGCCGGTTTTATTCAAATCTTGAAAAAAAAACTCGTTTGATACCCCTAACAAACAAAACATAACCTAAACCAGTTCTCTATGGACTCAGAATTTTCGGTTTTAACAAAATTTAGTGGGAGTTGTTTTTAACAAAACCAGGAAGCCAATTCAGATTCTCTCCCTTATCAACAACAGCAATAGTGTCAGCACAAACAAGTGCAGCAGAATGCGGCATTTGCTTTTTCCAGTCATCAGCAGGGAATAACTGAGCTAATGATGGAAGAAAACAAGAAATGCAGGTGCCAAGTGGATACTACAGGCATTATGATTTGCAGCTCTATACAATCTTGCTACACAGAAACTTGGGCAATATCATCATCCTCGAGCCACCCATGCATGAATCCATCTTGAGCACAACAAACTTGCACAAAAACAGTGTTTGGTCAGGCAGAGCCAGATTTGGTTGCATCAACCGATGAACTGACAACACTAGACATCATCAGGCTGTTCAGTCCTCACAAGCAACTGCTCACCAGGAGGCTTCCTTTCCCCTTTGATTGCTTGCAACATCTCTTTTTTCTCTCTCTCTCCTGCTGTGTGATCATGCATGCCATGTCTCCTCAAAGCTGCTCCCTTTTGCTTCCTGTCAAGAAGAAGAATGCATTGGCAATTGGTATAAGCTATGGCAGTTTCAGGGAATTACCTGCTGTATGCATCAGCAAAGGGAGTATGGTATGGTCACCTTTGTGGAACCAAGGCCGGCGGCCGGCTCGCCGGATCTGCTGCTCGTGGCTCTGCAGGAGTTCGTCGACGCGCCGGGACTGCAACAGCAAGGGCCCGGAGAACTCCACCCTCTCCCCCTTGGCCTTGTGCTTCTGAAAATCCAGTTCCAAACGATGAAAATCATCTGTGTGATATGATGTGAAACAAAAACACTACACTGCAATGCGATGCAACGCAATGTAGTTATAGGGCCATTTGGAACACAGAAATTTCATAAGAAACAAATCAATTTGAATCGGGAAAATTCCCGTATTTCAAACAATGACATGTGTGAAATGGAATCATCAGTGTGGTGTGAAATTGTGAGTGGTGAGACCTTGCCGCTCTTGAGCTGCTTGACATCCACTGGCTCCCTGATGAACCTGCTGTTGTAAGCTTCAGAAGTGCTGAACGCCTCCGCGACCTGCGCCCACTGCTTGATCATCTCCTGCTTCTCCACCTCGTATGAAGTAGCTGTAGTTGTTGTCCTTGCGGGATCACCTCCATTGTTGTTGGTTCTTGGCCCCTTGGAGCAGCTCCGCTTCGTCGTCGCCGTCGTCTTTGCGGCGTCGGGTCTGCGCTTCTTGGCCCAGGCGAAGCCGGTGGAGGCGGTAAGCTGCACCGGGCCGGAGAGAGGGAGGTGTTCGGCGAACTGGTGCGCCTCCTGGTAGCTGCGGGACATCTGCCTGGCGCACGGCGGCGCGTCGGTGTCGTGGCGCTTGCTGATCGTCGGCACGGGCTGCAGGTCGACGAACAGCCTCGCCTCGCCGCCGTCCTTCCTCGCCGCGCCGTCGGCTCGGGGGAGCGATTCCTCGGCGTGGACGTGGCCTGGCCTCTGGTTGGCGGCGCTCGTGTCCTGCAAGCTCTTGTGCGCCCTGGACAGCCGCTTCGCCGCCTCGCCGCCGCCGTGGCTCCTGCCATTGTTCCTTCTGAAAGTCGCAAGAAGTTGCATTAGTTGTGCTCATGTAGATGGTGCAAACTGAGGACAAAATGGGATCACCTTCTAGAATCTTCTCGAAACTTGGCGTCTATCTCCTTGTTGGGCGCGTACTTGGGAAGGCTCGACGGCTCGCAGGCGTACGGCTGCGTCCTGAAGTACTGATCAAGCAATGCGCAGCAGCAAGAAAAGATTCAGACATAGCATGAGCAACGGCATGAAGCCACGAAAGGATGAACAGAGGTTGGTTTGATTTGGTACCTCGGAGATGAGGGCGGAGGAGGCGGTGCCGCGGGCGGTGGGCTCGACGGAGAGGAGGGTGGAGAGGAGGTGAAAGGCGGTGTCGGGCATGGACCTAAAGGTGTCCCTGAGGCGGCTCTCGTAGGGGTGCTGCGGGCGGAAGACGGCGGCGTGGGACATCCTGGCGCGGCGCCAGTAGTCGTCGGGCGGCGAGCCGCAGAGCTTGAAGATCTTGTGGATCTGCTCGACCTCGGTGCGGCCCTGGAGGATGGGCCGGCGGGCGTACATCTCGGCGAAGACGCAGCCGGCGCTCCAGAGGTCGACGGATGGCTCGTAGGCGGTGGCGCCGAGGAGGAGTTCGGGCGGGCGGTACCAGAGCGTGACGACGCGGCTGGTGAGCGGGTGCGCCGCCGGCGAGAAGAGGTTGGCGAGGCCGAAGTCGGCCACCTTGAGCTCGCCGTCGTTGCTCACCAGCAGGTTGGCGCACTTGATGTCCCGGTGCATCACCCCTCGCGCGTGGCAGTGCTCCAGCCCCAGCAGCAGCTGCCTCATGTAGCACTTGACCTACACACACACACACCCCTTGATTACACAGTGCCACTTGCTCGACTCGGGAACAAGACCGCGCCTCGTAAATCGTGATCATGATACTAGAGATCATAGCGTCGTAAGATGCTACGATAAGGACTGCGATCGTGACAAGTTGACAGCAATGTTATGCTAGTGGTGGGTGTACCTGGGGTTCGGAGAAGGTGACGTCGGGGGCGGAGGTGAGGCCGGCGAGGTCGTGGTCCATGTACTCGAAGACGAGGTAGATGTTGCAGGAGGACCGGGAGGTGATGAGGCCCTCCAGGCCGACGACGTTGGGGTGGCGCTGCAGCCGCCGGAGGATCTGGATCTCCCGCGCCATGAACCGCACGCTATCCGGCTCCACGCTGTCGAACCGCACCTTCTTCAGCGCCACCAGCCGCCCCGTCTCCAGGTTCCGCGCCCGGAACACGCTGCTGTACGTCCCCTGTCCGATCTGCAACCCATGCCGGCGCCGGCGAGCTCGCAGTTAGCTCACAGTTTGTGATTGCATTGTCGCAAGAGGAGGAGCAGGAGGAGGAGGTGGGGGTTCCTAATTGGCACGCTCATGCCGCTTGCCTTCTCGAGCTTCTCGAAGTTCTCGGCTTTGAGGGGGACCCACCCCTGCACGGCCTCGGCGGCGACAGAGCTCAGCCACGCCGGCCACCCGGCGGCCACCTGCTCCCCCTCGATGTACCGGTGCAGATTCCCCAGCCGCGTGCCGGAGGACGAGTTGCCGCGCGCGCCGGGCCCCCCCGCCGCCGCCACCTTCCCGGCGCACTCCCCGGATTCCCTGTCGTTGTCCCCGCCGAGCTCGAACGCCTCCAGCCGCACCGGCCGGCTCCATATCGACGCCGAGCCCGGCGCCAGCACCAGCTCCGCCGACGACGCCACCGCTGACGCGCACCCAGACACGTTGTACGACGTCGACGACACCTCGTACGCCGGCGACGCCGTCGCCGCCCCTTCGACGCCGCGCACCCCATGGCCCCACCCCCACCGCTGACGCCGGCACGGCGGCCCAACCCCTCCTCCTCCCCGGACACCACCAGCCAAGAAACAGGGAGGAGCAAGAAACAGGGAGGGCTCCTCTGTTTTGGCTTCCCCCACCCCACCCTCCTCCTCCCCCACCTGTTTTCTTTGCCTCTGCACAAGCAATGCAGGCAGCTCCTCCTCCTCCTAAAGATAGCTATCACCACCGAGCCCAACCATGCCTTGTGCTGCCGCCTTTAATTGGTGTTTTCTATTGGCTCAATCCGTCCTTCCCTTTTGCTTTAATTCTTGAGCTGGGGATTGTCCAAGAAAAGATGGGGGAGAACCGGAGAAGTGTAATTCTGGCGACTATTTTCTCACGCCCTACTAAAGATAGCCAAAAGCTGGTGAGAATGAGGCTTTGGTTAAGTGCAACAACCTCAACCTCTATGAGAGAGCAAGCAAGCAAGAATAGCTCCAACTGATCCAAAAAGGAAGGATTTTTCTATGTATTTTTTTTTGTGAATTTTTGTTATTGTTTTGATATGAAATTGATTGTGTAATTGGATAAAAGATTTGGAGAAGATATAGGCCCCGCCCATTTCGGCTTGAGCTTCTGATTTATTTTTCACTATTCATAAATTTCGTCTTTTCTGAACTTTTGTTTTTTTTAGTTTTTTTGCCGGTTCTTTTTTCCTACATTCGTTTTCGTTGTCCGTGATGAGCTAACATATTTTTTATATTTTTTAAATTTTAATTACGCCAAATAAGCCACCTTCAGCTACAGTATAATTTCAGACAGCTACAATGCAATTTCAACCATAAGCCACTATTTTTTAGCCCAATCGATCAGGGCTATATACATGTGTGATTTGGTCAAATAATATTTGTTTTGGAAAAAGGTACATAAGCGAGAGGAACTGTTCACACAAATAGTATTATAGATACTTTTTCTTCAAATTTGGTCTCTAGACATCCGCTTTTGCAAATCTAGCCTCTCCTTGGACTTATCGAGCTACAATAGCTCGACAAACACCTACTGAGACCAAACGCATCCTGCTTATTAGTGCTAATCGTATTTAATTAGTAGCCATAATTTTTCTGCTGTTGGGGGAGTGGCTCCCACCTTGGCCTAGTTGGCCCATTGCTCCAAAAAGCTCAATAATCGAACGGCCACGTGGCTGGCCCAAGAAAGGTTATAGCAAGGACAAAGATTGTATTGAATCTACAATCGTAGCCCCAGATAGGGGTATTTATGTAATAGAGCTTCTCATGGCTATAAATATATGCCTTAGGGCGCCATGGGGAGGAGAGCTCCATCTTTTTCAGACAAATTTAGGTGGCACAAATCTCTATTTCTGTCTTCACGTTTTGTATGGCTCCAGACAACCCCTTTGTGACCTCCCCCGTAGCCCATTGTTTAATGTTTTGTCTGTAACCATAACAGCTGCGGCTCCACAGCTCTTTCTATCGAGCTAGGGAGATCAGTAGGTGCCCGCCGCACTACTGTAGCTTTGTAAGTGCTTGCTGAGCTCCTCTAGCCTGGCAGACATCTACCGAGCTCGATAGATCCAACGAGGAAGCTAGATTACAAAAACAAGTGTCGAAAGACTAAATTTTTTTTTTAAAAAGTTAATAATACCATTTGTATGAACAGTACCAGAGAGAACTGATGGGTATGCAAGTATAGGAACGTGGTGTCCGGATTTTGGGCGGGAAATGTTCATGTGATTGCATATATTATGGCACTAGGGGAGTATGGGCATATGTACCAGCCGTTCATATTTAAAACACCAGCTAACTGGTTTTCTCTCCCATTATTTCCTCTATGTATGTTGCATTGTGTTTTGGTTAAATAATTCATGGCTAATGGGTTTAGTACTCTCTGTGATGATGTGGTTGATGTAAAGATAAGCAGAGGAACACTCACAGTTTGTTAGGATTTAGGAACATGACATCGGTCCACTCCAAACGGTTTTAGGTTCTTCCGGTTTATAGTTTTACATCCTTTTTCTAGGTTTTATTTGGCTTTTTTTGTTTTTTATTCTTTTTATTATCCGTGTTTATATAATATTTTTATTTTTAATATTTAATAATGTATAATAAATCAACAATAATTACTGTACAAAATAAGTCATAAACTCTAACTTATAAGTCACTTTGAACACCCCCAACCGACATCAAGTGGCCAGTTAGTTTACTCCAAAGAATTAACAAAGTGATGGTTTAGCACTTTAGCTAGTTTTTTTTTTCTTTTCCTTTTCTCATGTCTGGAGAAAGGGATATATACCCACTATATTGCTACCCCACCTTTTGCATGAGAGATGGATTTGTTTGGGGAATGTTTGACTACTGCACCTATGGATATTTGGTGAGAGGATTTATGATAGGGATTGTCCAATGCCCAGTTAAGTTGAGATCCAATTTTGTTGGTGGAATTTGTTGTTTTGATGACTATCAAATCTGTACTCCCTTATATTCTCTTGAATCATCAATGCATGCCTCTGAATTATATAAGCTATTGACTGTTGTTTTCCATATTCGGATATTCTACACTTGATATCAATTTCCAAAGTCGATTTTTCCTGTCTTCCAGCTTCTCCAAAAGTCTTGTATCACTTCAGGAATGCTGACTTTAGTCGCAGGAAAGAAAAACAATGTCGCTAGAAATAGATGAGATGTGATGAAAAAATTTGCTGAAATTTGAAGGAAACTCGTACCGCACACTCCAACCTGGTGTGAAGAACTAGTATGATCAATGGACTGTGCTTTCATGGTTGGTTAGCTAGCCAACCAGTTCATTCTTTCTGCAGAAATGGAATTTATTTGGTAGTTGACTATTCCACCCACCATGTTGTACCTATCCTGTGCCTCCCAAAAAGGTACAAAATAAATGGGGCCCACTAGGCATAGAGAGGTGTGCATAGGACCACTGCACTCTAGCTTCTTAATCTCGTATTTTCTATTTTTTTATTTTTCTTATTTCTTTATATTGTTCGTGATATAATTTTTTATTTTTAAAATTTAATTACACTAAAAAAGCTAACGGTTGCTACAGTGAAAAAGATATACTACAGTGTAGAATAGACCATAAACTCGGACTTAAAAGTTCAAATGAGCACGAGACAACCCATGCAAAATTTAGGACTTCTGTATCCAAGGCACAAAAAAACACTTGAAGAGAGAAGAAAAGAGGCTTATCATAGCATTAGTCCACTCATTCTATCAAGTGGTTGGCAATTCTTTTGAGGAGGTAAGCTGCGGTGGTCTCCTTGCTTTTGTGGTTTGTGCTATGTGACCTGTGGTTTCGCTCTCATCACAACTGTTTTCCTAGGAAGTGGTCATAAACAGTGACCGACAAGTGGGCCCGGCTAAATTTCACCTGATGCTGGGGCCCAGCTATCTATGGCTCAGAGCAGTGCTCTATGTGCATGCAGGTCCATGTGCAAATGCATGGTGAGAAGGTAGCATCATAGGATGGTCTTTCCTGCTCTCCGCCGTACCTTGGTGCTCGCATATCTTCCATGCTACCTTCGATGCAAGATTATGCCTGATCATGCTGTGTTTGTTTTTGTTGAGGCAAATTGAGCTCCCTATTGACATGTAGCCATTCTAATGTGCACTCTAGCACTGAACATAGATGGCAAAAGGCCCCATCCTTTGCCGGGTTAAACTTTATATCAGCTGAAAACCAGAATATATCATGCCATCAACATAAGACATTACAAACTAGGGAAATACTCAAAATTGTTATCTCTAGTCCTCCTCCCAAAAAAATGATACTAGCTGTTATAGCAGAGGTCAAAAGGCCAAGGAGAAAAGTATTATCTTGTAGGTAGGAGCTCAATATTTTCACATGCAACTTTAGATGCTTACTCTCCTTTTTTTCCATGCAACTCCAGTCCATTCAGTGATCAAACAAATCAACAGTACAAAGACTTGATTGGGAAGACAGGATGCACCGTGCATGGCTGCATGCGCAAGCAGCTCTCCCTTTATGCACGGCCTCAGTTGATGTTTGCTGCTGATCCATTTGCTAATTGCTTATCTTTTCTCTCTCTCTCTCTCTCTCTCTCTCTCTCTCTTCAGTGGCCCCACAAGCATGCCCTAGCTTCTAGTTTCTGGGTTTCTGTATTCTTAATTTCGTCTTTTTTATTTTTTTAGTTTTTGAGGTTTATTGTATTATTGTATTTTTCTTTATTTCTTTACATTGTCTTTAATAATATAATATTTTTTCTATTTTTTAAATTTAGGTATACTAAAAAAACTACCAGTAAATACAGTGTAAAATAAACTAAAAGCTCGGATTTAAAAGCCTAAATGAGCACCACCTAAAACACTGAGTGAATTCTAAGCCGTGTGTGTCCATGAATGCAGCCATTATTGTAGCACAATGATCCCTATCAAAGGCAAATGCTCCTACTGAATTTAACACAGGCATGTGGCTGTGCACTGTGGCATTGACGAGCTTTAACCAACGCGATCTTGATTGAAACCTATCCGCTCTTTCTCTTTGCTCCTCTCTGAGACAAAACTTCCTAGGAACCTTCCTTGGCATCTGATATAGCTTTCTTCGGAGGTTTAGTTTGGTTGTAGAGGTTAATTATGGTGTTTGGAGGTAAACTTTGCCTGCTTATGCACGCACTCATTTGGCATGAAACAATGCTAATCTTCACTGTGGACTTTTTAAGTCCTGAGCTATGCTGTGATTATGCTTCTGCGTTTTTGGATTAACAACACTAGCCAATAGTGGCAAAACATCGAGCGAGCAACGACTCCGTTGGAAAAGGAAACTTCGTTCTAAAGGAAATAAGGATGGCAAGGTATAGGTTCGCAAGAATTTATCCCAATTCGTATAGGAATTAAACCGTTTATTACGAAATTATTGTATTTCAAATGAGACCTAATTAAGGTGAACTGGGTTGGACATAATACTGCCTGTTCCTAGGAGTGGCAACGCGGTCGGGGGCTCCCGGTGGGCTCGTTCGGACCCCACTAAGGCCCATGTCCTGCCCCTGCTAGGGCTAACGGGCCTAATCCTCTCTGCCTCCGTCCCTCGGGGCTCGGGATTGAAAAACATTAAATATAAATCTAAAAATACAATGACTTTATTAATTAATTTATAAATATTTAGGTATATCTTATCAAAATATACATTCAAAATTATATCCTAATATATATTTAAGTTTTAGTTTAAATATGTAAAAAAGTGTATATCTCGTATTAAAAATTTATATTACATAAGTAAAATAATACATTAAAATTCACTGGTTCCCCACGGGCCCATGGGGAATATTAACCCTACCCATTCCTGGCCCACCCAGCAAAGAACCTTATTTTTCAGGATCAACTAGGGGGTCAATGTTTAGCAAACCACCGGTCACCTTCTTTCTTTGTAAAACTCACGTCCCCTGTTTCCACACCGGCCCCACCCTCGTTTCCACGTCATGCATGCAGGTGGCACTGTCACCAGCAGCGACTCCATGTGCCACATCCCTCACTTGCTCTAACTGTATTTTAGGCAGTTTTTTTTTGTTACGGGTGATGGGTTTTAATTGTAATTTTTGATATAATAAGTAGAAAGTGAAGATACTAACGTAGTAGACGATACATATAATTTTAGAATTAAAATCTGTTTGAAGAATCTATTTTTAAAAAACCAAAAGTTCAAAGACCAAAAGAATAGATTCTTTGTCTACCTACTTCAAGCTCTTACGTCGCTGAATCTTTGGTGGCGCTGCCTTTGGTGCTGCCCTCTCAACCCCGTTCACGCCCACCAATCTGCAATCTCCTGCTGCTGCCCTACAACCTGTATGCCATCTTCTTCATCCTGCTCAGTTTATTTGCCCTTGGTGTTGCCTTCTCCTTCGCTCCACCGCTCCCTAGTCACTGCCCTTCGCTGATGTACCTCGCTATCTGTATCCACCAACCATCATGCCAATGGAGATCCAAGATTTAAGAATCCAATGCACCTACAGATAAATTTCATCGCGTGGGTTTCCAAGCGGAGAGATTACACTTTCTTTTTGTAAAAACAGGTATTTAATCCTTACCTTACCATTTTTTAGAGCATAAAAAGATCATTACTAGTTCAGTTTTCACAGATCCCGAGAGCCCAGCTCAGCTGAACCAAACACCAAAAGTTGTTCCCCCTCTTCTTTTTTTTTTGGGGGACTACAGTCGTTTATGCAAAAAAAAAAAAACATATGTCTCAATATATATTTATACAAAAGCATGACAAACTTAAGTTTTCACTCGTATAAAAACTGCTCAAATGTTACAAGAACTTTTCTACTTTAAAAAGAATTAGGGGAGACGTAAAAGCCATACATCTCAATATGTTTTAGCTCAGCTGCTTCATGGTCAAAAACAAGGTCTCTCTAACCACCTCCGGCAAACTTACGACAGGTTTGGCAGGAGATGTATTTAAAATGGTTACTTGACATCATCAGTGAACATTAGTTAATCTGCTGATCATCCAGCATGTGCGTTTGCTAATTTATATTCTGAACAATTGAAAACATGATATCATACCGACAACATGCCATCATGGTCAGGACCTAAATATATTTACTGGAAACTGAAATTCCAGCATTCACTGATAGATAGAGAGGACTATTCTTAAGGTACATTGCTATCTAGAATAAGAGCTTATCGTGTACAAGATGTTTTGATCCAATGCAGGTTTCTGGAGCCCCAAATTTGGGCTGAGAAGCATGTACAATGTTGATTGATTACTATTAAGCTACTAGGTCCTGAGTTTCTCTGCAACCCCATCACCAAAAAAACATAGTTTCCGATCAATTCTCATCAGCTATGACATCTAAAAACTTCTCTCAAGCAAGACGCAACGAGGCATTGTTCACCGGTGGGCATCTTGGCCGGCGACAGCGCCGTGTTGTCCTTCCCCACCCCATTATGTCCAGCGCATCGGGGTCCAAATCAGCTGGGGCAAGCGGTGCTGGTGGTGGCATTGGCGGTGGGCTGACCTTGGCCTCCTCCACAGTGACAGCCACACATCTTGCCCGGCGTCTTCCCCTTGGTTGTGACCCATTCCGGCCTCCCCGCTTTGTCGGAGCCACAGGAAATGATCTTCCAAGAGAGTGAAGATCCTCTGACACCTCATGTTTTGACAGCGATGTGAGGCCCGGCAAAATGTCCTTCTGGAAGTCTTTCTTCTGGCGTCGCCTTCGCGCTTGGCCTCTCCGAGGCTTTGTCAGAAGCAGTGTAGCTGCAGCAGGGCCATGGTCTTCATTGCTCTTATGCTCTTGGGTTCTTGGTGTTGAATGGTACTCATAGCCTTTGGTTTCTTGTAGCTGCAGTGTCAAAGCCTCAAAGTCATCTTTACTTTCACTGTCAGTACTGTAGACCACTGCGTTCTCCTTTGATGTAGCGAGGTCAGCGAACCAATGCAAAGTGTCAAGCTGAGGGGATCCTGTCTGAAAGACAGCATTACACATGGCCACCAGGCTCTCTGCTGCAGTTATAGCAAGTGAGTCCTTGGAAGGATCATCAGGTTCCTGAGGAACAACATTGCTGTCTGGCTGACGGAAATCTATCTCCGGATCATCCATGAACGGCAATGCATCATTCAGGTCAATGAGATTCCCTATATTTGTGTCAATTTCCTTCTTTTGGAACTGCATTTCCATGAGAGCTTCATGTGTTGTTGACGGTGTAATGTTTGTGCCCACATGTAGACTGGATGAGCACCGAGAATGTTTTTCAGTGGCAGCACTGATAGGGAAACCGAGAATTTTTGTGCTACCTTCTGAATAAGCTGTGGAACCAAATGACAACTGGGAATGGCCATTTACACCATTCAATGGCACTAGTGGCTTCATCAGATCTACCGGTTTCTTTCTGAGCCAAGAGATATCAACAGGTGAATTCTCACTTCCCTGTTCCTGAGTGCCACTGACATCTCGAGGGGGATCGTTGAGATTTACGTCTTTCAGACAATCATGGAATGGGGAATGCTTTTGATATTGAGGCTCTCCAGGAATCTTCGATGAATGATGATGATGACAATGATGAGGTGCATTTGGAGCATGAAAAGAATCCACTGAGAAACCATTGAAGAAACCATTCCGAGCAAAGGGCGTTTCAACAGCACCGTAATGATTCCTAGCTGTGTAATTTGTGTTGCTGGTTTGCCATAGAGACGTAAGTGCAGCATTGGAGCTGGGTGGTGCAAGGATCTGTGGATTGAAGGTGCTAGAGCTGGCCCGGTAATGCCCTGTTGAGGAATCAATACCATTTTGCTTGTGTTTGAAGCATGCCATGCCGACGCTTTGATCTGGCAAAGGAGTAAAATATGCTTAGTGTGCATTGATGCCTAGATATTGATTTAAAAAACAAAGCTATAAAGCTCGCAAAAAACAAGAAGTCAAGAAATCTTACCATCTTTTTTAGGGCTGAATGAATTCTTATGCCTTATTTCCTCATTTGCACCAAAGAAATTTGAACCAGATGCTTCACCAACACGCTTTTCTTTTAAGTTGTCTTGCGAGCTTAGGAGGTTCAGGTTCACTCCCCCTGATGAATAATGCTCATTCTGAGAAGTGGAGATTCCCACACCTAGGAAGTTTGTTATTTTCATACTACTAGATGACTCTTCCACAGTTTTATTCAAAACATTCACTGCTGAGCCATGTTGTGGCTGTAAACCAGTGGCCCAACTCTTGTCCATGTGCAAAGAGCCCTCACTATTTCCAATGTTAAGCTTGATATTTCCACCAAGAACTGAACCATTGGTTCTTGGCAAAATCTTTGCAGGCTTCTCCTCCAGTATCTCCACATCATCATCATCATCATCATCGGCATATGCATCAGCTGGAAGCTGAAGGTCCAACATTTTCTTTGTGGACCTGCCATTACTGTGCCTCAAAGGAGCTCCATGCAAACTATACTCTGAACCACTTCCCTTTGTGAAATTTACAGATGATTGCTTAATATCATGTCCAGAAGTAGGCCCAACTTGCCAGACTCTTTTTACAACCCCAGATGGTGCCTGTGATGAATAGGGCCTTGCCTGTAATGTATCTGCAGATCTAGGATATCCATTGAACTCTTCTCTTTGGCACTGTGCCATTAGGTCCTTCTGAATTTTATACAGACGGTGAAGTTCGTAGACCTATATAGATATCAACATCGTAAAGGAAATGAGGAACAATTACAGCTATAGACAAGTAAAAGAAAAACAGCAACATTTACATAAGGAATGCTTTCTTTATCTATATCGACTACTGAAGCTCATAGTACCATCAAAAATTACCTGTTTCCGGAATGTGGCTTCATGTACAAGCATTGTCCGCTTCAACATTTCCTTGTCAAAATCTGCAGATCCATTCGCCGGTATTATTGTGAATCTGTCACTGAGATGCCCACTTGGTTTGTTCTCCTCATGGTACAACAACCAATTGTCATTCGAGTTTACACTAGAATCTGCCATGGCGAAGTATCCTGGAAGGTAGGTCTTGCCCTCAACTTTTGTTCCCATTCCTGACAAATATCGACAAATAAATGCTGGATTATTGAGATATCATTTACATCTATCACACTGAAACAAAAAAATGCATGAACTTGGTATCCTTTTATTCAGAGCATTCAAAGAGTTCTAATTGTGGACTTGAGAGTTAGGCCCACATGTATGATTTCCATATTCATACTAAACCATAATGATTAACGAACCCAGCTACCCCCCTACCCTGCACCACCCTCATCTGACCCGACCTACCCAAACAAAATCCATTTGACGTGTAGGGCTAAGTGGACCTGAACAGAAACACAGTGGCAAGTTTTTTTTTGGAGGGGGTCACGACAATTCCGTACAAAAGTGTCCATATGCGTAGCCTTTCTGCTTTGGAGTTTACTCAGGGGAAAAATCAGAAAAATGCTGAAACGGCCAAATAGGGTATGTTACTGAAAGTGCAAACCTCATACTATAGTAATGTAGTTTCTGCAAAAATCTTTTTCGTTAGAACTCATCGACTAATCATAATAAACACTACAGTTCTCCATAAAGATTACTCCGTACATACAAAATGTTTTCTAGCTCAAATGACATTTGTTCTAGAATAGATCCGATTCTAATTAACACGTATTCCATCAATATCAGGAATAAGTATATAGAGCGACAACAATATGTAAAGTTGATATATTTCACTAACAATTAAGTGGAGCATGATCACAAATGCCACATACACTTTTAACACAGGGAACTGAATAACCAACAGAATAAAGTATCATCTATCGGTGCAACAAATTGAATGTGGAAAGTCAACAGATACAATTGGTATTATACTCTACACTGAATTTTGCAATGTCTAGACCCAAGTTGTTGTTTTCTGCAAACTCTTTATTATGATCCATTGTCATAGTTCCATATTAAACAACCAATGTAGAACATCAATCACAATTACAATGAAGAAACTCAAAGTACTAGTTTTCTTCATGCAAACAAATATCAACTACAATCACTAGTATTCTTCCTGCAAATGAGGGGGCCAAGAACCAAAAGTGAATCAAATGGCATACAAGTGAAGTCCCTCAACGACATCTTCAGAATACGCACACTAATTTCGTACGAAAGAACTCCATAGTTCACATCCATCCAAGTAATTCTACAGGAGAAACAAGCATTATATCTAGGAGACCAGTACAAAGATGTCTCCTACTTACAAAGTGCTCAGACGTGAAACAGTGCTGGACGAGAAAATTCTGCAGGCCAAGCCTCCGTAGTTCCTAAAGAACTGGTTTGTTTCCGCCAGATTATTCAATGATTCGATTTTTTGCAGGAGAGGAGAAGGCTAGGTTGCCTCACCCATTGCAGAGATCAATTTCAATAGCAACAAAATTAAGAATCTCAAAAACATTAACCTTTTAAAGAAAAAAACTTCCGTTTTCTTTCGTGAGATTTGCAAAAAAAAAAAAAAAGAGCACTCCAATCCATAGAAGAAGATGCCAGACACGGGGCAACTACCCCAAGGTGACAAATCCCCTAGACCACATCTTAAGAATGCACATACCAGTGTGACAAAAAAACATCACGTTTTTAAGATTAAAAACATCACTTATTTCAGATGCAATAATTGCATCGTTTAACTACGCCCAAACGATTCCAATCAACAAGTGATAGAAAACCAGAACAAAGACATCTCGTACTTACAAAGCTCTCCGATGTGAAGCAATGGTGGATGAGGAATTTCGCAAGCAAAGCGTCTGTAGCCCCCAAGAAATTGAATTATGCCTGCCAGCTTATTCAGTTCGTCTTTATCTGAAGCAGAGGAAAAGGCCAGGTTGCGTCACCAAGAAGAGACCTGAAATTTGGCATTTGCAGCAAGTAAGGACAGAGAAAAAATGAAGGAAAAAGGGGAAATAAATGCACGGGACAAGAAATGGAAGACAAGATCAAGAACTGCAAGAAACCGTGACGCGAGAAGGATCCAAAAGATCAAAATGCTAAAAAAAAAATCAGATGTTCCCTAAGCAATTCTGCAAAGCATCACACCATAGGCACACTGCGGGAAGAATCTAACAGGAATCAAAGCCAAGAAAGAGGATGCACAAGGCAGGATCAACAAGATAGCAACATCAGAACGATCAAAGGCGCCTCTTTCCTGCCAAAGCGTAACCAAAATAACACAACCAAAACCAACAAACGGAGAAAAAAAGGGGGAGATTCTTCTACACGAGCAAAAAAAAAAACAAGCATAACAGCACAGGAACTGGGCTTGGGAAGCATCCAACAACAAGACCTCTGACCTCATGTACTGAAACAGGGCAGCAGCAACAACAGCAGCATGACGAGGCCAAGAACAGGGGAGAATTTTCAGCTCACCGTATCACCCGGAGAAGCCCACCGGCCGCCTCGGAGCCTCCAAAATCCAAAAAAAGATTCCACCTTTCCCCACTTCCTCAAGCCAGGAGACAAGGCCAACCAGACAGACAGCAGGACATATAAACAATAATATAAATATATATATGTGTATATATATATATCCATTCACATGGACAAAGATTTATCCTTCCTTGCTATCTAGATCATGCAAGGAAGAGGAGATTAACCCAGATGCAGATCAGAGACTAGATTGGTAGGCAGAGGAAGATAAGGGGAAAATCTCCCATTCTTTTCTTCTCCTTCCCTCTCTCTCTCCCTTTCTCTCTCTAGTAGCAAGGAAGAGGAGGAGCGAAAGACCTTCTAAGAAGAGTGACACGAAAGGTTTGTCAACTTCCGGTCTTTTTATTCTCTTCCTCCTCTTGTATTGTTCTCATTCTGAGTCTCACCTCCACCACCCTCCCTCTCCCTCTCCCTCTCCTCCTCTTTTCTTGGTTTCGTTGGCCGGCTTGGTGGTGGATAGGGAAAACATCACTTTGCATTGGATTTTGGGGGGAAAGCCATAAGTTCGGGATTTCTCTGTACCTTTTGCATTCCTCTCCTCTCTTGCTTTCCTGTATGAGTTCAGTCTTTCGGACAATCAGACCTGGGAGATTCTCTCCCTCTCTCTCTCATCGCTTTCTCTCTTTCCTTGTGCCTCTGGATTGGAGTATAAAGAAAGGAAAGGAGAAAAGATCATAAATGTAACACCACAGCTAGATGCACACACCAAACCTCGTTCTTGTCCATTGCTGACAGTCGACAGATGGCACAACTAATCAAGCATTTTGTGGATGAGGTTGGTACCACTGGAATTGATGTGTCATTTTTGTAGATGGCCATGACTAGGGATGTAAATGGATCGGATATAGATGAATAATATTTCTATCATATTTATTTTTATTTTTTTAATGTGGATATGAATATGGATATCTCGGATACAAATACGAATAATATCGAATACAGATACGGAGCGAATACGAATCGAAATAAATACGGCCACAAATATTTATTGGAACATGAAAATCCCTTAAACTATACATTCAAAATCAATGAAAACAAATAAATAGTTTATCTTGCCAAAATATTAATGAAATCTAAATAAGCATAAGTATTTTTATCCACAATAGTCATACCATTGTACAGATTTTAAATCTTCAAATGGCAGTTAATTTTTTCTAAAGTCCTAAATAATTTTTAATGGATTTCTACCATTTACATGTGACTAATAAATTAATTAAGAATTTAAATTTGCAACAGAATGATTTAAATGACAATACATCAATTTAATCGATACAAATTTTAATCTACCGACAATACTAAATTTATTTTTAATAAACATAAATATTTGCTAGTGGTGTTTGTAATTTAATATGACTAAGGAACCTAATGGCTAATGATAATAGAGTCTTATGGCTTGTTGGGCTAGTGGACTGGTGGCAGGGGAAATGAGAGAGGCTGGCTTGGGCTAGACAATGTTGGGCTAAAATCCCAGATATCTGATTCCGTATTATCCGGATAATCCATATTCGTATTCGTATTGTATTCACCGGATATCAGGCCTACTATATTCGTATTTGTTTTCGACAAAAAAATCCGTATTTGTTTTCGATCCGAGAATTATCCGAAGAAAATCCGATCTGGCACATCCGTATTCATTTTCATCCAGATCAATCGGAAACTATCCGATCCGTTTTCATCTCTAACCATGACGTTGATTAGGAGTGATTAAAAAAATCTGAACAGGACTCAAAGACAGACAGAGAAGGCCGTTTCTTGTGAGCTCATCTTGCCCTTGAATTCATTCGTTCTTAGTGCAATGCAATGGATGCTTTAATGACACATTATGCGAGTCTGGTGCTGGATTGTCAAGGTTTCCAAATGTACTTGCAGCACATTCAATTCTGTAACTCCCATGACTCACTTTACGTTTCTATTTCGCAGCTAATTTCTTAGTATACGACTAGTCCTTGGAGCTACTTGTCCTGGTCAATTCTTCCAGACAAGGACAAATATTTATTAACGATCACAGGAATTGAATTATAAGTACTATATTGGAAATAATTAAAACAAAAGAACTGTACTCAGTTATGTCCATAATGCACACATTTAGTACGATAGCATCTTTGCGTACACTTTCAACACTGTTCGTAGGTATTTGTTCTACCGTACCTTTCTAAAAAAATTAAGTATTTGATGTCGTAGCATCATATTAACTTATTCCCTTTCTTTCTGTAAAATAATAATAATTGGGCTCATTTCTGCTATCGTTACTATCCTTATGCCCGAGGGACTCTCCGCACGGGCGCGGAGAGCGCCTCCACGTCGGCGCGCGCCCGCCCCACGCCAGCCCCCGCCCGCCGCGTGTCCAAAGAAATCTGCGTACGGTCGGGGGAGACATTTTGCGAAAAAATCTCTCTGTTTTCCCGAAATTACGTACATGTCCTTCGTTCTCGCAAAAAAGGTCACTGCTGGTTTTTTTAGCCCTCCCCTTTTGCAGGATGCCCCCTCGCGGTTTCTGAAATTGCGCGCGGGTCCCTGTTTCTTTACGTACAGGTCCTCGGTTTTTTCAAAAGAGCCCTTGGTCCCTGTTTTTTTCAGGATGGCCCCCCTGCGGTTTTCGAAATTGCGCACGAGTCCTCGTTTGTTTACGTATAGGTCCTCGGTTTTTACTAAAGAGCCTTTGGTCCCTGTTTTTTCCGAAAAACCCTTCGGTTCCTCCGAAATTACGCATCCATCCTTAATTTTTTTTAAAAAAAGACCCGTCTCACGAATCTTTGTCTCTTTTATTTCGATTCACACGGTAGCTAGCGCGGCGTGGCGCCGCGCTCATATTTCTAGTTACCCTGAAGCCACGGGGACTAGTAGCATTATTGAGTAATCCCCTTTCTGCCTGTGTATTTCTTTTTTTCTTTTTTTTTTTGTTTCCTCCGATGGATTTCCCAAATGGCTAAGCTGTGTGGACACCTGTGGGCCCCACCCATCTGGGTTTGCTGTGTTCCATGGAAGGGGGGGTTAAAGGGGAGGAAGAAGCAGCTTGCTGTTGTTGTAACAGCTGGGCAATGGGACGTCGTAGATGCACATTTATTACTGGATTTGTGGGGGTAGCATGACCCCATGCGCCCTCACCCCCTAATTCAGCTCTGGATTTGCAGTGGCTCCATGAGAGAATCAGGATGTTTCACTGCATTTCACAGTGGATAGGTGATGCATTTCTGATTCTAACCAGCATGTATATGTGCTCCTGTGTGTGAGTGATTTGTGAGTGTTGTGGGGGTGGCACAACCCTCCGGGGGTCTTGCAACTAGCATAATATGTAATAGGTTAAATAGTGTAGAGGAATATACTTATACAAATATACCAATGTACTATCATCCTTTGTAAGTACTAAGGGGATAGAATGGGGATTTCCCAGGAGGGAGAGGAGGAGGAGCATCCTCTCATTCTGATCAACTCTCCCATAGATTTGGCTCTCCTTCCTCTTCTACCAGTCCCCTTCTTTACTGTTTGGTCTGTAGCCACGACAGAGTGAGGCACTGTTGCAAGGCTTGCAAAAAGGATAGGCCAAAACACGGCAACAGATTGAAATTTGGCTGGGTTCGAACTAGCTTATAGATGGCTTGCTCGTACTGTCTACAATAACTAACTTTTAAACGGTGTGTTTTTTTAAGACAGAGTCAATAGGAAAATTGTAGTAAAAAATATATTGAATTTAGCTATACGACCAAAATCACATACGACTATTTTTCTGTGCAAACAGTCATAATTTAAATATTTAAACTATAAGGCATAAGCCATCAGTAAAAGAAACCTGATATAGTTTGGAGGAAAGGTGCTCCATCCGCATAACCCCCTGTGGGGGAAAGATTCCTGTTTTATTTCTTTTTATATTTTTGTACAAAAAAATACTAATGTGACAAGACAAGTAGAAGCAGAATCATTAGAGAAGATGACATGGTACAAAGATCCTTAGGGGTTTTTTTTTCTCATCATCAAATTCAAACTCTTCTATATTAAGGAGTACCGGTATAAGGCAGGAACTAGAAAATGGAGTGGAAAGGTCCGACACTTGGACTAATAATCCCTAGTCATGGTATGATACACTTGAAGAACATCTAGATCAAATTGAGACCACAAAGTCCAGGGCTCAGGCTATCTGGACTGTAGCCCGAGGCGTGGTAACTAAAGCCCATAAAAATTCATGAAAAATCACAAAAGAATAAAATTAGTCCAAGAGTCGATCCAAAAGCAGCTCGCCCAGTTCGAGGCTTAGACTTGGACTAGTTCTGCCCTTGCCATTACCGCACCATCGTCGGAGCTGACGAGGGTGCCCGTCCATATTCCAGGGTTGCCGGCCGGCCAGCCGGCCGGCGGATCAATCTGATACGGGATGTGAGTTGATAAAGAAACGGAGTTATTGCTCATTACTGAAAGGTGCGATGATCACATTGCGCTTCCTGAATCTAAAGGCGTAACCTGTCATTACGTAATGTTGTGTTTTCCAATAAACAGCGAGATTCCACAAACCCTACCACCCACACTATAGACACTGTTTAGATCGTAGGAATTTTATCGATTTCTACTGGACTTAAAAAACTATTTCAGGTTTTTTGTGACCTGAAAATTTTGTTCCTCCTTCCAAATGTGGGCTCAAGGTTGTCAGCAGGTTAAAATTTTGGCTTCTTAGGTTTTGATCTTATGACCTTGGGTATATATCGTACTTCATGTATGTGTAGCTCACCACTATCCATGCCTACAACGATGTATCGACACAGCCTCACACCCGCTTCTGTTGTTAGCGGCCACCATCAGCAACAACCTTCCGAGCTACTGTAGTCGGTAGGTCGCCTCCTCCCTCGGTAGGTGTAGCACCCCACATACAACTAAACTGGAACATCATAGCCGTGCGAAACGCCGTTCGGCCAAGCGAAACTACGTTTGGCCACATGAACGACCGTTTAGCCAAGCGAACAACCGTTTGGCCGTGCAAAACCACATTCGGCCGTGTGAACGGACGTTCAGCCGCGCTTCTGCCACTGGCCGCTACCGCACGCTGCCGTCGGCATAACCGCTGGTGCGCGTGTGCAACCGCGATGCCTTCGCCGCCGCCGCCCACGCCACGGCCGCGCGCCATGGCGGTGGCGCGTGGTCGCCGCCGCGCCATGGTCGTCTTGGCGCGCGCGCGTCTGCGCCGCCGCGCCATGGTCGTCTTGCGGTAGCGCGCGCGCCGCCGCCGCCGCCGCCGCCAGACGCACACGAGAGAGAGTAGATGGGAAACCTAGATCTGAAAAACCTACGCACAGAAAAGGACCGAGAGGTCCCCCATTTAAAGCCAAATCTAGATTAGTTTTTTTTATTTTTGAGTGCTACAGTAGATCTATAGAAGAGACTAAATTTATAAAAAAAAAAGACGTTCAGAGGCAATTTTGATAAAAAAAATTGCCACGGTACTATTTGCAAGAACAATTCTCTACAATGTGTCACTTTCCTCCATTGTTAGTAAGAAGTCATCGCTACGGGCCCTATCATCTAGACAAGACTTAATCATTTTTTTTTCTGTGCTTATCTAGTTTCTTTATACTGTATTTCTTTCTGTGGTACTTGAATTTCTTACATTTGGTAGTAGTATATATAATTTTCATTAGATTAGCAAGGGAAAAGGAGCACATGGCTACAGTGGGTCCCGCACCACTGGAAACCTCATAACTCATAACAAAGGGACGATGTGCATTTAAGCCAACGTGGGGTTACAAAGGATTTTGTAGTTGTGATATGGAAGGCGAGTAGATAATGCCTTTGCCTCCCACGTCCAATCAACCTCCAAAACCTCAATTATTGGGATGAAAAATATCACGGATAAAAAGATAATTTCTACATCATCAAGCACATCATCACAAGGTGAATGTAAAATTTTATTTTTGCCCTAGATCATATATTAAGTCACAAAACAATTGAGCAGGAGTTGTACTAATACTAGGATATTTACTGGGGGGGCATATGGATGGAAAAACACAATTTATGACTTTGTTCTAGGTACCTCAAAGGCTTTGTACTTCTAGACAGCGGCTGATAGTTTTTTAGCTTTGGATGATGGCTTTTGGTTGAGCTTTTTGGGATGATAGAGACGTTAACACGGACGACACATGCACCAACAGGCTCAAAAAGCTATCTGAATAAATGGTTTCGAGAAGCTAGTTAGATAATCCGATATATTTGTTCCGACTACTAATGAAGTCAAAACTAAAAGTAAAAAAGAAAAAGGCCAAAGTCCTTTTGGACTGATCTCGCAATCTGTTGCTCCTTGAGATGTGTCGCCAGTGGCCCCACTGTCACTGACAGTATGGCCCAGGGAATGTCAGATGCAAAAGGATCCAAGTATTGTATATGCCACGTGCACGAACTAAACCATCGCCATCTCATCATTTCATTCCCCACATATTCGTCAAAATGGAAATAAAATCGATTTTATTATAGGATCTGTTTGTGTTGAGATTTTATCCGAGCTAGGAACTACAACCACGAATATCATATATGAAATCACAGTGTAAAACAAAGGAAGTTAAGACACTGAGAAGAGAAAACATAAGGCCCCTATGTCATGTTTGAAATTTCCCCAAATTTCCTACGGAAGCTGTTCTTTTGCTCCAACGGCACTCTAGGAAATTTTTGAAACAAACCGAAAATTTGAAAATCCATTTTGATCTTGAGTTTGTGGAAAATTTGATTTTCTTCTCCTCCCTAAACCTAATTAGCACAAATCTCAAAGCAACCCGCTCTCAATCCTTGCCATCGCCGCCTCAACGGTGAAAAATCGCGCGCCTCATGCTCACCACCCGATATTTTCGCCGCCGCCGTTCTTGACTTTGCCGCAGCTCCTCCTCGCGCCTTCTCGCGCTGCGCCCCCGCCACTCTTGCTTGCACTGGGACACCGCACCCTCCTGCGTGCCTGCCGTGTCGCCTCCCCGACCATTTTCGCCCCACAGCCGCCGCCATCCTCATCCCTTCCGTTGCCGAACCGCCGGGCGCCTATAAAGGCCGGGACCCTCCGACCTTCTCCACATACCCGGTGAAGCTCTCGCCACCCCATTAGCCCGTCGTCCCTCCATCGCGGTGGCGCAAAATCCCCAATCGGGAACCCTAGCTCAATTCCACCTCCCGAGCTCCCACCTTCCAATTACTCTCGCGGTAGCACCTCAAGCACCTGTGAGTACTCCCGAACCATCACCCTAGCTCCCGGCCACTCTTCTTCTCCAAGACCGAGAACCGCCCACTACCGAAACCACACCACCGTGGCGGACAAACCCGGCCTTCCCAGCTCAAGCCATCACCACAAGGACCTCTCGATCATCCCTAGATGGTTAAACATCCGCCGATTTTGAAAATAGCCACCCTATAGCTCCCAAGCCCTCAAAACCGTCTGTGTTCCCAAGCTCGCCGGCGATTGCCGGACTTTCTGTCCCAACCGAACCCAAAATGGAACCCTAGCCCCCAGATCCCGACCATGGCCTCCGCTATGCGTCAGCCACCGTAGCGCCGCTAGTTGCCGCCGCCTTCCTTTGTTTTCAACCGTGCGCGCGGACGGAGGAGGAAGAAGCACAAGAATCACTATTCGTTCCTCCGACCGGGTCAGCTGGTGCGGTCGGACCGAGCCGCCTAGCGCGTCGGGTCCGAGCCCGATGAACAAGTCTTGGTACGACCGATGAACGATGCTTGACCCAAAGTCCAAAATGCAAATTTATACCCATTTTGACCGTTTCGAGCCCACCAATCCATTTTTCAACTCCGTTTCACCATCCCAAACACCCAAAAACCCATAACCTATTTTATTTGCTTTTTCTTGAATTTTATTTTTATTTTGTTTCTTTGTTCCTAGCTCATTTTCTTCGAGCATGGAAATTAAATTACTTTCTTTGCTTTGCGCTAGCGTCTGGCGTCGTGTCGACCAAGTCGAGAAGGTGGAGCTCAAGATCAAGCTCAAGAACGAGAAATCGAAGAATACGAAATTATCGAAATCATAATCCCGCAAGGCAAGTCGCACATATTTTGAACATGTTGATCCTACATTTTCTAAGTTATTTATTTACTTGTATTTTCATTATGTTATTTGCGCACTATTATTTTATGTACTATAAATGCTTAGAATGACATGATACTAGTTATGTCCTACCACCCGAAAAAGCCCAGTTTAATTTGTTGGCCGTATTCACCTTGACAAGACATAGTATTGTTAATTATGGTATTAAGTAGCCATGATAGTTCAGAGAATCAATAACATCTGCAGTTAGTAGAAAAGATGGTCTTTATTTGGAGAATGGTTTTAGGGTAGCGAGGATCGTTAGATCCTATGACCTTATCCGAATGTGAAGGCAAATCGGTGACATGATGTTACGACCGGGCGAGAATTTGTGGGAAGAAATTGCCACCGGTGAAAATATAAGGACTAGATCCTTGTCTTGAGTAAAGAACATAGTGATCGCCCAACCACAAGCGTTGATACGTCAAACTGGTTTAGTAACCGCTCAAATTCAATTGAACCTCTGAAGCAAGGCGGAGGCTGTGTGAGTCCATACGAAAGGGGTTGAGCAGGGTCGTATGGAGAGTGGTTATTTTCTGAACAATTGATTTGATTATCGATGATCCACACAATAATAGGCTGAGACAAGTATGGGATTGTTGGGGAAGCCTATTAGGTGGAGGCTATATAAAGAATTGAGCGGTGAAAACTTTGTTTTCTTAAAACCAGACGTGGGATTAAGAAATCTTGTGGGTAAAGCAGGCACTCTGCAGAGTCATGACTAATGGTATTCGAATACGCCGTGCTTCCTAAGCAATGAAGCCGTGTTTAATGGGTGAATCCAATAACAAGGCATAAGTAGAATTGAGAATGGTTTGGTAATGTTGAGTATTGATAATCACGCTTGAAAACCCCTTTACATTAACGGAGTTACTTTTCAAGCTTTTATCTGGTTTTCAACTGAAATTGCATCCACATAAAATAATAAACCTGTTGTCCCTTCACTTGTTATATCACGCATGTAGTTATTGTTAAGTTCCGTGTGACTTGTTGAGTACGGTAGTAGTACTCATACTTGCTAAAAACATAAACAGAAACAACAAAGTTTGGGAGGCTGATAAAGTCGAAGAAGTGGCGCTTTGCGAGATGGACGAAGATCGGATTAGGGTCGTTCTCCGCTCAGGCGTGCCTGTGGCGTGTTTTGCTGTAATGTAACTAAAGGTAGTTGGCATTGCTGTAATACTTGGCTTTAATGCCCTTACATTGTTATAAAATTCACTTTTGCTCTTAAGCTTGTGTTGGCAATGTTATACACTCGATGAATGTACTCGCAGCTGAACAGTCCTGGGCAGTTGCGAGGGTTTCATAATACTCCCAGAAATGGGGGTGTTACAGAGTGGTATCAGAGCCTACTTGCTTGACCGTAGGATGACCCTAAGTGTAGGTTGATTACGATAAGAATAGGATTTTACAAAACCATATTTTCAAATACAAAAGAATTTCGAAAACCATAAGTGTCATTGCTATCTCGCCTTTCCTATTTCTATCTTATCTTTCTTAAGTTTGTGAGTAAAAAGCTTTCCTTTTTGAGTTTTGTCAAAATCTCAAAAATGCGAGTAGACGTCTATACTAATTTCATGCTGACCAAATGAAATGACAGCTAACCCTAGCTAAAGAAATATTAAAAATGGTGTTAAAAAGGAATAGTGAGAATTCCCTGACCAAAGCTTTTCCTTCTGAAAAGTTATAAGATCACCGCTCGAGTAGTTAGCCAATAATACCCGTTTGATATCCTTGATGCAATGGGTAAAATCATTTCAGTAGACGAAAATTTTCTGTTTGTATCAATAGCCAAATTGCACTATTAGCCTGTGGGCTACTATATAAGCAATTTGTGCAAAACTAATGTCTGATTTCAAATAAAGATTACGTTAAAAGTTCTCTACTTCTATCCTATTTCGTCTTGATTCTTACCTGTTCGGTGCTGTTCTCTCCTTATCTATCAAGCAAATCTCAGAAAGAATTAAATGCAAATTTCTGATTGCAGCAAATAGATTGAATTATAATCAGGGAAGTTTAGAGAAAGGAGTAGATAAACCATAAGGAATTAAAATATGAGACAATGATGATCGAAGATAGTGGTGGAATTATATTGGAAGAATTTGATTGGATAAAGTGATAGAATTTGTTGGATAAAAAAAATGATTGATTATTGGATTTTAGACTTGAACAATGATGTTATTCTTGGAAGATGTGATTATTGGATTATAGATCTGATCAGTGATATTATCCTTGGTGGAAAAAAAAATGATGAATTAATTGAGAAGTAGATAGTAAGAAGCTTAGCCGATTATTTGATGAGCAGACAGAGATTAGTAGTTGATAACGGAGTTAAATTAGATTGTTAGAAAATATTGATACAAATGAAATTGGTGGATCTAAAATGAAGGTATTGGATTACAAATAGATTTGATATTGGAATTATAATCATGGTTGAAGTTGGAATTTATGTAGAATTCGGATAACCGTGATGTGTTATATAGTGAAAAAAAAGAGCCATTGGATTCTAAGCTTATATCCAGAAGTAGTATAGAAAACTGATTAAGCCCGTGAATGTCAAATACTGAAAGATGTGGGATTACCTTTGCAAATATGCGTGAAATTTTGAAGTAGCGTCTTGCAAAAGCAGTCAGAAATATCATTTAATCCCGCTTTATCTTCTTTCCTGCCTTTTTCTTGCTCTTTCCTCATTTCAGTCTTACTTACCTTGCTAAGCCCAAAATGTTCTGAACGATTCTTAAGTTTCGACTACAGTCAAATAGTGTCATTGAATAAGATCTGATGGTGCAGCAGATGGAAAACAGAAATCAGAACAGGCAATCCAACATGGTGGAAACTGTATACAACATGATGGAAGCCTACATGAAAGAAGCCTTATCTATCATGGAGAAAGCTCGGATTGAAAGCAAACAAGGACAAGTTAAAATACTAGAACAAGAAGCAAGGATATTGGAGAAGCTCATTACGAAAATGTCATCAGAAGAATTAGTATCAATGACAAGTATGACGGCGTTCAAATTTACAGCCTTCTTGAAGACTCAACCACCGGAGTTTGCATCAGCAACAGAGCCTTTGAGCGCTGATAACTGGTTATACAGCATGGAGAAGAGACTAGAAGCCATCCAATGCACGGATAAAGAAAAGGTTCTTTTCGCCGCCTATCAACTATCAGAACCGGCCATTAACTGGTGGAATGCTATCCAATGGATATATCCGAACAAAAACGATATTACCTGGAAAGAATTTGTGGCTAGGTTTCGCAAGACCTATATTCCTCCTAAAGTCGTCACAGAAAGATATCAGGACTTTCTTAATCTCCGACAAGAAGACAAGTCTATTATGGAGTATCTGCAGCAATTCCATCGTCTGTCGCAATATGCTCAAGAAGATATTGGCGAAGCAAAAAGAATGGCATACTTTATACAAGGTTTGCAACCAAAGATAAAGCGTTATATTATGACCATGGAATTCTCAAATTTACAGACTTTAGTTGATAAAGCTCTCTGGATAGAAGAAGAAATATCAGGGTATGTGAAGATTATCAATCAAAATGATCCTTTGACCATGGCACTCAAGACTTGTTTTCACTGCAACCAAGAAGGACATATCCGTTCCCAATGCCCATGGAAATCCCTACCTAAGGAAGAAGCCTGGGTACAAGCTAAAGGACAGACATCAACGTTATGTCAACTGCCAACAGAAGAAGAAGGACGCTACCCCAAGAAAGCTCGAGTAGAAAACAAGATAAATGCACCTTAAAGAAATGAATAAGAGAAAGCAAGCAACGGAGATAGTCAGGAAGTTGAAAAGCAAGCAACCCCGCTAGCAAGAATGACTGCTACCTTATACTTTTGGTATGAGCAAGTAATTTTGTAAGCTATCAACTGTACCCGTGTTATCTGTACACTGCTATGAAGAATAAAGAAGTTTGTGTCACATATCACAATGGACTTGATGCAACAAATGTGAATATTTAGATGACTACCCTAGGGATGGAAGAACCAACTCAGCTTGGATGAAAAATCAGAATAATACAATGAAAGCATGGTAAACCCGAGGCACCTAAGACGTTAGAACAAATAAACCAGACACGTCCTAAGGGATATTGAAGGAAATCACGAGGAAAGTTTATATGAAGATACAAGACATGATATAATATACAAGGATGATATATAGGTACAATAAAAGGAAGAGATATGGATAAAAGAGAGTATATAAACTTGGGTATGGCAAGAAAAGTTTTTGGAACAAAAAAAAAATGGAAGGATTATAACATCTACATCAAGGTGTCAACGCCTTAGTCAGCTCTAATTCAACCATTGGTTGGAATTAAATCATGACATGAAGATGGTTACATATAACCAAGGACAGTGATACAAATATTCAATGTTGCCCAGAAAGAGATAGTGACGGATGCATTAAAGTCAAAAGATGTATCATGGTATGGTTAATGTTACCTCAAGTGTGACGAGGAATTTCAACAGAGTTCGAATGAGCAAGAAATTTTGGGATCTTGTGGTCACTAAGATTTTGGGATCACTTTTAAGTACCGAGTAAAGAGAGAAGTTAAAGGATTGAATTATGAAAGAAGATTACTATACATAGTTCTCTATACACGCTGATAAAATAGAGATGTATCAAAATCTGAAAGAAGAGTTTTGATGAGATAATCTGAAGAGAGAAATCTCAGGATATAACACTTACTACACTTGCCAGAAAATAGAAGATGATCACATACCATAACCATTCCTAAAATAGAAATGGGAAACCGAATGTATGGATTTGTTTTCCAAATTCCCGAAGACATGAAGAGGATTGGAGATTACAAGTGACCGATTGGTTAAAGAAATACATTTCCTGTCAGGTAAACATATTTACGGAAGAGATAAAGATAGCAGAAAAAAAAAACCGCATGCATTCTCAGAAGAAATCATTTCGACCATGAAGCACAAGTCACATCTATGCCCTGAGAAGAACTTCATGAAGCCCTGAGAACTCGGATAACCAAAAAGGACAAAGTATCAATACAAGTACCAGTCAACAAATGCTACATGAAGATTACACTGAAAGACAAATAAGATCTAGGGAAGGGAATCAGAACTGTAACAAATTTTGTTTTTTTTTTCAACCCATTTGTTAACCTGGGTGAATCTCGGGGTCGAGATTCTTTTTAAGGGGGGTAGGTTGAAACAAACCGAAAATTTGAAAATCCATTTTGATCTTGAGTTTGTGGAAAATTTGATTTTCTTCTCCTCCCTAAACCTAATTAGCACAAATCTCAAAGCAACCCAGCTCTCAATCCTTGCCATTGCTGCCTCAACGGTGAAAAATCGCGCCCACTCGCTCACCACCCGATATTTTCGCCGTGCTGTTCTTGACTTTGCCGCAGCCGCTCCTCCTCGCGCCTTCTCGCGCTGCCCCGGCCACTCTTGCTTGCTGGGACACCGCACCCCTCCCTGCGTGCCTCGCCGTGTCGCCTCCCGACCATTTTCGCCCCCTGGGCCGTCGCCATCCTCATCCCCTTCCGTTGCCGAACCGCCTTCGGGCGCCTATAAAGGCCAGGGACCCCTCCGACCTTCTCCACATACCCCAGTGAAGCTCTCTGCCACCCCAATTAGCCCGTCGTCCCCTCCATCGCCGGTAAGCGCAAAAATCCCCAATCGGGAACCCTAGCTCAATTCCACCCTCCCGAGCTCCCACCTTCCAATTACTCTCGCCGGTAGCACCCTCAAGCACCTGTGAGTACTCCCAACCATCACCCTAGCTCCCGGCCACTCTTCTTCTCCCAAGACCGAGAACCGCCCACTACCGAAACCACACCACCGTGGCGGACAAACCCGGCCTTCCCACTCAAGCCATCACCACAAGGACCTCTCGATCATCCCTAGATGGTTAAACATCCGCCGATTTTGAAAATAGCCACTCCTATAGCTCCCAAGCCCTCAAAAACCGTACCGTGTTCCCAAGCTCGCCGCCGGCGATTGCCGGACTTTCTGTCCCAACCGAACCCAAAAATGGAACCCCTAGCCCCCCAGGATCCCGACCATGGCCTCCGCTTGCGTCGCAGTCCACCGTAGCGCCGCTAGTTGCCGCCGCCCCTTCCTCTGTTTTCACCGTGCTGCGGGACGGAGGAGGAAGAAGCACAATGAATCGTCATTCTCGTTCCTCCGACCGGTCACCGGTGCGGTCGGACCGAGCCGCCTAGCGCGTCGGGTCCGAGCCCGATGAACAATCTTGGTAGGACCCGATGAACAAGATTTGACCCAAAGTCCAAAAATGCAAATTTATACCCATTTTGACCGTTTCGAGCCCACCAATCCATTTTTCAACTCCGTTTCACCATCCCAAACACCCAAAAACCCATAACCTATTTTATTTGCTTTTTCTTGAATTTTATTTTTATTTTGTTTCTTTGTTCCTAGCTCATTTTCTTCGAGCATGGAAATTAAATTACTTTCTTTGCTTTGCGCTAGCGTACGGCGTCGTGTGTCGACCAAGTCGAGAAGGTGGAGCTCAAGATCAAGCTCAAGAACGAGAAATCGAAGAATACGAAATTATCGAAATCATAATCCCGCAAGGCAAGTCGCACATATTTTGAACATGTTGATCCTACATTTTCTAAGTTATTTATTTACTTGTATTTTCATTATGTTATTTATGCACTATTATTTTATGTACAATAAATGCTTAGAATGACATGATACTAGTTATGTCCTACCACCAAAAAGCCCGTTTAATTTGTTGGTCGATTCACCTTGACAAGACATAGTATTGTTAATTATGGTATTAAGTAGCCATGATAGTTCAGAGAATCAATAACATCTGCAGTTAGTAGAAAAGATGGTCTTTATTTGGAGAATGGTTTTAGGGTAAGCGAGGATCGTTAGATCCTATGACCTTATCCGAATGTGAAGGCAAATCGCTGATGTTGTTACAAGACCGGACGAGAATTTGTGGGAAGAAATTGCCACCGGTGAAAATATAAGGACTAGATCCTTGTCTTTGAGTAAAGAACATAGTGATCGCCCAACCACAAGCGTTGATACGTCAAACCCGGTTTAGTAATCGCAAATTCAATTGAACCTCTACAGAAGCAAGGCGGAGGCTGTGTGAGTCCATACGAAAGGGGTTGAGCAGGGTCGTATGGAGAGTGGTTATTTTCTGAACAATTGATTTGATTATCGATGATCCACACAATAATAGGCTGAGACAAGTATGTGATTGTTGGGGAAGCCTATTAGGTGGAGGCTATATAAAGAATTGAGCGTTGAAAACTTTGTTTTCTTAAAACCAGACGTGGGATTAAGAAATCTTGTGGGTAAAGCAGGGCAGCTCTGCAGAGTCATGACTAATGGTATTCGAATACGCCGTGCTTCCGGTTAATGAAGCTGTGTTTAATGGGTGAATCCAATAACAAGGCATAAGTAGAATTGAGAATGGTTTGGTAATGTTGAGTATTGATAATCACGCTTGAAAACCCCTTTACATTAACGGAGTTACTTTTCAAGCTTTTATCTGGTTTTCAACTGAAATTGCATCCACATAAAATAATAAACCTGTTGTCCCTTCACTTGTTATATCACGCATGTAGTTATTGTTAAGTTCCGTGTGACTTGTTGAGTACGGTAGTAGTACTCATACTTGCTAAAAACATAAACAGAAACAACAAAGTTTGGGAGGCTGATAAAGTCGAAGAAGTGGCGCTTTGCGAGATGGACGAAGATCGGATTAGGGTCGTTCTCCGCTCAGGCGTGCCTGTGGCGTGTTTTGCTGTAATGTAACTAAAGGTAGTTGGCATTGCTGTAATACTTGGCTTTAATGCCCTTACATTGTTATAAAATTCACTTTTGCTCTTAAGCTTGTGTTGGCAATGTTATACACTCGATGAATGTACTCGCAATTTGAGCAGTCCCGGCGCTATGAGGGTTTCATAATACTCCCAGAAATGGGGGTGTTACAATTTTCATGTAGGATTCAAGTCACTCCAAAATCCCTCAATTTTCGTTTATTCCAAACGTAACGAAGCCTCAAAGTCACTTATTACTACCTGAGGCAGATCGAGTAGTTTTACGAATTTCTCGAGATTGAAACCACTCGCTCTAGTTATGGGTATGTTCTTTTCCTCCGAAACTGACGGGTTTGGCTTTTGCTACAGTACCTAACTTTCAAACGAGGTATTTTCTTAAGACGGGGTCTACAAGTTAAACGATCTACACGTTAAAAGTTCAACATCTGTACCAGCCAAAATCGCAAATGAGTATCTGTCTCTCCGTAGTCTGTACTGTAAACAGCTAAAATTCAAAAATTTCAGTCAAAAATCATAAGCCACAGCCGCACCCAAACAGACCCTATTTGTCTTGATTATTCTACAATACAACTTTCTATCGAATCCTTGGAACTAAGCCCCACATTCATCACATAATCACTAGTTTTATAATCTCCAACCCAAGCAAGCGACTACCACATAAAAAATATTTTCAGACGAAAACTAATACCTGTTTTTTCGTCAATGCAGACTAATAGCAGCTGATCATCGTCATCAGCATCTCGTACAGTAGTACAGCAGCATCTGCGTGGAAACAGTCGCCTCGATTTTATATTTATGAAGCAGCAGCTAGGGTTTGGCTGGCTTGGTTCTCCAAATCAAATCAAATTTATATCCTGAATGATGATGCGTAAATGGCACCTGGATGATTGGTCCGTTCTAATCGCGATGCTGGACTGCAATTCTTGGGTTCTGCACTCTGTTTTCGATCGCCAGGAGACCTCGAAAGCACCGACTGGCTGATCGATTTGACTGAGCTGATTTGACAACGATGAAGAGCCGTTGCCGTTTGAGGAACGTGATGCAATTACTTTTTTATTTCACGAAGTCCCCGTGAGAAATTATTATCCGAAGGACGTCAAACAAAACTTCTCCATCTCGTTGGAGAGGATCAAGGCCGTTCTTTTACTGTATATGGCTGATGTTTACGGTTTTTTGACATAAATATAATATAATTTTTTTATTTAAAAAGATTTATCGAGTCATCGATATTTGATTCGTTGATATAAATACTTTTATGAAGTCATGGTCTTCAGAGAGGCCGTCATGATCCATGACATCACAGCAAGGGAAGAAGCGATTCAACACACATGGCTGTTCATCACAAATTTTGTGTCAGCAGCTGGCTACTTGCATCCATCAGCTGCCTTTCACTGGCAGCTGGTATTTATTCACCCAGAACCTTCCTGCAATAAATAAACGGCCGTGCATTTTGTATGTAGGTATGGTTAAATATAAATATAAATATATATATTATATTGATCTAAGATCAACTTTACAAAACGATGTTAGTGTACCTGACCAACGTTTTATACTCGTAACAGGTTTACACTGACTACGCTGGGGTATAAACACGATGTAAAGGTCACGTTTGAAACACACGAAATTTTTTAGATTCCTGCAGAAACCGAGATATTTTTACATGAAACTCCTGCAAAATACCTCAAAATGCTCTAAATTAAGGGATGAGACAACGTTAGTACGAGTAGTTTCTACCCTGAAGCGCACAAAGTTAAGGAACAGGTTGGTAATGCTTCTGCCCATTATTAGCGGGGGGATTCCGGCCCCCTCGCTACGCCACCTCACCCGCAGGCTTGGTCGGCGTGGCGCTGGAATCTTCAGACGCCTACCGAGGGCATTTCCCCGTACTTTTTAAAAATTACGTATCGATCTTTTTTTCTCGCGAACAGGTCCTTTTTCCTCGCGAAGAGGCCCCTGATCCTTTTTTTTGCCCCTCCGCTGCGTGATGACCCCCCACGGTTTCCAAAATTTCGCGGGTCCTTAGTTCTCAAAAAGTCCTGTAGCTTTTTTCCGCTTACGTCTGTGTCCTTATTTTTTTCCAAAAAAGCCCTTCGCCTTCTTCGAAAACGCGAGAGGCCCCTGATCCTTTTTTTTGCCCCTCCGCTTTGCAGGATGACCCCCACGGTTTCCGAAATTTTGCGCGGGTCCTTGGTTCTCGCAAAAAAGTCCCTGGTAGCTTTTTTCCGTTTACGTACATGTCCTTATTTTTTCCAAAAAAGCCTTTCGCCTTCTTCGAAAATACGTTTTTCCTCCGAATTTTTTTTTAACTTCTCACGAGTTATCGCCTCTCTTATTTTTTTATGTACAGTTGCTGGCGCAGCGTGGCGCCGCGCCCATGAGCCTAGTAATATCCTATCTGCCTCACAAGCCGAGATGGCAAAGTTGTAGTAATAAATATTCCTCTAGCTTCGAAATGGAGGCGTGCATGCACGTTGTAACTTGAAACTGATGTTTATCAGCATAGTACTGAACCACTAATAAAGTACTGCGCTTATAGCATCACTGTTATTATTATTATTATTCCCTAACGAGATTCTGCAGAAGGGCGTTCAGTAGCATGGCTTGAGGTTGATGGCATGGTGGTGGTCGCATGGGTCACGTGATGGATGGCTACTTGTTTAATTATATATTTTCATGCAGTGACATCTCTCTTCATTTCAGGGGCGGAGCCACATCCTGGATAGGATAGACTTCAGTTCAAAGTATAGAAAAATATCTAATGTATAGCTCGAGTAAATTCAGTCTAGTCTGGGTAATATTTTTATAGTTAATTCAGATAGTCTAGATCATTCTATTATTGAGCTTAGGGTGTAACTAAATCCTGGCTCCGCCGCTGCTTCACTCCATAGATGGTAAAAGTAGATTGTGGATGATAAAAGAGCTAAACGTATTATAGTGATCATAAATCAGATTGATCAGAAGATATATCTAAAACTTTAGAAATTAGTATCACGCACAACTTAAAACACATAATGAAACTTTCCACGCGTCAGGGAGCGTGAAGCGATGGCGATGGCACGGTTCTCAGCCAACGCGCCACACGAGGATACACAGCGCCTGTGTACAACAAATCCCCAGATCGGATTCCTTGGCCTGGACAAATCTCAGAGCTTTAAAGGCCAAAACTGGCGGAGTAATAAAGTCGAACAGTAACCAGCGGTTGAAAACATGAAACAGACATCCGAAACTTTGATTTCAAAAAATTTCTTTAATCCACGTATAATTCGAGCCTTTTAGAGATCAATTACTGTTCTCTTTTTGCTACTACTTATGGTTGTTTGACCATTTGTGAGAGATAATATGAAATAAGAGAAACTTGTATGTAGTTTTGGTTGATATAAATAAAGTCGCTAAAAAATCGTATGCAGTTTTGGTCGATATAAATAAAGTCACTACAGTGTATACTGCAATCAATTTGTAGATCATATTTTTAAAAGACATTCTGTTTGAAAGCTAGTTACTATAGTAAAATCGAAAAACAACTTTCAGAAGCTGAAAGAAGATAGCTATTGTCCAGGGTCTTGCATTGCATTGTCACCTGTCACCAAAATCGTCCTAGTTTTTTTCTTCTCTTTTCCTAAAACTGGCATGGAATTTGACATTTATTATCTATTACAAGTCCAGTATGCTTGTCCAAATTGTTTTTATTACCATTTCCAGAAGGGAGAATATCTAATGTGCGAGAGGAGATAACCTTCTTTAGGGGGCAGACAAGATATCCAATGGAACTGCGTCCTTATCCTCTATTGTTAATGTAATCGTATGCTTTAGAATAGCTCTAATTATTTTCTAGAAGGATTCGTTTATTTTCCAGGTGCGGTCAATCATAAAAGGATAAAAAGCCAACTTTGGGACTTGATCTTTTTGTGTGTTATACGTTGTTTCCATTATTTTTGGGTAAAATATTTTTAAAAGTTCAGATCTTGATTGTTGTGTAAACTTGTGCTGTGCGTGTTTCTATTTTTTTTCTGTTACAATATTTACTATTATATTTGTAGATTTTATACGTCGCCAATGCATTTTGTTTGTATTTCTGAAACATTTTTGTAAGCCATTTCTTTTATTTATTTATTTATTTGATAGAATCAGCATAACTTTCTTAAAAAAGACATGCTTGGAACGGTCTGAACTTGTTGAACTGATTATTGGTCCAAACATTCCACTTGATAACTTAAAATATTCTGGTTATGTATATCTCCAGACTCACAGGTGCCAGTGTTTTTTCCTTTTAGAAGCAAATGATACTGATTGATCCAGATGTATGCTAAAGAAATACTGTGTTGAATACTTAACATAAACACCACAGCAGCCTAAATTTGGCCCTCTGTTTATCCTTAGCAGAGAGCTAACATTTACACAAGAGATGGAACTACAAAGAGAAGAAAAACAAAGCAAGCTAACTCTTCAAGACTTAGTATAGCATGAAAAAAAAACTATGAACGAATGATTTATATGTTTCGTCATCTGTGATCTTTATTTTGTGTTAGACCATGTGGTAGTCGAATATTTAGTAATGATGAATAATTGACATCTAGGTTTCATTGAAATTTGCGTTTGTAAAAATTCTGATCGATGCACTCATATTGCTAGAGTTTTCAGTTCAGCATTACAACCATAGCAGTCGCTCAAGGCAAATCGACCATGGTAGTCGCTCAAGGCAAATCGACCGCGTCAGTCGCTCAATGCATGTCGACCATGGCTTTTTGACCACGATTGGCTTCGACCATGCTTGGTAGCCGGTGGTCCGAACAGCCTTATATCGTTGGTCCGAACAACTCTGTGCTGGGTGATCCAAACGGCTTTGTCCGATCAGCGGACTTCGACCACATCAGGCTTTGACCACATATTCGACTATGGTATTTCGACCACGGCCAACTTCGACCACGTCAGACTTCAACCATGTCCAACTACGACCACGTCCGGCTTCGACCACGCAACCTTCGACTACAGTCTTTTCGACCACGGCAGAACAACCACGCCAAGTAATCGATAAGGTTCGATCTCGACCAGCGAACTGGTCGTAGCAACAGTACATTTCGATGGTCGTAGCTATAATACTTTTCGATAGTCGTAGTACTGTAGCTACAACACTTTTCCATGGTCGTATCTACAGTTCCTTGCCTATGGTCGTAGCTATAGTAACCGGTCGATAGTCGAAGACTTTTCTGGTCGATACTCGATAGTCATAGATTTTAGTAGTAGGTAGTCGTATACTTTACTGGTCGATGGTCTTAGACTTTTTAATCGGTAGTCGTAACCTTTGCGGTCGAAAGTTGAAGACTTTGTGATCGATTGCCATAGGCATAATGGTCTGTACTCGTAGACCTCATGGTCGATACAAGTGCTTTAATTCTTGCTATCTTCGAGTACGTCGAATACTCGTGTTTGGCCAGCGGTATGATTGATTAGGGTAGATGGTCGTAGTACTCGGTAGTCAGAAGGACTCGGTACTCCATAGTCATTATTTCCGCGATCATGGTCAGCGGTCGGTTGTTAGAGACTTGTGGTATGTGTTTGGTACTCGTGGATGGTAGTCTGCTCGGTACTCGGTAGTCAGAGGGACTCGATACTCATAGATTTGGTTGAGTTTTGGATAGCGATAGAGTTGGTGGTCGTAATGAGTTGTCTGAAGCAGATTTCTAGATAGCGATGGGATGTGTGGTCGTGGACGACCTGTGTGATGCTGATGGATAGTTAACGGTGTGGTTTGTGTGTGTGGACTGATGACAGTCAAATTATGAAGAACTTGTGTCGGGAAAACTTTCTTTGGTCTTTGCATGTGCAGTGAGCGTGTAGATGATCATGGTCGGTGACGAAGAGAACCAGGACTAGTATGGGGGAGTCCGAGGTCCAGGCGGTTGAGGATGTTACGTGAGGTGGTCGGGCTCATGCTGGAGCACGTGGAGATCAAAGGTGGTGATTCGTGGAGAAGCTACAGACGGTGCCGTCCAGGAGGCTTCGATACGAGCGAGGATGATGCGTGGAAAAGATACGAGAGGATTGCATGTCCAGGTTATCATGGGCACGGTTTGAGATGAACACGGTTTATAGCTCTAGTATATAAAAACAGGGAGAGGCTAAGTGTTTAGCCATGGCTTTGAGGAGGCCTTTTGTGCTAGAATTTTTAGGGGTGCTGTAAGGGCGCTTTGTAGTCAAGAAAATGATTCAGATATAATAGATCAGATCTATTCCAAGAAGGAAATCGCCTCCGACATTGTCTCATTGTCTCAATCGAAGCATGACGAGTTGTTCTGAGCATCACTTTTCTGTGTCCACATCGTTGTGCTATCACATCACATGATCTACGAGCACAGTGTTGTCCTCGGTTTATTCTCGTTCGAGCAGCTGAAGCTTTCGAGCGGAGGGAGATTTCGACTACGTGCAAAGGTGGTCGAAGTGAGCGGTCGAAGCAAGCAATCGAAGTGTTCTAGTGGTCGGAGCGCTAGAGCTGTCGAAGCGGTCGAGTGGTCTAGGAGCAGTCGAACGTCGAGCGGTCGGAGCCTCCAGCGAGCCCGCGCACGTGGTTGCGGTTCATTGAGGCTCAAGGTAATGACGTTTGGAATAAGATTTCTAGTCCGTATGAGCTTCCTGCTACGGCTGCGATTCTAAATAAAAACTGACGTTGATTTGAATACAAAATTTGCTTTGTTGAATATGAGGTCTTAACAATTTTTTTTAGAAGACCCTAACCCTTAACATTATTCTTTGTTTGTTTAACCAGATGGAGTGAAGCATTAAAAGTACTGAGCCATGGACTATTCGACCAGCCTAGCACTATATTGTCAGTCCTTCCATCACCAGTTTTCGTCATATGTTCATAGCAGCAGCTCTTAACAGAGCAGAGGAGCAGTCGGCAGGAGTGCAGATGCTGACAAATGCTTCATCACATCTCTGGCTGTTTCAGTCCCTCACTGAAACTTCTGTACCATGCCACAGCATCTCCTTGACTGCTGCCGGCGGCAACGTTTCACTGGAGCCGGTGCTTCCTTTCTTCAGATTACATGCCCTGAAACGCGAATCACCTCGCGGAGCGTTCGGAGTTCGTGACTAGAACACAAGCATGCCCTTGGCAGATGACTCATGACCTGCTGGGACGCAGGCAACATGCGAACGCAGCCTATCATCCATTTCACATATCTGGTCTGAACTCATGGAATGCCTCGTCGAGTTCAATCCAACTTGACCCCGCTGTCTTCTGAGACCCGGTTCCTTTCATCTGCATCCTTGCTTTGGCCATAGTCATTCCACTGCCCGGCCTCTGCATAGATGTTCGAAAGGACGGCCTAGTTTCCCTGCATTGGAGGGCTGCAGCTGGCTCAGCTCGTTCACTGCTATTTCTGCATACCCCACGTTATTGTGCAGTCGGCATGCACTGAGAAGGGAGCCCCATCTGACCTCATTAGGCTCCTAAGGCATGCTTTTGGTCAGGTCGACGGCCTCCTTGACGAGGCCTCTGTCAAAAAAAAAAATATCAAAAGAATAGTTTGCGACCGGTGCATAATTATCTTCTATTGATCATCTATTTATATGCAAGCGTATGAGTGGAGTTACTTTCACAAGTGGAAACACTTTCACGTGTGAATATTAAGCAATACCTCTAGTGAAAACACTAGCATTATTAGGAATACTAAACATCAATGGAAACATAGTAATACTAAACAATAATGAAAACACAGTATCATAGTTTATTTAACACCCCTTCAATCACAACCAGTGAAATTGAATTTGTGCCGTAGCATCATCATTTGTTGTATTTCAATCGGTTTTGTGAGATTATCGGCCAATTGATCTCGTGTTGATATGAATTGAATCTCCAACGTTTTTCTTGTCACTCATTCTTAGAAAAATGAAAATCCACGTTAATATGTTTAGTCCTAGTATGAAACACAGGATTGGCAGAAAAATATGTGGCTCCAGATTACCGCACCACAAGACAAACGCTTGCAATTGATAAATTCCAAGTTCTCCCAATAATGATTGTATTAAGATGATTTTTGTTGTGGCATTTGCAAGAGTCTTGTACTATGCCTCGGTACTGGATCTCGCCACTGTGGCTTGCTTCCTTCGACTCTATGATATGAGATTGGAACCAAAGAAAACCGCAAAATCATTGGTTGACTTTCTGTCATCTATTGATCTTGTCCAATCTGCATTAGAGAATACACTAACCAAACTAGAAGTAGACATGTGAATACGGAATCCAACACTCACTGTGTATCATACATACCATAAAATTCTTTTCGCCGCTGTCCAATGATGTTCGGTTGGCATATGCAGAAATTGACACACCTTGTTGACCGCATATGATATATCTATTCATGTCAATGTTAGGTACTGTAAAGCACCTACTACACTCCTGTATCATGTTGCCTCTGCAGCTAATAACTCTCTTCCATCATATTTTAACATTTTTTTGGTTATCAACATTAGAGAAGTGACCGGCTTGCATGCTGTCATACCGGCTCGTTGTAGAAGGTCGGTGGAATATTTGATCTGAGTAAGGACGAGATTCTCCCTGATCGATATATTTGGATGCCCAAGAAGTAATGAGATCACCGAGGTCCTTGAGAGCAAACTCCGACTGCAATTTCTAAATTAAGGTGTGAATAGTCTAAGGAGATGAGCTAGTAACAATAATGTCATCACCATAAACTAGAATATATGTGACCATGCTACCATGATTATAAATGAATGGCGACTTGGCAGCTTTGGAAGGAACAAAATCAAGTTCTTGTAAATAAGACCTGAGTCGAGAATACCACGCACGAGGTGATTGCTTCAACCCATAAAGAGCTTCATCTAATTTGCACACATGACACGGAAACTGTGGATGCTCATAACCCAGAGGTTGTCGCAGGAACACACCCTCTTCCAGAACGCCATGCAAAAACACATTCTGTACATCTAATTGACGAAGCAACCATCTGCGCGACATTGCTAATGATAGAACAAGATGACTTCACTAAGTACTGCTACGACGTGGGCATTCCCAACGAAGGTGTCCTCAATGGAGCCGAGCTTGACAATGTGGGAGTGCACCGCACCGACGGGGGACGCACCGGCGGTGGAGAGCACCTTGATGAGGAAGGAGTGGGTGAAGGTGTCCCACTGTGGCATGGCGGAGAAGGCGGTGAGTGCGGTGTGGAGCATGGCGTTGAGCGCGTAGGCGCGGAGGGTGTTGGTGAGGAAGGTGCTGGTGTACGGGTTGGGGAGGTGAAGACACAGCGGGAGGCCTGGAGGCGGCAGAGAAGCGTGTAGGAGGAGAGCATCTTAGAGGCGGCGTATGGGACGAAGTGGAGGTCGTGCTTGAGAAGCAGCATGTGGAGCTCCTGCACATGGAGAAGGCACGGGAGGCCATAGGGGAGGCGGCCGTGGACATTGGCGGGTGAGCCGGTGACCGATGGGTGCGGGGGCACCGCCGTGGCCGTCATCGGAGAGGGTAGATGGGTGGTCGTGGCCGGTGAGGGGGGAGGGAGGGAAGCTACATGCTCAGCTAAGGAGGCCTGAGGATGTGGTCTCACTGCCTGACATGTGGGTCCGCGCGAGAACCTTCGCTTCGGAGGATTAGGGAGGCTATGGGATGGGGTGTTAGTTATAACCGTTGGGCGACAGCAATTGCAGTCGTCCGACTATTGGGCGACTGCAATAATTCGTCCAACGGGCAGCAGATTGCTTGCGTGTCGCTTGGCCGTTCGGCGATAGGCTTTAGTCACCTAACGGTTATGCGACTGAAGTCTATTTTTGTAAAAAAATTGGCAGAATATATTTCTATTATTTCAAATAAAAAATAGAATATTCGTAAAAAAATTCCAACGATCAATGCGTAACAAGTCTGTCATTCCTTGCTGATGTAGCGATGTTCATTATATCAAACATTTTCAAAACTTTCATTAACCTTCTCCTGATATTAACCTAGTTTTTCTGAAAAAAAATGCACATTTTTAACTTTCAGTTCTATAACTCAATTTGTGGCGCTGGGCGCTGCACTCGGATGTTTTTGTCCTTTTCTGAAGATATGCAATTTGTGTTACAAATAAATAAGAAGTTAAATAATAAACTGACGATGATCTTCCCACTAACCATTGCAGTCAGAAAGTTTTTGGATAATATATATAATCAATACATGCAGATGCACAAAGGCCCAAATAAATTAACCAAAGATACAGTAAATGTACAAACCATGTAGGAATCCAATGGCAGTATTTCAGATGATAACAAACAGAACAAAAAACAAGGAGCACAATGTACAAGACTTGTTTTCGCAAAACCAAAATCTGACCCATGCTCTTCACATGTTGAATTGTATACTCCGGCAATTACAATAGCGATGGGCCTACCATCAATTCTGCCAAATCAGGCAATTTATATTGCTCCATCAAATACAAAAGAACCATCCTAAACAATATTGTAATTTCATGAGCTATGATACAAATGGAATAAACAAAAGGGGTCCTAGCGTAATGAGAAGAAAACATTCCTTTCTGTTCATTAAATATGCTCCATCAGCGCATGTAACCAACTCTGGGATTACTGTTCAGGTATCATTCCCTGGATACCCTTCAAACTGTCTGATGTCGGTCTCCAAAATAATGAATTTAATTCCACTTAATTTACGCCTTTATTTATTAAATAATTTGTCTCGCCAATCTACAACTGAGGCTCCATTATATGACAATTTCTTATGAATTCATTCGAGTAGTTCACATGTCTTGTCCAAAATGGCTGGAGATGCTTAAAACCAATCTCCAGCCATGGTTTACTTTGTCCATTATAATGTATAACTGCTGCTTTCCCAACACTAGAGATATCTGTCTTTTCCTGATATCCCAAGCCTAAAAGATGCCACGATGGATTGATTGGATGAACATGGCCTTTAAATGCTATAAGGCCTGGTGGTAATGTTCCAAGCCTCCAAAGCGAGAAGTTTGACTTCAGATTCTGCAGGCAAAGGACATACCATGAATGAGATAACTGGAGCTCACCAACATGTATTTAGAAATGTTAAATATAAACCAAACATAATTTCAATTATCAATTAAACTGGAAAGAATGGTGATAAAAATGGAATTCAGCATCACTCAATATGAACTAACTTTATATGCTTTTTGAGTAATCAAGAGAAATTTTAACATTTGAACAAATCAGCAGCCCAGTATAAATTTAATTTGATATCTTTTAGAACTTCTCCACAGAAAAAGGCAGTTATGCTTAAATAGGGACGTATTAGACTTCCAATAGTTGAATACATTAACTTGTTTACTATGAAATGGCAAAAAGAAAAGAAGAGTACAATATACAAATAATTAACAAACGACTGGTGTACATATGTAACAGGAAATAGTGGTATATATGTTTTACCTCCTTGACCCAATGATGGTATTTATCTTTAATGGTTGTCTTCCTCCATGCATTAAGGTCAAAAATATTCATGCCATACGCCCATGCACACTCCGAAGGGTCAAAGTTATTGGCAATGAGGGGGTGAGAGAAGTTAAAATAATTCCTGAACCTCTTAGACATCACCCAACTATCTCCACCTTTGCAAGTCTCAACAGCTCCATTAACGTTTCCAGCTAGATCAATATACCAAAGTAATGAGAGGTCATGCTGGACAACAACGTCGTCATCAAGAAATACAACCTTGTTGAGGCTTGGGAACAACTGCTTTCACAGATTGCAAGTGTTATTATGTGATTGTGGATCTCAGCAAAAATGAGGTAGATTAAAAAATATCACTGCAGTTAGAGCAAGTTTGCACCACTATAAAAATCTTTTCTCTTAAAGAAAACTCCGAATGCCTCAAAAAATAAAGGAAAAAAGAAAGTGCTACTAGCTGTGGAACATATTCAACTGTTGTATTCATGCAGAGTGACTTGCCTCTTGACCCCCAAAAGGCCCCATACAACTACAATAGTTTCAAGCTCATTTTTCGCGGAAAAAACTCTTTCACAGTTTTCATCGTTTCAACTTATCCTTCTATTACATTTTATGAGTGTTTACTTGCCCAGTTGTCCATCAAATATGCCAAAGCTGGTGAAACTGTACTCAGAATGATAGTCAGGAGAAAATTCTTATACCTCAGGCAAATATATCCGGATGTGATTGAGGACGGAAGTATATGTTGGACTTCCTGCCTGCAGCTTGGCTGCAAAAACCCTTGGGCTGTCACCTACACTAGTTCTTGCAAGGTGATTTCCATGGTAACGACTTCTGACAGTGTGCTGAGTTTCTATAGCTTCAAGAACTGGCACATTTTCTCTTGTTAACCAATCAAATTGGTGAACACCTTTCACCTCAACAATGGAAGGATAAAGAGGATTCAAAGCAAACCATGAATTCATCGCAGGATAGGTCTTTTTGTCAGTAATGACATGGAAGACTATCCTCTCAGGCTTCAATGAAGATATAATTGTTGATCTGACCACAACCGAGGCTGCAAGGATGTTATCTGATGCCAAAACAAAGTGGAAATAGGAGTTGTCGGAAAGACGAGGGACCAACTCAGGGGGCGGTAGTTGTTTCCTCGCAAGGGCATTTGAGGAGTATTCATCAGTTAGGCGCAATGAAAGGCAATAAAGACCTTTAGGAATAGCAATTGATGCATAGTGTTTGTTTAACTGCTCTGATAACCTGGATGATCTCAATTCCCTATCCATGCTCTCCATCTGCATGTTGTTATTTAAACAAATGAATAAAGAATTGCAACTTGCTGAACAAAGAGAAGCAAAGAAAAAGTTGTGTAGACAACATGCTAGCTGATATTTTAAACATGAATCTTGGATCACTAAATGCATTAGCTTTGTTTTTCACAACTTCAGGAGGCTACGCAATCATTTGATAAGTACCAAAAATGTATACATTTGCTAAGAAAGACATATATCTAACGATTTACTTATGTGCTATAAATATCTTGACATTTAATGTAGCCAGATGGAAGTTATTAATTGAACAGTAAACTTGAAACTAGTATCAAAAAAGCATTCAGTTTTCAGGACAAGCAGACTTGTCCATTATTGTCCAACAGACTAACACAACCACTACTAAAATAACATTACCTAAGAACTGACACAAGCTTTACATTGGATGTCCAAAGCAAATACACAATAGTCAAAGCAGTGGTGATGTTCAAGTACAAGTTTTACTAGTACTACCGAAGTAACCAATTGAAGAAAATTTCGAGTGCTTAAATAAAAAAGGAGGCTGGACATTAGCGCCAATGCTTAGCAAAAACGGGGGAAAACAAAGAAGTTAGCTTACCGTGGACTTCAGCCTAAAAGCAAATGACCTTAAATCATAATCATTATTCTTCATATCCCAGATAAATTCATCAAAAGATTCTGGCACCTTTAAATCAACAGGAATTTCCTCTGAATTTATTTCATCAAGCATCCTATACAAATCCCTCACAAGCCTCTGCTCATTAGAATAAAGAGATAAAATAAGAAAGTGAATAAATCCGCAAAAGGAAAAAAGAAAAGAGCAAAGCGCATATAGTACCATGGAGCCATCGTTGCCCCTACCAAGAAGGTGTGGACCTAACCGCCTGCCCAGACAATCTGATAACACCAACTAATGAGTCAATAACAAGTGATCAACCCAAAAGGTTATACAATTTAATTTGGAACAAATTTGAGAATGAGGGAGAGAAGTACATAAATACTCATCAAGACATAATAGTAAAGAGAGTAGGTACCAATTCTAATAGAATTAAATAAATATTGAACAGAAGAGAAGTAGAATGGGACATCCTATAAAACAATTGACATGCTGACAAACTCAGGTGTTCAACAACCAAAATTAAGACACACAACTAGATAAATGTGCCAGATCCAAACTGTCTGGTTCCCCTCTCAATTTTTTTTTAAAAATAATGGCGTAAACTTAGAACATCAAGACAAAGAGTAGGCTGTAATGCACACAAAATGTTGTCACACATTTAGAACTTAAAAGATAGGCACTTCTATATTTTGAAAAGGGAATCACCCTTGTTTATGTTTTTATCAACAGAAACAAACACATAGTCTACTACGCACTTACACCGCATCCTCCCAATCCAACATACGGATAAAGCGTAGGACATAATCACAAGATTTAAGGTTTGCATAGACAACATACAGACACGCAAGGCTACTTATAAAAGATAACAGAAAAGTAACTAAAGCAGAAAACAGGACACGCTAAAACGTCAACACAGAACACTTTACAACAATCAAAACATTGTAGCCACCCCACCCCCATGCTGAGCTCCATATTGCCTCAGTCTAGCACTCCAGCACAACAACAACAAGAGGCGCTTCTTTATAAGCTTTGTAAGCATTTAACTGATCCTAAGACAGTAAGTAGCCTCAGATGATAGGCCCTTATTTATAAATGCATTGATTATGATGTACTAAACCTAGCTAATAGATCTCCAATTCTTCCGGGCGTAGCTTTTAGACCTAACTGGTGATCTTTTAGAACGTAATCGTAGCATTCTACTGGGCATAGCATTTTGGCATTCCGGTTGGATAACTATGGCTCTATGTAGCAGCTCTTCTATATAACACAAGAATACCAGGTATCAACGCACAAAAATCGATCATTCAATCCTTTTTGTAGTGTAGAAAACTAGGGGCATTGCATATATTTCTCATGCACGGCTTATTATATCAAAAGTTTAAATTACCATGTCAATAAAAATGCACCTAATTTCTCACTGAACAATCAAGACATAATTAGTACCAACAATGACCGTCATACATATTCTGAAAGTGAATTAAACAACCATTTAAGCTGCCACATAAGCAGCAAGTATCCCCCTCTCTACCTACCTTTATATAAGAGACCAAAATAAGCGGTTTCGGCAACTCAAGCAAACCAAGTAAGCAGTTAATCAGCCAACTAAGCACATATGCAACCAAATACACCGCCAAAATGGACCCTAGATTCTAGTAACGGCGAGTCACGCTAGTCACCACCAATACTTATGCACCCTACATTACATGAATTTAGGTTAAACCCGACAAAGTTATCAACCGCTTGCCGTTATTCACCAACCAAATTGCAGCACAATTCACGCCGCACAAGCACATTGCACATCTCTGGACAACCATTTCGTTACCTAAACTCTAAAGAAACTAACACCTCGGGCTACTGCAACATCATTTCACCAACGGAACTAACATCACGGGGCGGATGGGCCGTGCGGTGTGGATACGTACCTAGGGAGGAGCACTTGTTGAAGCCCTCGAGGGTCATGAGGGCGGTGAGGATGAATACGAAGGGCAGGAGGAAGGCGAGGATGAGGACGGTGTGGAAGACGGTGCGGTAGGAGAAGTGGCGCGCGGCGGCCTTGAGCTTCATCAAGTCTAGCAACCCATTGCTACTGGTGATGGTAATGCTCCTCATGCTCGGCGACAGCCGGATCTGCATCCTCGCTCGCCCAGAATTTACCGGCTCCGGCTCCAGCAGAGCATTGGGGACTGCGGCGACCCGCGAGATTCAGAGGCGCCATGGCAGCCCGGCGCAGAGGGGGCAGGAGGAGGCTACCGGACCGGCCGGATCCGGCATTGGCGCGAGGACCTGCTCCCTTCCCCCCTTTCTCCTCTCGGCGCTCGCTGGGGTTCTTGATTTCCCCTGTTTCTTGGTTTCACTTACGCCCGGATCAAGAAGAAATCTGGGTGGTTTCTTGGCCCGATTCTCCGCGCGCGCGGGCGCGCAAGAACTCGAGGGGGAGTGGATGGATCGTGCGGGGAGGAATGGAGGAGGAGGGTTTGATCTGGGTTTCTGGGTGAGCTCGAGATTGGGGATTAGGGGGGTGGTAGAGGGAGGAGAGGAGAGGCGAGGAGGGATTTGACCCGATGAACAGAGGGGAAATGGAGTTGGATTGGCTCGGACCTCGGAGTCCCGCGTGGTTTGGTTGGCTCAAACCCAAATGGATCGTTCCTTCCGGGAAGCCAAGAAACATAGGACTTTTCGGCTTTTAAAAGGTGTCATTTTTTCTTACGGTATATAACTTTTAAATAGAGTATTTTTAAAATAAAATCTACAAAATAATTATAGTATACAGTAAAAATCTATTATCTATATCGATCTAAATCGTATATGGGTATCTCTCTATAATATCTATTGCAAAAAAGCAAAATTTAAAAATTTTAACCAAAAGTTACAGCCATAAGCAACAGTCCTATGCTTATTAAGTACTACTCCTACAATAGCCTAGCCCACGTGGTACTCTTAATTTCTTACTATGCTTTTTTTTGTTGCTAGCAGCATGTAGGTAATAAATAATACTGGTTGTAAGTTGTAACAGTAAAAATACATGGTAAAAATGAGAAAAACTATACAACATTCTATCACCAAATAATGGGATAGACATCTACCATAAAATTGACTTTGTGCAGACCATCACCGGTCACCACACAATCCAAACTTTCCCATTCCACTCTCTCTCTCTCTCTTCAATCCCTACCCACCCCATCCGATTTGCTATACACGCCGGCACATATACCTACTGAGCTCACCTCTAGGAGGCTGAGAGTGGAAGTCCAAACGAATTAGACCGTCTCTATAAATTAAGTTAATCATTTCAAATTCATTAGTGGTAGCTCTTTCCTGTCTCGGATAGGTGAGTTCCAACCTTCACACTTCGCATAGTTTTCTCACAATCTTCTTTGAGAAGATCACCGTGCACGACGCCTCCAATGCCGTCTATGAGTCGACAACCTCTAAGAGTAATAAGTCAAATCACTCGCTTGACTCTCACCACGTGCAACGAATGCACAAGCTCGAGTGAATACTAAATCCACCTCTACATGAAATGCATGCAATATAGAGTCTTCCTCCTTACTCACAAGGTGCAACACATGCACAATTAAGAGAAGAACCTTACACTAGCTCAAAAGAGTGAAATAGAGTTCCAAGGTTCTTTTCTAACCGGCCATAAGGGGCTATATATACCCACACCACAAAAACTAACCGTTGGAAGCAAAACACTTGAGAAAACAAGATTATCAAAAGTACTACAGGCTTATGACTAGTACTTCCACTCCCCTCAGCAACGGCTATAAAACTAGCCATTACAGACAATTTTGGTAGTTTCGACGACTAAAGTATAGTATTACCGATCATCGGGCGTACCGTGCCATACAAGCGGACCTACCAGAACCAACGGAAGAACAGAGGATTACTCCCTACTGGACATTATAGAGGTGTAGGAGAGTGTGGGGGAAGAAGGCGGTAGTTGCTAGGGTTGGCGCCAGGCGTGGCACCAACGGGTGCTAGGGGTGTCACCGCCCCTAACTGGCTCGATGACTTCTCCTTAGCCTACTCTTCTTCTCGGTGACTTGCCTTTGTAGCCTTTGACTTTTCTCTCTCGATTTTGTAGTTTTTGATGATGTCTATGTTTTAACATCGATTTTACATATGATTTGTTTGGATTTGGAAAAACTCTAGAAGACTCGATGCATGGACATGCAGAGTAGAGACATGAGAATTTTTATACAGGTCCAGGCATTCTTCTGGGAGAATAATAACCCTATGTCCTGTGTGGCTATTACTCCGAGAAATTGATTACAACTGAGAGTAATACGAAATGCCTAGTGCTATCTCCTAATCCAATGTCTTCTGATCCAATGTGATCTCTCCCCCTCTCTCTGACGTTAACCTTTATATAATTGGCAAAGCGGCGGCCGTTGTCTCGCGCCAAAAAACACTTCAATGCTTTAGGCGATAACCGTCCGACGGTAACTATTGTTAGAGAGACATAGTGGTCAATTTATCGTGCAGTAGTTGTTGTCAGAGAGATCGTATGTGGTTATCAAAAATAAATATATGTTCTAACCGCCTTGTCAGACGACCCTACGATATAGCAGGACGTCGTTAGATAAGTCGATCGGAGATAGACTAGTCGTAGGAAGATCTACGACCACATAGTGGTCGTAGAATAACTTACGACCTTGTGCTCGTAGAAGGACTTACGAGTATGTAGTCATAGAAGAGTTTACGACTATACGGTCATAGAAAGGCTTACGATCACCTTACGAAATTTCTTCCTTATTGATAAGGGGTATACTTAGAGAATACAATGACGTAATAATTTGAGGATTACTCTATCCTCGTCAGATGACTTTCCACGTGCTCCTGTGCGAGGGATCCCCGGGGAAAATTTATAATCGAGCTAAGTAGGAGAGGTATCTGAGACGTGTGTGGCAAGGCAGGAGCGGTGCTGTGTTAGCCACCCACAGGTGCCACCGTTGGTGTGGTCCCTGGCAGGTGGGCCCAGGGTCGGTTCTCTGAATACAGCTCTTCTATACAATTTTGGCAATTTTTTATCTTTGAAATATGTCATTTCTTTCCCTTCTTCCTTGTCCTTTTCTTCCATAAACTTTTGATTATCTGAATTCTCTCTAAAATTGCATATTTTCCATATTTTTTGCGTGACACTTGAAATGCAATACATCTCCGATATTTGTTAGAGTTAGTTGCCAAACGGCATAATTATTCGTAATTATCGCACATGAAATGACCCGAATGTTTTTTTCCAAAAGACATCCGAATTAAGGGTCCTTTTGGTTGAGCTGCGGCTGTAGGGAAAAGCTGCTATGAGCTGTGAGCTGTAGAAAAATTGAAAGCTGTTTGGTTAAACAAGTATAAAATATACTTTTTGTCTTTATCTCTTTTAAAACAACTATGAAAGAGTTTTATTCAATCCATTTCCAAAAGCAGAAAGCCAAAAACCAAAAGCAGAGTCAAAACAGCTTTCAAAAATATACTACGAAAAAGCAGCTGCTTTTGAAAAAGCTACTTCCAAAAGCAACACCTTTAATTAAATTTTTGACTTTTAGAACCAAAAGCCGAAGCCAAAAGCCCAACCAAAAGAACCCTAAGTGTTGGATCTACTTTGAGACTAGCGAGTCCTGACGGGTTTTGTTTGGCGCACCCGTTTTGTAACACGGTTACTATTTCGTTATTTTCCCACTCCTCTGTCCTCGCACCCTCGTTCCCATCTTTTTTGTCCGAGAGAGAGAGAGGCTTCGTTGCTGGCCACACCCACCGGGCCTTAACCGGAGTGCGCTGGGGGAGACAAAGGGAAGAGATCGCCGCTGCATCCCTATCCCATGTGTTGTTTTGTTCTTCTGGATTTGGGGGAGAGGGAGGGAGGGCGAGAGCAGGGGTGGAGAACTCGGGACAACCGAGCCATCTTTACTCGGCGGCGGTTAGCTGGAGGAGCGGCGACGGTGATGAAGGTTGAGAAATCAGTCCTTGCTTACATGACTTCGCGTGCTCGTTACCTTTCTTGTGTTTTGAGATGGTGAGAGACGTCCGAGGGCTACGTCGGTGTAGTCGTCGGCATCCAATCGCACTCGACACCAGGGTGATTTGGTGTGGATTTGTGCTGCTTGCGCACTAGTTTATTTGGTCACTTTCTAATCCCCTTCTAATTTTAGATTGATGGGAGAGAGAGAGAGAGAGAGCAGTGGGAGAGAGTAGAACTTTTCAGATTTTTGTTAGGTTAAAGACTTTGGATTTGTGATGATAATAAGCAGAGATAAAGGGTTGGGGAAGCTAGTTTTGTATGCCCTATTGATCTCACAAAGGGTTGCATTGTGCTTTAATTAGCATTGTTTGCTTTGCTTCTTAGTCCAAATCCTTGTGTGTCTCATGCATTTTTTGGTTGTCTGAATCCAAATGATGTAGACTATCTTCTTTTGTTGTATTGGCCTATGGATTGTGCAGGATCCAATTCTTAAATGTTCAATTGATGCATCATTTTGTCTTGTGATGAGTTTTTCTGGTACATACTTGTCATGTAAGACTTTCAGATTTTGTAGTTAGATTATTTTCAGATTTAGACATAGAAATGACTTCCAGTCAATTTCAGGTGTCATTTTATTCCTGATGCTAGTTATGCCTGAAGAAACTATGCTCCAATTAACACTTTTTGTCAGGATTATTAGAGAAGTTGGGTTCCATATGGCTTGGATGAATCTGATACGACTCTCTATTTTTTTAGATAAGATGTAGTTGTTACATATTTTGTGACCCTTTTTTTGTTGTAGTTCTTTGATCTTGAAAATGTTTCATTCCTAGTCTACCCTAACTTGTTTGGGACAAAAGGCTTTATTGTTGTTGTTGTTGTTTTTTGTTGTAGTTCTTTATCAGAATAGCACATCTTCACATATATGTGTTCTTTCCTTCTCACACTTCAATAGTTCTGTAGACAGAATGAGATTTTTTACTATGGTGATGAGATTTAGTTGGCTTAAGATAGAGTCAACCTATAAAGGAATGGCTAAGGTTAGTAGGAGTTTTTTCAGGGTGGGGGTCCATCAAATTTTGCATATCAGCAAAAATTTAACTTAACTCTGAAACTATCATAAAGGTATGCTAAAATGTGTTAATTTAGCAGTGAAAAGAGATTGCATCGTAGAAGTAAATTTTATGTGTTCTGTGCAGCAAGATAAATGCGTGCATTGTTCAGATAAGTGTTAACTGTTAAGGCAGTTTTGTGTAATGAAACCTAGTTCAGCATTACAAATGTGTGTTTTGTTCTGTTACGGCAGTTTTGTGTAATGAAACCTATCCTAAAGGTATACTGACAAGTGTTAATTTTGATTGAGTAACATGCAAGATATGAGCACAGGTTTGATTGAATTTGATTTGTCTTGTATACACCAATTCTAATTTTTTGAACTAAGCCAAACCTGTATATCATGTGTTCGCATTGCAGCTTTGATCCTATCCAAGTTTAAAAGGAAACAGTGGCAATATTGTACACCATGTTGCTTTGTAGCATAGGAATATACTGTTTTGTCATGTTTAACCAGTCTTTTTTCCCTATAGCATAGCAATATACTATTCTTTAGTTACACCTATTACATTAGATTTTCTAGAATTGCAGTTCTGCTTGGTTATTGAAACTCCTTTGGATTAGTGATGTTATGTTGGGTTTAATAAACCTAGTCGTTCTGTTCTCTTGTAAGTTATAAAAATGATTTTTTTTAGGTTGAATAAGTCATACTATTTTTGTCAGTGGAAGCTTAATTATGCTCCTTGATATCTAAATTATTTAACTCAATAATTTGTCTAATCAGTAACCAATGATGTCTTGATGTCAGCTCTAGAGATTCTTGTTCAAGACAGAGTTGAGGTTACAAGTTGCATTTGCTTTTGCTTTTGTCAGTTCAATGTACAGAATGGAATTCTAGAAGCATAATTTTATCAGATATTTTTGTTAGTTCAAGAAAGAAGGTAGACTTATGTTTTTCTAATGATTTATTTCTAGGGACATGTAGAAGCTGGTTTTCCATTGTTGCTGGAACATTGATCGTGTCTCCATTAGTGCAAGGTAAATATGGTGTCTCTGAAAGAGCTGCTGTTAAGGTGCCTGAAAAACCTGCTGCTACGATCAGTTATTTTGCCTTACGGTATATTGGATCCTTACTCCGACGAGGAATTGAAACTTGAAGCCATTATGGCTCAGAAGAAGCGCGCAACTACATGTCAGACCCTAACTTTTTTGAGCGTGTTGGTTTTTAGTACAATAGTTCTGTTGGTTTTAGTTTCCAAACTAAACAACCATTTTGCTGCTCCCACCTTGCGTACAAGCAGGAGTTTGACAATAATAATTCTTGATTGATTTGTATCCCTGCTGGTATAAATCAGAAGAAAGTTTGGATGCTATAATGAAAAATGCACTTTCATTTACCCCTACATAAGTGATAATTTGCACTCAGAATTGGCATGTAACTCTTGAACGTTCAATTTCTTCCAGATAATTTTATAGCTACTGTAGTAATAAAAACTGAAGTGAAATTTAACTCCTTTTCCTTTCTAATTGGTTGTGTTTTGGTAGGGTTAAGACGACTCAAATGGGCCAGTAAATCATTTAGCTAATGGAGTTCAAAAAGATCAACTGGTCACATGGGTGCATATTTCAGGTAAATATAATCATTGGAAAAATCGAAGAAGTTTGTATCTTCCAAATAGTACTACTTTTCTTCAGCAGTACACATATATAAGCTTCCAACTGAGCTGCTAGTTTTTCTTTCTTTTTTGTTTACATTTGACACCTAAATAAAGACGTGCAGCCTCTTTTCGACTGTGTTTTCCCCTGAAGATTCTGAACTTCCACATTTCGTTTCTTCATGGGTTTTCCTACTAGCCCCTTCTTTCTTCAAGTGCTACTTCAGAGGCGGGGTCGTGTTCTTGGTTCTGCCGAAGCAGCCGACGACGCCCATGTGTTGCTGGAAGTCACCGGAAACTAGCTCGCTTCTCTCTCTCTCTCTCTCTCTCTCTCTCTCTCTCTCTCTCTCTCTCTCTCACTATGTGGACTCTTGGGGACAACGTGAAGCTCTCAAAGGAAGCACACGTACAAAACAGCTTCACTTTTAAGAGAAGCTCTCAAACAACTAGTAGCTGGGCTTCAGAAATAATCAAGAGTTTTTCTGGTGTCAACGCCTACCTTTCTCGTTCTCATCTTATTTTATTCGTGTACCGACACTTCAAAAGACCTAGGCATCTCGACTCCACTTGGTTCCGGCTAAAATGCACACTACACGACCTAATCCACTGAAATCGTGCCATCCCAAGGCTTGACTGACTCAAATAACAAACCCATGGAAGACCTGGTCGGCGTGGATGAAGCACATCTCAACCAACACCACGCACACATACTAGTGGCATACAGTGCCATGCAAACTTATATAGGCACATGCAATTAACAGGCTCATGCACACCAACACACGACATGCATCAAGCCATGTGATCACCGAACTAATTAACATGCCTAAACACTTAACTAACTAGTCAAGATTATATCTAACATCATGGTCTCCATTATCAGCGGGTGCTTCTTGTTCTTAGCTTCGCCAGAGCAACCGATGACGCCACCGCAGGCCACGCCGTATGAACTACAGAAGCTATACTGAGACGAAACAAACTGTCTGTGTACATTTTCGTTAATCCATGAACATAATCTAGATATGTAGACAACACGGGAATTTTTATGAAAGCGTTTCATTTGCTTCTCTTCCATGGAAGTTTCAAATTTAAGGCAAATTTATTGCAAAAGTCCAAAAAAAGATTCCCAGATTTTAATCTTCTGGGCTTCATATGCTTCTTCTTCGACTTCTGGAGTTGGAGGATCAGTCGCTGAGTTCTCGAATGCTGCGAAGATTGTCCTTACCCTCTCCACTTCCTTCTCTAGCCTGGGCAAATCATTAGCATGTCCCATAATCTCAAAGAGGATGTCATGATAAGCTTCCTCAGAATCGTCCGATTCTGCTTGATTGGCAAGGTTATCCATGTGTCTCTCCAATGCCACAAGAGTTTCTTCCGCTTTGTGCACATTGTAGAGAAGAACGAGGTTGAGGGCGGTTTCCCTTTCCTGAGCGGTAACGAGATACCTCCATCGACGGCAGAGGATGAGGTCCAGCTGATGGATGGAAGCGAGTCGAGGAAGGGGAGCAGGGCGTGAGCGGAGGAGCTGCTCCAGATATAAATTGTTGGCTGCCTGTGTAAGGTTGCGGCCGAACAACTCATGATGGATAGATGAGATGAAGGAGATCAAAAGAATTTTAAATGTCATTATTTAGAAATGTGGTAAAGAAGAGAGGAAGAGGACAATTTAAAAGAGATTGATCAGTTTGTGGTATCAGTTTGTTGCATATAAAATCAGAATGGTGTGGAAGTTTAAGGGCCGCTTGCATCGGAATATTAACAGACGAGAGTAGGGCACGAATATTTAAGTGTAATAATAGACGGTTCGTATTTCGAACCGTCTCTGATATGTGACTTGTCACAGACGGTTCGTATTACGAACCGTCTTTAATATGTGACTTATCACAGACGGTTCTAAACTAGAGCGAGCCACCAGCGGCGGATGGCCGGGCGGCGACTGGGGCGCCGACGACAAGTTCATCATCGCTCTTTGAGCCACCACCGTCGCCGGGCATCTTCGCGTGGGATGCTGCCCTCGGCTCCGGCTACACCGCTCCTCCTCCTGTGGCGATGCGGCCGTCGTCCACTCGTCTGAGCGCAGGCGTGCCCGCCGTGCTCCTTGTGCCGTGGCGGCCCGAGCACAACATGATTTGCCGTGCCGTGCTGTGCCGCCCAATGGGCCAGTTTTCCAGGCCTGGCCTGGTACACCGTTCGTGCCGTGTTGGCATGACCCGTCACGTATCGGGCCGGACCAAGCTTAGGCCGTACCGGGTCAGCCGTGCTTCGAGCTGATCCAAAAAAGCACAACCCAACTCCCACCTCTATTCCTGACAATAGCTAAAGTTTTCTGGTCGATTTGTCCGTGTTCGCCATGCACGACGTACTTCACGTAAATGTGACCTTTAGCTAGCTAGTGATCCGTCGTCCACGCATGAGCGATCGATGGATGCACACATTCCAGCTCGGAGTTTTTGTGAGACAGGACAAGAGAGTCTGTATCCATCGATCGCCGGGGCAATTGGGAGAGAGAGAGTGGAACAGATTTGCAACACTAGGCATGTTCTCTCCTCTGTTTGTGCGACTGTGCCCGTACATACATCTCCCTCCCTCTCTCTCTCTCTCTCTAGATGGTCCCTGCGTGAAGGTAGGAGCATACTAACTAACACCCGTATTCTGGGGCGTACCCAGTCATGATCTGAGTCTTAGATCCAATCTACTGAAAATAAGATTTTATAGTTCATTCTATTATCACTACAGTATTTTATAGTGAGATATTTCTTCTAAGATGCATCGGGTGCACCTCAAATCCACAGTTTAATTTCGGCAAGGTAGACGATATATGAAAAGTTTATGTATACACTGCGCATGATGATGACTGATTTGTGAGGCTCAAATTAACATAAAAGGACGCGCGGATCTGTTGCAGTTGTTTAGTAGGTGCATGCATCGATCGGTCCATACCAAATATCAATTGTTCGATCGTAAAATCGATTTTGAAATTGAGTGGCTAATTCGGTGGAGAGGAAATATATGGGACTATATATATGCTTGTTGGCTTTTTGCCCCTGGCTTTTGGACTTAGAAAATCATTTGAAGAATTTGTTTTAAAAAATCGTATTATTTATTTTGATTTTTAAGAAATCAAAAGACTAAAGAAATAGGGCTATAAGTGGCTCTCTCAGGTCCCACGTACAGGCCTGGCCTGTTTGGATCGTTGACTCTGAGAGGTAAATAATTGTACAAACTAATAGATCAGATTTTTCAGCAACGGCCTCTGCTGCATCGATCCTGGCCTACAAGATCCTTAACCAATCAGGAGCAGACGCATTCAATTAATTAAGTACGTGCCCGTACAAGCTGTAGCACTGATCGAACAACCCTCGTACGTACGTGCGTGCGTACGTTTACGATAAATTAATAAACATGTCGACGATGTTAGCTGCAACGATGCGACTGCCCGTTTGAAGTGATTAGCCATCGGCCATCGGCCATGCATGCATAATTGAGATCTTATTACGTACACTACCAGAAATGTATTATCCTTGTAAAAAAAACACCCAGAGAGAGAGAGAGAAGAAGAATCTGCGGTTTTCTCTTTCTAACTCATCAAGAACTGAGCTTATGTAGCTTTAATTTGGAATGTCATGGTGGTCATTTGGCAAACTGAAAGCTTTTACACTCATCAATTATGGTGAAACATTTGGATCTTAAGCATGGACATGCGTGACCAGAAAAACACTAGCTAGGCTGTCGGTGAAGCAAATCAATTGCACATACAAACCCTACTCGCTCAGCTTTTTTTATTTTTTTTGCATTACATATACAGCTATGGTACTACGACGTACGGTACTTAATTACCCGGTACAAATTACCAGCCGAGCGTCTTAAAACCAAAGCGCCAGTAACTAAATCGTACCAAGTTGGTTAGTTAGAGACAGTGTTCACTGTAAGGAGCAGCGGTTGGTACAAAACAAAACAGTTCATATACGCATGCTGTCTCGGTACGTACGTACTTGCCACATCTACTGCTGAGTAAATGTATGTCAAATCTAAACGCCTACCTAGTAGCGAAAACGGATACACGAAGAAGCAACTAAGTAAAAAGAAAATAATTCCACAGACAACCATGCGTGCAGTTTGGGAAGCATGCGTACATGTAGGGCTATGATGTATAATAATGAACGGGGACACTAGATGCGTGGTCTGCCTGGTGTGCTTGCCCACGATGCGGCTATATATATATATATATATATATATATGGACATGTTATTTTCGGCTGCGGCTTATGATTTTTGGCTGAAATTTTTGAATTTTGGCTGTTTACGGTACAGATTATGGAAAGACAAATACTCATTTGCGATTTTGGCAGATACAAATATTGGGCTTTTAACGTGTAGATCGTTTAACCTGTAGACCCCATCTTGAGAAAATACTCCGTTTAAAAGTTAGGTCTCAGTAGCAAAAGCCAAAAGCCGTCGACTTGAAGGAAAAGAACACGCCTATATATATATATATATATATATATATATATATATATATATATATATATATATATATATATATATATATAGGAAGCCTCTTTTCTACACCGGGTGTAGTTACACCCTATATCGTATCTCGCAATGTAGGGAGTATCTCGCGTAACGGAGGGCATGTACGTGTAGTATACGAGTATTTAAGACCATCTAGGTGGTATGAACAATTTTTCAGAGGTGGTATGTACATTTTTTCGACATACTCCTTTTTATGCGCATATATGAGGGTATTTACAAAATACGCTAAAAACTATGAACTCCTTTACAAGTTTTTCATGTGGTTCACATTTAAGTATCTTATAATTAGTATACAAATGTACCTAAAGTGATAAAGGAGTATTTCAAGTTTGTTTAGGTGGTATATTAGAGGTGGGTGTAACTACACCCAGGTGTAGAATGTATTTTTCCTATATATATATATATATATAGGGAACATATCCAGTGCTAAAGCTTATTTGGGTGCTAACATGTGAACTCCGTTTGTGGACCATTGGATGTACCTTAAACGGCCTGGATCTTTGAAGGTGGAAGCATCCAATCCACTTATACATTTTTGCAAAAATATCCCTACCGATTTGCACTTTTTTCCAGCCCGCTTCCCTCGCCTCATGCGACGCTGACGTCCTCGTCGCTGATCCGCCGCCACGCCTCCTCGCCATTTGGAATCTCGCCGCGCCGTTTGGAATCTCCCCGTGCCGTCCCGCGCGAGCTACCTGATCGCAACCCCGCGTCGTCTCGCGCGAGCTACCGGGGAGCAATCAGATCGAATCGATCTGTCTGTGTGCATGCATGTTCTGTGGAGATAAAGCTGATTCAGGTACAACACTATTTTTTTGCATGCATGTTCCGTTTGTCTTCTTCCGATTTAGATGAGAATAGAAGAGTTTTAACTCCACTTAAGCCAATCATGATTGTCCAGTGTATCCATTTTAATTTTATCAGTTTGGAACAAACATTTGACCTCTTTAGCATTGAATTGTGGATGAGTAACTAATCAATAGTTTGCAGTTTGCACAGGGCGACTATTCCCCATGCGCAATAGTTCATATTGACTCCTTTAGTGTTAAATAATGGATGAAAAACTAGTCAGTAGTTTAAACTAGTCAGTAGTTTGAGCAAGGCTACTATTTTATGATGCGCAGTAGTTTAATCTGATTTGTAGTCTACATTTGAAAGCCTACATGATTTTCTTATATTTCCAGTTCATCATTCTTGAAGACACTAGTCGTGATGCAGCTAATTTTTTATTGTTTCCTCTGACACTTTATTATGTTAGGAGGCATGGAATCTATGGCCGATGAGAGCGTGGCATTGGAATTACCAAGAGAAGAAAATCATGATACACAATCTATCGCTCAAATTAGTTCATCTCCCTACCAGTTAATTCATTGTGGTACCCCGAAAAAGAGCGGCATCACTCCATTCGTAGTAAGTATCATGTTGTATACATGTATTTTACTCCATATGTCAATCCATCATGCTTCACACTTAATCTTTGCATTGCAGGGTTCTTCTTATACACCTTGTGTTGACGCAACTATGAAGCCATATGAAGGGATGGTTTTTGATGACTTGGAAGCTGCGGAGGAATTCTACAAGACATATGCACATTCAGTAGGATTTGGAGTCCGTGTTGGTCCACATACTGTTATCAATGGTGTCATAAGATGGAAGCGATGGATGTGTTCTAGACAAGGTTTCCGATCTGAGAAAGGTAAGGACAATAACACGGAGTCAAAGAAAAGGAAATATGTTAGAAAGCTAAGTAGGTGTGGATGTGAGGCAATTCTAGCTGTCAAACACACTGTCGACAATAAGTTTAGGGTGGAAACATTTATTGAATCTCATACACATGAGTTGGTATCACCTAGCAAACAACAGCTGATAAGGTCTAATAGAAAAGTAAATGAGAAGGCCAAGCGTACATTAATCACATGTCATAAAGGAGGCATCGGCAAGCGGGGCATATAGATATCTCCGTATTAGTGAGGAGGATTTGAGAATGTAGGATGCACGAGGAGAGACTTGCGAAATTATCATAAAGAGTTGAGAAGTTGTATTAAGTCATCGGATGCTCAGATGTTTATTGATAACCTTAGTAAGAAGAATGACATAAATCCTTCATTCTACTTTGATTATGTTGTTGATGACAAGGGCAGATTGATACATGCATTTTGGGCGGATAGTACATGTCGGAAAAATTATGTCCATTTTGGAGATCTTGTGTCGTTTGATTCTACATATAACACCAACCATTATAACATGATCTTCACACCATTCACTGGAGTAAATCACCATAAGGCATGTATCTTACTTGGGGCTGCACTACTAAGTAATGAGAAGACTGAGACATATATATGGTTGTTTCGTACATTCTTGAAAGCATTGGGAGGAGCTGCACATAGGCTCATCATAACCGATGAAGATCTTGGAATGAAGACCGCAATTTCCACTATCTTCCCTACTAGTATGCATAGGTTATGCATGTGGCACATTTTGCAAAAGCTTCCAATGAAGGTACCACCACATTTGAGAGAAAACCCTATATTGTACCAACGTATTAACTCATGTGTATGGGCCTCAGAAACGCCAGAGGAATTTGAGGAACAGTTTTCTTCCATTATTTCTGATTTTGGTTTGGAATCCAATGAGTGGTTGGCTACTCGTTACCGAATCCGTGCATCATGGGTACCCGCTTACTTCAAAGATATATTCTTGGCTGGAATTCTTAGAACCACTTCTAGGTCAGAGAGTTCTAACTCTTTCTTCAATCGGTTTATTGGATTCAAAAATACTTTGGTGGAGTTTTGGATCAGATTTGTTAATGCAGTGGAAGAACAACGTCATAATGAGTTGGAAGCTGACAATGCCACGTTGCACACAATGCCTGTGTTGAAGACTACTTGGCTAATAGAGAAGCATGGAAGTGAGGTCTTCACGTTCGCTGTGTTCACTCACTTTCAGAAAGAAGTGTGTGCTGCTCGGGAGCATTGTAATGTGGAGAATATGGAAACCGTAGGAGAGTACAAAATATCAATAGTTAGTGATGGCTCAAACAAGGTAAGAGAGGTATCAGAACCTTACAACAAAAGATGCCAAATGCTCTTGTATGTTCTTCGAGTCATTTGGAATCCCTTGTCGCCATATTGTTCGTGTGTTGCAAAGTCCATCACTTAAGGAGCTACCAAGCCCATTTGTGTTGAAGAGGTGGACCAAAATGGTAACTAAGGAGGATGTCTTTGATGGAAAAGGCAATTTGTTACAAGAAAAACCGATGAGTGCAATAGAAATAGCTAAAGACAAGTTGGCATCAGACATACGTATGAACATGGAGGAATTAATTCACCGTGCTAGAGGAACAGATGATGGCTTAAAATTTCTTAGTGATCAGTTTGTCAAATTTAGGGAAGAAGTGACTCCTCTGATTCCTGAGAATGTGGTAAGTAAGGCTGAAGAGATTGAAGCATTTGCAGGTTGTCCCATCCCTAAGGAAGTCGACATAAAGCCACCAAACGATGTTAACTCTAAGGGTAGATGCAAGAGAATAAAGCCGGGGCAGAAGAAAAATGACAATATTGAGAATAAAACAAAGGTGCCACGCTTGTGTAGGTCATGCAAGGAGATTGTTTACCACGACAGCCGTAATTGCCCTTTGAGAATGACATGAGCTTCAAAGCAGAGTAGGTATGTTTGGTTCAAAATCTATCCAATCTGTAGGTGTAATTTTCTAGCAGCCGTTCAACTACTCTTTGATTCTTCACTTCTCTGATTGAGCCCTTGGACTACTCTTTTGCGAGATAGTGCTAGCGACCCTTCAACTACTCTTTGCGAGATAGTGCTACAGATTGCCACCGAATATAGCATGCACATTGAAGAATTTCGGCTCTGATTTCAGCTTTTTGTAAACTGATACATCATTGAAATGCTTTTGTAAACGATACATCATTGAAATTTCAGCTCGAGTTCACTCGATTTCACATGAAGATAGCATGCTCTGATTTCAGCTCTGAGTTCATATATGGTTTCAGCTATTTGTAAACTGATAAACACACACAAACTGAAGATAGCATGTCTGCCGGTTCATCAATCATTTTCATTCAATCCGTGCACTTAGGTTTCTCGTGTTCTACACACACAACATTCTCAACATCCGATCAAATCAAGACACATCATTAGTCGCAAATTCATTAACAAACAACGTAATCTCGGGTTTCCGGGTTGAATGCACATTCTCAGATTCATTCAACAAACAAACTCATTCTCAGGTTGAATCTCAGGTCTCCCAGTGGTTCATCAACAAACACATTGATACATTCAGAAGAGCATACACAATAAAGAAAAATTGGAGTAAACAAAAACAAGAACTAGTCGCCTCTGTGCAGCTCGGGAGGAGGGCGGCGGTGGAGGGGGGTCGTCGCGGCTCGGGAGGCGGGGAAAGGACGGGCGGCACCGTGGCCGGGGTCCCTGGGAGGAGGGCGGTGGTGGTGGAGGAGGCCGCACCGTCGGCCCAAGCCCTAGGTGGTGGAGGGGCGTCGTCGCGGCTCGGGAGGCGGGGAAAGGACAGGCAGGCACCCGTGGCGGGGTCCCTGGGAGGAGGCGGTGGTGGTGGAGGAGGCCGCAGCTTGGAGTCTGGAAGGTGGTCGGCGCCGCCCACCGCCGGGCGGTGGTGGAGGAGGCGGCGGCGGCGGTGGTGGAGGGATGTGGTACCGTCGGCGGGCGGCGGGGGCGAAAGGTGGAGCGGCGGGCGGGGGGGCAGACTGGGGCCGAGGAGGAGCCACCGGGAGGGAGCCAAGGAGGAGTCGGCGAGAGGAGAGGGAGAGGAGGGATTGGGAGAGATTGCGGGAGGCGGATAAGATCGAGGGAGGTGAGGGAAACAGTGGAAAAAATATAGCGAACCGGTAGGGTTGTTTTGCAAAATGTATAAGTGGATTGGGTGCTTCCACCTTCAAAGATCCAGCCGTTTGAGGTACATCCAATGGTCCACAAACGGAGTTCACATGTTAGCACCAAATGAACTTTAGCACTGGATATGTTCCCATATATATATATATATATATATATATATATATATATATATATATATATATATATATATATATATATATATATATATATATATATATATATATATATATATATAACACACACACACGGGGGAGTTGTGTTAACGTACAGATGGTCTGCCATACATATGCATGAATTAATATACGACTTGGATTTTGGTCCACAGCTTTTTTGGTTGATGGTACATATAATTTGGAGGTCACATTTGTGTGTGGGGTTCGTGGATCTGTCATGCCAAGAGAGCTTAATTAATATCATGGTTTGCTCCATGCATGCGCTACTGCCTAGCTGGCCTCCCAACACTCTCGATAGCATTGCACCCGGCCGGTGTCATTAATTGCCGGTAATCAATGGTGTTAGGGCGACCAAAATCTGATACACAGGTGGCCATCAAATCATCAATGGTGTGAGGATGAGAGAAGATTTGGGTTGATCACGTGAATCATTGCGTGTTCTGTCATGGCTGATGTCACTTATTTTTTCGCGCATGCATGCATGTATAACTAGCTGATCGAAGTCCCACGCGATTGTCTCGATGGTTGTTTTGGCGCTTGCAAGGTGTTTCGGGCAGCATTAATTGTATATTAACGCATAAAGAAATATAAATCATGCGATAACAGACTAAATTCTACCGCACACGGATATCATATAATGATATAACGCGAAGGGGAAAAAGAAAGTCTAAGTTACCATCAGAACTATTGAGGCCGGTTTACTTCAAAACCGTTTAAACAACCCCTAAACTCGGTAATATTGTTTAGTTACCACCTAATAACCTAGTTTTTCTAGGTGGTTTTGCGTCGGTGGCATAACATGCTAGCCAGTTTTACATGAAGACGTTGAGAGATATCATTAATTAGTCGCCACATAGGACGCAAAACCATCTAGAAAAACCAGGTTATTAGGTGGTAAGTAAACATTATTATCGAGTTTAGGGGTTGTTTAGATAGTTTTGAAGTCGAGAGAGTTAAGGAGACTGACCCACCTTTTCCTAATGCGAATGGTCCCCTTCTTCTAGTTCCCTTAATTGTAAATTAGAAGGCTCTAGTCAAATCCTTGTAGCTAACAACAAAAGATTACCATCCAAATGGCATGTGCTATGTGCATATATTATACAAAAAAGAAGAAGCATGAATCGAGTGTGTCAATGAAAATATCTCGGTTTTAACAAGAAAATAAACTAAGCAAAATACAGAAATGACGTTCCATTGTCTTTGTTTCCCGGCCTAGCTCTCTTCTTTTTCAACAGATTTTTTTTTGGCTTTTGGCATGTATGTAGTCATGCGGATGGCATGTAAACAATTAGCCAATTATTCTGACAAGACAAATGAAAAAGAGAGATTTGATTGAAATGCTTGGAGAAAGGGGAGCTAGCTAGCAAGCAATATTGTCTGAGAAATTAAAGGAGGGATTACAGTGACCAACTATTTATCGAATTGGCCACTAATTTAATTTCGTAGTGGCTCGATCATGCACCTTTTCTCTGCTATCAATATCCCGAATCTCGTCGGCACACATTTAAAAATTTCTAGAAACTAGCACATGAAAAATACATCGTGAATCCTTATTAACTATCACTGTTAAATTTCTACGGTCAACTGTATCAAATTAATTAATCAGCCGATCTCATTTATAGATTAATGTACACTGATCTCTTATTAATGGAAGTCCACACCCCAACTCCCAAACAAATGGCTTGGTACTAGATTAGCTATCTAGGTCTTCTACCAAAATTTAGATCCAAGAACTGTACTGTCACCATGCCCTTGAACGTGATTAATTAGTTAACAGCACCGACCAAACGGAGTAATTAACCACCTCGCACGTACGCACGGCGACCTCGATCCTTGATGGAGATTGTCCTCACGGCTAAGTAATAGCCCCCGAAATAATCAAATCCATGAACAACCCACGGCAAACACCACGAGTATCATCATGTATTCCAAATCAAATACAATATATATCTCCAAGCTTGTACGAACAAAAATCTAACAAAATTATTGAGAATTCCGACTGGCATGCGGTTCGGCTGATTTCCACCGCACGCACACCGGACTCACCTGACAACCGACAACCGCGGCAATTTCAACGAAATTTTAGTTTTTTCTATGCATTTTGAGATCACTAAAAATAAGAGGAAGTCTACATTGCCCCTTAACTCTTGCGATAGTCTAACTAAGTTTCAACATTCAACTGCAAAATTAGATGTTTAACACCCCTCAAGTATCAATATTGGGTATTTACCCCCTAATGCCAATTAGATGCAGTTTTAGCTGACATGGCACTTGGCATCACACATAAGCTTGTTTGGATGGCATAGTAGCCCTGTCAACATGATCACCACTTCCACAATGGACCCTATATGTCATTGGAAGAGGGATGAGGATGTCTTATTCCTCTCGATCAGAACAGGAAGAGTAGAGTGGAGGTGAACATGGCATTGGCTGATATAGGCCTGCGGCACAGGAGAGATGGTGAGGCATGAGAGATAGACAAAATAGGTTGCTTGTGACGAGGGGAAGCCATTGGTGGTGGTAATTTGAGGAGTGGGGCGTTGTAGACATGCTAGCAGCGAGTAGGCAGCCGTGGCAGCATCATGCACTCGTGAGGACGACGTCACAATAGATGGGATCTCAAATTGAGTGCATCAGAATTAATGGGGGAAGGAGATGGTGCTCTGGTGTAAAAGAATTGGATAAATTCTCGCTGATAATGACGAACGAAAGCCGTGAATTCCGATTGCGAGTGGAGAAGAAAATAATCAATTCAGTGACTGCGAGCAAAATAAATCTAATTAACAGTAGGGATTGAAAGAGAAAGTGGTGGAATATGTTTTGAATCGTACAGAATTGCCAAAAACTCACTGGATAGGGAGATCAAATGTTGGGGATTGGAAGAGAAAGTGGTGGAACATGTTTTGATGTGAATGGAATTGCCAAAAACTTGTCGGAGAGGGAGATCAAATGTGGTGGCCACGGCAGAGCTTCGCCGTCTCCCCATGTTTTGATCTATGCAGAGATGAAGGAGGGGCAGCTATAGCGTGGGTGAGGAGAATAGGGGGCGCCACGCCCCAGCAATGGCAGACAATGTGGGTGGTAAGTAGGAAGGGAGCAGGTGGTCAGAGGCTCTCGTGGCCACAACAAGGAGGAGAGAGAGGAGAGGAGAAGAAAAGTCTAGGGTTGACAAGTAGATTCCATTATCTTTCTCTAAATTTATTTGTTGATTTTGCTGACTAGGCTACCATATTTGTGCCACGTCACCTAAAACTGGTTTCATATAATCTTAGAGGGTAAAATACCTGGTATTGATAGTTGAAGAGGTTGGTTACTTGATTTTATAGTTAAATATTAAAATTTAAACTATCGTAAAAATTTAAGGATAAAATAGACATATTCCCTATTAATATAACCCATGGGCGTCCTCCGACAGTTGGTATTGAAGTTTTAAGAAGCATGCTCTCGGGCCTTGTTCGGATGCCCTCATGTAATTTACTATATATGCACATTACATATCTTGATTGATTAATGCATTAGTAGTTTATTACAATACATTACTACTGTTTAGGAGTATTAGGTACAGTGATTAGTTACGACTTTACCAGCTCATGTATCTAGTTTGGTGATCCTTTGCGAGAATACGCAGGAGAACTACGTTTCCACACTACGAATCAGCGTTCATGAAACACCATAATTTTGTGAAAGAGGAAAAGAAGATCACGATCTGGTATTCTGGCCTCTTTTAGCTTTGAGTGATCAAATAGGAGCAAAGCTAATTAGGAGCACTTATTAAAGCTAACTAAAGCGCTTTGAATTTAATCTCAGCAAGTAGGATTAGGGATTAGGAGTGACTACACGGGAGCAAAAGATCCGGGTCACCGGGTGTGTCTGTGACTGTGGTGCGTGTCACGTGCGTGTAACGGTGGGCTGGCTTTTCCGTCTCAACATCAGAAGCTTCGCTAACGGCGCCGTGATGGCGCGGCGGGGCCCACTGTGGCAGGGCTGGCTAGTGGCTATGCTCACCATCCTATAGGCTTCTCTTTTTTTCCCTATCTTTTCTAGTTTTTTTTTCCTATAGGCTTCTCCTTTTTTCCCTATCTTTTCTAGTTTTTTTTCATGTACATAACACGAGGAATGCTGCCTGCTAATGTCATGTGAGGAAAAAAATGAAGCCATGTTCATATTACCTTTTGTTGATGATTTTTAGTTATGAGTTGTGACTTATAGATTTGGCTAAAAATCAATAGTAATAGTTGAAAAAATGACTTTTAGAAGAAGAGACGAGTGGTGAAAACAGTGAGAGAGACATACATGCGCATGATGAGAGCAAGATGAGTAGGGTGCGTGATACACCCGTGATCTCCTGCCTGATTCCCTGAGCAAGATAGTAACGAAAGCAGTGGAGAAACCACTTCGAGAAGTCAGATGTTTTATTAGCTTTTGGCTTTTCTAAACAGAAACAATACAAACATGGCCTAAATTACAGGCTTGTTCTTTAATGGCTTCTAAAAGCGGCTTTTGACTTTTGCTACAGTACCTAACTTTCAAACAAAGTATTTTCTCAAGACGGGGTTTACAAGTTAATTGTAGGACACGTTAAAAGCCCAACATATGTATCAACCAAAATCGCAAGCGAGTATCTCTCTCCGTAATCTCTGTCGCAAACAGCTAAAATTCAAAAATATCAGCCAAAAATCATAAGCCACAGCTATATCAAATATGCCCTACATCACTTCCTACTACAAAGAAATAGCTTTTGGTTGTGAGTTGTGACTAATAATTTTTGGCTGAAAATGAATAGTAATAGCTGAAAAAATGACTTTTAGAAGAAGGAGTAAGCGGTGAAAAAATAAAGGAGAGATGTGTGCGCATGATGAGAGCGAGATGAATGAGATGCATGATACACCCGTGACCTCTTGCCTTATCCCTTAAGTAAGACGGTAACGAGAGAAGTGAAGAAGCTACTTCAATAAGCCAGATATTCTATTAGCTTTTGACTTTTCTAAGCAGAAACCAATACAAACAGGATCTATATTACATCACTTTCTACTGCTACAAAGAAAATTTTAAAGGTAGTTCTTGTTGTTTTGCATTATATGGATTTACTATACACAAACCTTTTTATTTCTCCGCAAAACAATGTCTGAGATTCAAAGCTACATGTATATTGAAATATGCTAGGTTTCATTTTGACGCCACGTGAATATTCATCTTCATCGATTGCATACTAATCTAACATTGCCATATATACCAATTTGTTGTCTTTCTAGCTTTATTCAAAACAAGGCCCATCGATTATCTTATGGACTGAAACAACCTAGATTTCAAAAGGAATTTAAAATTTCCTTAAACCTCGATTTTGTTTGAATCTTCATTCAATTTGGCCCTCTCTCCAACCCTTAATGCTCTCCCTATTGGTCCATGCCTCAGCTGACCTATGGTGTTTCCCCTATTCTCGCTGCAAATACTGTTCACAGTCCGACAAAGCCGTTGCAACCTTCACCGCCTTTACACCTCTCAGTCAAACGCCGCTACACTCAGTTAGTTGCCGTACGCATCGTGTGCTGCGCCCTTGACAACCCTTAATTACCCCCGTCTGCGTTAAACAAACCAAAACCAAATTGCCGCCGCCACTCCTTCGTCTCACAATGACCGACACCGCCTTGCTCCAGTGATCGCCATACATCTTCACCCAAGAAATGCAGAACCCAATGCACCAGCTCGCCCTGCCGACCTCCTCACCGCCAAGGTCGAGCCTCCCCGAAGCCTCTCGACCCTCCCCTGTTCCCGCAAGAACCTTAAGCCACTATAAAAAACCCTAAGCCCCTTGTTTGAGTAGCATTGGCGCCCAAATAGTCTTAAGACACCCACACACATCTCATCGGCCGTCGTAACGTCGCCATCGTCGGAGACCCCTCAAATATAGCGTCTTCCTATGTGACTTATTGAGTACGGTTGATTGTACTCGGTCTTGCTTTATTTTCCATCAACACAGAGATCAGAATAAGGAAGGATGTTACAAGTTTTTGTGTTATAGTTACGACCGCACTCAAGTATTCCTATGAGAGTTTTCTTCAGCTTTTCTGATTGTAAATTAAGTTTTGGGCTTTGATGCCCGTAAAAATTTCTGAAGTTGACTGATATATCTTATTTTAATCAAATTAGCATTTTAAAATATTTGTGAGCAGACATAATATTCTTTCTATCCGCAACTAAATTGTTGGGCTGTCGCGTGACGTACGACGACTCTATTCCCAAAAACGGAGGCGTTACATAGTCGACAAAGCATTGTTACGTCACACCATTCCATCGCAACCCAACCCATCGAAACAACCAATTCGAACAAAATTTGGCCACAGTATAACGTCAGATTTAACTCAACCCCACAGAAAAACTATTTGTAACCCTAGCAAAAAATTATGCCAAAGAAAAAAACAAAAGACAAATTAGGAAAATATGAGAAGGGAGGTAACCTCACCGTAGTCGGTGACGGGAAGCAGCAGCCAGTGGTAACCGTATAAGCCCCCCGCACTCGGCGCCTCCCTTCAGCATTCTGCTCCCTGACTTTTTCCACCCAGCCCCCTCGGCTCCGTATATATTCGCAGCCCGCTCCACGCCCCCCCTCTCTAGTCACAAACACAGGGGCCTGAAGCTTGTGTAGGCGAGCTTGAGGTTCCCAGCATTTGCGAACAGGTCCCTGCCAGCCATGGAGAAGAAGCAGTGCTTCTTCTCGGCTCTGCGGGAGGAGGTGGCGCGCGGGCTGTCGCCGGTGCGGGCGCGGCGGAGGTCGGCGGCGGCTGCGGCGCTGCGGTACGCGGGGGCGGGGAGATGCTCGCGCCGCTCATGGAGGGCCCGGATCCGGAGGCCGGCTACGGCGCGCGCGCGCGGCGGGAGGGGTGGGGCCGGTGGGTGCGCGGCCAGCTCGCTCCTGCGCCGCCGGCCGGCAGCGGCGCCGGGAGCGCGGCGCGGCGGAACGACCTGAGGCTGCTTCTTGGGGTCATGGGCGCGCCGCTCGCGCCCATGCATGTCTGCGCTGCCGAGCCGCTCCCGCACCTCAGCATCAAGGACACCCCCATTGTAAGAGCTCGCTGTCTGCTACTTGTTTGCTTGCTTGTTCTTGCTCTAGATTGAGTCCAATCCAGTGTTTTGGTGAAATTTGCGAGTGAAAAAATCGTGCTTTATGCGGTCATGGTGTCTAGATTTGAGTTCTTGGTTGCTTAATGCCCCTCCTTTTTGAAGGAATTAATTGTTTTCTTAGCTAAGTTCTTGATTTGGTCCTCCTGTCTGCTGTGGGAACTGTTCTTTGGTGTTTTCTCTGAAATGTGTTCCAAAAACTTGTTGGTTCGTTAGGGGAAGGGAACACTGTAAAAATGGGTTCTTGATGTGATGTGTTGCACAACTTGTACTCCTTTAACAGACAATGCCCATTTGCTGTATTATTTTTTAGCAACTATCTTTATAAATAAAATAACCGGCGAGATTTAAGCCGCCTTCTTTCTTCTTTCGAGAGCAAGAAAATCCCACAATAATTTTAAAAAATTATATAAATTCTCATATTAATTGAGAAAAAAGAAGCATCTCTGTCACCAATTTTGGTGGGATCAAATTATAATGGTGCAGATCAGTTATATATTTATATTAAAATTGTTTAGCAAATATAATTATATTTTAATTATAGTCATTAAAGTTGTATATTAATGACAGTTATATCATAATATTTAGTCGCGTAATCGCACGGATAAATTTGCTGATTTTCGGTAAAGAAAGATTGACCTTAAAAGCTGCGTGGTAAATGAGCTGTTTGCTGTAAATTTGGGTTCTTTAGCGTAGCATTATAGCTGTGTAACAGTGAGGTCACTGCTGTGGTTTACGCAGGAGACTTCGTCGGCGCAGTACATTCTGCAGCAGTATCTGGCTGCCTCCGGCGGGCAGAGGCTGCTCTCGTCTGTCCGCAACGCTTACGCCATGGGCAAGGTGCGGATGGTGGCTACCGAGTTTGAATCGGCCGGCCGCGTCGTGAGGAACCGCATGGTGGCGCGCTGCGCCGAGCCTGGCCGGTTCGTGCTGTGGCAGATGGCCCCGGAGATGTGGTACATTGAGCTGGCCGTCGGCGGGAGCAAGGTGCACGCCGGATGCAACGGCAAGCTCGTCTGGCGCCACACCCCATGGCTTGGCGCACATTCTGCCAAGGGCCCTGTCCGCCCTCTGCGCCGTGCACTTCAGGTACAACGGCAGCACCATCTGTAGGTGGTGTTGTCTCAATGCTTGTACCACGGTGCAAGAAGCCGAAGTTTGACTCAAAGTTTGTTGTCCCTTGTCTCTCCAGGGCCTGGATCCTTTGACCACAGCGAGCATGTTTGCTGGTGCACGCTGCATTGGCGAGAGGAAGGTGAATGGGGAGGACTGCTTCATTCTGAAGCTGTGTGCAGATCCTGAGACGCTAAGTGCGCGCAGCGAGGGGCTTGCGGAGATCATCCGGCATGTTCTGTTTGGGTATTTCAGCCAGAAGACCGGGCTCCTTGTCCATCTTGAGGATTCACACCTTACCCGAATTCAGTCCACAACAGGAGGGGATGCGGTTTACTGGGAGACTACTATCAGTTCGTTCATCGAGGACTACCGGCCAGTGGAGGGAATAATGATTGCACACTCTGGGTGCTCGGCTGTGACCCTTTTCCGTTTTGGAGAGGCTGCCGTGAGCCACACCAAGACTCGCATGGAGGAGGTATGGAGCATCGAGGAGGTTGCGTTCAATGTTCCCGGCCTCTCCATGGATTGCTTCATCCCACCCACTGACATCAAATCTGGATCTATCAGTGAGACTGTTGAGCTCCCGCACGGAGAGAAGAGCAAGGGCGGCCTTCTCCCGTGCCATCGTGCTAAGGTTGCTGCGTTGGAGAAGGCAGATGATAACGTTGCATGGAGCGGCGCCCTGCAACGAGATTGCAAGTGATTTGTAGTCTCTTCATACTTGCTTCTTGCAGTGCTACTGACTCATATTGATGATTGTAGGATAGAAAGAAAGAGATGCAGGAGGATTTGGAGCATTGCAATTCCAGTTGTCCTCTGTTAATAGGAAGCTTAAGGCATTCACATGGCCTTCCATATCCCTGAGGAGGCCTTGTGTGAAGAATCCTTTCTGATCTCATTCAGAGATATGCATGTAGTAGCTAGTCTTGTTGGTAACTTTCTGGCTTTTTTTGTCGGTGCCTTATAGAAGAAGAACTAGGGGTGTTCTCCATTTCAACCACATGGTAAGGACCATTGTGGTGGTGCTGTTCTTTCTCTTATAGCATTACTAATTATCGGAGGCTCGGAGCCCAGCTGAGGAAGAAGGATTTCTTCGTCGGCAATTGAGGGTGATTTCATCATCGTCGCTTCTGATTAACAGTCCAGTGTGCTTGGGTTAGTGATTGTCTGGTCAAACTAACTTTTAGGGGAAAATGGAAGATCTGAATGGCTGTTGCTGTTTGTTAGGGTATCATGGGTCAGGTTGTTTAACATTTCCCTTCACATCTCCTTTATTTAGTATGAGATATTGGTTGTATTCTAGAGAAGTTGATGTAAGCCAAAACGTGAGTTTTTGGTATATTTGGCACAGTTTGCAACGGTATTTACAAAAATGACTGTATGCTTGCTGTATTAACAAAAAATGACGTTTTATTGTCGGTGATCGGGCGGCAACGCTGCAGTGCGGACACATGGCCTTGCCATCCCACCACTGGATGGCAAGTAGCCTGCCGTCCACCACTAGATGGCAACTGCCTGTTGCCCCATTGCTAGACCTGCAGACTTGCTCTATTTTTCTTGCATGCTTTGTTTATTTAAATATAGCACATGAGCTTAAAAACTTATAAAATTTTATGTGCAGTCTCTTGTCATAATGTACTTGACTGTGTAATTTTTTAGTAATTTTATACGTTGCAAATGTAATTCAAAAATTCGTATGATTTTGATATTTGTAAGAGTTGTTACATATAGCAAACGCTTTCCAAAATTACGAAATATTTTGTGAAGCCTTTCGGCACAATCGTAGTTATTGTGTATTTTTTGGGGAATTTTATGTGATCCGACCGCCGAGGTTAATTTATGTTAATTTAATCGTGAAATTAGCGATGCTCGCTTATCTTTGTAGTGCCTAACCTCGGCCTTCGCACATATGTTGGCTCATTCTCGCTATCTTTTCTTTTAGCTTGCGTTTGCACAATTATCACTCAATCCGTGTTGTTCCCTCGCGCATGCCATCGTCCGCACTAATGTCCGCCATCGCAATCTTCCGAGTCCGCCCGTCGTCAGTACTACCCGTCGATCATCTAGGAGAGACCAATGTCCAAGTTAAAGAAAAAAAAATACGAGTGCTCTCGACTCCCTCACCTATCCTATTGGGGTCAAATTTTTGGGCCTGTTTTTTTTTGCTGAGGCTTATAGTTTTAGATTAAAATTTTTGAATTGTGGCTGTTTACAGTATAGATTACAGAAATCGATACTCACTTGCGATTTTGGCTGGTACAGATGTTAAGCTTTTAACGTGTACTACGTTTAATTTGTAGGCTCTGTCTTGAGAAAATCTCGTTTAAAAGTTAGATCGTTGCGGTGCCAAAAGCCGATCAACTTGTGCTCTGTCGAACACCCCCAAGTGTAGATTGGAGATTTGCAGAAGTCATGGACATTTTTTTTCTGGACATATGCTGAGGACGAACTCATGATCTGAGCAGCTCGACCAACTTGGGAAGCTTGCAGTTGACGATTGTTGTGCATCCTTACGCTGATGACATGAATACGCACCTTTCTACTTTAAAGGGAGTCCATAGACTCCATGCTAGAATCCGAACAAAGCACGCAGAACATGCCCTCGTGGATCACAGCTTCGACAAGTTTGACTATGAGAAAGCGAAAAGGTCGCCATGGGAAAGCAAGCCAGAACAGCCTCAGCCCTGCTCGCCTTACCAGCAAGAGAAAAACAGCACATCAAGCTATTATTGCCGTTAACTGATGCTTCATTTCCACACGGTTTAACCGGGCCTACGTCTCCAGAGCCGAAGAAAAATGTGGCGAAAAGATCTCCCGATCCGATCTGATCCGTGCATTGCTGAAATCAATCAAACACGCATGAATCCAGCAAAATTTTTTGCAGCTTTTCTGAACCGTTTGCTGTGTTCTTAAGGGTCAAGGACCACAACACACAGTCACAGAAGCACTCAAGGTTGTTAAGATCAGAGTCCTTTTAGACTTGGACTTCGAACGGCAAATCAATCCAACCAATCATGGAGAGAGGTAGGGCAATGCAGTGCAGTGCAGTGCATTTGCTCTCTCTTTGACTTGTGGCCAAAGGCAAAGCCTCGATGAAGAAAGACCAGTAGAAAAGGTTGCCAATGCCCGGAGAATCTGCCACCTTTACTCCTCTAGTGCAATTGCAAGGTACTTTGTTCAGTAACATATTCCATTCCATGGCATGGCATCTGAGAGTCCAAAGTGTTGTTGGTGAGAAGAGAGATTACTACCTGTGAAGAATGGTCTAAGCTTACTGAACTTCAAACAGTTGGTCAGAGAGCTCAGATCAAAAGATGCCCTGGGATTAAACAGTAAAGATGGTAACAGAGTTAAAAGTGAAGCTGAATTCTGCAGGCATTTGGCTGTAAAGTGAAGGTAAGTTATGCAGAAATGTTGGTCTTAGAGAATACTATGGAAGACGTGCGAGAGACGCAGAAGAAACCGGCGTTTTTGTAGGTGTTGGTTGCACCAACCTAGAGCAGGGGCTTATTCCGCGTTCCAAGCATTATCAGTGAAGATATAATAGTATTTTTAATTAAATATCTTGAAAAACTCCCTGAGGAGGCCTTGTGTGAAGAATCCTTTCTGATCTCATTCAGAGATATGCATGTAGTAGCTAGTCTTGTTGGTAACTTTCTGGCTTTTTTGTCGGTGCCTTATAGAAGAAGAACTAGGGTGTTCTCCATTTCAACCACATGGTAAGGACCATTGTGGTGGTGCTGTTCTTTCTCTTATAGCATTACTAATTATCGGAGGCTCGGAGCCCAGCTGAGGAAGAAGGATTTCTTCGTCGGCAATTGAGGGTGATTTCATCATCGTCGCTTCTGATTAACAGTCCAGTGTGCTTGGGTTAGTGATTGTCTGGTCAAACTAACTTTTAGGGAAAATGGAAGATCTGAATGGCTGTTGCTGTTTGTTAGGTATCATGGGTCAGGTTGTTTAACATTTCCTTCACATCTCCTTTATTTAGTATGAGATATTGGTTGTATTCTAGAGAAGTTGATGTAAGCCAAAACGTGAGTTTTTGGTATATTTGGCACAGTTTGCAACGGTATTTACAAAAATGACTGTATGCTTGCTGTATTAACAAAAAATGACGTTTTTATTGTCTGGTGATCGGGCGGCAACGCTGCAGTGCGGACACATGGCCTTGCCATCCCACCACTGGATGGCAAGTAGCCTGCCGTCCCACCACTAGATGGCAACTGCCTGTTGCCCCATTGCTAGACTGCAGTACTTGCTCTATTTTTCTTGCATGCTGTTTATTTAAATATAGCACATGAGCTTAAAAACTTATAAAATTTTATGTGCAGTCTCTTGTCATAATGTACTTGACTGTGTAATTTTTTAGTAATTTTATACGTTGCAAATGTAATTCAAAAATTCGTATGATTTTGATATTTGTAAGAGTTGTTACATATAGCAAACGCTTTCCAAAATTACGAAATATTTTGTGAAGCCTTTCGGCACAATCGTAGTTATTGTGTATTTTTTGGGGAATTTTATGTGATCCGAATTCGCCAGGTTAATTTATGTTAATTTAATCGTGAAATTAGCGATGCTCAGTTATCTTTTGTAGTGCCTAACCTCTGGCCTTCGCACATATGTTGGCTCATTGCTGCTATCTTTTCTTTTCCGTTGCGTTTCGCACAATTATCACTCAATCCGTGTTGTTCCCCTCGCGCATGCCATCGTCCGCACTAATGTCGGCCATCGCAATCTTCCGAGTCTGCCCGGCGTCGTAGTACTACCCGTCGATCATCTGCGGGCCGTATCGACGAGAGGGTAACTTACGTACAAAGCTACGTTTTGTTTTCCTGTTGGGCTTTATATTCCACTAACATCATGGCGTTCTCCCGCTGCAGATCCGTCGTCGAGATGCATCACTTTTGACGTCCACACCATCTACATAGAGTACAGCTCCCCGTCATTCATCTTCGCTGCACATTAGGGAGGTACGAGATTCGTATTTTACATCCAAAATATTTATTGTGACTGACATCGTTTCATCTTGCAACCTCCAATTCAACGTGGGGGCGACGTCGAGTTCACCGATGATAATACATGCCTCCCGAATGCTTACAGTGAGTGGTACACAGTGCCAGGGTTTACAGCATACGCAGGGCAGAGCTCAGCGTTCATATCATACCCAGGGTTTGGAGACTTCGGTGGACACTCCTTCGGCTTCGCTGCCACGTCGTACAGTCACGACAAGATCTCCTCTGCACCATGAGGGGGATTTGTAGAGTCCTTCGTTCATGACATTATTGCTGGCAGCTCACAGTTCGACATATCTCAGCTGGAGGATATCGACGCTTACCTCAGCCTATTGGGCCTCAGCCTACTAGACCACCGTCGGCCACTCAACAAATGGAACACTCTCCATACCTCCTTCGAACTGAGACGCAATCTTCGGACCAGTTGATGTACCCCTCGGAACATGCTCGTGCTCAATGGAAGACAAGGCCACGCACAAGGAAACAGACGCGACTAGGAGATAGCAATGGCTCAGATGGGTGAGTCATATCGCATCCTGTGCGATGTGTTTTTTATATTATTACATGTACTTCTACAAATATTCGTAATTTATAAAATTCTAAAAAAAATAGAGGTCACGTACTGCAAAAGATGCCTAAGCATCGCTAATTTCATGATTCAATTAACATGAATTAACATGGTAAATTTGGAGTACATAAAATTTTCAAAAAATAACATAATTAGATCAACTATGTCGGGAGACTTCTCATAAAATTTGTAATTTTTGGAGCTTGTTTGGTATATGTAACAACTCGTACAAATATTAAAATTGTACAAATTTTTGAGCAACATTCAGAGTGGATAAAATGTGAAAAAATTACACGGTCAAGTTCATTGTGTCAGGAGGCTGTACATAAAATTTCATAATTTTTAGAGCTTATTTACTATATTTAAAAATTCAAATAATAGTATACAAAAAAATTAGGGCAGACGGCTTAATTACTTGCTGTAATGCTACCAAACGGCAGGCCAGCTGCTGTATTGCGGTGGGGTGGCAGGCCACTTACCGTCTGGTGGCCGGGCCACATGTCACCTGCAGGCGGCGTGCCGTCCGGTGACCCGATGACGGAAGTGTTATTTTTGTCAATACCATACGCATACAGTTATTTTTATAAATATGAGTGCAAAATAGGCTATATATACCAAACATTCCCAAAACTTCTATGAATGTCATGGATTGATTTTTTTGTGCACTCATTTCCCCCCTTTTGCATGCTAAAGCAATGATATTAGCTCTTGAATGTTAGATTGTGAGTACTGTAATGCAACATCAATGTGGCCTTTTCCCCAGTTTGCAGACTGTTGAGGAGTATGATTCATTAATATGATGGCATGGTCCCTATGTGCTTCACCTCAGGTGCATGATGCATACAAAGTATTTCTTTCTTGTGGGGTGCAATTAACTTTGCCACCTTGATCTCTTTGTGCACCATTCCCACAGAAGCCCCAGCGCCATGCTACTGCCCTCATGCCCTTGGCATTGATGGTTTTGCACTCTCTTTCTTCGAGTACACACTAGTCCCGTAATATAAGTCTAAAGTTTATCATACACACAGATCAAAGAGATACTAAATAGGAAAAGTTAATATTATTGGACCATATGTATACATATTAAATAGTACTCTATCCATCCAAATTTATAGGGCATATTTTTTGAATGTCTTTATCCATAAATATAAAGCGTATTTCATATTTCAATGCAAAGTTAGTGTGAGATTTTCTCTATGCCCCTAATAAATATCTAGCTTTACTTTATGTTCTCTACATGCATATATACATTAAATATAGTGCTTAGAGATAATAATTAGAGGTAGTCTAGTCATTTTTAATATCTCTTTGGTCATATGCCAAGATAAAATGCGCTTTATAAATTTGGATGGAGGGAGTATATTATAACTACTTATATATTTTGTTAGCATTAAATGAGAGGTATATGGTAGAGGTATTGTAATAACTCTATATTTTATCTCTGTAATGAATTTATATTGTGGGACGACGCTTTCCAAAAATAGGGACTGCCCTGCTCCAACCGGTTTTTTTGGCTTTAGCTTCTAGCTTCCGACTTCTAGAAATTAGAAGCTACTTGGAATGCATCGGCTTCTTAATTTCGTTTTTTTACTTTTTTGTTTTTCTTTTTTCCTTGTGCGTTTGTATTGTCCGTGAAGATATAACGGTGTTTTTTTCTCTTTTTTTAATTGAACGACTCAGAATTTTAATCGAATGACTCAGAAAAGTTAATAGTTGTTGCAGTGTAATTTCAGCCAAAAATCAGAAGCTGGTACCCAGAAAAACCGGTTGGAGCGGCCCCATCCGTTTATATTACTAAACGGATGGAGTAATTTTATTCTTAGGGCTTTGTGTTCTCCTTGAGAAGGAAGAGACCAATGCCGAAGTCAAAGAAAAAATGTTAGTGTTCTCAAATCCTATTGGAGGTCAAATTCTCGTAGATTTGAACTTTGCGTAAGTACATGGAGGGGCTTCTTTTCTTTTTTCGAGATATGCTTAGGGTGAACTCATGATCTGAGCCGTTCGATCAACTGGGAGTGAAACACACGTGTCAAATTGTGATTGTGCGACGATATCAACTCTAGCTTCCAACCGGAAGCTTGTAGTTCATAATTGTGCATTCTCACGCTGATCAGATACTCAAATCACGAATACGCACCATCTCCAACTACCTAAAAGAAGTCCATACTGTTAGAATATTTAGCATTTTAGTGATTAAATAATTCTGCAAATAGATCATAACTTGTCAGGCAAATAGATCATATATATATATATATTGGCAAATAAAGTAAACTACGGACTGCTAGATGTTACCGAAGTGAAACGAAGGTGATGCGGAGAAGAAGACGAGATCGTTGCCGAGGAGCAGTCGATGCAAAGAATGGCGAGCAGTCGTGTGAATTGCTTCCCCCAAAACTTGATTCGCCCTCTCCCGTACAAGATCGCAAAGGACATTGGCTTCGGAGACTTGCTCTCCCCACAATCGGTGCATACCGGCGAAGGGATGGAGTAGCCGGTAGAAACAAAGGAACGCAATCAGATCCAGATGCGAAAGAACAAAACAGAGTTTCTCTCTTATAGACTTCACAAGGAAACTTAAATTGCATTTTTCAGAAACGGAAGGTGCATTAATCGTAATTAATGTTGCATGATTAGAGCATTTTTAAACGTCTCCTTCCATTCTGACATAAGTGCATGGCAAAACAAAATTGCAAAAGAAAACTATGTCTGGACCCACAGCCAAACCCAAAATAAGCGCACCATTCATGCGCATGTCGCGCAGCCTCGAAGCCTAGCCTGGCGATCGAGCATGCACATATAGTCCTCCTTTCTCTTGGCTCACCAAAGCTAGACATGCTCCACCTTATAATGTGGTATCTCTCCACCTTGGCTAGCAATATGGAATTAAAGTTTCCCAGGCCATATACCACCGTACATGAGTAGGCCTTTGGGATTTTCCTAAGAATTACAAGAATGGCCTCCTATTCCAACGCATACCAGAATCAAACAAAGCATGCAGAACACGCCCTCATGGTGGATCACAGCTTCGACTAGTTTGACAATGAAGCCGCCCCTCAGCGCTAGTCGCCCCTCTTACCAGCAAGAGCAAAACGGCACGTTGAATTGCTATTGCCGTTAATCGATGCTTCATCTCCTGAACCGAAGAAAAATGTGTAGAAAGATGAGATCCTCCAATCCGATCTGCCGATCCATGCGTTACTGAAACCAATCAAACACGCATGAATCCAGCAATATTTTTGCAGCTTTTCCGAGCCGTTTGCTGTGTTCTGAAGGAGTAGAGGACCACACCACACAGTCACACAAGCACTCGAAGGTTGCTGAGAACAGCATTTGCTCTCTCTTTTGACTTGGTGGCTAAAGGCAGAAGAAAAGGTTGCCAAGGCCCAAAAAAGTTGCCACCTTTACTCCTCTAGTGCAATTGCAAGGTACTTTGTTCAGTAATATATTCCACTCCATTCCATGGCAAGCATGGCATCTGAAAGTCCAAAGGGTTGCCGGAGAGAAGAGAAAGAAATTACTACTTGTGCAGAATGATCTGAGCTCACTGTACTACAAACAGTCGGTCAGAGGAGCTCAGATCAAGAAATGCCCTGGGGTTAAAGAATAAAGATGGTAACAGAGTAAAAAAGCAAAGCCAAGTTCTGCAGCCATTTGGCTGTAAAGTGCAGGGAAGTTATGCAGAAAGGTTGGTCTTACAGAAGAGTGTGGGAATGTCTCAGAGGTGTTATTATGGCAGACGTTGCACCAAGCTACGGCAGAGGCTTAAATTTCTCTCTTGGTGTCGGTGGTATGAGCTGATGGAAGAAATAATAATAAAGAGTTTGGAAGCATGACCGCCGCAGGGCCCGCCTTTCTCCTCATAGCTTAAGCCTTTGGATGAGTTTGTCGATGCATGAAACTTAACATGGTATCAAGAACAGATTCTCTTGCAACTGGTGAGCACTAGCGTTGTGGCAGTATCCTATGCAGCAACTACTACTAGTCTACCATACGAAAGTTGGATCGCTTTTCCTACTGTTCTTGCAGAAGATGCCATGCATTAGTTCGTATTTGCTTGCTATTGATGGGTAGTCATTCAGTACTCTCTGGCTGTGCAGGGCTGGAGGCATGTGTTGGGCTCTATATGTATCATATGATTCAATCAATCAATTATCGTGGTATTATTCCACTTTCATGGTATCAGATGCAAGCGATCCTACGCCCCCCTTCCGCAAACCGTTTAGTTCATCGATCGTACTCTTGTCTTGTCTATCTTGCGTGGCCCGAATAAGAAGTTCTCCTACATGGCGACCCTGCTGCTGATGCAAAAGCTGTTCCCGTCCTTCACTAAGGCTCAGTCTCATCTGCTTCTTAAGGAGATTACGAAGAATTCGAAGCCGCGCTCGCATCTACCGCTCTTGTCGCCACCACTCCAGCTGACAGTTGCAACTTCGACGGAGGTGGTAGTGGCGGCAACATCACTGGGGGGAGTGAAAACTCCAACAGTAGCGGGGGTGGCCCATGCGACAATAATCATTGCCGCCGCAACAACCGTTCAAACACCGACGGACAAAGCAACAACTCCGGCAGCAGCAGCAATTCGGGTTGGCCATCCTTCTTCATTCCATGGATTGGCATGGTACAGGTGTGGCCCAGGCAACTCCACCCGTGCCAAGCTCCCGATCTCCTTGGGCCATGACCGCAGCAGCCACGCCCTTCTGACTTAGGCGCGCCCTAGTCACACGCCTTTGCCATCATCTTACTAGCCCGCAGAGCACAGCCAAGCTATTGGGCCTACCGCATCAGCCGGTGCCATGGGCTCCCCTATCTGGCACTGGCACCTGGGATCAACAGTCGCTCGTCAACTCCAACACGATGATGCTAACCCCTCTGTTGAATACGGAGTGGTACATGGACTCGGGTGAGACCTCACACATGACTCCGATGTCGATAACCTTTCAGTCTCTCACCCTCCCTCCTCCCATACTCCCTCTAACATCATCGTCGGTAATGGGTCACTGCTGCCCATTACCCCCACTAGCTTCATGTCTATTCCTGTTGCGCCCGTTCCTCTCTACCTTTGCAATGTTCTTGTCACTTCTCACATTATTAAGAATCTAATTTTCTGTTCATTAGTCCACTACTGATAACAATTGTTCCGTTGAGTTTGACCCTTATGCCTTTCTGTGAAGGATCTTCGTACCAAGCACATGATCGCTAAGTGCAATAGTTCCGGGCACCTCTACCCCCTTCTACCAACGGCTACTAGCCCCCATGCCCCACCGCCGGCTCTACCTCCACCACTCTTTGGCATCATCGTCTCGGCCACCTAGGTCATGAGGCTCTTTCTAGGCTAGCTAGTACTGCTGCTATTTCTTGTCATAAAAGCAAGTCCAAATCTATTTGTCATGCTTGTCACCTCTGCCACCATGTCCATTTGCCTTTTGTTATCTCTACCTTGTGCCCTCTTAAGAATTTTGATTTAATCAATTGTGATCTTTGGATCTCTTTGGTTGCTAATATTTCTGGTAATAAGTATTATCTTGTCATTCTTGATAATTGCTCCCATTTTCTTTGGACTTTTTCTCTTCATCTTAAGTCCGACACTTTCTCCGTAATATTAGGTGAGGACAAATATGTATAACCTAAAGAAATAAATCAAATCGAAGATTTCCCCTACATAGGGGGCGTCTCTATTAGCTTTTACTGATGGCGTTTGACTGCGGTTGATAGCTTTTGGTTGAAAATGATGAACTATAGTGGTCGAAGAGAAATGCCTTTAAGAAGGAGGATATGAGCAGTGGGGAAAGTGAGGGAGAGATGCGTACGCATGTTGGGAGCGAGAGGAGTAGGGCGTGTGATGCACCCGTGATCCTCTGCCTCATCCTCGGAGTGAGACAGTAGAGAGAGGAGTGAAGAAGTCGTTTTGAGAAGTTAGGTGTTCGTATTGGCTTTTGACTTTTTCTAAGCAGAAGATAATACGAACATGACTATAATATTCAAGTCTATATCTAATCTTCAATTTGATTATTTTTTTATAGATTTATATAAATTTTTTATCACCTAATATTACCTACTTTACTTTAAAATTGGTGAACTTCTCTAAAAGAAGTGTACTGAAGCAAACCCACAAATCAATTATGTAGTTTTCCCCCTTTTTTTTTACTGAGCGGTGATACGTTCCATCAAGAACTATTTTTTAGAAAGTGCATGTGCTGGTAAGCATCCAGCACAGTGGGACAAAATGCTACAAATTTTGATCAGGGAAAAATATAAAGTATGAAAACTTTTTAAAAAAATGAAGACGAAAAAGGCACGGGAGGAGAAGAAAAATGAAATGATCGACATTTGTCGTCTTGGGCTCAGTTTGAACGCTAAGAATGCGAAGATGTTGCGTAGTCACATTGGGCTAACAAAGGCCTATCCTTAATGGGCCTTAAAGGGCAAGTTACACCGTTCGTTGGGGCCAGCAAGGCCTGCTTTTGGTGCGGCCTTCATAATGCATGTTGGCATTGCTTGCCACTTAAAACAAAGATGGAAAAAAAGAGAGAGCTAAAGGCAAGGTAGAAAACCTTTTTTAGAGCGCCCAGCTTGCTCTCTGCTCTGCTCCTACACTACACTCGTCAGTCGCCCATGGCTCCCATGGCTCGCCTCCTCCCTCTCTTCCTCCTCGCCGCCTCCGCGGTCTCCTCCCAGTCTCCGGCCGCCGCGCCCTCCCTCTCCCACTCCGGCACCGCACATTCCCCCACCTCCTCCAATGCTGCCTCCCCTACCACCTCAGCCCCAGGCCCTTCCTCCTCGTCCAGGAACCACATCTCCGCCTCCCCCGCGGCGTCCCCCTCCCACTCCGGCACCAAGCTCACCTCCCCGGCCGCCGCCCCGGCCACCCACTCCCCTGCCCAGGCGACCCCTCCGCCCACATTGCCTCCCCTCACGCCCTCCCCAGTCAGCTCCCCGCCGCCCACATTGCCGCCTCCGGCCTCCGCGCCGGCGCTGCCTCCCCGGCGCTGCCTCCCCGGCGCCCGCGCCCGTCAGCACCCGCCCACATTGCCCCCGCCGGTGCTCGCCCCCGCGCCGGCGTTGTCCCCTCCAGCCCTCGCCGCGGCGCCCGTCCTCGCCGCCCCCGCGCCCAGCAGGAAGCCCAGGAAGAAGCACCTCTCCCCCGCCGGGTCCCCCCTCGCCGCCGCGTCGTCGCCGGCCACCGGCGTTCTCGCCCCGGGACCCGGCCCCTCCGCCGCCGACATGTCGGTACGTATCCCTACACCGTTACTGCTACTCCTCCACTTACACGGGCTAGATGAATCTGAGCCGTCGGATTCCAAACCCCACGCGCTAAACCAGATTTGATCGCCTCCGCCTCGCGCCCGCACGAAAATTGACGCGCCGGGCGCGCGGGGCCCGCGGCTCAGCGAGCTCATGTCCGGTCAAAAGGATCACCCGGACACCTCGCACCCACGCACACGCCCGTGTGATGCACCCTCTCGATGCTTCGTGGGCCCCGCGCGAGTAATGCCGTTTGGGTACGGCGCCGTTGGGTGCGAGCACATAATTCCGCGGGCCGAAAATCTCTGAGCCGAGGACACGTGGAGCCACCCGAGTGGTGGCTTACTGCCTCCTCTTGCACGTTAGGTATTTTTAGTTTTACTCCTTCTCTGACTGCGACGTGGGGCCCCCTTGCAGAGCGACACGGCGCGGAGCTACAAGGCGTCGGGAGCCGCGGCGCTGCTCATGGTGCTGATGCTGTCGCTGGGCCCGGTCTTGGTCTGAGCCGCCTGAGGATGGCGGTTGTGGCCACCTGTCAGCCAGCCACTGCCACTGTATTATCACCACCGTTGCTGCTGTAGAGTGAGAGATGTGATGTTGGGTGCTGGAGCCATATATGTGTAGTGTTACTACCCCCTTTCTTGGACATGTATGCCACTGTGTTTTGTATTATGTGCATCTGCAGCACATTGTTAATACCCCCTTTCCATGATTATTATTACTGTTGCTTTGCGATGATTCTTTCCTTGTGCAATATACTACTGCTTTGCAAGAGGAATGCTATACCAAAAGGGCAAAAAAAAAAAAATCAATCACTCTCCTTGAGTCACTGACAAACGGCCCCCACCTGTCAGGGCACGCTTGTCTGTAGTGCTTCTTTAAGCTTGTAATTTTCTTGTGTGGTAAAGAAATGTCTGGATGCAGAGCATTGTTACTGTTATTGGGTGGGTTTTTTGGCTGCACTTTTGGTTTTTGGCCAGTGTTAGCGTTTGTGTGAACGAACCGAATGCCGATAAACTGTTTTAAAAAGGTTGTCTCGATAAACAGCTTCGAAACGACTAGGGAGATCCTGTCCCGTTTATTTATTTGAGATAACTCATAAGTTGAAAAGAGCTTGCCATTATTTTGTGAATGTTATGGTCCAGAGAGATTTACAGCTTTACATTGATCGTACAAGCATTCTTGAATTATAGGTTATTTGGTTGGTGTTGTTTTTGTTAGAGACATGATGTGACCACTGACCAAGACCTTCATTTGTGTGTGGGTTAGCCAAAATTACCTGTTCTAAGAAAGAACAAGAACAGCCCTAGGGGGGTAGTGAGGGCAACAAGTACCAAACCAGCCCACAAATTTGCTGGCAGTGTCTTCAATTTTGTCCCGTGCAGTGTTGGGAGGTGTTAATGTGATTACAGTTGGCAATTGTTGTAGTGTGCTGCTATTAGATCCCGGAGATCGATGGACCAGGGCCAGGCCATGGAAAACTACTCGTACCTTGTTAGGGTCTGCTTGGAATGTTTGGAAAGATTTTTCTGAATGAGCAATTATTCTAGGATATCTAACATGCTGCCAATTCTGGGATCAGAAAATGACTCTTCCTTGTCCCAATCACCTCTGTCTGGATCCTGATGGTGGCCAGTCCTCTTCAATCCAAACTGGCAAATGAAAGCTTTTGGTTCCATTTTTTGGGGGGCTGAAGACATGCTAGATGGAATCTGGCTCATAATGTTATTCAGAAAATTAGCTCAATTACTGGACTTGTGTCATTTTTCCAATCCACTATGATCATTATCATTATTCATTACTGTGCCCTGATAAACTGAGTTTGTTTTAATCATCCCACTCACAAAGTTTTCTCAAATTAAATTTTACTCAACCTGCATCTTCTAGATATGACCTTTGGGCATTGGGACGTCACAAAAGATTACAATATTTCTAGCACTCTAACAGTAGCAGGCAGGGCAACAGGAAGAAAACACAAATGCCTGCTAAAGAAAAAGGTACAAAAGCTGGAAAGCACTTTTGGGACAAACTGACAGTAGGCAGCCTATGCAGCCATGCTACTACACAGTAAGAAGCGAATAATTTTTATCCGTCCGACCGACTGAAGACTTACGGAATGAATATGGAAGAAGTAGATGAATATCCGGCACTATCTATATCCGATTCCGACTCTGAGAAAAAAATATGGAATAGAATACGGGATAAGTGATATCCGTCCGTATATATCCGTATGTCAAGTGTATGAGGAAATATGCTGCTACTTCACCTAGAAACAAGATAACATATAGACAAATTATCACATCTAAATATGTGTAAGTACTGAGTATTCTTCCTTTAACATCTTAGTAATTAGTCTCTTCATATTCGCTCTGATTGTATCATACTGTCCAATGTCCTATACAAAGAAACGGATAATTTTCGTCAGACCGACCGTCCTAAAGATTATGGAACGGATACGGAATGGAGAAATGGATATCCGGTATTACCCGTGGCCAACTCCGAGGAAAAATATGGAATATGATACAGGATAAACGATATCTGTGTATCCGCTCCGATTGCACCCCTACTACACAGACAAAAAAGCAATCCTGTGTTATTTTATTTGGAATCTTGAACCCACTTCAGACCAACTCAGTGTTGAACACAGCTCCAGGATCAAACTAAAACGATTCTCAGCTTGTTACACATGCAAAGGATGATGGGAACAATCTTTAGATTTCCCATCTCCAACTGCAATGAGACTCTTCTCTAGAAACATTAACTTACATACAGATGAGACACACTGTGACAGCTTATACAAACCCACTATGTACAAAAAGAAAGCAAAACTTGATACCTCTCAATGCATCTCATATTTGGATCTCTTGGTTAAAGATGTGTTTGGCTCAATCTATGTGACTGAAAAGATAAGTTGGTCTTTTCTTTGTTCCTTTTCTTTTGACTATCTTGTTTTTCCCTCTGAAGACACAACCCTAGCCCACAGTACTATCCATTGTAAGATTCATCCTGACGGGGTGGTGCTCCACCTCATCTGAGCTGCCGGAGATGTCCACTGGTGCATTGGTGAACCTGAAACTGTTGACATTACTTAGCTTCGGTTGCGCACCATGTTTGTGATGGTCAAGATAGACCACAACAACTGTGATATCATCATGGAAATGCCGCCTAATCCCTCTCTCTATCCGTTTCATGTCGGTGTATCTCATATCTCTTTTCTTCGCAGCTTCAGATAGTGCTGCTCTCACCAATCGTTTCGCTATTCCCTAAGCACATTTTCACACAAGTGCATCAGATTTTGCATAACAGAATTCCATAGAGTGATTCTCGGTGATGAGGTTAAGTGGCTTACTGCTCTGGGATTCTTGAAGACGATATCCACCGCCGTTTTGTCAGTTAGCTGCTCCCACAAACCATCTGATGCAAATATCAAGAAAAGGTCTTGCTGTCTCAGCTGGTGTACTTTGATCGATGGCTCGGCTGTCATGACAGGCCGCTTCAACGGAATAGGACAGACACATTGCCGGAATATAGGGTTGCTGGCAAATTCGGGCTTCTTCAGGTAGACATCCCCGATTGATCTGGAAACCTGAAAGAATCAAACAAATGGTGTCCATAGATTGCCAAAGAGTAGCTCATAATTGTATTGCATGAAAACAGGTTTGTCTACTTGAAAAGTTTTAAGAAATATGATAAAGCAAATACTGATGATTATGAATGCTTTACAAATTCAAAAAGGAGAAACCTTACATGATCATTGTTGTGGCGTGACAAGATAAGCAAATCACAGATTAGGATTAGAATAAGTAGCTTCCTTATTATTTGAGTTTGTTTCCTTTTATATTCATTTCATGTATTAGGGATAAATTTCATATTATTAGAGATTAGCTTCTTAATATATAGATAGATTTCTTAAAGTTCAAGTTTAGTCATCCCTATAAAATATACAACATTGTATCTGTTTTCATTAAGCAATGAATGAACAAAATTCCTAGTTTCTCTCTGTTAAAGTGAATTGTCTGTCTTTCTTTATCAGTTTAAGTTTTTTGGTGAACTAGATGGTGCGTCTAACTTAATATAGTATTAGAGCCATGAGGTCTTGGGTTCAAGACTCGGTTCAAGACATGTGAGTGGGAGTGTTAAAGTGAACTGCTCGTCTTTTCTCATCACCTTAAGCTTTTAGGTAAATTGGTTGGTGCATGCAAACTAATACCCTTAACACTCTCCATCTTCATCAACTAAACCTCAGAGCCTTGGTGGCGGCACGGCCAGCCGTTCAAGGGTGAGTACCCTACCGGTCTTCAGACCCATACCACAACATTTGGTATTAGAGCCAATCGTTGCCACCTCTACCATGTCGGGCAGTGAGGGTTTCGATTCTATGACAATCAGCGACATGCTGGGTAGCATGATTGAGATGCTTAAAAAGATGTTTGGTGTCCCGAAGGAGGAGAGAAGCTACGCCGGAAGTAAAGAATGTTTCACCAATCTGTTGGCCTTGACAGCAACCCCATCGGCTGCGACCTTGGCCAAGATGGATGAGCAGAAGGAGGTGATGCCTATCATCGCCGACATGGTTACGCCGCCACTTCCATCACCTCCAGAACTAGCACCACCAACAATGCCACTCCAGCTGTCCTCACCAACGCCTCCTCAGCGGGCAACGCTGCCCTTAGCTGCACCCATGGTGCGTTCGTCGAGGAGGAGAATTGTTGTTGTCCAACAACGTCTTTTCTATGCGGCTGACCGATGTCGTACCATAGGCAATGCGGAGCGCAACGACTAAGGGGCCAGCACCGCCGTCGCGTCCTCCCTTCCATCATCATGCTCGGTAGCAGTAAGGGTGTCACTGTTGTCCTATGTTGGTTGCCCATGCTGCCACGTCTTCCTCAACACCACATCATGCTAAAGTGTTTCTTTCTTGGGCTCCATATGTGTCGTTGATATGCTCTTAAGTGACCCGGCGCCAATACTGGTCACGCCTGTCAACATGGGGATGCGAAGGTCTCCGTCCGTAGCCGCCACCAGACAGCTCTAGGACGAGCTGTCTCGCCTCGAGGGATGAAACGTTATGGCGTGACAAGAGAAGCATATCACATATTAGGATTAGAATAAGTAGCTTCTTGATTATTTGGGTCTGTTTCCTTTTAGATTTATTCTATGTATTAATGATAAGTTTCCTATTATTAGGTATTAATTTCCTTAATATAGGGATAGATTTCTTAGGAGTTAAGTATAGCCATCTTTATAAAAGATACAACTTTGTACCTGTTATCATTAAGCAATGAATAAGCAAAAATTCTAGTTTCTTCCTCTCTTCTTCAACTAAGTATCAGAGCCTTGGCGGTGGCACAACCAGCCGTTTAAGGGCGAGTGCCCTACCCTCGACTTTCGGACCCGTACCACAACAATCATAACTGTAGCATATAGGTTTGCCACACTACACAAGCAATTCTATTTGCTGGCTTTTTCAGACAGAATATATTCCTATGGTCGTATTGGATATAAGGAGTGCTTTACGAAAGAACACTGAAATATATGTGATGATATCGAGAACAGATGCATCCATCTACAATGAACACGAAATGAAAGCAACATCTGATTTTATCTAGGAAACAGGAATATTGCCTTTATCTGAGTAACAAATTTAGGGCACCATGATATAAAGCTAGCGTATAAGATGCAAGAACATCAGTCTGTAATTTTGCTAGAACCTTTGATTGCTTAACCAATTTCAAGATGGATTTTAGAGCAGCTATTATGGGTTCCCATGATAAATAGTTGAAGAATATTTCATCAAGTGAGGTCCGTGAGGAATCGTGAAATGCCCTTTAAAGTGAATGACACACATCTTATGGACTAAGTGCTCTAGGTTTGCTAAATTAGCATCAGGCTTCACTTACACGATTATACCATAGCTACAAACACTTTTGAGTTGGACAAGACAGGGGCCAGATTGCCTTCTTGAGGCTCTCTGGGTTTGTTTTGCAATATGGCATTTATCCACGTTAGGAACATGTCTTGCTTGTTCATGACATGTTAAATAACTACTAACAAACTTTGAATACCAAAGTGTCTGAAATGAAGCTTTGCAGTAGCAGTTGCCAGCCGGGCCACTTAGTTGTTGTAAAACATGATTGAGAATAGCGTGGTGCATACTAGAAGAATCCAAATTAACAGGATTTTAATGACAGGTACCTGAATGATGCCCTTAATCCGCCAAACTCCCCTGGTGTAGACGAGTATATGTGAATCATCAGGATGCTGCTCGGTAAGCTCCTTTCTTACCTCCTCCTCGGCAACGTTGTGGTCATTGGATAGCCTCTCGGCCACTACCTCCCGGCCATTAGGTCCCCTATGGCCAAGGACAGCTCTTGAGTCCCCTAAATTGGCGACATATAGAACATTATCAGCAATTGCTCCGACGAGGCAGCATGAGCCAACTGAGGCAATCTGTGGCCGTTTGAGCCATGACTCCTTGACTAGGTGCAAGAACTCCTGTTCTGTAGCATGGAATGCCTTCTTGATTGCGTCTGTGGACATGCCGCCTTGCTCGGACGCAAACTCTGCTCCGATTCAGAGCACAAAACCATTTAGCCATCTTTATGGTTAGCAGATAACTTGATTGAACTAAGACAACAGCCTTAGCCCAAATGAGTAAATCACAAAAGATATTCTGATCAATAAAGGTAACATCCTTCACCAGTTGGGGCAAAAAGAATAGAAAATATAAGCAAAGAATCTAAATGAGTAAATGGCGGATCAAGCATGCAAAATCATGCATGAGAACTGGATCAAACTCAGTGACCTGGTTACTTTGACAAACAAGTGTAAACACTTCATCAAAGATTTAGTTAAGTAATATAAATCAGCAAATTATTCGCAGTGCCGTTTGTATTGATTTTTGCTAATGATTTTTTGCTATAAGCTTATAGCTTATGATTGAAAATAAATAGTGGCCGAAAGAAATGACTTTAAAAAGGAGGACACGAGCGGTGGGGAAAGCGAGGGAGAGACACATGCGTGTGACCGGAGCGAGAGGAGTGGAGTGTGTAATGCACCCGTGACCCTGTATTATCCCGGAGCGAGACGGTAGCGAGATGACTGGAGAAATCGATTCGAAAAGCCGTGTCGGTATTGTCTTTTGGCTTTTCTACGTAGGAGCATAAGCCAATCAGACAGGGCCTAAACCTAACAGAAAATTCCTTTTTTTAGAGAGAGACTAACAGAAAATCCTTACTGTCATTGATCAATTAAGCAATCTCACACAGGAACAGATAATGGTTTTACTGAGGCAAGTAAATGAAGTTAACTGAGTGGAGTACGAACTGTGGAGGTGCGGGAAGAGGCGAGAGGAGAGGAAACGTGAGGCCTCGGGGCCGCCGTGGCCGTCGTACACTCCGACGAAGGTGGCCGCCGGCGAGGTCACCACCTGGCCCTGGTCCTCCAGCTTAGCGTTGGCCTGCCCCACGGCGATGGAGTACTCCCCTGATGCGTGCGGCTTCAGCTCCGCGTGCCACAGCAACCCATCCCCGCCTCCTTCGCCGCGCCCCAGGCACCGCTCCGCCGGCCGCGCCAACCACCGCAGCATCGCAAACCTCTCCTCCTCCCCCTAACTATGACCCCAAATTCCTCCCCAAGATCATAGCTTTCTCCTCCCTCACAATTCAAAATTCCTCGCCAAGATCGCAGCTTTCTCCTCCTCCTTCAAAATTCCACAAAATTTCTCCGCAAGATCTAAGATTTCCCCTTCCGATCATCCAAACCGCGCGGATTAGCTCGCTTCTTCGGACCAACAACCCAATTCGATCTATCAATTCTTGCCTTTTTTTTTCTCCTATTGTTAGGCGCTCCAAAGCGAAGCTTTCCCTAATGCTTCTCCTGGCCCGGCAGTTGGCAGTTGGGGAAGTTCCATTAAAAGGCAGTGGCGGCGACCGGCCGTCCGATTTGGCCCCACGGACACGTGGATGGTTGCCGTAGCAGTGGAATGACCGGAAGAAGACTGGTGAACGCATCCGCATCGGGTGGGGACCAGGTCGAGACGGTCGCCGTTGACCTGCCACGTCGTCACGGGTCAAGCGAAGCCAAGAAAGCTAGTTTTCTACGCTAGAATAAATAGTACCGTATAAATACGGAGAGATGGACACGTACAGAGAGAACTCAAGAGAAGTATACTGATACTAGGTGATAGAGATGTCGAATAAATTATTATAGGCTGCTGCTTCAGGTTGAGGTGATTCTTCTGACCAGGACAAGAAAGCTCTGCTCACTGAATTCGTCAGGTATTGATGCTGTCTCTGAATTCCGTTTCTCATGAGACACATACTTGCAAAAGGAACAGAAACATGATGCGTTACAGAACAACTTGCAACGTTCAGCCAAATTGGTACCGGAAGAGCATCGCGCACACGGCAGATTTCAGAACATGGAGAGCAAAAGCTTTCATGGAACAGTGGCTAGCTTATTGCTTCTTGTCATGATATGTACAGCGAGCAACATTCAGTTGCAACAACCAGTAAGACAGGGCACATAAACTGCTAATTCCTGAAGCCGCACACAGCACACAGTACCATCACCTCATTTACTAAGGAAAACTTAGTGCCAGAAGAACAGGTAAGCAGTGACATGGTTAAGGCAAAGGTGTTCTGTAACATTGGACTTGGTGTCATTCTCGATTTCTCATTCGCTTGTTGTTAGGAGCACGCTGGCCCTGCAGTAGGGGCAATCGCTGCGAGACCGCAGCCATTGCCCCAGGCAGGCCGAGTGGAAGATGTGCTTGCAGCGCAGCTGAATGAGCCCGTCTGCATCCCCACATCTCTCCAGGCATATAGAACACTCCACTAGAGGTCCTTCACAGGCTGATTCTTGTAGCTTAGGGGCGGGTTCAGAACATAGTGCGACGGGCATGAGCTTGTCTGCACTGCCGAAAGGCTCTGCCAAGCTTTCTTGGACTTTGCAGGCAGCGATGGATACGCTGGACTGAAAGCAACTGGTTAGACTGCCCAGTATGCTATCAGCAGAGGTGTATACACCAAGGTCAGCAGGATGAGTTGCTCCAGCCCAAATGGTTCCTGAGGATGACGTCTTTTGCCTGCAACAATGGAAGAACATGTGTAAATGTAGATTCAGTATAGGTCAAATCCTGTGCCGCAAGATTGACATGCTGGGAGTTGATGCAGACCTTCTTCCTGATAAGTCCACACTGTTAAACCTCTGAAGAAGCCTTTCCCTAGCCTGTTGAACAGCATCAGGAAGCCGGCCATGATCTGATAAACTGCGCTTTAGTCTTGAGCTGGAACCCATGCCCCCCTACATGTTCTGTTATGTTTCCAGCAGATAAGGCACACTTGGCCGTATCTCTTTTGTTTCCTGGAACACGTTCCTGACCCTAGTTTTATATATAAAAAACATATTTTAGAAACAATGCGTAATTACTGAAGAGTATTTCACAACTACAATCATCATAACAGAAAACATGGTAAATAAGACCGCACTAATCTCTGCCTTGAAAACGATTTGTTGCATGCTTGGAAACAGCTCAATGATACAAAAAAATTGTGGCCAACTCAAGATATACAGAGGAGATTCTATGCAGATCAACTGATTTTCCTTAGGCTGCTATAGGGCCGGCCAAAACTGCATCTCCTGATAACTAGAGCTAGGTTTAAAACAATATCTGCTTGGTAATGGGAAATCTCCTCAGTATTTTGGAAGAACAGGATGGAACAAACAAATGTTTGTCAAAATGACACTCACTAAACAAATGGCAGCTTCCTTTGCGAATAAACATACAGAAAACAGAACAGCAAATTAGCAACCACAGAGACTAGTATTTTTCAAGTTTCGGCAATAGTTCAGGCCCGCTTAAAGTTTGGCCTAAACATTTGAACTAATGCCTTCAACTCATCCGTGTCACAAATTAGCTGTACTTTCACAGAATGTATCATGTCATGCACGCGTGGTGCTACCTTAGAATAGCCCAAGCCTTCTTTTCTTGGGAAAAATATTCCCAGAGCGTTTGCAAACTCTTCAATGTACAACCAGCTGAATTTCCCAGAGCGTTTGCAAACTCTTCAATGTTTCTGAGGAAACAAGAGACTGTCCCTTCGTTAGACAAATCATACAACAGTTCCTATTCACTAATTGATTTTGCGTAGGCCTAACATTTTGGTGGTCAGAGATTTAACGAAGGGCACACATATAAAAAAAATGTGCAGACGAATCGTTGTTTTACACCTTGGTTCATCTCAACCAATTCCGACTACACCAACTGCAAGCTTCAACTTGGGCCTTCATATTAATCCCATAAATGCTCAGGCTTTCCATTAGCCAGCGTAGTCTAACAGTAACAGCAGCCTCAATACAATCTTCAGTTATTCACCAGCGTCAATACACACCTTGTTCTGGATTAAGTACCAAATTGGAATTGCCATGAACCCCTACTGTTTGTATCCTAGATAAATAGTTAGACCGTCCATTTCTCCCGTCAAATCTGCAATCTTGTTACAGTTACGCATCCACTATGCACCCCAACTCATCGTCTAAACTATCAATTCGCTGTGTCAAAACCGTGTCTTTCGGACTCAACAGGTCATCAGCAATTTGCAATAACTCACAAACCACACCATGTTTCTAACTACGCTGAAGTTAAAATCAAGAAAACACTGGAACCCTCCATTTCTTCAGTTAAAAATGGTAAAGGAAACGCGACTTCATCCAAGAAACAGCGGGAAATTAAAGAACAAGAAAACGGTAGCAGCTTGCGCCTTGCGACCTCACCGGCTTGTGATGCGAGAGGGAGCTGCGGTGGCGACCGGGGGCGTCGCGGCGGCAGCGGGCCTCGGGGGGCTCCGGCGCCGGCGAGGGGCCTACAGTCAAGAAAAGATGCAACAATACTAATTTTAATATACCTGTATTGTTCTTATTTTTTCTTTATTGTGATACAAAATAGATAATAGTGTAATTTTCTATTTGCATTTTATAGTTTTCCATATTTCTTTATGGAAAATTTTAACAATTTTTCTACGAGTGAATACAGAATTGATCCGAAAGATCTTTCATCTCTTTGGAAATGAAACATCTCCGCCTCCACCTCAAATGGCAGAGCAGGCACTGGCTGTACCATCGTCAGGCTTTACCAGTGCCTCGCGTCAGTAAGCACCAGAGCAAAGAGGTCTTGACCCAGCATGTCGGAGGTGTGGACAGATTTCGACAAGGTAATGAAGCGAGATGAGACCGGAGCTTAGGTAAGAGTTGTTGTTTGCAAAATATATCATTATCAAAGTCTTCAGGTGGAAACAGGCACTTGCACGGACATACCCTAAGATGTAAAGAAAAACAAGGCATGGTCATACGGCAGATGCAGCTATAGTACAACCCCGAGGTATAGTACGTAACTGAGATTATAATCCCGAGGTAGCTCGAGAATTTTTAGCCCGTTTAATTGCCTCACAAGATCTTCCATTAAACTTTGGTACGTCAGATGCATTTGAATGGTCATGAGAAAATTAAAGGACTCTTTAGAACCTGTACATCTTCAATGGTCTTGATCTCAGATATATGGAGTGGTCGGTCTAGCAAGGATTATCTTAGTGTAGTCGCTCATTATGTAAATGATGATTGGATATTGGAAAAGAAAATCATAGGTTTCAAACTAATTGATGTAGCACATGCAAGTAAGAATATAGCAGAATATATTATCAAAGTCGTGGAAGATTTTAGTCTTACAAATAATTTTTTTGCAATTACCCTAGACAATGCTACATCAAACTCCAGGAAAATAGATATTCTCACTTCCTTATATAGTACATATGCTGAATCCTTCTTGCTACATCAGCAATACGCCTACCATATTATTAATCTTATAGTTAAATGTGGTTTGAAGAGGTTGGATCTATATCTTCAAGTTTTTTGCGACGTAGTTTGTTTTGTAAATAATTCTAAACAACAAATTGCAGCATATTAGACCTACTACATTGCGATGGGTATACATCCACAAAAGTTCGATGTGGACATGATAGTAAGGTGGAACTCAACTTATCTCATGCTATAAAATCTTTTACCCTATAAATCCACATTTTCTGTTTTTATCCGCACGCGGTATCACAGCCATACCGGCAACACACTACTGACTGAGTAGCACTGGTTTGCTACTGAGAAGTTACTAGTATTTCTGGAACTCTTTTATGAATTCATTGTTGCTTTACCCGTAGTGTACTATCCAACATCTCCTATAATTGTGCATCATATTCTTGCAATTGTCATTCACTTGAAAGCTAATGAAAATAACGTAGTGTTATGACAGGTTATGTACGCTATGAAAACTAAATATTTAAAATATTGGAATGAGATTCCGTACTTATACGTATTCAAATTTATTGTAGATCCAAGAGCTAAAATTACATGATTCACTAATGTTCTTTCAATTATAGGTGAGTCTATAGGAATAGATTATTCTAATTATTTTACAGGTGTTCATTCACAATTGTTTGAAATTTATCAGAATTATGAGTATAAGTTTTAGGAAGTTCGCTTGCAACGACCTCCACCAGCACCCACCACAATTGTTTGAAATCTTTGGTGCATCATGATCCTCCACAAGATCAAGCTCTACATCATCACGTGCTGGAGCAATCCATACCAGGGACCGTAGGGAACTATCAGTTTTTCTGGATAGCAATCCCATGCCTCACCATATAGAGAACTTCAATATTTTGGATTGGTGGCATGAGCACAAGCTAACATATCTGGTGTTATCTATATTAGCATGGGATATGTTAACTGTTTCTGTCTCGATGGTTTATTCTGAGTTTGACTTCAGTCTTTCTAGAAGAATATTGGAGGAGAGAAGAACAAGTCTCACAAGTGAGATGGTGGAAGTACTTATCACAGTGAAAGACCGGAAACAAATTGATCCGCGAGCTCAACATAGTGTTGTGGATATAGAGTTGGAACATGCATTCAACAATCTCTGTCGAGAAGGCGACGAAGGCAGTCAAGACACCGACGCTTCTTAGAGCATTCATGTATATATTGTAATTTTTTTGATTTTTTACCTATAATACTGAGCTACAGGCTGTACTCTTTTTTCTTTGCCATGGTTTTCTCAAGTTGAGTTTTTACTTGGCAGAGTTTTTAACGAGACAACCATTTAAACATTAATAAAGCTCATTATTACATTTCCATAATTTATTGTGCCTTTTCTATAATTTCTACAATTTCTATAATTTATTATGTCCTTTTGAATTCCAAATATTTTTTGAACTATTACGTTTTTTCAAATTTTTTGGGCCGAACGGGCTAGCCGTGCATAGTGACCTGTCGAGCTAAATGGGCGTGTGCCGGCCCAACACGGCACAAAGCCCCTCTGGGTCATGCTTGGGCCAGCACGACACGACATGTTCAGGCTGGCAGGCTAAACGAGCCGTGCCTAACGGGCCCATGCTAGGTTGTGCTGTGCCGCCCATTTGGATAGGACTGACAAATGGTATCAGAAGAAGCTACACATGCGTGTGGGTCACGGGCACGAGCATATGACGCATGGCGCATGTGGGCCCAAATGAGTGGTCACACGGCATGTCATATGTGTCTGACTAGACATACGAATGTGTGCTGAGGGAGGAGGTACTGGTCATTTGCCATAATCTGCCAACGAGGACATCGGGTTCTTTAAGGGTGAGTGTATCCCAGCCCACTTGAGATTAGGCCAATTATGGCCCATGAGTGCGTGTGTGTGCATGAGTGTGTTGTTTTGTACTACCTTGCTAGTCTAGCTTGATATTCACCTATATATAAACCCTAGAGGCGAAAGGTAGCAACTTTTGGTTGACCATTTTGCATAAGTTGATATTAGAATGCAAATGAGTTGTTGTGTGTACATGGTCTATTTCGACTGGGTGCGGGCTTGAGCCGATTTAGACCCTAGGGTGTTACAAATAGTATCAGAGCTAACCTTTGCGGCTACAAGTGCGAGCGGGTCACAGGCGTGGGCATATGGTGCATGGCACGTGTGGGCCTAAATGAGTGATCACACAACATGGCATATTTGTTGGAGTGGACGCACGGACGTGTGCTAAGAGGGGAGTGTGATGACCCCATTTTTAAGGCTATTTTGCATAGCGAACAAGAGTGTACATCAAACTTGCTCAAACTTTAATCATAAAAGTCAAACTTTGATTACAAGAGAGTGTGACTTAGTAGCTGAGCTTCACATTATTAAAGGCGTCCAAACCCAAAATTTATGATACAAGACAAAAGATCTCCCTAAACAACAGACACGCTTGAGCGTAGTCGAGACTTAGAACCAGTAGTCATCACCTTCTAGGGAGTCATCAAAGTCTCTCTCAAAAGTTTACTCGACATCCTCCCAAGTTCATTCTGATCATGATTAAGAAAATACGAGTACATCCGTACTCAGCAAGACACATGAGGATATCTACTTAACTATTTGCCAATATTTCAATTGAACAAGGTACGGAGGTTCTACTATTATGGATACAAATGCATGTTTTTTTTTGGCAAAAAGACTTTAGACTTGAGATACAAAACTATATTTTACTAAGAGAAAATGGGATTTAACAATCATACTTATCATTTTGAAATCATTTAAAACTTACTTATGCCTTGTTGTTGGAATCACCCATTAAACACAAACTACATTGATCGAAAGCATGGTGTATCTGAATACTATGTATTATACTCTACAGAGTTGCCTAGCTTTTTCCATAAGATATCTCAAATTCACAATATCATGCGATAAACACACAACATGAAAACGTGTGATTGAGTTGAGATAATAAGGCTGTTCTACTGCCTTTTCCTTTCTAGTCTCTACTCGGTAGGTATGAGCCATTCAATAACGATCAGGTATCTACTGGGCAGTGTGGAATCCACGCACTGACATTGAATGGGCCTACTGATGTGAAGAATGGCAAGCGACATAAAAAGCCCAACTTCCATCTCACCCTTATTGCACGGGCCATCCAGAAGATCCTAGGATAGCGGATCCTCCTGTAGTTATTTGATCAGATCGAACAGTGTACTATGCCAGGTTGACAAGTCAAGCTTGTCGTTGAGCGAAGTCTGTGTCATTTACTTGGTATAAGGGTCTAGTCCTTATTTGCCACAAACAAGACTATGGGCTTGTTCTTTTTGGTCTACCTCTGTCATATCCGTTCCGTATGCCTTCGGTCGGTCGGACGTACAAAAATTATCCGCTCCATTTATACCGCTAGTTGCGGTCATGGCTTTCTTATTCGGATGCAACCGGGAATCCTGCCGGAGATTTCGCATACCATGGGATCAAATGTTTGTTGGTTCCGCCTCCATCGTTGTTACGTTCGCAGGCGTTGAGTACAAGCCAGGGTTGACAACTTTGTTTTTTTTTTTTTATGTTTGATCCAAGATAGCGATGAATCACCTGCGAGTTGCGCACCATTTACTTGAGATTTCTTCGGCTAGTTGGTTGCCTGCTTCTTACTACTCTCTTCTGCAACTTTCTGCTCTAGCTCTTTCCTAGTATTGGATGTTATTATGGACTATGATTATCTACTCTTTCCTAATTACTCACTTTATGCAAACATGCATGCATTTTTTTGGGTTCTTTCTGGTCTATTTTTACATTTTACCCTCTCTTTTACTACAATTTAGAAAGACTTCTTGATCGTGAATAACTGATACTATCCATTAGCCTCTTCTGAACTTTTTTTACTGAACTCTACTCCTTTCTTTTACTTGTGGCATGCATTCCTTTGCTGCTATCTTAGAAAGTTTGATCAAGACATCAATGATAAGAGAGAGGGAGAGGGCCTCCTTTTCCTAATTATGTGATCTACTCAAAAATATCTGAATTCCAAACTGATTTGGAGGCTCCACGCCTATTATTGGCCATCAACTGCAACTTTTTGCACTGAAAAATGTAGCCTCTTTTTTCCTATCTACTACTATTCACTTTTGCATGTAGCCAGGCATGCTTTCTAGTAGTTTCTCTGCACTCTGTTCCTCTGCCTTTTTCAGTCTCACTGTCACATTGGTATTACTTTTTACTGCATCTACCCTTTTCCTGGTTACCTTTGCATGCAAGCGGTGCAACTATATATGTGAGTAGTACAAATCAAGAACATGTTATGTTAGTCATCAATCAACACCATATTGAACATTAATCAATCAGCATGCACTCATTAATTAGTCATGATCAATTAATAATTTGGGATCAGTATTAGAGCTTAATCCCCCACACACACACACACACATCCAAACTCCATTGGTCACCTACGAGAATAGCAGAGAAAGAAATCAAAAAGGGAAAAAGAAAAGAAAAACTAGAAGCTATTGCTTCTTCTACAACACAACACAAGCTAGTACAATGTGATCATGGATGATCAACCTCATGTTCACGTCATCCTGAGCTGAGGCTCAGGTACTGGCACTGCACCAGCCATGGCGACTGCCTCGTCACCTCCCCCACTCCGAGGTCAAACTCCATCGCTCTTTGGCACGGTGGCGGCGCGTGAAGCAGTGGCCCCTCGGAGTACTCGGTCGACGACAGGCTCGTGCCGGAGCAGTCGGACGCGAAGGGGGAGGAGCCAGAATTGTTGTTGCCTTCTTGCTTGCTGCCGTTCTTGCGAACGCGGGCGCTGCAGCGCCTCCCGCCGACGGCGAGCGTCAGCTCCAGCTCCGTGCCGTCGTCCTCGTCGGCACTGACGATGTACTCGTCGGCGGGGAGCTGCAGGTTCAGCGCCCGCCGCAGCTGCTTGCTGCGCCGCTGTTGCTGCCAGCGGGAGCTCAGCTCAGCTCTGCTCAGGTCACTCATCAGCTGCCTCTGGATGCGGTACAGGCGGTGCAGCTCGTGAACCTGATTCGATCGCGAAGAGTAGATGTGCAAGGTGGTGATCAGCAAGCAGTCCATAGGATGAGACTGCAAGAATTTGCAACGGTGAAGAGCTGAAAGAGTGAGCTGTGTGTGCGGTACCTGATGCCTGAAGGTCTCTTCGTGCTTGAGCATGGCCATCTTCATGACCTCCATGTCACATTGCCCCACATGCTTGTCCATCCTCATTCCTCTAGTTCAGTTAAGCCTCTAGGATTGATCCTAGTACTGTTCTTGTACTTGATTCAGGTCACCAAATTTAGTACCTGTTGAAACGTGGAACAAACATACATTTAAACTGCCAAAACCTTTTGGATTGATCTTAGTGGTTCAGACTTTCCGAGATGATGAAGTGCACCAATCATAGAGTAATAGCAGAGACAGGTAGTAGCAACGTAATAGCAGATTGAAGCATCTACTGTATTTCTCAAAGCAGAAAATCTGATCATGGTTCATGATGATGCCAATCAGAACAATCTCTGATAAGGAAAACTACATATATTTCAGAATTCAGGCCATGCAACAACCACAGAGAGGTAACTGATCACCTGTATCCCTCCAAGAACCACAAGATACTACAACCTGTGTGTTGTCTCTTCCTCACTCCTCCCCTCTCTAGCCTTCTTCTTCAGTCAGTTCTAACACTCCAACTTGTATGGGACAAACAAGCTAGGAGGAGGAGGAAAGAGCAGGTGTTGTGATGCTGAAACTGGTAATGGCAGTGGCAGGGTTGAGGTGGTCATTTATAAACACTACCTCCAATGCCATTGTGCCTCGCACTAGACACTAGGTAGAGAGATATTTTACTTTGGCCCCCCTCCTTTTTGGCATGCCAAGCAAGAGCCCCAGTGCCCTGGCCATGGCCAATGACGCTTGCATGAGGAGGCCAAGCAGTGCCCCTCGGAGCAGACAAACCTGCAGGAGTCTAGTTTAATCTTCCTCCCCCATGCATTGCGTGGGCCCCACCTGCAGCAACTACTACTACAACTAGTACTAGTACTATCCAGGAAGAGTGCATTTCAAACAGTACACTCTGTGTGTGATCGAATGTTTACATGTACCTTGCATTGCTTCAGCACCATTAATTTGTGCAATTGTTTAGTTAGTACTATCTGTTTGGTTTTTGTGTGTGCAACAGTGCAAGTAACCAGCTACCTAGTAAGATGGAGCTGTCAGTTGTCACTGAATACAAGCAAAGGGAAGGGGCAGGGCATCCACACGGCCTGATGATGAGTGATTAGGCTAACTCTGTACGTGTGTGTGTGCTACCTGCATTATTGCCACCACAGGTATTGCACATTTGATATTTTCATTGCACTGCTGCATTTCATGGATCTAGTATATATCTATCCAAATGGATGAATTAATCCAACCCATATCTTGGGGAGGAGATATGGGCAGCAGGTTCTTGTCTGACTGTTGGTGCCCTCTGACAAATCAAAAGACTGTTCTTAGGGCTGGGAATGGGAACAGTTGTGGTGTGTTTGCATTGCAAGAAGACAAAGCAAGCAGACAGAAGCTAAAGAAGCAAAGGCTGATGCAGACATCCCTTTGAGCGGAAGCATCAAGCATGCATGTCTGCACACAACTGGGTTGCATATTTTAATTGAGGTCCATTGCTTCATCAGCCAAATTACTTAGGAATGGTGCTACTAAGAAGTGATTGTGCCATTTCTGCATCAGAGGAGATGCAGAAAGAGTTGCAATGCGCAGGTAATTGCTTACAGCAGTGATTGGTCAGGAGAAGAATTAAAAGGCCCAATCAAGCAAGCGGCCGGATAGTCCAGGAGACAAGACAATGGCGCACCCTTTGCCGGTGGAGGGAGGCGCAGCCGTACGATGTAGTGGACCGAGAGAGAGAGAGAGAGTCCCACTCCAGCTTTCTCGGCTTTCTTTTAGTCTTCTTCCTTGTGCAAAGGCTTTTAAGGATAGATAAAACAGCTTCCATTAAACATACTTGTTCTCTTTTCATGTCTCTCACCAATGCATTTTGATTTTACAGAGGGCTACCTACCACTATAAACAGTCACTATTGTTCACCATTGTTATGATTGTTACTGCTTTTACTATTAACAATTATATCCTCACTGATTAGCACTAGCCCAATGCGCCCAAAATTAAGTAATTAGTACTATACATCTTTTATGGCCAAAAGGCAAGGAATTGAAACAGTAGAAGCTTTGTAGGTAGGGGAGAAAGTCACCTCATCTCACCTCCCTTTGCATACTTCTGAAGTGCTAAAGGGGGAGCAAGCTCTCTCCCATAAGGGAAAAGCTACTTTTGTCAGGGGTTTTAGCCCCTGTTTTCCGATTACTCCATTATTTTCTGGACAGAAAAGGGAGGCCGGCTCATCGATTGTTTCCTCACAAAAGCAATTGATCGATGCACAATGCAGTAGTCAGACAGCAGTAACATCTCAAAAGCATTGCTAGGTAGCACAGCATATTGCTGTACTGAAAAAGGAGAGGGTCCTGTTCTAGCTGCATGCATTGTTACAATTAAACTTGTTCAGAAAACCTTAGCCTAATGAAATTCATTTGATCTATTACAACAAACCATTTTCAAGCTCACATCAAAATTTGCTCTCATTATCTGGTATTCTGATGCCTTGCTGTTAACTGACAGAAACTGTAGTAATACCTGATAGTTGCCTGACAAAGCCTGTTCTGCTGTTATTCGAAAGTTCAGCCCATTTTGGTCTGACTGATTTGGCAAGGTTTAAATTTAACCTATAGCACCATGCATGGAGGACATGCATTCGCACGGGCTAATCAGTAAACAGGGGGCGGGGCATCAAGCACTGAGCAAATAAACTACACAGAAATTAACCTGGTGGCAATGATAAAATAATCAGCAGGGACATGCACGCTGGCTGCACTCGCACGGGGTAAGGCGTTAGCTAAAATTCAGTGCTGAACTTTTCAGAGGAAAAAGTACATCGGTGTCTGTAAAAATTCAGGCTGCAGTCTCCATTCTGTCCCCCCCTCCTCAAAGTCGCAGCCTTCTCATCATTTCGGTTCCTTGGAATCCTGTGCCACTCTAACAGGTAGTTCACTCAGGCTAATTAAAGAAATTGAGGGGAATGAAAGAGAGATAAAACGGCACTAACTTGGAAGAAGAGGGAAAAGGCGAAAAGCTTGGCACCATCACGTAAGGGTGTGGAGAGAGTGCCCACTGTATGTTTGTCATATGTAAAACCTAAAAAAAGTTGGTAAAAATCATTGCTGTGTACTACAAGTGCGACGTCCTGGGGATGAAAATGATGAGTGTACGAATTAATCTGCTTAAAAAGATTTTTGTTACTCTCGCTGACTTGTTAGCACTATTAGGAATTTCTTCGCACATATATATTTTTCACGGAAAATGTAAGTATCACAATAGGTATTTGGTCCCTCTCCGTAAAACCTCTTTAATCTAAACTATCTCTACGACCTCTCCATAAAACCCATTTAACTTAACTGGTCTCTACGAGAATTGTGACTAAACTGTGATTCGAATTATAGTGTGTGTTGTGGTTACGCGCCAAATAGTAGGTAACAAAGTTTGGGGAGGCCCGAGAGGGGTACCTAGAGCCTAAAACTTAAGAAAGAGGAGAGGTGTAGAATGGATGGACTATAATCAATCTGAAAAAATAGTCTTTTCCTCTTAATATTCCTCCTTCCTCTCCAAGGTACTATATGGGCCATATTTACAACCATGAGTGAGGATGTTTACACAAACGGCCCTCTTAGGGGTTTTACTAACGGGGAATACATGTTTTTTCTTGGCATGCCCTACATGGGCTGCCTTTTGATCACATATATACTTGGGCTTATATATGATGGACCGACTGGGCTATGGTGAGGGGTCACACCTCCAACAGTAGCCTCTCATGAGTAAGAGCTTCGCAACCGATAGGTCAAAATCATTCACTTTGTGCTTTGGCCCCCTCCATCCCTTCGGTCTATCGTTGCGATCCCTCATACAGATAGGCCGATGCTTTTCGCGACGGCTGCTGGGATGGTGGCTAGTCTTCATCTTAGAAGTCATCAAGCCGATGGGAGAGCTTTGTGTCGGAAGTCCCCGAGCCGATGGCTAGACCTCGTCCTATGAATCCTTAAGCTGGCTGGTGGGCCTCGTCATTGAAGTCCTTGAGGCGATAGGCAAAGAACATAGAATAGTAGAGGATCCAGCATGTAGGACACGGCGAAAATTAGAAATTCACACAAAATCATACCACTTACGAATACAAGTTTTATAGTTTTTATACTCCATTGAATAAACAGTTTCTACATACATATGGTACCTTTTAACTATATATTTCTTCTTTTTGAGCCATTCTTGCTTGAATTATTTACTTCCTTTCGCTGGGAAATTAATCCTAAAATATTCATGCACGTGAATACATCATGTCACTTAGGGGACTGTGCCGACCTCGTTACCTGAGCGGAGTGGTGGCGGTTTTTGCTGCAGGCCATTGATCCAGTCCACATGGCCACTATCCAATGGTAGGAACGTGGGACATTGCACCGGTGATGGGGCACGCATGCCTCATAAAAATACGCACATGTCCTGCTACTATAAAGGCATATGGGCACCCCACCCATTTCTGACTACGCTTGCCATTTCATCCTCTTCTTCCCCAACATGCATGAGGTCATGGGCATAGTACTCCCACGGGTAGATGGAGCCAGGAGCGATCACGAAGAACCAGGACAACGCAATTCCCTGCAATGCAAATGGTAGCCCCCTTAGCCTTCGTTGAGTTGTCCCCTCCCGGGGCTTCGATGGTTGCCTCGTAGATGCGCAAGAACTCACAGGGATCAATGTTGCCTTTGTAGGCCTCCACCATGGGAATTTCGAAGTCCTCCGGCCAAACGCATCGCTGCAAACCTTCACTAAAGGGGGACTCGGAGTCTAGCCATTGGGGGGTGCTACGAACTTCCCACACTCTTCCTCCCCTCCGAGGCCGCCTTTACAGCAGTGATGGCAGGGTCTGCTGGCTTCACACCTCATGCAACTCCCACATGGCTCTTCGTAGGTCCACGAGTTCCCACTGCATCATCCCGTAGATCGCCTCCAGCCCGCTACTATCGACTCCCGGTGTCAACACCAGGGCACGCTTGGCTCGCAGCGTGGCGGCGGCGAGGAGGGCACCAGAACTATCAAGGGGCGTCCAGGTGGGGACCTCCACTCACGATGACGTGCACTCCGCGACCTGCACCGCTACCAACGGAGGGCCTACCACATCGCCTATCGCAGTGTTGGGTGTGGTCGCCCTGGCACACTGCTGCCACGAGGGTGGATGGCCCTCGAACACCGACTCCATCGCCCCACTGTCGTGGCTCCCTTCATTCTCTTCGAGGCCAATGTCGCCTTCCTCTTCGGCGCCATTGGACACAGTTGATTTAGTTTTGACCTATTGCTTCTATGTCACTCCCCACGAACAGCTTCAACTGTTGTGGTTACGTGCTAAACAGTAGGTAACGGAGCTTCAGGAGACCCGAGAGGGGTACCTAGAGCCTAAAACTAAGGAGAGTGGAGAGGTGTAGAATGGATGCACTATACTCAATCTAAAAATAGTCTTTTCCTCTCGATGTTTTCTCCCTCCTCTCTATGGTGTCCTATGGGCAATATTTGTAGCCATGGGTGGTGATGTTTACACAAATGTCCCTCTTGGAGCCTTTACTAATGATATATACATTTCTTTTTCTTGACATGCCCTATATGGGCCTACCTTTTGATCACATATATATACTTGGGTTTATATACGGTGGGTCGATTGGGTCATGGTGAGGGCCACTCTAAAGTCACCTCATCTCGCCTCCCTTTTCATATTTCTAAAGTGCTAAAGGGAGAGCAAGCTCTCTCCCATGGGGAAAAAGCTACTTTTGTCTGGGGTTTTAGCCTATGCTTTCCAATTACTACATGATTTTTAGGACAGAAAAGGGAGGCCGGCTCATGGATTGTTTCCTCACAAAAGCAACATGCAGTAGTCAGACAGCAGTACGTGTAACATCTCAAAAGCATTGCTAGGTAGCAGTAGCACAGCATTGCTGTACTGAAAAAGGAGAGGGTCCTGTTCTAGCTGCATGCATTGTTACAATTAAACTTGTACAGAAAACTTTAGCCTAATGAGATTCATTTGATCTATTACAACAAACCATTTTCAAGATCACATCAATATTTGCTATGATTATCTGGTATTCTGATGCCTTGCTGTTAACTGACAGAAACTGCCGTAATACCTAATAGTTGCCTGACAAAGCCTGTTCTGCTGTTATTCGAAGGTTCAGGCCATTTTGGTCTGACTGATTTGGCAAGGTTTAAATTTAACCTACAGCACCATGCATGGAGGACATGCATTCGCACGGGCTAATCAGTAAAAAAAAGGGAGAGCATCAAGCACTGAGCAAATAAACAACACAGGAATTGACCTGGTGGCAATGATAAAGTAATCAGCAGGGACATGCATGCACGCTGGCTGCACTCGCACGGACCAAGGCGTTTGCTAAAATTCAGTGCTGAACTTTTCCGAGGAAAAGTACATCGGTGTCTGTAAAAATTCAGGCTGCAGTCTCCATTCTGAACCCCCTCCTCAAAGTCGCAGCCTTCTCATCATTTCGGTTCCTTGGAAGCAGGGGCGAAACTAGCGAAAGAGCTTAATAAGGCTCTAGCCTAATCTCCCCCAGTGCTAGCAAGCCCTCCCCCCCAACACACAAACTGGGCGCCAGCGCCGGCCGGCAACATGGCAGTCACAGAACATAGAGATCCAACAAAAAAACAAAAAACAAAAAACATAGTCTAAGTGACAGCCCACTGCCCTTAAAAAGAGGCCCAACAAATTCATCATATTAGTCCATAAAAACACTCACTCCAACTCACAAGCCTAGTAATTGCAATTGATTCCACTTCCACTTCACAGACTGGCGGCAGAGAGCAGACCCAGAGGAGAGACTCATCGGCCGAGCGGAAGTCGCTCACCGCCGCCGATCCGCCATCCGGGTCGGCCGGGGCGAGGGAGTCAAGCGGGCGACGAGGGAGCCGAGCCGGTCGGCGAGTCCGGGCGGCGCGAGGAGCACAGGCGACGGCCCGACGCGAGGAGCGCCGAGACACCGAGTCCCGAGGCCGAGACGGGAGAAGGAGACCGGCGGGCCGAGCGATCTGGCTGAGCCGGCCAAGGGAGACTATTTGCCGCTTGTCGATCCGCCATCCGGGTCAGGCCGCGGGCGGGGCGGGGTCGAGCGGGCGACGAGGGGAGCCGAACCGGGGCCAGCAAGTCTGGGTGGCGGCGCGACACCGCGGAGGAGCACTGGGCGGCGAGCTGGCGCGGAGGAGCACTGAGACATTGAGTTTGGAGTCCCGGAGGCCGGAGAAGGGAGACCGGAGTGGGCGAATGGCGAAGACACGGAGACGGCGGAGCGATTGAGTCTGAGAGAGTGAGAGAAGAGACGACTGTGATAGTGAGGCGAGTCGCGAGATGACAGAGAAATAGAAAACAAAGACAACCGATTGAACCGGAGGCGAGGAAATAGGGTCGCTGGGTCGGTCGTCAGCCCGTCGCCCGTATCTGCAGTAGAGTAAGTAATTTTTTTTCAATTTTTCTTATCAATTTAGTACTTTAGAGTTTAGATTTTAGACTTTCACATTTAATATATATAGATAGTTTAGTCCTTATAATTAATTTATATATAGTTTAAAACTCATTTAACCTAACCGGTCTTTACGAGGACTGTGAAACCACAAACACATGCTATAATCAATCAACTTCAAATTAAAAACGCAAAACGCAAGTTAGATTTCGAATTGACCTCCTCGAGGTTGGAGCTCGCCCTCGAGCCGACAACAACCCGCCATGCACGCTCGCCTCCTGAGCCGCGGAGTACCGAAAGGAGAAGGGAGCACGAGCTCTAGTAGTAAAACTTTTCTTCTTCTTCTCCATTTTTTCCGCGGCAAAAAGGAAGGAAGGAGCAAAGAAACAAAGGAACAAGGCGTAGAAAAGAATTGACACGGGGATCTCAAAAGACGCGACGGCCATGATCGTGATGGCCTCACAATTAACATCTGTAGCCCTAAAGCGAGCACAATTTCTAGGCCTCTTGTTTCCCCTCCTTTTCTCCTCTTGTTCTTCTACTATTCTTTTCCATGGAGTTTCCCGAGGACTCAACTCTGATTTTGTTTTTTTTTTCTGGTTTCTTGGGTTCTATGAATCTGAATTGATCTCCTTAACTTCTTTTGTTGTTTGTTTTGCTGCCCTTTGTGTATGGAAACAATAGACATGGACAGTTTTTGCACGTGAGATGGACGTGCGTGCGTATGATAAAGTACTTTGTTTCAATTTTGTTTTTACAAGAGGTTGTTTTGTCCTCGTCGTCGTCGCGATTCAGAGAGATTGATCCATCCATCGATTCGATCTTGCGATTGCGACGAAGCATTTGCTTATGCTAGGCGAAGGAAGGGCCCATGCAAGTACCATTGCAAAAATCCCATGTCAACTTGATAGAGATCAGGTACGATGCCGTGTCTGGGATCATACCCTGCACTTCTGCACAAACAAACATTCAGCCCAGAGTTCAGCCCAGGTAATGAACTTGCCTACACTGGCTAACATAAGACCTGCTAAGATTACATGAGAAATCTAGCTTCTGTCATTTATCTGTCATGAAGGTGAGAAGCAATCTTCTCGTGTTGCCTAGAAAATTCACACCCCAGTAACCGAGCATTAGACTGTACTGCTGCCCAAAGATGTAGCAGTGAAGCTTGGTAGGAACAGCCTAAATCTGAAGAAAGCTGAGAATTCTGAGCCAGTGGCACACTATTGGCCACTGGTCCATTCGATACGGGGCTAGTCTGCGAGTTCCCGGTGGCCGCCTGCCTGCTCGCCGGCCCAAGCGACACGCAGGCATTGCCGAGGATCGACCGGATGAGGAAATTGTGCAGCTTGGTGTTCTCTTTCCCCAATGCAGCCACACAGATCTTGTCAAACTCCCTCTTGCTGAGCTGAAAGCCCAAGAACTTCTTGAAGCTGTGGAAGTAGAGCTCAGCGCGCTGGTGGCCGAGCCTCTTGACGAGCTGCGTCTTCAGTTCCATCGTGTCGACGCGAGCAAGCTTCTTTGAAGGCTGCATCTTGGCAGCCACACCAAATGCAGAAGATCTGGATGAGCAAAACCCTAGATGCCGCCCAACACCCAGGGGCTACAGATATCCGCGCAGGGCAAGCCACAAGAAGCGATCTTTAAGCAAGGCTCCAAGAACCCATCTGCGAGATCAGATCAAGAAGCAACAATTTTAGCACAGATATTTGCTTCGTGGCCCAAGATCTCGGCAATCGAGCACAGGAATTGCTCCGTGATCCAGGAGCTCGCACAGACGCAGTCTTACAATTTTGAACCAGGAGAAAACGCACACATCATAAATAATATAAGAGAACATAAAAGATATTTTTGAATTTCTTTATTCTCTTATTTATTCCTCCTCTTTCTTTGCTTTTTCTCTCGTTTACAAAATTAGGTACAAGCCCCCTAATATATAGGGATAAAAAATATCTACTTGCATACCTATTCAGACTCTAAATTTGACTCAACTTCAATTTGAGTTATACTCGGAAACGGACTCTACTACGACATAAACTCTAAGTCAAGATTATTTGTACCAATCTCTCCCTTAATCTTGACTTGACTCGACATCCTCTAGTTTTAGTCTCAATACATTATGAACTATCAGCCACGCCTCCACATGAAGTGTTCTACATGCAAGCTACATGTAGGAACTCAACTCAACTGGTACGAATCCATCCAGATGCAAAGATTATAAAACATTAAGACAGTCGGACTCAACTACGACTTACTAAACCCATACTTAACACAGAACGGTGACACATCTCCTCAACGTTCCGATCTCAACTCTGACTACTTGAGTTTGGACGACGAACACATCTTCTCAATATCCGACACTCCTTGAGCCTTCATGCACATCTTCATCTTGATTGCCCAAGCTGTATAATTGCTCGTCGTGAATATCGGATAATACAGCGAGACAACGAAACTCTCCTTCGTATCATACTGAATGATGTCTCGTTAAACGGAATCGCCGATGTGTTTTTTTTTGCGACTCTCTTCTCATCGAGCCTTTGATACTGCTTGTTACAATTTTGATTCAGAAAAAATACATACATCACAAATAATACGAGAGAACAGAGAAGAAATTTTTTAATTTCTTTATTCTTTTATTTGCTCTTCTTTTTTCTTTGTTTTTTCTCACACTTACAAAATTGGGTACAAACATCTCTAATATATAAGGATAAAAAAATCTCTACTTGCATACCTATTTGGACTCTAAGTTGGACTCAACCTTAACTTAAGTTATACTCAGAAACAAACTCTACTATGATATAGACTCTAAGTCAAGATTATTTATAACACGCAGCAATAGCTTAAGAAATCTATCTCGAAACCAGGCCTTGCGCAAACCCGAACAGGGAATCGCTGATCGGAAGCAAACCAACCACGAATTTTGGGGGAAATCGAATCAAAACCGAGGGGGAAATAACATAAAACAGTGTCACATTGGAGAGATCAAATTGCCAAGTCAAAATCAAAGGACTAAAGGTAAATCCGTAAAAATAAATAAAAGAATTGTTTTGCGGCCGCCGCACTCGGGTGTTTGTTTCCCCAGAAATTATTGGTTGGCCGCGACGAACCGTAGCGTCATCGAGGGCTCATGCGCAATTACACCTCACCAGAGCCTTGCTGTTGGGCTAATGGCTGGCTGACAGGTGGGGGCCACATGTCAGGACGGAGTGAATGGAGTGGGATACGTGGGCCAGGCGTTGTGTTTGGGGTTAGGCCTGACACGTGTTGCCTTTGGTCGCACGCGCTAAAATACAGATGCCTTGCTAGACCTTCGAGACGAGAGGTAAGCCTACGCTCGTGTCTTGGCCAGATTTGCGTAATTTTAAAAAGAATTGAGCAAAAGATAGTGAAACGAATGAGATCTAAGAATTCCGTCCTTTTCTTTGTTGGGGAGGAGTTCCGTCTAATCATGGGCGGACCCATCCTAATTGTAGGTATTCAACTGAATACCTAAATTTTTTTAAGAAAAAACACTATATATAAAATATAATACATATATATATATACACACACTAGTAGTTAGGCTAAATTCGTTCCGTTCATACCCAGTTAGCCTAAATTGATGTCATATCATTTTTTGTCCAATCCCCTCCCATCGACACTGGTCTAAACCCACTGTCATCCTGTTCATACCCAGTTGTGAGATCGTGTCTCACTCAGTCTCTCCCCTCTTCATTTGGCGTCTGATTATCTCTCCATCTCTCGGCACTCAACTGGCGACGGTAGGTGCATGTGCCCTTGGTTTAGGTCTTCTGGAGCCTGCGCAGGCGGCGGGAGCGCTAGAGTCTGGAGCGGCCACCGGCCGAGCGGGGCTGGAGGATGCGTAGGCGGGGGGGCTGGAGGTGCGCGCTGGAGGCCGGAGAAGCTGTCGCCAAGCGTGCATCGCCACATCGCGGCCTGCAAAGACTAGGCGGTGTTCATCCTTCTGACCTGGCCACCCCATGTTGTAGAATCTAGATGGGTGACGGTAGATCTGCTCTACTTGCATGCTCTTAGAGTTTGTAGTTGTGTACTTCCGAACTAGGTGAATGATAGATCCGTGGATGGCTGGATAGATATGGTGGATCTGACATATGTTTTTTTTGTTTCACTTTCGATGCTTAGATCTTGTTTAGATGTGGTGGATTACTTGATTTGGCTCAATTATCTTTAAATTAGTGCTTATGCCTTATAAATTGAAATTCATGGTCTCCACATCTTTAAGTATGAGTAGCCTATATCTATATGCCAAGTATTTAAGAGGTGTGAGCTATTGAGCTTCATGTCATGACTTCATTTGAGCACTTTGCTGTGAATATGTGAAATAAGATCCTTAGCAACAGATGAATTATTGCTTATGAATTGAAATACATATCCTCTACTTCTTATTTGTGATTCTGTGAACAAATACTGAGTATTTCACAAGTGTGAACAAATAGTTTCAAGTCGATTTTCACTATCCTGAATGTGAATAGTGAATACATATAGTTTCAGAAGGGACAATAAAAGCTAAGTGGAATTACATATTAGTGGAACTAGTGATCTTTCAATCTATTTCAAGGTATTAAGAATCGTCGAGTTAATTTGTAATTTTTAATTATTTTTTAATTTTTTTATATTATTTGAGACGTTGTCACTAGTATAAACAATTATACTTAAATTTCGCTATTATGAACCTTTATACTTTCCATTAAATAATATTTTATAATTTAAAATATCTATCTTGAAATCCCGGAATCGGCCCCTGCGTCCGATTATCATCCTGATACTTTTGCGAAAGTGACAAAAAAGGCTAGATGATCAGTAGACAAGACAACCGACACGGTGATAAATCCATGTTGAGGATTCGATGAGTTACCAAACGGTACTATGATGCGCGTAAGCCAAGGTTTCCCCACTATGGTGATATCGACGAGTGGCCTGGACAGATGCTTGTTCAAAACGTTTTTCCTGATGTGTTTTGGTTATGTGTGTTATGTTTTGATTAAAATAGTCACAATAACGATAGTTAGTTTTTAACTGGGATATTTAATTAAAAACAATAAAAAAGAGGAAAAATGGAAAAGGAGAAGCTATGTTAAAAGATTAATATGTTTAAAACGGTCTTCGACTTCTTAAAGTTAGAAGTTAAAAGTCAATATAAACAGACCTAATACTTTCAATCTAATTATGAATCATGTCTTATTTCCCATGTAGCTGGCTTAAGGGATCTTCTCTCATTGGCTAATATACTGGGATCGGGTTGTACTTTGTTCTCTCTTCCACTGTCAATGAAACCACACGTCTTTTTTTCGTGTTATCGAAAAAAATTGGGAACAGGGACGTACGCAACAGCCTAGGAGTTCAGCTGTGGATATAAAGAGTATCATGTCTGCTCATAAACAATTAAAAGAAGTTAAATTGTTTAAAATAACACCTAATGGTCAATTTTAGTAACAATAAGGGTGTTAAGCCCAAAATTTAACTTATATTCAGAAAAACGCAGAAAACACCACAGGAACGCTTGAGTGCGGTCGTAACCCTAATACGATAACTTGCAGCATCCTCCTTTCCTCTGGTATTGTTGTGGTGGAAACATTGCAAGACAGAGTACAATCAACCGTACTCAGCAAATCATATGGGGAATGCTATATATGAATATATCTACTTGCCAAGATTCTCAAATGGTGGGAGTATAGTTGTTCTGTTGTAATATGTGGATGCAATTTTGTTTGACAATATTTTCAAACACAAAAGAATAATAACATCTTAAGGATTTGGGGTTTCAAGACTTGATTAACAGACCTTAGCATTTTCAACTCATTTCTAAATTTACTTATACCTCGCTGTTGGAATCACCTATGAACATAGCTTCTCTTACCAAAAGCACGGCGTATTCAAGATACTATTATGATTACTCCGTAGAGTTACCCAGCTTTACCCACAAGAATTTCTTAACCCTCATGACTAAGTTAAGAAAACAATGTCGTTTCACTGCTCATCTCTTTATATAGGCTCTACCCGGTAGACCTCCAACTCAGACCTGGGTTTCCGCCGACATGGCCAAATATCTTCTGCCCGTCCTGAGAGAAATCTACCGTTGTTCAGTATGGTTTTACCGCTTCCATACTAACTCTCATGTACTCCTGTAGAGATTCAATCGATTTGAGTAGCTACTAAACCAGGTTTGACGAGTCAAAACTTGTGGTTGGACGACCACTATGTTCTTTGCTCAGCATAAGATCATGGACGAGAGTCACCTTGTGACTTTTCACTAGACCCCCTTACCCTAGAGTCATCTTAACAATTCTACCAACCAAAAGCCAACACATGGTTCTCATGATAATCATTTTCCAAGAAACACTTTTGCGATTTTTTGGCAAAATGATATGTTAAACAGTAGTATGAAATAGTTGAGTTTCCTACACTACCATGGTCATTTAAATAGTAAATTTAGCATTACTAAGTCTTGTCAAGGTGAATATGGCCATTAAAGTAAACATGATTTTTTCAGTGGTAGGATGTAACTAGATATCATGTCATTCTAAACATTTATTGTACATAAAATATCAGCGCACAAATACAAGATAAAAGAAATACTGATAAATAAATAATAAATAAAATGTAAGTTTAACATGATCAAAAACATGTGACTTGCCTCCTTCCCGTTGTTCTCGATCTTCTCTACTAGCTTCAAGCTTACTTCATTTGCTTTTGCTGCCCTTCAGTTGACCAATTCGCTTGGTCCGTTTACTAGCGCAGAAAACGCGGTCAAACAAGTTCCTGCCTTGCAGAATGCAAGCTGGGAACAAAATGCAAATAAATAACAAGAAAAGACATAAAAGAAAATGGGTTAGGCGGTTGGAGTTCAACAAAGTTTGGGTTGACTAAGAGGGTTAGAGTTGGACCAGATAGGCTCAGGATGGTCAAACGGGTGATAAACGTGCTGAATGTTTTTAGAAGTGGATGATTGATTTTCAAATTGAGTGGGTTTGGGTTTCATTGAGATTTGATTTGACAAAACGGAGGTTGGAAATGGATTCACGGGGTCGAAACGGTCAAAACGGAGGTATTTTTGCAAATTCAGATTCTGATGAACAGTAACGGGTTCAACACTATTCATCGCTGATCGGGTAACTATAGTATCGGGTTCAAACAACAGTGGGTCGGTTTCGGTGTGAACAATACTCAACAGTATGGGCTTGGCCCAAAAACGCGTAAGCAATCCGGCCCAACCGGCGCGCGCGTGGACCGTTGATGGCGACGCGAACGGACGAGATTGAGCCATGCCGTCATCTTCTACCTCCTTCTTCTCCTTCCTAGCGCTACAAGACGGCCGAACAAAGCAACGATGGTGGAGGTCAATTGAGCGCCGGCGAAGGTCGTCGATGGCAACCAAGGTCATCTAGGACTCCTTAGGGCCTTGGGGTTCCATTTTCGAGGTTGGCTGGACTTGAGGGGCGATGATTTTGGCCCACGGCGAGAGGAGGCGGCACAGGTCAGGGCATGGCACAAGGTGGCTCTAGTAGAGTTTCGACAGGGTGCTAGGGATTTTAACCATCTACGGAACAAGGAGAACTCAGCAGCAGAAGCAGCTTGGGCTGGGATAGCTCTGGTTGAGTTGTCCACGGTAAGGTCCCTCCCGCCAGCAAGGGCTCACGCTGCTAGAGCTCTAGTGTTTCGCTTGTGCTAAGGCGAGCTCGATAGTGTAATCAAGATGCTTTGGAGATGCTAAGGACAAAAGCAATTGAATTTCTATTGAGAAATGAAGGAAATTGCAGAGAAGGGCTCACCGATGTAGGGAGACGACGACATCGGCGATGGTGAGCGAGGGAAAACAATTGGCTGCTCGGGAGGGTTGTGTGGGGTGTGTACAAGCTTTAGAGCGACTCCAGGGAGCTTTAGGGCGACCGAGAGGCGGTTGCAACAGGAGGGCGGTTTGGGGACTTTCACGCGCTCGGGCGAGGAAGACAGGGGGCTCTGCAGAGGGGGTAATGGCACTAGTGACGTGGCTCTGCGGCTTCTAAAAGGGTTGGCGAGAGTTGACATTGTGGTATGGAGGCAAGGGCGTTGCTGGGAGCAGAGAGCCGAAGCGAGAGAGAGAGAGAAGGAAGCGAGCAGAGCAGCACACAAAGCGAGAGAGAGCGGCAGGTCGGGCGATCGACAGGCAGACCACAAATGTCAGTCGGTGTGAACGCGCGGGCGGAGGCAGCCGCAATCCGGCGGAATAGCGGTGCGGCGCGTGGAGCAACTACGGAGAGGCGGTGAGGAAAAGGCGGCTTCTCCAAAATGTGCCAGCAAATGGAGAAAGCGGAAAGGCGAAAAAGGAAAGCGGTTTTCACTGGAGACTTTCCGAATTGGAAAAGAAATCAAATTCATAAGAAATTCCAAGAAAGATTCAAAATTTTGAAAATTTCGGGTTGTTTCAAAAATGCTCAGCCGTGAAATGTTATTTTTGTGCATACATGTGATATTATCTTATCAAACTATAGTATACGGGATCCTTTCAAAACTTAATAATTTAGTTCGGCCCTGTAGCAGTGTGCATCGAGTTGAAGAAAACGACTAGTTGGTTGAGCCTCGCAATCCACATATTTGTTGCTCTCAAGAAGGCGATTGCGACATGGCTGTTTGATTGAGATGGTAACAATTCGTCTCCATAAGGTACCGATAAGTCGTACCGTGTGCTGTCGTACACGGATCTTGTTTAGTTGGTGGAGTGGAGAATGCAAAGATCTCGCCTAATCACTACAAATAACCTTTCAGTTTCCAATTTTCCATTGTTCACTGCTGAAACCTAAAAAAAATCTTTTTTTAAGTAACATTTTTTCCAATTTTCTAAGTAACATAAATGGTCCTTCAAAAAAGAGTAATATAAATGTTCAGAGTCTTTGTACTTTACTGAAATAAGAAGTTGACTGCAACTGCAGCACAATCTTGCAGTACTTTGCTGAAGAAATGAATCACAACTTCTGATCAGCCCATTGCTCTGCATCCAGGGCTCACAATCTTGCAATGAATCCCAATTTCCCAAACAAACTAGAAACTATAACTAGTTGAGGTATGTTGCTTCCAGGATCCAGATTCCAGCAACAGTTGCTGCACTTTTGTGATGACCACTGTCACCTGAAAATCACATCAGTCATCAGGAGTTCACAATTCACTGTACTCTGAATGGTGTATGCCGACATGTGTTTACTGAAGCTGCTGTACAACAAACGGCACATGATTGTACGTATTCCTTCCATCCTTGTGTACGTATGTGCAAAATACAAATTGCAATGAATCGATCATTTCTGCACACCCTACTCGACCTTGCTGATCGCTTCCTCGCCGCGCTCGTCGGCGAGGAGTCTGGCGCGGACATCCTCGATGTTGTCGTCAGACGCTGCAGCCGATGACCCATGGAAGCTGTCAGGTGGCACGGGCGCCAAGAACTCGACCCAGCCGGTCCTCTTCATGCGCTCGATGCCGTAGTACATGGCGACCCCAGCGACGGCCACGGCGGCGCTGACGACGAGCGTCCTGGCCGACGCGAGGCACATGACGGTGGTGATAAGCGCCACGGGCGGGACGCACATGGCGGCGGCCCCCGCGGGGCCGACGGGGATCCGGTACGGCCTGGGCAGGTCCGGGTCCTTGACGCGGAGCTTCACGAAGGCGGCGAACACGGCGAGCATCCCGAGCCCGTAGAGGAAGTTGAGGAACTCGATGATCTCCTGGAAGCTCATGAAGGAAAGGACCACCACCCCCGCCGCCGAGCACAGGATGCTGTACGTCGGCGTCCCGTGCCGCGACCTGCGTATATTGCCAAAAAGATTGGATTTTTTTTTCGCACAAAGATTTCACATTTTGCCGCAGAAGTGGACGGATTTCTCACCTGCGGGCGAAGATGGCGGGGATCATGCCCATCTCGGCCATGCCAAGGAGCTGGAAGGAGTCGCTGCTCATCTCGGCCTCGAAGAGCCCCATGTTGGACAGGGCGGCGGCGGCCTGGATCCACGCGCGCAGCCAGGTCCCGCCGATCCTCTGCCCGACCACGGAGAAGAACCCATCCGTCCACTCGGCCGCCGTCTCCGGAGGCAGCGCGCCGGTGCCGGCGAGGAGAGGGATGAGGTACGCGCCGACGACGAGCCCCACGGCGCCGAACACCGCCTTGGGGAAGGTTTTTCTCGGCTCGTCTACCTCGCCGGCGAGCGTGCTTGCCTTGTCCCAGTAGTTGAGGTTCCAGAACATGGAGTTAAAGTACCCGCGCGGGTCGACGGCGCTGGGGTTGAAGGCGAGCCAGCGGGAGGGTCGGATCTTGGGGACGGCGAGCACGGCGAGGGCGAGGAACGGGGAGAGGGAGAACGCGGTGAGGGCCAGCGCGGAGAGGCCGACGAGGTGGAGGCCGCGGAAGTTGAGGTAGGTGAGCGCCGCGGTGAGGGCGAGCACGGCGAGCGAGCGGAGCGGCCGCGGGAGTGCGAGCCCGCCGGAGCGGAGGTAGTCGAGGAAGAGTACCGGATAGAGTGCGTTGTCGAGCGCGCCCGAGGTCCACTTGGAGAAGCCGACGAGGAACGCGGCAGCGGGACCGAACGCAGCGGAGACCCAGGCGACGTATCCGGCGTTGGTGGGGAAGGCGGTGGCGAGCTCGGCGGTGACGAGCGCCTCCGGGAGTGACCAGAGCGCCGGGAGGACGAGGAAGCCGAGGAGCGGGAGCAGCGCGCCGCCGCCGGCCCGGACAGAGTCCTCGATGCCGAACGGGCCACCCGAGACGTCGTAGAAGATGAGCGCGACGAGGGGGAGCACCGTCAGGGGCCGGCGCCTCGGCGGGGGATCGCCGTCGCCGCCTCCGCCGCCGGTCATGGGGTCAACGGCCGAGCTGCCGCCGCGCGCGCGCGTCGAAGGGAGCAGGTTGAGTGGCTGGGTGAGCTACGGAATGGTCATTGGGGTGGGCCAGCGCGGGGAAGATATCGAGGAGGTTTGGGTGAGGCCGGAGCTCTGGGAACTTATTTTACGAATATTTTATTTTTTATTGGAAATAATAGGAGTATACCATGCTGAATTTTTTTTATAAAAATAGGTTCTAATCATCTAACTGTCGGGTGATCGAAATCTATCACCCAACGGCCCAGTGACATATAAGCAATCCATTGGCCGTTGAGCGAATTATTGCAGTCGCCCAACGGTTAGGCGATTATGCTTCTAGTCGCCCCACCGTTGAGCGACTGGAAGCTAGATAAAAGAGCGGCGCAATCAAGCGGCCTCGGCCACTCGACCGCGCGAACGGAAGCGACAACGACAGGGAGAGGAGAAGAGGACAGAAAAGGAGGAGAGAAAAGGAAAGGGGAAGAGGAGAGGGAGGAGGGGAGGAGAAGAAGAGAGGAAGAAGCGACTTGTGAGCTAAATTTCTTTTGTATTTGATGCTCTTGACGTATGCTACGCACCCGAAGGTCACCTCACTTTCGCCAATTACTGTCATCATTGGTCGAAGGTCCGTAGGACCCCGCCGTTGATCACCACCCTACACTCGGTCTTATCGAGCTGTCCGAGGCTCATAATGTTGGTTGTAAGTCTCAGGATAAAGTACGCTCCGGTGAGTGCTCGGTGCTCTCCCGACTTGCAGGAGAAGAGGATGGTGCCACATCCCTCGATCTTCATGGACGAGCCATCGTCGAACTTCATCGTGCCATAGATGCCGGTGTCGATCTCAAAGAAGGCCGATCTTGACCCGATCATGTGGTTGGTGGCTCCCGTGTCTAGGACCCATCGATGGTGGTCGCGCTCCTCCCTCTACCCGAGCTGGACGAAGACCTTGTCCTCGCTCACCTCGACGTGGGTGCGTGGCGGTGGCAATGGAGATTCATGGCATGGCGGCGGCGTCAGCGGTGGGGACTCGCGGTGTGGTGATGGAGGGGAATCATGGGCGATGAGTGCCCTAGCCACAAGCAAAGTAGGCTCATCATCGTCCCCTTGGGCCAGGTGAGCTTGATCTCGCTTGGGCTTGTTGCGGTAGTCCCTGGGAGTGTCGTGGCCACCGGCCTAGCTGGTCCCATTTGCACTACCATCACGCGGCCCAGTACCGTGTCCGTGCCCACACCGTTTGTCGCGGCGACGATTCCCGTCGAAGATGTTGCCTCCACCGTTCCCGTCGTTCTCATGCCTCTGGAGCCGGGCCTACCAATCATCCTTCGTGAGAAGCAGGCGGTCACTGGCATCGACACGGCCACCTATGTTGGTGTTAGTCCCGAGCCTGTACCGCTGCTCCACCGCACGAAGACGCCCAGTTACCTCCTTGATACTGAGCGCGCTCAGATCGAGAAGGGTCTCGATGGAGATGGTGACCTACGAGAGACATTCCGGGATGACCTGTAGAAATTTCTTCACCAGTTCCTTGTCGGTGACGTTGTCCCCCAGGACTCGAAGGTTGTTGGCGAGACTTGTGATTCTCATGGCGAAGTCGTCGATGGACTCGCCATCCTTGAATGCGATCTCGCTAAGGTCGCGTCGCAGCTTCTGTGCATTTGCTTCTCTAACACGCTCAACGCCGACGCTCATCATCTTGACCACATATCAGGCGTCCTTGGCGGTGTCCTTGACGGCGAGGATCGAGAGCATGTCCAACGGCACAGCGCAAAGAATGGCGGACAACGCCAGTCTGACGTCGTCGTAGTCACCGCCATCAGGTTCGATTACCTCCCAAAGACCCTACGTTTGCAGGTTCACATGCATCACTAGCGCAGTGTAGTTCGTCCAGGTGAGCGTGGGGTAGATCACCAAGCCTGACGCCTCCTTGACTATGCGCTGGACAACGATCTCACGACCACCGTCGTCACGATGCCACAGTCAGCGCGAAAGAGGTGTCGTTGAGCGAGAACGGCCTAGCTGTGGAGGAGTCCTTGATTGCCCACACGCTGAAGCCCACGACGACGACATAGCTACTCCTGGACCGTCAACGTAGCGTTAATACCAAATGTTAGAAAAATTCGAGTTATAAACACACTCGAACATAAAAAACAATAAGATTTGTGCTGCGAGGCGGTAGCGCTTTTTGTTTGTATTGCTGAATTTATAAGACTATATACAAAATGTGATCTGGTTGGCCTCCTAGACTTACGCTAGGAACGAACAGTCCGTACGTAGTGCCACTATGACTTGCTTCCGCATGAACGACGCGCGAGTCAAGTTGAACTGCATACAACCGGAAGACGTGATGGTAAGCTTGACTAAACATAACGACTACGACTGTAACTACGAATACGATTGTGCACATAGCTACGACAAACACAAGACTTACCCAACATATTGCAAGGGTGCGAAGGGAAAATCAAGCGTTTCTCCGGCCTCCTCGATGTCGTCTCCTCCCTAGACCACCGCGAGCGTCTTCCTGCTCCGCCGCCACGTCCTGCACCGACCGGCTACTACACCCTCGTCGAGCACGACCGCTTCGCCGCGCCGGCAACCTCGGCGGCAACAGTACTCAGACCGCAGAAGAGGCAGCGCTCTGGGCAGGCCTGTCAGCCCGTGGACAACGTCATGCTGGTCGCGGCCGCAGCACAGTACCCCCGCCGCCTGCTACAGGAGTCCCTTGCGCCGGTGCTTAGGCGGGTGCAGCTCACCAGCTCCGACGTGCAGAGGCTGTTCTCGTTGATGCGATGCCGCGGCTCCATTCAAGTTGGCGCCGGCGGTCGGGATACTGGTCTTCGACCTGACCGTGCTGCTCTCTGATATGTGCAAAAGCGATTATATATCCTAATTTTGCGAATTGTTTTTGTTCATTCATCCCTATTCCACATGACAAATTCGAGAACTTTCCCAGCATCAAAATATCAGGACCACAATAAAACATCAGTCAGGTTTGGATTATCACATTCAGAGATGTGCATCGCATCGTCCAGATAGAAATGGTCTCATGTACAAATGAAAAATACTCCTACATTGCTTTCTTCCACTCCTAGTGTTTTCTTTATCTATGCTTAGTTCGTCGACAACAAAGTTGAAAAGAAAAGAATGCAAAGCTGTCCAACAACATCAGCAGTTCATTTCTCTTGTATGTTTTGCTTCCCGACGCAGTCAGGGTGTTACCACAAAAAAAAAAATGAAGGCAACAATAGTTGCAGTTCTTCCCAACTAGCCCTTTTGGTGTCACTGTACAGTGAGATCTCCAGTCTCCTTCAAAGTGTGTCTGGTATTCTCTATACTTTTCAGACGTTATGATTGTGTAAAAGAGCAAAATTGGTCATCTTTGTCATGACAAACTCTTGCGTATCGCTGAGATGATCCAATCGGACAGCTCAGTACCCCGCAGGATGAGATACAGTACAAACGAAGCATACAAAAGTACTGCCACGCAGAGAAGTGAGCCAGACAATGGACCTTGTATTTCAGAAGAGAAGAAATCCAACAAAAGATAGCCGTTGATCGTGATCAATAGTGTGGCTACTGTCCAGGTTACAGCCTGCATAAAAATGCCAGAAATGAGTGAGAACACAGTCGAACAATATTGCTCAATTGATCAGATTACAAACTTGTGGAGATGCTGATTTAGTATGTATTTTGTTTAATGCAAGTAGAACCCAGACAAACAACGGGGATCTCCTCCAGCATCACTGGCTCCGAATTTAGTGTGGAGGGTTTTGTTATAGCCAGAGGTGACAACGGCTTTGGTGCAGCAAAATCTGCAATCATGAACCAGCAAGAACACAACCCCCGCGAATGAAACACCAACTGTAACGACTGCACTGATTTTAAAATTCAATATGCTGCCATCTCTTTTCCTTTAACAGCATCTATATACATTACACACAAATGATCTTAAAATATATCCGTCATCAGCATCAATATCCATTAATTTGCAGTTCTGGGCAATGACTGTCAACAGACGATTTGACCATGCCATAAAGCAAAGGTGCAGTATGCTGAAAAAAAACAATACAGGAATTAAATCTGGAGCGAATGATGACTTACCTGCATGTTAGGACCTATTTTAAACACTCCCATGACTTGCTCCTTGGATACCAAGGTTATCAGTGGAATCAGTGCAAAAGGGATCTGAATTGATTGAAGCACATTGAGCCACTCATTTAGAACATCCAGTGCAGAATCAGATGTATCGAAGAACAGAGCGACAATTATAGTTGGCACAATTGCAAAGCTTCGGGTGATCAGTGCCCTGATCCATTTTTTCAACCGCAGATTCAGAAATCCACCCATTATAAACTGTCCAGCATAAGTTCCTGTTATGGTACTACTCTGTCCGGCCGCTAATAGCCCAATCCCCCAAATGTAGAGGACAGGGAAAAATCCTCCACCAAACTTCTCTTGTAGATACTGTCCAGCGTTTTCGAGGCCAATATTGCCAGCTTCTTTAGTGCCATAGAACCCTTTCGCGAAAACAGTTGTGACAAAGAGATTTATCATGAAGGATACAACCAATGCAATGGTTGACTCTATTGAATAGTATCTCAACGCCTCACGTACTTGGTATTCCTTGTTTGGATCTATTTTTCTCGACTGCACAAGCGCTGAATGGAGGAATACATTGTGGGGCATGATAACACAGCCAACAACCCCAACTGCTTGTCTTATTGTCCTAGAGCTCAATTTTGGAACCAAAATACCTGTTGATAAAATTATGTATGATCAATGGATAAGAGTGAGACAACTTGCAGCATCAAAAGCTGATCAGTGAGAACATTACCGATTAACAGGTCCTTCCCATTGGGCTTGGTATCAGTGAACATCCATGCAAAGGAGATGGCCATCGTTGCAATTAGAAATGCAAATACGGCTTCTAGCTTCCTCACCCCATAGTTTTCAAGAGAAAGAAAAATGAAGCTGACAAAAGGTAACATCTGGGTAAGATGATGGTACAAACAATGATAGTTACTTAGCTTTCATGCCTTTGACTATTAATTAATGAACATACTAAAGGCACTTAATTAAACACGTAGAGTGCTTAAGTATAGTGATGTTAGCACCTTCCAGGTGCAAAGCACAAGGCAGAAATTCAAACAGACAACATCAGTTTTATTAATATTCTAAACAAATTAGTTTTAAACTGCAAATTTGTGACCATCGGGACAAAAGTGCATGCCATATTACAAGCAAAGCAAGGACTATCGAGAAAACTCTGGAACAAGATTAAAAAAATCCTAACATCACAGCATCTCCAACTTTTATCAAAAGCAGCAAAGGTCCCATCGAAGAATTGAATAAGAACTAAGCAGTGACTAAGGAACATGCATTTGGACATCTAACTCTTGTGAAATAATGGAATAAGTCTACTTTACCCAACTAAACTCTTATGCTTGTCTAATTTTCAACCTCCAACTACGAAACCGGGTATCCAACACCCTTCAAATATCAAAACCATCTACTTTTCACTCTTGAGGCTGGTTTCAGTGGTGGTTTTGCCATGAAGATGGACATGGCATTGGTTTTCTACCCATATGGCAGCCTAATCACTAAGAGCAGCAAAATAAAAACATTTAGGACCCACCGCCATCCCAATCTATCATCCTCTTCTCTCCCTTTTCTTCTTCTTACCACCGCAAAACAGCCCCCCCCCCATCCCTCCTGATCGGATCTCTTCCCCACCCCATTCCCTCCTGGCAGCTCCCTCCTCCAGTCGCCACCCCCGCCCCCATCCTGAGCTCCCACCTCCTTGCCTCCGGTCGTCACCGCTCAAGATCTTGTGGCATCCCGCCCGGATTTCATCGCCGGTTGCCCAGATTCCGGTGCCCTCGGCCCCTCTTCCCTCGCTGTTGGAGATTACTCCCTCTTGGCACCAGCGTCCACCCCAACAACCAGAGTTCATCGCCGATGAAGATCCCCGGGCCGCCCGGCTGGAGTTCGTCGCCGCTCGCCCAGATTCAATCCCCGTCAGCTCGTCTCCCTTCGTCGCTCCGTCACCGCTGGTCTCCTAGTGAAACTCTGCCATCGACCTTGTCCCCTCGCCACCCCACCACTGCCGGTCCTGTGGAGGTAAGAACCCGCCACCGCCCTTGCTCCTTCTCCCTCTCCTCATCTCAATTGAAGCACAGATCTGGAATGTTGTATGTAATGGATGGCATGAGATTTGTAGGAGACCAGGCATTCTCTTGTTTTGTAGAATTGTGCTTGTGTAAGAACATGGTGCCTTGTTCTGCATGGTCTATTTCGTGGAATTGTGCTTGTGTAAGAACGAAAGTTTCGATAACCTACTGTCTTTTGACTTCCGAGTGGCAAGAACAAAAGAACATCCTGCCTCGAGTCTCTCCTCAATGGCTGCCCCGTAGTGTGCGTTTGTGGACTTGTTGTTCGATCGGTTGCGCCAATTTGGCACAGGCGCTGCGGATTTGGGGGCAAAGCTGAATTTTTAACAACATTTTTTGAGTGCATGGGTGGGTTTTACTTTTGTTGTTGTCGGGTTATTTTCCATTTTGCGATGTGGTGGTAGAGAGGGCTACTTGGATCCGTCCCCTGATCTGTTACTGTGTGATCCTACAGATAGGTTTTTCTTTTCCTTCTTCACGTAATCTTAGTGTGATTTGTTATTTGTCCTTATGAATTTGATTCTACCAGTTTTCAGCAGTTTTCAGTGGTGGTTTTCCTTCTTCAGCTGGGATGGGAGGTCCCCATGATATGGCAATGGCTTAGGGTTTACTGTTCAGTAGTAGGGTGGAATTGTTCTGCGTGGTGATGTGGGCAAGCTAGTTAGCTAGATGACATGGTGGATGAGTGGGCTGCCATGTCAGCCGAAAACCAGTGATGTGGTGTCTACTTGGCAAAACCACTACTAAAAATTGCTTTAGGGGTGAAAACTAGACTGTTTTAACAGTTTAGGGGGGTAAAACATCCGGTTTTGCACTTGAGGGTTGAAATCTAGACAGCCAATGGAGTTCAAGGGTGTAAAGTAGACTTATTCCTGAAATAAAATATAGTATGCAGATGTCAGCAGACAATCAGGAGGTCGAAGAGATGTCCGGTCACGAAGGGCGTAACGAGGAGCATCATCAGAGGAATCAGACGTCGGTATCGGCAAAATACCAGAAGATGAGTCTGGTGAAGGACGAGGACGTATGGAGTAGTGCACCCTAGAGAAACAATGCAGGAGCAAGAGGCGGTGTTGCAGAAGGTAACACAGGAGATGAATGTACAGAAGGAACCACTAGAGACAGGCTAGATGAAGGTTGTGAAAAAGGAAAAATGGGTGAAGTGTCAAGGAGAGACAACCAGAAGATTGTCTCGATAGTGTAAGCAGGACGAGGAGCTGAATCTCGATAGAAGAAAGGTCGAGATTCATCAAAGACAACGTCTCGTGAGATCCTAATCCGTCGAGCAGAAGGATCATAGCAGCGATAACCCTTATGCTCAAAACTATACCCAAGGAACACATACTCAACTGACTGGCCGACAGCTTGCGCGCATGAGGTCAGCAGAGACAAAACAAGTGCAGCCAAAAACACGAAGGTGGCTGTACTGGGGGATCTAGAGTAGAGACGCTTTATAGGATTGACATCCTTAAGAGCAGTGGAAGGCTGCATATTGATGAGATATGTAGCCGTAGAAACAGCCTCCACCCAGAACTGTGGTGGAACATGAGAAGAAAGAAGAAGAGTGCGAGCAGTCTCAAGTAGATGACGATGCTTGCGTTCAGCAACCCATTTTAAGCATGGGCACCAGTACAAGAAGACTGGTAAAGAGTGCCATGCTCAGAAAGAAATTGTCTGAAAGCACCAGAACAGTACTCTACAGCAGAATCACAACGAAAAGTACGAATAGAGGACTCAAACTGAGTACGAACCATCGTGGCAAAGCTACGACAGATCGCAAGAAACTGACCACGATTAAACATAAGGAAAAGCCAAATGAAACGGGAGTAATCATCAATGAAAATTACATAGAATTTATGCCCGCCTTTTGAGATAATAGGCGCAAGTCCCCATACATCTGAATGAACTAAATCAAAAGGACGAGAAGACATGGACTCACTAGAATGACAAGGAAGTTGTAACTGCTTGGCCAGCTTACAACCCTGACAAAACATGAGCGTGTCAACAGTAACACGTCCAAAAATACCCTGACGAACTAATGAAGAAAGACGGGACCCACACAGGTGTCCTAAACGATGATGCCACTGCGCAAAAGCTCCAGGGGTAGTGGCGGTAGAGCCAGACGTAGCAGGAGCAGCTGAAGTGGATGGAAGGTGGAGGCAGTCGAGAATGTAGAGACCCTGACGATCCCTACGGCGCCGGCCAGTCCCAAGTATTGTTCCTGTCTGTCGATCCTAGACGAAACAGGTGAGTCAAAAACAACCCTACAACCAAGATCAGTGAGTTGTCCCACCGATAGAAGCTGCATGGTAAGCTGGGGAACATGAAAAACAGTTGGAACAGAAAAGTCAGTGGACAAAAGAATGCCCTGACAGCTGACAGACAAGGAAGTACCGTCAGCTGTCTGAACAGAGATAGGAAAATCAGGAGGTCCTACTGAAGTGAGAGATGTGGAGTCCGGTGTCATGTGAAAGGAGGCACCAGAATCTAGAACCCAAGAGGTACCTAGAGGAGACGTCTGAGCTAGATCGGTAGAACTCGCCGATCTGCGAGAGAGTCAAGTAGAACTCGCGAGTTGTTGAACAGTCACTTTTCTCGAGCGTAAACCGATGAGTTGGTCTGCTCGTGTGAAGGAAGGGCCTCCCCGCCTTTGGTCGCCCACCCCCACGTGCCTTGTTCCGCTTTTTCCGCACTGAACAACTCTGGTAATCGTACCTGAAGTTCTTACAGTAATTACACTAAACTCCGCCAGGTGCGAGAACAGAGCGAGACAGCACCGGGAGGGCCGAGTCGGGCGTATATCGTTGTCGTAGTCGAAGAAGGGGCAACAAGCACAGTCGAAACACACTGTGCTGCTAACCTGAGACGAAGCTCTTTAGCCTGAAGCGTCGAAAGAGCCTCTATAACGGTCGGCCGTGGAGAGCTGGCCAAGAACCGATCTCGATAGACTCAAACTCGAGCGGCGGCGATGACAAAGTCATAAAGTCAAAGGCGATCATGATCCGCCTTCTGCACTTTGTGACACTACTGACAAAGTGGAGAGGCCAGCTCATCTATCTGGCGTCAAAGACTTGTCAAGGCCCGAAAGAAGTCGTCAACAGAAGAATCTCCTCGCGGTGTTCCAACTCACGCCGAAGCGAAAAGAATCGAGCATCATCGCTCACGGCATCGCCACGCAAGTACTCCCAGATCTGTCGAGTAGACCATAGACCAACAATGTCTGGCTGGATGGAGTCATCGACGCTGACCACCAGGATGGCACGAACACGGGCCTCGTCAGGACACTAGCGCCGAGGCGTCAATGGCATACCGAAAGCGCCATCGCAGCTGGCGCCGTTAGCTTTTGCCTCCTTCGCGCGCCTCATCTGCTGTAGGAGGTGCAGAGGTAGACTGCCTAGAAGGAGGCTGAACCAGCGATGGCGGAGAAGGACGTGCACCGGTGAATGTACCCAAAGGCGGAGACCATCAAGCGTGATCTCCATAAGAGAAGACCATAATCTGTAGTTCGTAACATGGAGCTTTGTTCCCGAGACTGGGATCGCAGCAGATGGAATGGAAGCCATCGGTAGGCGGCGCGACGACTAAGGCAACGAAGTCTAATAGGTGGCACTGGACGGCGTGGCGGTAAGACCAACGTTATATATATATATATATATATATATATATATATATATATATATATATATATATATATATATATATATATATATATATATATATATTCTCTTTTCCTTTTTTCTTTTATTTTACAAAACTACAAAAACACTCGACCGTCACTTCGGCCGAAGCAGACGATCGACTTGCCCACTCGTCGCGCGGACGGCGGAGCAGGTCGGCGGAGCGGTGGCTGGCAGAGCGTTGACCGGCGGCTCAGGGGTCGTTGGCAACGCATACGGCCGGAATGAATCGGATGAAGACGACGACGGCGGCCGGGCGACAATGACGATGGATCGGCCGGATCCGGGCGAGCGGGTCGATCGAGCGAGATAGCGCCGGATCCGGCAAAGGACGGCGACTCAGCGACGGAGGCCCAGGCGGCAGAGGCGGCGGCAATGCATGCTCAGCGGAGGTGGCCTGGCGGCGGCGGCTCATGCGAGCTTCGGGTGGAGGTGGTCCCAAGGGCGGCGGCTCGGCGGGGGGCAGGCAGGCGGCGGCGGGCGGACGGCGGCGGCAAGCGGCGACGACAAATGGGCGGCGGAGGCAATGGAAGAACAATGTCAGAGCCCTAGCTCTGATACCATGTTATGAGCAATGTGTGTATATAAGTATATTCATGAGGCCCAAAGGGCAATATATATAGAGAGAGTACAAGGGAATATACAAAGGAATATGTTATATACAGATAAGGAAACCAAGTCATATAAGAAAACCAAGGCATATAAGAAAACGAATAACAATCATATTATATCCTTAACAAGCAGCACCACCTCATCGTGCAAAAGGTCGGCACAGAACTTCATATTACAGTATTACACTCCCTGAGGAGTGAGGGCAAACCCAAAAAAATAATGCAGGCCTCTTCTGCCACAATTTTCCAGAAGGATAAAAGTAGAACAATTTGGAGAACATAATCTAACACGAAAAACTGAAGTAAAGTTGGCAAAAAACATCACATAATTAAGTAATCAGCAGTCTGGAATTCTGCTAATCTGAATATATTTTTTTAGAACTTATAAACTGAATATTTGGTAGTACAAGTTCAATATTTATCCATGCTTGAAAGTTGAAATGCTAAATACTAGAATTTCATAGTCCCTAATTACCACTGTGGTTTGAAGTTTCTAAAAAGAAACTGGGGTGCCTGTGAACCCTGTTTTAATTTCTTTTTTATATATAAAAAACTTGACAACCAAAAACCGAAGGCCAGAAATCAAATGACATAGCAAATTTGCCTGTTCTTTCCACCTTACCGGTTCACACAAATCCAGTTTCTCTTGTAGCTACGTAGAAAATGAATCTAATTTCAAACTTGAAACTTGTACTCAAACCTTTTTGTGAACTCTTATGTCAAATTAAATTGTCTGCAGCCTTCCTTCCCATAGGGCACCATGAATTTAACGTAGAACAAAAAAAATCTTTTGAGAATCAAAGTGGATCAGATGTACAGCATCAATTGTCACTGATCCATTGATAATACAACCTCGATTAAAAAAACCAAGCATTCCTCCAGATTGAGACCTAAACATGTCAGAGTTCTCAAACTATTGAGAAACTACGTCAACATTACCAATAACTAACTGAGATGTAACACCTTCACTAACACCCAAACCCCACCCAAATCCTCCTAATGATCCAAAATCCAAGTTGATATAGTCAGTAGCAACTAGCAACAACTAGTCCTAAAAGCTTTAATCTTTTTCTCTTTTCTTTTATTTTGGAAAAACTCAATTGGTGGAGACATCTCCAATGCTGATAAAAAAAAAGCTCTAATCTTTTGGAATTATGCTGTGATTCAGCACCTCCACAATCACAATCACACCAATTGCCGGCCGCACGAAAGCTCCAACAATTCAAGAAGTGGAACCGAGCAAGACATTAACCAAACAAAAAAATCGGACTCACCAATCCAAGGCGGTGATGACGACGCCGGCCCAGAGCGGCAGATAGCCCCTGCTGAGGATATTGATAGCGATGGCGCTGCCTATGACCTCCTGGATGTCGGCGCCAACCACGGCGACCTCGGCCATGAGCCAGAGCGCGCGGCGCGCCCAATCGGGGTACTCGTCGCGGCAGAGCTCGGCGAGGTGCCGGCCCGTGGCAACCCCGAGGCGCGCAGCGAGGAGCTGCACCAGAAGCCCCATGGCCGTGGCCCACATTAGCAGCCACAGCAGCGTGTCCCCGGCGGCGGCGCCGGCCTGGAGGTCGCCCTCGAGGTTGCCCGGGTCCAGGAACGCGATGCTCATCAGGAACCCGGGCCCCGTGAACAGCCACAGCTTCCGCCACGAGAAGGGCGGGGCCGCCACGGAGGAGGAGAGCACCGTCTCCAAGTCGACGTCGGCATCGGGGTCGTCGGAGATGGACACGATGACCTTCTCGGCCGCCTCGTACGCGCGCTCCTCGAGGTCCTCGCCGTCGCAGTCGCCGGACGCGGAGGCGGGGATGAGGGCATGCGCCTCCTCATCGGTCCTGGCTGCGGAGGAAGGGGCGGCGCCGGCGCCGGCGTGGGTGGCCATCGAGATGCGTCACGACGCGGACGGGGAGGTGCGGTCTTCACGAGGCACGTGGTCTGCACGTGCCCGCCTCGTCTACGGACTACGGATGCTCTGTGAAACAGTATCGTCTCTTTGTGGTCTTCATATAGGTTAGTGTTTGTTTAGGGCTTAGCACTGTTGGCTTTGGTGACTGTCGCTCGCCCTTCTCCATTTCATTGTTGATATATATATATATATATATATATATATATATATATATATATATATATATATATATATATATATATATATATATATATATATATATATAATCTTTACTCTCGGTGTAATTACACCTACCTCTAGTATACCACTAAACAAACTTAAGATATCATTTTATTACTTTAGGTATACTCGTATACTAATTATAAAATATTCCAATATGAACCACATGAAAAAATTACAAGAGAGTTCATAGTTTTTAACGTATTTTATAAATACCTTCATATACGTATATAAAAAGGAGTATACTAAAAAAATATACATACCACCTCTGATAAATTGTCCATACCACCCAAATGGTTTTAAATACTTGTATATTACATGTACATACTCTTTATTACACGAGATACTCCCTACGTTGTGAGATACGACATAGGGTGTAATTACACCTAGGAGTAGATATATATATATATATATATGACGTTAAAATAGGGTACCATGGTGTCTAGATATTAAGTCTCTCTGTATTTAAATTACTTTTAGATGCGTGCAAGTGCAATGATAAGACATCGATCTGGAAAGGAATTTATTGATTTAGCATGTTAAATCAATCATGGATGGAAATTCTTAATCATGTAGTCTAGATACCATGGTGCCCCTGTTATTTATACTATACTAGCTGATTGTCCGTGCGTTGCTACGAATTTTAAAAAAATTTAGAACATATTTGTATGCATGTTCTAAAAATTTTTACCACCCGTTAGTTTCAGAACATATAGTATGATAAATTTTTAAAATATGTAGCAACGAGCATTCAGCTAGTACAAGATTAAGCACTGAATGAAAAATACAGTATGTACTCTATAATGCAGTCTAGATGAAATCCACATTGACCACTAAATCATGGAAAGAAAGATATTTTTGATGGGAAGGTGGGAAGATTCGGCACAGGTCTTTTGGGCCACATGTCAGCGCTGCCTTTTGTGAGAAGGTGTGGGAGAGGTCGAACCAACCACCAACTCCTTCTTTTATAATAGTAAAGATACCATGGTATCAGGCGCTATGATTTCAAATGCATCAATTTCATCTAAATTCGGGTATATTTTTTGAAAATATCAGTTTTAGTGTGTATACTCATCTATAACAATTCAAATGAAACGTATAAGTTTGAAAAAATATACTCAAATTCAAAATCTTGAATAAATTTAGATCACATACTTTGCTGGTTTATATATATAATCAGCATATATCTACAATTAAACTATCATAAAAAAAGGCAACTACAATTCGAAATTTAGTTTAGTAAACTAGTTAAACTTGACATATAAGAATTTTTAAATTTTTTCACACACGATATATATCTATTTTAGACTATGGTGCTCAAGCATCGAAGAGCACTTATTATTTTTACTATATATACATATGTGTGTGTTACTTTTAGATTGCATTCAGTCGAAATGTTTAGACAATCGAGCTGCGTGTTTAGATTATTATTACTAGCAAGTAGGGGAGTGTACTAGAAAGGAATATAAATATATAGTCCCACATGGAGATAGCCTTCACAGAGAATCCCACCGTTGTGCTGTGGCTTTATGGAAAATACCAAATGGCGTTTTCTACGCGCTAATGGATTATGAGCCGTCACTTTTAAGAAAACAAAAAGGCCAAAAAGTTAGATCTGATGGGGAGATAATGCCCCGTTTCAAATAGTCATGGTATTTAGCTTCTGGTTTTTTAGATATCCGTTTTTTTACTTTTTTATTATCCGTGAAGATATAATAGTGTTTCTTTTTTAATTAAATATCTCAGAAAAAACAACAGCTGCTGTAGTGATATTTCAGCTAAAAACTACATCATTGTGGAACAGAGACTAAAGCCATAGAATTTTAGGATTGTAGTAGTATGAGCAACCATGAACACCCAATGGTCCCTTGAATCGTAGCTACCCATGTGGCAAGACGAGACTGTTGATAAATGATAATACCCTGCCCTACAAAACAATCTACGCATTAGTCTAGTTCCAATGCCATTGTATGTATGCATTTGTTAATTTCGTCCAAATTAACAAGCTGAAGCTAGAGCCACACCAATAATTTAATTTCGGGTTTTGTTTGGAACACGTAAAATTTTCAAACTTTTATAGAACATAATTCAATTCTCATACGAAAACGTTGAAAAATTACCACGTTCATTTTTTTGGAAGAATTATCGGTGGAGGGTGTCGTACGTCGGACGCCCATCCACCTGGACTCAAACCGGGAGGCTACCTTCTTTGCCTAGTGAATGCCAGACCATGGCCAAATTTCAATTTAAAAAAAAAGAAGAAGGAAGAATTGGTGTCTATCTCTGTCCAGTTGCCGAATTATACGTCAAATCTTAACCCCTATGTTTTGCTGACCCTACCTATGGAGTAAAGGGATTCGAGATGGACGGCTGGGCGGCAACGGAGGGGTACCGAGCATCCTGTGCTGCCCAAAAGCCCAATGGCACTCTGCGGACGATAAGAAGATCAAGATGCTGCTGCCCATGACCAATGAGTCTATTCTTTTTAGCTTCGTTTATAATTTTTACCTGTGGTTTATAGTTTTTGGACTGTTCGTACGAGAGATTACAGAGTAACAGAAATTCACATGTGATTTTTGCCGATATAAATAAAGTCGGTACAGTATGTATTATAATTAACTAGTAGAATCTATTTTAAAAAGATGTTCCGTTTAAAAATTAGTTACTATACAAAATTCGATTTTTTTTAAACGCCAAAAAGAACAGGAGCAGCAAAGCAAACCGTACGTACAGACATGCATAGTCGATCGTCCCATTCCAGGACCGCACCAGGTTGGGTACTTGGGTTAGCTGGGTTGCCTCTGCAGCGAAGTACGATCCTCTACGAGCACTACGAGATGAAGTTCTTCATGCACGAGGCATGAAATACCATAGTTTACACGAAAACCACAGCTTTCTATGGTATTTAGACGAACTATGATATGTCTGGTAGTTACAACATGTAGCTCAAAAGTTGGAAAAGGCTCATCTGATGCATGAGCTCAAAGGGGGTCTATCTACGACGACAACGGATTGGGAGGTTGGGAGTTGGGTCACGAAAAGGGAAGGATAAGAACCCAATCCCATTTGATCTATCAGTAGCTAGCTAGCTAGCGTAAGGATGGTACATACAAGAACATCGGCACATTCTTTTGTATCGAAAATCCTATTTGAGAAGCTCATGAACATTGAGAGGTAGGAGAATATATATAACCAGATCCTTTTATTTTTATCGACGGTTCATTGACAAACCGAGCTAGGACCTGCATCCAGCAAATAACTCGCCTGACCTGCATCGAAGAGCAAATAACTCATAATGTTGTATACTCAAAAATCATTTTTTATCTCATTATTTGTTAATATTATCATGAATTACTAAAAAGGAAAGATTGTAGAATCTAGTCCCTCCATTATGAGTTAATGGTGAAGTTTGGTAATTAATGACAATTATTTTATGGACTAACATTTTTCATGAGTTGGATGAATAGGTTAGGTGCCACAAATGAGAATGACTTATGATAATTTCATGTGTTGAAGATCATCAAGTCGAAATAGAAGATAGCTTAATCTGTTGAAAGCCATCAAGAGAAAGATGCACCATGAGTTGATGCATATCAAAACAATGACCTAAAGCAAAGGTATGACTAACTAGGGCTAATGGTGTGTTCATAGTTTTTTACCGATCTTGGTGTTTGGTTGGAAGATCGGATTACTAGCATAGGTTACCGTTCTATTAAGGGGGGTCATATCTAGTAGTTTGAGTCTCATCATGTGTTGATAGCTCAATCTCACTTGCTCTAGCTCATCTTGGTATGAGATTCCTAATCTTAAAAATTTGAATAAATATTATATATAAAAATAAGGTAGATAATTAAGCTAGCTAATTAGCAGATCTAATTACCTGCCGTCTGGCCACAAGACAGCAGGTGGCCCGTCGTCGGGTGGTAGGGCAGCAGGTTGTCTACCGTCCGGTGGCGGGACAGCATGGAGCACATATCGCGTCGTCGCCTAGCTACCGGAGAACAAAAATACCATTTTTACCAATACATATCGCATGCAGTTATTTCTGTAAATACACGGTGCAATATTGCTATATATGCCAACAATTCCACAGTACACGGCACACCAGGTAAAAATGACTGGACGGTCCACGCGAGACCACACGTGGGAAGGCTCTCGCGTGTCCACGCGTTACGATCCACGGGGCCCGCATGGCAGTGAGACCATCGTGGCGGTTTATCCGGGTCCAGCTAAGCACACGTATCACACCGCCCAGGCGCCCACCACCAACCAAACACCGGACCACGCAAGGGGAAAATAAAACAAGGAAAAATAAAAAAAAAGGAGAAGCATTCTCTCCGCCGGCGACGGCCACGCCACATGCCGATCTCTGCCGGCCTCCGCCCGCCGCCTCACGGGGCCTCCGCCTCCGTCTCCGGTCAACGCCTCCGCCGCGTTCCTCCCCCGGTGCCTTCGGTTGTGGCGGTAGCGGCCGCGGGCGGCGTCCGGCGCAGGAGGCTCGCGGGCGTCGGGGTGGCGGCGGCCTCTGCGTCGTCGCCCGACGAGCTCCACGCGCGGGGGAGGCCCCTCCACCGGTCCTCCGAGGTGAGCAGAGCTGCTCCTCCAAGGACCGGTGTTTATTCGTTCGCGTTGATAAAAATCTACGCCTTTCTATGAGTAATCTACTAATCTGTATGCAGCCAAGGCTCTGGAAGATTAGGCATCGCAAAATAGTGAAATCTTAATTGAACACACGGTATGGTGCGTTAATTGGCGTGGGGAGTGATGGGGAAATTTGTATTGCAAATCTGCTGCTTTATTCTGTAATTGGGCTCATGTTGTGAGTTAACACGGAGTTGTTGTTAGTAATATCGATTTGCGATGGAAAGGAGCGAGTCTTTCAGTAGCGCCGAGCTGGGTTTGGAGAACTTTTTGTCAGTTTTGGTAGGATTTTTGTTACTAGTTACTACTTACTTGGCCAAATGTTTGTTTCAGAGAAGCAACATCTCAACTATACTAATTTAGTGCAGGATTAAAAGGCAGGAAGTCGTCGATTTGCAATCTAGACTAGTATACTTGCTTGGGGTCAAGGCTGTTTTGGTTCTGTACTCCTCTTCTGAATGTTAACGCCCCAAGCTTCCCGACCCGATTTTTGAGTTTTGATGCGACCAAACATCCTGAAATATATTAATGTTGTAAGCTTAAATTTGCTCTGAAATATTCAAGGAGTTGACACCGCAATAGTACATGACTAAATGTAGTTTAGTAACTGCACTGATGTGCAATACACTATGCCTTCTCAATGGATAAAGTTTGTTGAATTGAATATTAATATAAACTCTCAGTGGTCTTGAGCCGCACACAAATTTATCAAAAAACATGTGACTAATAACTGTTTGAATGCACACCATGTATTAGTTGGCACCTTGGTAGTGGTTGGCTGTGACAGTGAAGTAATCCTTTAAGCAGCTGAAATTATGGGCAGCTCGCCTAATTACCTAAAGATTGAAGTATGTCCATACAAGTGTGAGGAAGTTATTTAGCTTACACTAACGAAGGATATATGCTGTGAGCTTCCACCGGCAAACTTATCTAGATAGCATTGACATCATTTGTTCCTATTGAGTCACTGTATTGCTACTATTCATTATCATGATGCGCCTGTATTGTTTGCAGAAATCTGCCCTTTGGAACTTGATAAAAGATGTAGAACCTTTGGATCTAAGTATAGTCGAGAAAGATGTTCCTCCTGAAACTGTGGGTGCAATGAAGACGACTGTTTCGGGCATGTTGGGTCTGCTTCCATCTGATCAGTTCCGTGTTGTCGTAGAGGCCCTTTGGGACCCCTTCTTCAAGTTATTGGTATCTTCAATAATGACAGGGTATGCTTTTCTCCTGAAACATAGCTTTCATGTTAATCCACTGTAGTTGAATTTGGTTGGTCAAAAGAAGTCACATTTAAGCATGATCACCTTTGGCAATTGTGTGCATATGAACGGAGCAAACAACTTGATGTGGAATCTAGGTCAACACATTAAGATAAAGAATTATGTGAGGTGGACTGGAGAAGCCTGCCAAGTGGTAGCTTTCTGTAGCCTAGCTCTTGTCTATATTATCTATGCGTAGGAAATAGAAATGATATGTTACTGTAATTTGGCCAGTGTGTCAAGACAGTGCTGCACTTTGATTTATATATGTGAGACGTCAAAGCATGTTTTGAGGGTGTGAAATGTGAAGTCCAAATCTTTTTGCATAACTTCTTGCCCATGAGGTTCTAGTGTACAGAGTCTGAAACTTTTTTTCTTCGTGTGTGTAGTACAACCTTGCCTTGTCTACTTGGACATCAGTCGCAGATAATCTGTAAATCTTGCTTGAGCTCACATCAGACAGCGCCACTTATATATTCAGCTTTCCTCGGTAGCTAATAGCTATTCTTCCTTGTCCTTTCACTTGTTATTAAGGGACTGCAAATTTTCATAATTTCGAGACGGGCAGATGAAAATAAGTTGCTAACTACCTGCTTGACGCTCATCTAAAGTAAACCTGATTCTTCAAAACTTCAGGTTGAAACACTGGCCTGCTTGATGGCAATCAACTTCGTTTCATGTGATAATTTTTGTTTTACTCACTTAACTTCAATGCTACGGAGAAGGTCTGGATCACATCCTGTCTCCTGCTAGTTTTAGTTTGCTTGTGTGCATTTGGTTAGTATTTGTCTACTTACAGACATGATGCACATGTTTGCGTGTTCCAGAAAAAAATATTACCTTAAGTTACTTTGTCTCTATTTCAGGTATACTCTATGCAATGCTGAATATAGGCTCTCTCTTGAAAGAATACTGGAGTTTTCTGAAGAAGAAACTGAATGCCAGAAAAGAGACATCACTGAAGATATGCATAATGGCATCAATTTGGGAAGGCCCGTGACAATTTTCAGATTATCAGAAGATGATGACTCCACCCATGAACCAGAAAAGATAGATGACCAAATATTTGGTGAAAATATGGGTGGACTAGATAACTTAAATACTGAAGCAAAAGAACACATTCTCCGGTTGCAGTCTCACTTGGATTCCATAGAAAAGGTAACATCTATCTCATACTTGATTGGGCAATCCTAGATGATTGTTAATAGCCTTTATCTCACTGTTAGGTGACTGCTCTGTGTTTGTGAACTGCACTGAATATTAGGCTATTAGCTGTCAAATTTGGCCTGAAACTTCACGATCCATTATCTGCACAATTGCCTATTTGTGTCAAGAATGTCTGCTTAGCGCAAGATAGGCTACTTTCTGTAATACTCAAGGCCATCTTTTTTTAACGAAAGTTAATGCCATTGCTGCTCTTTATAATATTTGCAGACTTAATCTTTCACTTTTCAACCACTGCTGGAGAATTTTAGTTGGATGCTTATTCTATTTTTAATCTTGCAGGAGCTACATGAACTCAAGAGGAAAAATTCTTCCCTTCAAATGCAACAGTTTTCTGGAGAAGAGAAAAATGAGTTGCTGGACTACTTGAGATCGCTATCACCTGAGAAGGTTTGTTCCGTCTCCAACCTTTTCCGTTCCAGTAGTAATATATTTCCTCTTGTTTCTATTCAGCGCTTCTTGTTGGACACTATGGTGAGCAAATCAACAATAACAAATAAAACTAGATGAACTTTTCAGGTTTCCTGGGTACCTCTTTTGTTTTTTTTTATTTGAGCTAGCAACTTTTTTGGACAGGTTGTTGAACTCTCGGAGCCGTCCTGCCCTGGTGCCCCAGAAGCTGTTCAGTCCGTTGTACATGGTCTGCTAGTAACTCTCTCCCCCAAAATGCACACAAAGGCCCCTCCGCCATCAGAGAACATGGCCGGTGGACCCCTAAATTTTGGAAAGGAGGATGATGACTGTGCTGAGCTCGTGGAGGACATGTCGCTCCCATTTCAGCCCTTGATATCTATTCCTCGGGATCATCTTGCACATCTCTTATTCTGGTAATACAAGTGGATTGAGAAGGATCCTTTCCTGTGTTGCCTATTAATATGTTGGAGCATTTTGATCATCCGAGTTTGTTATGGTTCAGGTGCATGCTGCTGGGCCATTACATCCGAGGTCTGGAGTGCCGGCTAGAGCTGTCGCAGCTCCTGACAGCCTCAAGTGATGTGCGGTCGTAATTTCCCTGGCGACAACGGTCATGCTTGGCGAAGCTTTTGTCGGTCGATCAAGATTTGTCTACCTGAGAGAATGGAAACGTTGTGGCATCTGAACCGATCCAAGCCGAGTTAAGTTCCACAGCATTCGCTGTCAGATATATGAAGAAAGAGAAGGGGCGCGGTCCAGGGGATGTTCAGGGTTTATACTTCATACATTGCGAGCTCCTGATGCTGTCACTGCAAAGCTGTAAGGGCCGCCCTCGGAGCGTGCGTGAGTAGCCGTCTCATGGTTGTTCCTTTCCATTTCCCTGTGGCTTGTATTGCGCATACAGTCTGGCGTTATTTCTTCTTCGCTTAGGTTCTGGTAGTCGTAATCAACTTCGTCACTCCGTGTAATCTGTAAAAAAAATGGTAATTGTATGTGTACATCTTGTAAATAGTTGAATTGAACTTGAACCTGAATCGCATCGAGCAAAGGCCCTTGTTTGTAACCTGTGCTAACCTCACTGTGCGTTGGCGTCTGGTAAGTAGAAAGCCGCTTTTAGCCATGGAAGGTGTATCCTTGTCTTCTTCCCTCCCATTCGAATTCGCGTTTTGGCGGCCTCCCTCCCATTCCTCCAATACTCTTCTTCTACTTAGAGCGTGCTCAGTTAGACTTATGGTTTATAGTTGAATTTTTTATTATATTTAATTAAAATTATACTGTAATTAATGATAATTTATTTAATATAATAGAAAAAACAGTTTAGCCCAACATGTACAATATAGGAAAAAACCGATAAAAACAAAAAAAAAACGCTGAAAAATCAGAAAAAAACGAAATTTGGAAATAGTAAAAAATAAGCAGCCCAAGCAAACGGACGGGCCCCGAATCCAAATCCCCAAAAATCCAAATCCAAACCCTACCACTCCACTCCGGGAGCCTGAGCCTTCTCCGGCCGCCGTCTCCTCCGCCGATGGCCGACAAGGAGAACGCGGCCGCGGGCCCCGGCTCACCCGCGTCGCGGCGAAGCGCGCGGCAGCGGCCGCCGCTTCCGGCGCCACCAAGCGGAAGCGGGTGGCGCTCGGCGACCTCCCCACCCTCTCCAACGCCGTCATCCTCCGCCCGTCCTATCACCGACAACACCTACACTAGGCAGGAGGTTGTCAAGATGGAGAGCGACATACTCAAGTTCCTCAAGTTCGAGATGGGCAACCCTACCATCAAGACGTTCCTGAGGTGGAACACCGACCCAAAAGCTCATCATAATCTTCTGTCAATCCTTGCACCCGATCTGAATCTGTAGCCAAATGAAACTTTTTTTTGCTTTTCCTTTGTCTCGCTAATTTCAGGCGGTTCACGATATCTGGCCAAGAGGACAAAAAGGTGACCATTAATCCTTGCATTTCGTGGTATTTCACCCAGTTAATTCTTGCTCTATTGCTTCCTAGGTGCATTGATGTCTGACGTTATTCTTGTGATACTTGTTGCAGCGCTCCGGCTTGTTATTGGAGTTCCTGTGGAGTTATCTTGCTGAGCTGAGTCTACTGGACTATAGCTGTCTCCGGTACTTGCCATCAGTGGTTGCTGCTTCAGCGGTGTTTCTTGCTAGGCTGACCATTGATCCAGATACCAATCCTTGGGTAAGAACTAAGAAGTAGATTTCCCAAGTTCGAAGTGTTGCTATGGATATTTCGATCTCTCAAGGCTAAAACTATCCTGCATGTTTGTGTGGTTGTAGAGCAAGAAGATGCAGAAATTGACAGGCTACAAGGTGTCTGAACTGAAGGATTGTATCAGGGCCATACATGACTTGCAGCTCTATAGAAAGGGTTCATCTTTAATGGCGATTCGAGACAAGTACAAGCAACACAGGGTATGCACAGCTCCTACACTCATGTTACCTTCCTCAGATTATTGTCATGATGTTAGTGCTGGTCTAATTCTTCAATCATTTGGAACAGTTCAAGTGTGTATCAACGTTGCTTCCTCCTGTAGAGATCCCTGGATCATACTTCCAAGACATAACAGAGTAGCTGTTCTTGGACTGCACCACTGTAAAGCTAACCACTCTGAGCTCTCCTCGAGCTCCTGGAGTAAGGGAGGATTGCAGTTGCAGAGAAGGTTCTCAGTCAAGTTAAGGGTGCTGGAAGCTATTTAGATGCTGGGGGTTTTAAGGCCTAAGCAGGAGCCTTTTGGAGTTCATTTAGGAGTTAGTCAATCGCTAGTAGGCAAGATTGTTAGAATCGTGATTCTGAATCGGATCGGAGACACTCTGGTAGGATCGCATTCTAAGATCGAATCGTAGAATTTAAGATCGTACCCGATTCTACCAAAAACATATTTATTTTAATTTATCGTGCATTCCAAGAGTGATATGAGTGTTTATTTGGTCATTTAGTATCTAATTTGATTAATAAATATATCTTATTCATGACTATAATCATGGTTTAAATTTTATGTCATTGAGAGGTACGACTAGAAGAACGATGTTATCAATATTGTTATAATCTGACCATTTTACATAAACAAATATAAAATAAATAGATAATTAAATTAATTTTTATTATTTCAAACCTCCAAATCTTAATGTCTAAGCTACTAACTATTTAGTATTTAACATACAACTTGAATTGAGGGATAGGATACAACCAAACATCTAAATCTTGGATAATCTTGGATAATACGTGATTCTACTGTGATTCTACCACGGTTCTACTGCGATTTTACACGATTCTATGACTAGAATCGCGATTCTACCAGGTATGACTTAAGATGCGATTTGAGTCGGATTGACTTTGTGGGATCGTAGAATCGTACGATTCTATGACTAGAATCGTAATTTTAACAACCTTGCTAGTAGGAGATAGGTATTATCTTGTTTTGTAGAATTGTACTTCTGTATTGTATATTAGAACATGGTGCCTTGGTCTGTTGGGCCACAAATTTGTAATGTTTGATATGCTGATCCATTGCCTTTGTTGATTGCTTTTTTATTACACATTTTGTACCTACTTTTCTATTTTTTTTCTCGAACACGCATGAGAGCTGCGTATCATTGTATTAAGAAGGGGAAAAAGTCCATACAGGAGAACTTTACAGACTCAAAACACACACACACACACCACAACAGCTCTAGGAGACTAGCCTAAGAACAGAAACAAGAACGACCTCGACCAGAGGGGATCTAAACCAAGATCTAAGGCGGGGCAGTTAGGTAAGAGATACCCTTTGCACCGGCCAAACTCCAAATCCTCATCTCCTCCATGACAAGAGATACAAGGGTCCTAACTTCCGGCACAACCCCATCAAACACGCAGCGATTGCGAAGATTCCAAAGAGACCAAGCCTCCAAAATAATGATGGAGTTAAGGCCTTGCCGGACCTGGCCATGGACTGTGCTGTGAGATCTGGACCACCAATCTTCAAAGGAGAGCTCTTCCAGCTGAGGGGAAAGGTTTTGTAATCTGACCTTTTGAAGCATGTCAAACCAAAATTGGCGGGCAAACACACATGAGATCAAGAGGTGGTTAATGGTTTCCTCCTCTTGGTCACAAAGAAGGCAGCGAGGGGGGTGTTGCAATCCCCGGCGTGCCAGACGATCCGCAGTCCAGCATTTATTGTGTGCAGCCAGCCACAAAAAGAAACGGCATTTATTTGGGGCCCAAGATCTCCAAATTCGCTCCCAGGGGCTAAATTCAATGCCTCCCTGGAAAAAACCTTCATAAGCCGATTTTGCTGAATAAATTCCATTGGCAGTGAAGCGCCAAATGTGTTTATCTTCTGAAGCGGGCTGCAGCTCCACCTGAGAGAGGAGATCCCAGAGATTCAGAAAATCAACAATGGCTCCGACCGTCAAAGCTCCTATCAAATCCGCAGTCCAGTTGTGCCTCGTGAGTGCCTCCCTCACCGTGCGCTTATTGACATGTCTCTTGGGAACCAAAGCAAAAAGGCAGGGAGCCAAATCAGCGATCCTTTTTCCATGGATCCATCTATCTGTTCAGAAGAGGGTGCGAGTGCCATTCCCGACCTCAGTGTAGATTGCAATAGAGAAGAAGGACTGAACACAGTGGTGAACCTGGATCGGAAAGGGGGCCCAAGATCTGTCAGGATCAACCTTCTGAAGCCAAAGCCATCTCATTCTAAGGGCCCATCCCATGCGCTGGAGGTCAGAGATACCAAGACCCCCGAGATGAAAAGGTCGGCAAGTTTTGTCCCATGCCACCAAACAATGTCCTCCCTTAGTTTCTTTTCTGCCTCTCCACAGAAAACTTCTACAGATTTTGTCTATTTCTTTAATAGCCCTTTGGGGGAGGTCAACTGCCATGGCCAAGTAGACCACCATAGAGGTTAACACAAATTGAACCAAGGTTTTCCTGCCCACCTTTGTTAGCAACTCAGCTTTCCACCCCGGAAGATGATCTGCAATCTTATCAATAATAGGTTGAACTTCAGCTCTTGTTAGCTTCCGTAGGGAGAGGGGCACACCAAGATATTTGCAAGGAAAATTCATCACTTCGCAGGGAAGGTGCTCATTGACTATAGCAATCTCTGTCTCAGAACAGTGGATGGGGAATATGTTGCTCTTTTGCATATTGGTTTTGAGGCCGGAAGCTTCCCCAAACAAACGAAGAAGACCCAACGTGACTTCCACATCCATGGCGTCTGGCCTAAGAAAGATGACTACATCATCGGCATAGAGGGAAATCCGGTGTTGCAAGGCTCAAGTTGAGAGGGGCTGAAGGAAACCCTCTCTAGAGGCCTTAGAAAACAGGTGGCTTAAGATGTCCATGACAAGAATGAAAAGCATTGGGGAGAGGGGATCTCCTTGCCTCAATCCACGCTTATGAAGGATGATCTCCCCAGGAATACCATTGAGCAGGACTTGCGAAGAAGAAGTGCCCAGCAGCCCACAAACCATATCGCACCAAATGGAGCCAAAGCCCATATTAAAGGGCAGAATTAGAAATGGGTACATAGCTGCGTGAATAATTATGCTCAACATGATGTTTGTTTTGCGCCATTTAATGTGATCATCTCGATTGCTTTTAAGTGTAACATTCTTCATTGAATGAAAATCCTAGAGGTCTGGACCATGCTAATGAATGATCAACACATTTACATAACCTATGGCTGGATCTTCTGAATGACTATGGTTAGAAATTTGATGGCACTCTAAATTTACTTGTATGGAGGTCTTCGAAACATGAAGACTGAGCAATATGCGAACTAGATACTGACGTCAGATGGATGTCTGTTGTTTCTCTCCAGCCTGCAGCACATAATTATCTGCTTACTGTAATTAATGTTGCTTATTGGGATAATGTGTTATATGTGTCTGCTAGATAGTCCAATTGTCCAAATGGACAGATGGCCTTTTGACAGTATAATCTTAAACAGTGCCTGCTGATTGGATGCTCAAAATATGGTTGCTATGGGCTTGATAGAATTGACATAGTTTGCTTTGGACCTTCGTTTTAGCAATTGTGGTGTGGAGACTGGAGATATTTTAGTGATTCAGTTGTCAATTGTCACTAATTTCTGTGTGCAATTGTATATGAAGCTTTGAACATGCTTTTCATTTACCAAATGCATATGGATTCTGCACTAACAATAGCCACTATGCAATACTTGCACGACACCTCAATTCTTCGTTGAAGGCAACTAATGCAACTGAGCTAACTTCATACTATTGTTCTTCCTCTGTTATAAATGATGACATATGACATGTGACTATTCTTGCTGATGCCACTATTTATTATAAACGGTGAGTACCAATCTTGTGCGGAATATTGTACTCTAAATTCAGATGCCATATTTGTTGTGATAAATTTTTATGTAACATAACTTAAGTTGGATGAACTTTGCTGTTGTGTACTGCTCTATCCAATGTCAGGTTTCTCTGCTTAATTTGCACCTTTTTTCAGAGATTTTATTAGATATGTGCACAACTATTATACTCATGCGTATAATTATTCGATAGTTGAACTGCTTGAGATTTGAGAATCGATATTCTCTGTACAACTATTATAGTCTCATGCGTGCTACGTTAATGAAAACAAAAACTGACAAAAATGCAATTTCACTGATAAGACATGATACATGCTGAGCTTGTCAGCAAGTGGAGAATCCATGGATTCTTTCACACTGATATGAATTAGACTAAATATGATCACTCTTAAGTTTCTAGCTAGTAGCTAGAAAAATATCGCATTAATTCCACCATGAATTTGAAAAGAGCAATAATATCTTCAAAGTTCAGTACCACCATATGATTTTCATCCGATGGTGAGCTGAACCTGATTGATCACTTCTTCATGCCAATTTATTCAGAAGGACAAACTTGAGGAGGGACGTATGTACTGGTCAAAGTTGGTACATCAACCTATCAAAGCCTGAGATTGAAGTCTATCTTACTTTGTTCTGATGTTTGGTCTGAAGGTTGTGTTCTCAATCTGAAGCTCCCTGGCCATGTCGAGTTTGGCACCTCCTCGCAGGCGATCGTCGCCCAGGTCATGCCACCTTCATGAAATCTTGCTGCCGTCCTGATCTGTGCTTGCTCGCTTGACTTCTGAATCACCGAGCTTGGGTTAACTCTCAGGGACTGCAAAAAGGCGGCGTGCGCCTCGAGGGGCTGCCCCATCACCATCCTCTGCGCATGGTAGTAGTGCTTCGCAGCGCTGCGCTCCCGCTTGTGGGCGTTCTGATGGCCACCCAGTGCCTGTGAGCTGAAGAACTTTCTCATGCAGAAGTTACATGAGAACACCTTGTGTGGGGCAGAAGGCTTGGGCTCAGACTCCGAGCAGTTTGCTGCTGCTTCCGGCGATCTATTTGCGCCCAGCGTGAGGTTCAGCCATGTCGTGCCGTTGTCTTGCTCACCGGTAAGCTTCTCTGAGCTCTCCTTGTTCACTGTTGCCTCGTCCGTTTGCTCCATCTGCTATCCTAAAGTGTTTCTTGGTTCTTCCTCTAGCTTTGCTTGCAGCTCATGTATAGCTCATCTCTCCTAGTTTGCAGTTTCCTTTATGAAGGAGGACGAGGTAAGGAAGGTGCAGGGAATTTTGGGTAATAATTTGGTGGGGGGTGCGGTACTGCGGTTTTTGCAAGGAATCAGGAGGTAGAGCTTTAGTTGCTCCTGTCTTCTTTCCTACCTGGCCCATGCATATATTGTAGTGGTGCCACACATCCCAGGGGCACGTCAATGCATGCTCCTGTCATCTTTTCCTGTACTTGCCAATTTCCATGGTGATTTGATTTGATATTTAGGTTCACACCATATATATAACTGGTTGCTGTGTGCACTCCTATTCTTTTCTAAAGGAAGTGCAAAGGCATGAAATTTCCATGACAAGCTTTCTTCCATTTGCAAGTATGCCTCATACAGGTGCCATTTGACTATTTGGCGCCGGGATGAAAGCGATCTTCCACTAACAAAGTAATGAATCTTGTTAGGATTGTGGTTGAGTCTATTCAGGAAAGCCCACAGTTTTTCAGGCTCTAGAATGATGATTAGGTTAGGCCATAAGAAGCAATCCTATAATGTCGTCTTATGCATTGCTGTTGAATACTATGCGATACATACTGTTGCACTGGTTTCGTACAATCTTTTCATTTCCCCCTATCTATACTATAGCTACCTTTTCTACAAACTAACTGCTTGCACTAAAAGCATGATGGCTAGGTCAGAACTCACAATAAGCAATATCGAACTTGTTTTATGCACCGTGCTATCCCTTCAAGAGCCAATAATTGAGTTATCAACTATTGTGGTCATATGCTGTTAACTTGTTAGGCATCACATTTGTTTGCTTTAGTGGGAGACTGTTGCTGTCACAAGTGCACTGAAAGAGGACCACCTATACTTTTTGGGTGATCTTTTGTGGGAAGATGGAAGCTGAGTTCTTGCCGTCTTGCTTTCCCTTTGTGCAAGTGTGATGATGATGTTAGCATTGGGTTGCTTTATTGGGATGGGTAGAGCTTACATTTGATACTGAGTCAACTTGATCGAGATAGAAAAGGAGAGGCACCTAGCTTCCTTCCACATAGTTAACCATATCTGCAGGGGGCAGTACCAACATGCGTCGCTGTCGCTAAGATATGCAGATCTATGTGCATTTTCCAAGCACAATTTATCAGGGCCCATTGGTATCTAGTTCGTTTGTTTTGTCCAATCTCCTGTAGTCCTGTTCATTACGTGGGGGAGGTCCTTGTAGAATATGCATATTCCTTTGTATTTCTTTATGTGTAGACTGTAGAGTATATTCTTTTCTACTCTCTATATATACTTTCTATTATGTTTCATAAATATATTCATAATATTCATAACATGGTGGCGCTAACTTAGCTTCTTCTTTATAACATTTCGGTAGGTTAACTCACTGATCTTAGCTGTAGGGTTGGTTTTTACTCTTGTTTTATTTAGGATAGACAGATAGGGACGATATTTAGGACTGATCGACGCTGTAGAGATCGTCAGAGTCTCTATATTCTTGACCGTCTCCATCTTTTGTCCACCTCAATTGCTCCTATCATCTCTATATTTACCTCCATTGCCATTGTTGCCACCATCACTGGAGCTTTTACGCAGTGGTATCATCGTTTAGTTTACTTGTATGGGTCTTGTCTTTCTTTATTAGTTTGTCAGGATGTTTTTAGATGTGTTACTGTTGACACAATCATGTTTTGTCAGGGTTATAAGCTGGGTAAGCATCTACAAATTTTTTTATCATTCTAGTGAGTCTTTATCTTATCGTCCATTTGATTTAGTTCATTCAGGTATGTGGGGACCTACGTCTATTATCTCTTAAGGTAGGCCTAAATTCTATGTGGTTTTTGTTGATAATAATTCTTGTTTTACATGGTTTTTCTCTATGTCTAATCATGGTCAGTATTTGCAATCTATTGTAGCTTTGCAATGATGGTGTGTACTTAGCTTGAGTCTTCTGTTTGCACTTTTCGTTGTGATTCTGTTGGCGAATACTGTTCTGACGCTTTTACTTTGTTTCTTCCTAAGCAAGGTATTTTTTACCAGTATTTTGGTCTAGCAACATATCCACCCCATATTTTGAAAATGTAACCATCTGATCGTCTAGTATATCGATATCTATATAACGCTAAGCAACTCTATCTTATACCCATTCTAAAGTTCCACAATTAATCATACCAGCTGTGGATATCATTACTAGGATAACAATGAGTATGACAACCCTTCAATGATGGGTTAATGCAACAAATCGGCATAACTATTTACCTTACCAATATAGCGATTTTACTAAAAATACGCGCATACATAATAGTTTGAGCAAACAAATTATTTAACATTGAAATATAGGATTAATATGGTCAAAGGCGGTGCTTGCATTGCTTGTTGAATACTTGCGTCTTGTTCTGGATTGATTTCTGAAGTATCGTGTGTGTGCGTGTATATGTATGTGTGTGTGTGGGTGCGTGGGTGTGTGTCTGTGTGTGGGTGTGGGTGTGGGTGTGGGTGTGTGTATGTATATATGTAGCAAATAAAGCCAATAACGCAAATAAACACCAAATAAATTTAAATAGCGGAAAACTCATATATTTTTGCTTATTTTGAAAGAGCATGATTTTAGAAAAATTTAGAGACAAAATTACTAAGTTTAGAGTTTGTATGCCAAAGTTAGAAGCGTTTGAATTTGGCTAGGTTTGAAAAATCATGAGAAAAGAAAAGGTTTACTATTTGGCCGAGGGCCCATTGCCAGATTTTTTTGCATCTTATGAATTTCCATTAACTTTACTTATAGGTGGGCCCTTCTTATCGTATACATGGTTGCAAATGGTCTTCACTTACGTCTTACATATGGCGCCCACTTGTCATACTAAAGCATGCTTCTTCCTCTGTTGGCTGTAGGGATGAGGAAAAGTGCAACAGCCATGGATGGTCTCTGTGAAGCTTGGCTGATGGCAAGGAAAGGTCAGGAGGCAGCAGGGACTAGAAAATGGGTTGGTTGGGAGACTATGGTTCCAATGGTTGTGACAACACGCTCGGTGGCGACCTCACGATGGTGGAGGACGGAGGCCGAATGGGGCAAACGTGGTGTAGCTCGTTGGAGAGGGAAGGGAGGGGTATGTGAGCATCCATGGGCCAATGGGACTTACCGGACCAGTCCATAGTGGCGGAGGATGGTCGGAGTGGGCTATCCTTGGAGCTCCGGTGACGGTAATGGTGGGTGCACGTGAAGGGGACTCCTCGGTAGGTGAAGCTTCAAGCTGAGCTTTGGAGGAGGTAGAGGAGTCCTAGAGTTGGGGAAGAAGACGTGTTCCCGTGGATGCGCTTCATGAAATCCAAAATTAACATAGGGCTTTTGATCCTTAAGGCTAAGAACACAATGTAACGTGAATGTCTCAGTGAAAAACCCACCGACGGAGCGGGAATGACGACATCTTTGCGGCGGACGAGCTCACTAGCGTCGGGAAAGACATGTGCGTTTCGACCAAGATAGTGGAGCTCTTGAGCTGAAATTTGAGCAGAATGCAGAAGGGAGGATGGCACGAGCTTAAATAGGGCAAGGAAACTTGGAGAACAAAGGCATGACTGGGGGCACGCGACATGAAAACTGCAGCAGCAACTGGCTACTTTGGTGGTCAAGGATGTGTCGGGTGAAGAAGTGAGGAGATGATGGCTTCAGATGGCCTTGGGCAGGGGGCTCGAGGAGGTGTCAAAGTTCAGCTTTTGTAGGTGGGTACTGCTCTTGTCGTTGCTTGCCTTGCTGTAGCCATGGAGGGGCATCCAGAGGTGGAAGAAAGGTCTTGCTTGTGGCCCTCGAATGGCAGTGAGTGAAGGAGATGAGATGGTTGAGGGTTTGGGAAATTTTTAGACATAGCAAATGCGCTCTAAAAATTATGAAATTTTTTGTGAGGGCTCATGACACAGTGTAGACTCCTGTATGATTTTTCTAGAATTTTATCTGCTTTAGATTTTTCTCAAAAATATATGAATTTTACTGTTTTACTTAAAAAGGCACTATTTGATTTGGTGAATTTTAGAAAATGTTTCAAAATGTTCAAACTTCATTTTCAGCCCTGCGAATCTATTTTTAACTTTTTGATATGGTTCTTACTGTAATTTCTCTTATACCACTTTATGGATCAATCCTTTCAAATTTAATTTTTAATTCATTTAGAGTTCTATCCATTGATCATTCTTTTCCAAATATTTTCCCAAGGGAACTTCAATCAAAAACCAATGAAATGATGATGCAAGCAACAATTTACAGATTCTTCTCAATTTTGGGCTTCCTAGAAATTGGAATGTCACATTAAGTTGTAAAATCTGCAGTCGATTAGATTAATTCCGGGGATCGCACGGGAACGCCTTGGTAGAATTTTTTTTTTGTATCTGTAAATTTAACTATTGCGTACGTGCTAATTGCAGGGAAAGATCTGTATTCGGAGGAAGAAATTCACCCGAGAGAACATGAAACCGAGACTTCTGATCCAACTTAGGCAAGCATGCCTTTGATTATTGAATCATAGTAAGTTCTTTTAAAAGTTCTTTTTATGTTAAATTAATATCATTCTCTGCATATGATGAATATCGAAAAGGAATCATGTGCTTGATGATAATAATGATGAAGATGTGTTTGAGATTAATGATGATGAAAATGGCAAGGGATGCAGTTGGAGAAGTAACTATCCTATAGGTAAATAATATGTGGGTGGAGGGTGCCCGGGTTAGGAAAAGAAAAGGGTCAGATTTTGGGACCCTCTACATATGGCTATAATGAAAGGACAAACAAACTTTCACTCGTGTACGAGCTGTATTATTGTACCAGCCATGGTCTCGTTTACGATGGTTACTCTATAGAAGTTTATTATGCATTCCATTTGGGTACAAGAGACTGGGTAAGGTCGAGAGGGGCAAGACCCATGGTGGGTGCTGGGTGATGGACTAAGTCTTCCTAGTACGTGTTGGGCGATGGTCTGAGCCTCCCTAACATACAGTTAACAAGGTGATGACTCTTAATGTGGGTGCTAGGTGATGGACTGAGCCTCCCTAGCACGTGTTGGGCGATGGATTGAGCCTCTTCGGCACATGGGTCAACATCGTGATAATTAGGTAGAGTTATAATACATTAAAGTAAAGAAAACGTTCTGAACTCTGACTTGAGCATCGTATATAAAGGAATGTGAATGAACCGTTGCAGTCAGAGTCAGGGTGGCTATGGGTAAAGCGATACAAGCCTGTGCAATGCTAAATAAACAGTGAATTCGTATCTGTCTCCTGGACTAGAGGCTATAAAAGCTTACATGGGATCTTTTTCTTTTCTAAATATGAATGACTAGTAGCTTTACAAACTAAAAACCTAATATTTTCAAAACTTAAAAAAACTTATTTTAAGAACGAGGATGAAAAGAAATATGAATGTTGATTTGATGATGTTTAGCATAAGATTGCATAATTGCTATTACTGTTTGCTGAGTATTTTTGTACTCACACTTACTATTATCCTCTTTATTAGAGGTGAGTTGATAGGACGATATACACGATTATGCAGAGGTCTATGCTGAGGATAATTATGCTGAAGGGAGCGAAATCGGTCCAGAGTATGACGTGTATGAGACGGAGGTCCCTTACGGAAGTTGGGAGGAGTAGAATGCGGTTGGTGGTCGTCTATAGGGTCCCTTGAATTTTAGCTTGTTGCCATCCATTAGCTTCATTACTTGTATAATTATCAGTCAGTACTACTTTTATCTCCCAGTGTTGTAATATTTAGATGATTATGGCCTTGTTAAAAACTTTAGCCTTGCGTGGCAAGAGTATTATAGTAATGTTGTTTTGTCTTTAATTATTGTTCTGCTGCAATTCTTCGATGGTCTTATTATTTGTTAAAGTGGTTTTTACCGACTAAACAAATAATAATCTGTTGATTAGCGTTATTACCTATTGCTAATGACATGGGTCGTCACATTCATGTACTGGATTGATGACTCATCAGACATTGCACTGATGATAGGAGATGCATTCAGTCATGTAAAAAGTGCTACTTCTATGGATCATATTTGGCCGCAACAGCACCTATAGGATCGTGAACATATATGTCTAGAAGCAGGGGAAAGAAGGCGAGAAAGGGACATCAAGTGGCGACGTGCATGTTTAGTGCTGCCAAAGTAGAGAGTGGTTGACATGAGTGCAAGCAAATATTGGACTTGATCTGGCCTGCCTCCATGATACTAACTCAATCTTGTGTCCATATTAGCCGCCTGCCTTTCTGGTACGACATTGACATCTCCTTGAAGGTGCAATTGTTGAGAATTTTAGACACAGGCCATCTGAAAACGTTGGACAGTAGTTTTCAGTAGTGGTTACATTTGTTAGAGGCGACTGAGAAGTCGTAATTGTCTGATTTATTAGCGTCACAAGATGAAATGATACTGCATCATGTCCGCTTGGTGTTGTAGAGAATTTTATCTTTGTGCAATTCGATTGTTGATCCCACCGCCTTCTTTTTCTGACAAGAATTCTGCAAAAGTGCTGCCGTGCAGCATGATTGATTGGGTAATTTGTCATCGGTTTCTATATTTCACTGCACAGTTTATTGGTGTCGGATCAACAGTTTTGTCCATCACTGAAATACCGTTGTGAATTGTGCTCACGCAGTAATATAAAAGAATGTTGCTGAAAGTATTCTCTCCTTTACAATCTGTAACACCCCCATTTCTGGGAGTATTATGAAACCCTCGCAACTGCCCAGGACTGTTCAGCTGCGAGTACATCCATTGAGTGCATAACATTGCCAACACAAGCTTAAGAGCAAAAACGAACTTTATTACAATATAAGGGCATTAACGCCAAGGTTCACGGTAGGGCCAAAGGCCTTTAGATACATTACAGCAAAAGACGCCACAGGCATGCCTGAGCGGAGAACGACCCTAATTCCAAGCTTCGTCGACCTCGAAGAGCATCACCTCTTCGTCTTCACCTGGCTCCTCAAAGTTTGACGTTTCTGTTTATGTTTTTAGCAAGTATGAGTACAACTACCGTACTCAACAAGTCACACGGAACTTAGCATTAACTACATGCATGTGATAACAAGTGGAGTGGAAACAGGCTTATTATTTTATGTGGATGCAGTTTCAGTTGAGAATCAAATAAAGACTTTAAAAGGTACTTCATTAATGTAAAGGGTTTTCAAGCTTTATTATTAACCTTCAATATTACCAAAACATTCTCAAAACTACTTATGCCTCATTATTGGATTCACCCATTTAACACAGCTTCATTTACCTAAGCACGGCAGTATTCGAATACCATTTGTCATGACTTTGCAAAGCTGCCTGCTTACCCACAAGATCTCCTAACTCTCGCGCTAAGAGCTAAGAAAACAAGGATGTTCACTGCTCAATTCTTTGTGTAGACTCCGCCCAGTAGGTGTTTAATCTTAACAAGCTCGGATGATCCCACGGATCTCGTCCGACTTATTACAGTCCTACAGTTGTATGGTTAACCACCTCCCATACTAACTCACCCTTTGACTCCCCCTGTCCAGTTGCAGAGGTTCAATTGAAGTTGAGCAGTTACTAAGCCAGGTTTGACTAAGTCAAGGGTTGACAAAGTCAACGCTTGTGGTTGGCGATTACTATGTTCTTTACTCAAGATAAGGATCTAGTCCTTGTATTTTATCTGAGGCATCATCCACTCACAAACCCATATTCAGTACACACTGTACTGCCACCAATCCACAACCGACCTCCACCCTAAAATAAGATCTTGGACCCACCTCTGCGATCCTCACTTATTTTAGTCTCCACTTTTCCAAAACTCTAAACCAAAACCAAAACCTTAACAGTAGAAAGATCTGATGTGACCTAACTGTCATGATAATATTAATCTTATATTTTATGTTACTAAGTCTTGTCAAGGTGAATGTGGCATCAAGTTAAACTGGGCTTTTCGGGTGGTAGGACATAGCTAATAACAAGTCATTCTAAGCATTTATTGTACATAAAATAACAAAGTCGAAATAACATAATGAAAATACATGTAAATAAATAATTTAAAGAATGTAGGATCAACATGTTCAAAATATGTGCGACTTGCCTTGCGGGTCTAAGATTTCAACTAACTCGTATCCTTCCGCGGGCTGAGCTTGCACTTGGACTTCTTCTCCTTGCTCGGTGTTCTTCAACTTCAAGAGCTAACGCAAAGCAATTAAAACAAGTAAATTTCCTTACCCGAAGAATTGAGCTAGGAAATAAAGAAAGAAAATTCAATAAAATACAAATAAATTGGGTTTGGGCTTTTTGGAAGTCCTATATGTGGATATGGGTCTGAGAAATGGGTTGGTGGGCTCAAAACGGACAAAATGGGTATAAATATGCATTTTTGGATTTTTGGGTCAAACACTATTCATCGGGTCCGGTGCACTATTCCTCGGGCTCGGACCCAACGCGGCTAAGTGGCTCGGTCAGACCGACTCGGGCCGGTCGGTCGGATGAACAAAGTCTTGCGACTGCTCATCATCTTCCCACTCGGCACAAGAAAGAAACAGGGAGGAGGCGGCGGTGGCTGGCGGCGGCACGGAGTTTTGCGACGCACTTTGAGGGTATGGATGGGCTCGGGAAGTGAGGTGGTTCCATTTTGGTGGTTGTAGGGCGGAGGAGGCGGCTATTGCCGTGATGCGCCATTCTCTTTGCGGCCATTTTGAAACCGCGGAAAAGAAAGCTTCTTAGGGCGATTGGGTCGGCTTTTGAGCACAAGTAGGGTTAGGGTAAGCTCATGGGAGTGTCGGCTTGAGCTAGGGAGGTCGGGGTTGGGCCGGCTACGGTGGGGGTTGGCGGCGGTGAAGAGGCTCACGGTCTTGGGAAGAGGAGGGCCGAGGAGCTAAGGTGGCGGTTGGGGTAGGTTTTGGGAGCTCGGGATGCTACAGCGAAGGCAATTGGAAAATGGGTGGCGGAGGTCGGACATTGAACTAGGGCTCTGAATTGGGATTTCTTCAATTACCCAAGCAATGGGGAAGAAGAGGGAGCTTGGGTGTGCGGTTACCTTCAAGGAGGTTGATGGGTTCTCATGGAGGGCTCGGGGTGTTTAAATAGGCGGGGTAAGGCGGTTTGCACCGGAGTGGGAGGAGATAACCACGGCGGTGGTTTCGGTCTCGGTTGGCCAAGGCGGACACGGGCTTCTTGGGCGCGGAGTCAGGCGGTCAAGGATGTCGAGTGAGCTGCAGGTCGGTGTGAGAGGAAGGCGGGGAAAGAGCAGGCGGCGTGGAGCGGTCGTCGGCTACCACGCCTCCCTACCGAGTCAGCGGTGTCGTATGGGACAGGCGAGGTGGTACGACGTCTTGACAGTGGGGGAAGGTGGCGAGGACTCAAGCGCAGGAGAGATCGGGCGGCTTAGCGACGAAGAAAGATCGAGGCGGCAAAAATCGGCGGCGAGATTTTTTGATGAATAAAGACCGCCGCGAAAATCGCCCGTTCAGCTGTGATGACAAGGATTAAGGGATAGGTTTGCTTTGAGATTAGTGTAGAATAGTTTTGGGAGGCTAAAGAAATCAAATTCCAACTCAAACTCAATTCAATTTTGAATTTTGCAAAATTTTCGTTTTGTTTCAACCTACCCTCCTTAAAAAGGATCTCGTCCTCGAGATCAACTCGGGCCAAGGAGTAGGTTGGGAAATTCTCGCTGTAAATCTGACTCCTTTTCCCATGTTGCTTCATCTGCTGTATGATTTCGCCACTGTATCTTATGCAGTCTGATGTTCTTATTTCTCAGTTGTCTCTCTGTCGTTTCTAGTATCTGAAACGGTTCTTCTTCATATGACAGATCATCTCTTAAATCTATATCATCGACTGGCACCTGCTCTGTTGAATGTCGGAGACATTTTCGTAACTGAGACACATGAAATACGTTGTGGACTCTTGCCAGATTCGGAGTCAACTGTAATTTGTACGCTACTTCTCCTATTCTCTCGAGAATCTCAAACGGACCGATATACCTTGGGGCTAATTTACCCTTAATTTGAAATCTCTTTATTGACTTAAACGGCGTAACCTTGAGATACACTATATCTCCAATTTCAAAACTTAAGTCCTTTCGACGCATATCAGCATAACTTTTTTGTCGATTCTGGGCTATTCTTATTTTATCCCGAACGATTCTGACATGGGCTTCTGCATCTTGCACAATTTGTGGTCCTAAAAATTGTCGTTCTCCAGTTTCAATCCAACTCAGTGGGGTTCTGCATTCTCTTCCATATAACGCTTCAAACGGTGCCATTTTGATACTAGCCTGATAACTGTTATTATAAGAAAACTCTGCAAACGGCAAGCACATGTCCCATGCTGCTCCATAAACTAATGCACATGCGCGCAACATGTCCTCTAAAATTTGATTTACTCGTTCCGTTTGTCCTCCAGTCTGCGGATGGTATGCCGTACTGAAGGCTAAATCTGTCCCCATGGCTTCGTGCAATTTTCCCCAAAATTCAGACGTGAACTGTGCTCCTCTATCTGATACTATTCTTTTTGGTACTCCATGCAATATTACTATTTTTGTCAAGTACAGTTCTGCCAGTTTATTCTTGCCATAGGTCTGTTTAATTGGTATGAAATGTGCTACCTTAGTCAGTCGGTCTACGATCACCCAAATAGCATCGTAACCGTCTCGACTTTTAGGAAATCCTGTAATGAAATCCATACCGATATCGTCCCATTTCCACTCTGGAATTGGTAAAGGGTTTAATAATCCTGAGGGTTTCCGATGATCTATCTTCACTTTCTGACACGTATCGCATCGTGCGATATATTCTGCTATCTCTCTCTTCATTTTATTCCACCAGTATCTCTTTTTCAAATCTTGAAACATTTTTGTGCCTCCTGGATGAATAGAGAGTTGGGATGAGTGAGCTTCTCGCGATATCAAGTTCTTGACTCTTTATCATCAGGCACACAATAGCGATCCCTAAATCTCAAAATTCCTTGATCATCTATAGTGAACTCCGCTGAATCTTCTTCTTGACTCTTCTTAATGAGTTGCTGCATCTCTTCATCTTTCTCTTGTGCTGTTTTGATCTGATCGGTTAGAGTTGGCTGAATTTCTAATGCTGCAATTTGACCTTGCTCAACAACATTCAAATTCAATCGTCGCATTTCCTCATGCAACGGAGTAGAGTACTCCACAATAGAAGCTATGTTGAGGTACTTTTTCCGGCTTAGCGCATCCGCGACAACATTTGCTTTCCCAGGATGGTATTGGAGATCTAGATCATAATCTTTGATTAACTCCAACCATCTTCGTTGTCGAGATTTAAATCTGGTCGAGTGAATATGTACTTCAAACTCTTGTGGTCGGAAAAGACTTCACAACGGTTTCCCAACAGATAGTGTCTCCAAATCTTTAACGCATGCACGACAGCTGCTAATTCCAAGTCATGTGTTGGATAATTTGCTTCATGAGGTCGCAACTGTCTTGAAGCATATGCTACCACTTTTCCTTCTTGCATTAACACACAACCTAATCCTTGCTTTGAGGCATCACAGTAAATCTGAAAATCTTTTTCGGGGTTAGGAAGTGTAAGCACTGGTGCTGAGGTCAATCTTGTTTTCAATTTCTGAAAACCTTCCTCACATTTGTCCGTCCACTTATACTGGATTGTCTTTCTTAAGAAGTTGAGTAAGGGCTTTGATATTTTGAGAATCCTTCTATAAATCGGCGGTAATATCCAGCCAAACCAAGAAAACTTCGGATTTCTGTTACAGTGGTTGGTTGTTTCCATTCCATTACCGCTTTCACCTTTTCAGGATCCACCTTCACTCCTTCTTCGGTGATAATATGACCAAGAAAGGCTACTTCTTTCATCCAAAATTCACATTTAGAGAACTTAGCATATAACTGATGTTCTCTCAGCTTACTTAAGGCAATATGCAGATGTTGGCGGTGTTCTTCTTCTGTCTTGGAGTATATTAGTATGTCGTCGATGAAGACTATCACAAAATGGTCTAGTCGCTCCATATATACCATATTCATCGGGTTCATAGTATGCCGGTGCGTTTGTCAAACCAAACGGCACCATCAGAACTCGAATAACCCATATCTTGTGGTGAATGCAGTTTTCTCACGATCCTGTTCTCGGATTTTAAGCTGATGATATCCAGATCTTAAATCAATTTTTGAGAACACCTTAGCTCCTTTGAGCTGATCAAATAAATCATCTATCCTTGGCAAAGGATATTTATTCTTGATGGTTACGGCATTCAATCCTCGATAATCCACACACATTCTCTGACTTCCATCTTTCTTCTTGGCGAACAAAGACTGGGCGACCAAGGGATATGCTAGGTTGTATGAATTCTTTTCTATTAACTCATCCATCCGCTTCTTAAGTTCCTTCAGTTCTTGGGCTGACATCCGATACTGACGCTTTGTAACAGGTTTAGTTCCTGGTACCAATTCAATAGCGAGCTCAATGGGTCTATCTGGCGGCTTTCCAGGTAGCTCCTTCGGAAAGACATCCGGATATTCCTGAATTATTGGTACTTGAGCAACTCCTTCTTCCACCATTATACTCTGAACACTTGCCTTCATTTTCTCCACTAGAGCTGGATCTGTCTTCACTGTTATTGTTTGCCCTTCTGGACATACCAGAGTTATTAGCTTACTCTCACAATCCACCTTGGCTTTATATCTGGTTAACCAATTCATTCCTAATATGACATCCAGTCCTTTCATTTCCAACAATAGCAAGTCTGCCTTAAATTTGACTCCTTGGATTTCCAGATCCAAGTCCTTACATCCAAAGCGAGATTCCATCCTACTCCCAGGTGTTTGAAAGGAATAGGATTTTTGCAAGGTAGAGAATGGCAATTGATTTTTCACAACAAAAGCCAAAGAAAGGAACGAATGCGTTGCTCCAGGATCAAACAGAACTAAAGAGGGTTTTGAATGGACAAGGAACGTACCAACGATGACGTCGTTGGCCCCAGCTGCTTCTTCTGCGGAGATGTGGTTTATTCTTCCTTGTACGGGTCTCAATATCCCTTTTCCTTTGTCAGCTGCTGGCGTCGTTGTCGTCATCTGAGTTCCTGTTGGCCTGACTGCAAACTGTCGAGGTTTACCTCCTTCTTCCTGTTTTGGTACGGCTATAAACTGTCGTGGCGAAGATGTCTGGGCTCTGACTTGAGCTTTTGCCACTTCAGAAGGTAGTCCTCCTTTTGGACACTGATTCTTGTAATGGCCAGCTTGGCCACAATGATAACAGATAGTGTACAATTGCGGGCATTGCCTTTGTAGGTGATTTCCTCCACAGTTAAAACACTTTATGTTAGTGTTTTGCGGCACATTCTGCTGAGATGTCGTCGAACCTTGACCAATTCTAAACGTGGTCTTGGCTTGAAGATAAACTTTTCCCGCGTTGTCCCACGGATCTGCGGTGCTAGAAACATCCGCTTACGGGGCATTTCTGAGGACGGTGTTACTTGTACTATCTTCCTCTTCTGTGTTTCTTCTAACTCCCTCTGGGTTTCTTCTGACATGATGAGCTTATTCACCATTGAAGGTAAGTCTTTGAAGTCCATAGCTGAAATATGATGCTTCAAAGATATCTGCAATCCTTCTTTAAATCGTTCCATCTTTTCTCCTCGGTCTTCACGCCATCGAGCATAACGGGCCAATGTGTTGAACTGATGGAGGTACTCTGTGACCGTACGTCCTCCTTGCTTCAATGCGAGGAATTCTCGACGCTTTGCCTCAACCACTCCAGCGGGTACATGTGTTTGGCGGAAAGAATCCTCAAATTCTTTCCAGGAAATTTCTCGACCTTCAAGCATGGTCTGATAATTCATCCACCAGGCTGCTGCTGGGCCCTGAAGCTGGTGGGAAGCATATAGTACTTTCTCCTTGTCGTTACATTGGACAGTGATTAACTTCCTCTCTACATCTCTAAACCAATCTTCTGCCACCATCGGATCAGGCGATGATGAGAAGACTGGGGGTCGAGTCTTCTGAAAGTCTGCCCATTTTGACTGGACAGGCGATACTGACTGACTGCTCCCTCCATTCCTCATAGCAATTTGTTCTAACAGCTTTGCATGCTGTTCCATCATGCGAGATTGGTTCAGTTCTGCTTGATATCTATTTTCTTCCATCTTGGCTAAAATATCAGCTAAACTGGGTGGCGGCACTTCCCTTTGGCGAGGGCTGCCTTGTTCCTGAGATCCTTCTCCAGCTTCTGCCATCTTGAATTCCTTGATGGGATTGAGAGCTTAGATCTGCAGCGAGTTTTTGGAATAACAGATAAGTGAGGATTCAGATTTAAGGTAAGATTAGAATGACATAGATAAGATTTCTAGAATGAAATGGGGAAATTAAGAGTTGAAGGAGCAGATTAAAGATACTACTAGCAAACAAATTATCAGTTAGGCAAAGTAGCTTTTATTCATTCATTATACAAGTTGGGTACATACTATTGATACAAAGTTCACACCACAACTTGTTTTACACTACCAAAATTTGCTATTACAAAAGGTTCCAACTACGCTAACGCGACCCACTAAGCCTCTAATCTCTACGATCTGGAGAGGGATTGCCAGAGGGACACCACTCTTCTTCCTCTGGGTCTTCCTCTTCCTCATCTATCATAGGCTCTTTGCCTTTAGATTCCTCGTTGACTGCTTTGGGCTTGCCTGGGGCACGCGATGTAGATTCCTTGAAGAATGCACGGTATTGAGGCGCGTCATTCTTGAGGCTTCTGGAGACTTAGGCGGGGTCATAAGGAGATTCACCACATCCTGATGCTTCTCCTTGCTCCAACTCTCGATAATGCTGCAAATTCCTTTTCAACACCCGACCTCTGTTGGGCGGTGTAGAGTTGGAATTGCATCTGCTGGTATTCATCGTACATCCGGAGTAATGGGTCTCTGGTGGACGATAAGTAGAGTCGCTTCCTTCATTCGGGATCATCTTCTCTATCTGGGTGTGGCACTGAAAAGCTGGATCCTCCTTCATCCTCCTGTGGGACAAGGTGGAATGGCGACTCGTCGAATTCATCATCATAATAGCGGCGAAGATACACCACCGCTTTCCTCGCCACATCTTGTATTGCATCTGCTTCTTTGAGGCGGTATGCTGAAAACTTCCGTGGAACATCTGGCCTCAAAGGTAGTGGCTGCAGGTATACCCATGCCTTCCACTGATACGGTTGCCCATGGACCATTAATCCCCTTGCATAGAACACCGGACGATCTTTGCTCGATCGACATCTGGTACTTTTGCATCCTCCATAACCGAGCCGCCCAACCTTGCAAAGCTTCGGATTGGAGAAAACACGCGCCCATCTGTTCACAATGCCAAAATTTGAGTTTTAGACAAGAGTATATATATAATATTAGGAGATAAAACTCAACTTTAAAATAAGACCGATAGATAAGGTAGTCAGGAAAGAAGTTATACAGGAATACTATTAATATTTTATATAACTCATTTTATTATAAGTAAAATAGTTTTAATAAATACACTTAATGCACTTAGGGTCTTCCTACGGTCAAGCAAGCGGGCTCTGATACCACTCTGTAACACCCCCATTTCTGGGAGTATTATGAAACCCTCGAATCGCCTGGACTGCTCAATTCATGCAGTACATCCATTGAGTGCATAACATTGCCAACACAAGCTTAAGAGCAAAAACGAACTTTATTACAATATAAGGGCATTAACGTCAAGGTTCACGGTAGGGCCAAAGGCCTTTAGATACATTACAGCAAAAGACGCCACAGGCATGCCTGAGCGGAGAACGACCCTAATTCCAAGCTTCGTCGACCTCGAAGAGCATCACCTCTTCGTCTTCACCTGGCTCCTCAAAGTTTGACGTTTCTGTTTATGTTTTTAGCAAGTATGAGTACAACTACCGTACTCAACAAGTCACACGGAACTTAGCATTAACTACATGCATGTGATAACAAGTGGAGTGGAAACAGGCTTATTATTTTATGTGGATGCAGTTTCAGTTGAGAATCAAATAAAGACTTTAAAAGGTACTTCATTAATGTAAAGGGTTTTCAAGCTTTATTATTAACCTTCAATATTACCAAAACATTCTCAAAACTACTTATGCCTCATTATTGGATTCACCCATTTAAACACAGCTTCATTTACCGGAAGCACGGCGTATTCGAATACCATTTGTCATGACTTTGCAAAGCTGCCCTGCTTTACCCACAAGATCTCCTAACTCTCGCGCTAAGAGCTAAGAAAACAAGGATGTTCACTGCTCAATTCTTTGTGTAGACTCCGCCCAGTAGGTGTTTAATCTTAACAAGCTCGGATGATCCCACGGATCTCGTCCGACTTATTACAGTCCTACAGTTGTATGGTTAACCACCTCCCATACTAACTCACCCTTTGACTCCCCTGTCCGATTGCGAGGTTCAATTGAAGTTGAGCAGTTACTAAGCCAGGTTTGACTAAGTCAAGGGTTGACAAAGTCAACGCTTGTGGTTGGGCGATTACTATGTTCTTTACTCGAAGATAAGGATCTAGTCCTTGTATTTTATCCGAGGCATCATCCACTCACAAACCCATATTCAAGACACACTTTGTCGCCACCAATCCACAACCACCTCCACCCTAAAATAAGATCTTGGACCCACCTCTGCGATCCTCACTTATTTTAGTCTCCACTTTTCCAAAACTCTAAACCAAAACCAAAACCTTAACAAGAGAAAGATCTGATGTGACCTAACTGTCATGATAATATTAATCTTATATTTTATGTTACTAAGTCTTGTCAAGGTGAATGTGGCATCAAGTTAAACTGGCTTTTCGGTGGTAGGACATAGCTAATAACAAGTCATTCTAAGCATTTATTGTACATAAAATAACAAAGTCGAAATAACATAATGAAAATACATGTAAATAAATAATTTAAAGAATGTAGGATCAACATGTTCAAAATATGTGCGACTTGCCTTGCGGGTCTAAGATTTCAACTAACTCGTATCCTTCCGCGGGCTGAGCTTGCACTTGGACTTCTTCTCCTTGCTCCGGGTGTTCTTCAACTTCAGTAGCTAACGCAAAGCAATTAAAACAAGTAAATTTCCTTACCCGAAGAATTGAGCTAGGAAATAAAGAAAGAAAATTCAATAAAATACAAATAAATTGGGTTTGGGCTTTTTGGAAGTCCTATATGTGGATATGGGTCTGAGAAATGGGTTGGTGGGCTCAAAACGGACAAAATGGGTATAAATATGCATTTTTGGATTTTTGGGTCAAACACTATTCATCGGGTCCGGTGCACTATTCCTCGGGCTCGGACCCAACGCGGCTAAGTGGCTCGGTCAGACCGACTCGGGCCGGTCGGTCGGATGAACAGTGCGCGCGCACTGTTCATCATCTTCCCCACTCGGCCGCGCGCGCGCAAAGAAACAGGGGAGGGAGGCGGCGGTGGCTGGCGGCGGCACGGAGTTTTGCGACGCACTTTGAGGGTATGGATGGGCTCGGGGAAGTGAGGTGGTTCCATTTTTGGTGGTTGTAGGGCCGGAGGAGGCGGCTATTGCCGGCGGTGCGCCATTCTCTTTATGGCCATTTTGAAACCGCGGAAAAGAAAGCTTCTTAGGGCGATTGGGTCGGCTTTTGAGCACAAGTAGGGTTAGGGTAAGCTCATGGGAGTGTCGGCTTGAGCTAGGGAGGTCGGGGTTGGGCCGGCCACGGTGGGGGTTGGCGGCGGTGAAGAGGCTCACGGTCTTGGGAAGAGGAGGGCCGAGGAGCTAAGGTGGCGGTTGGGGTAGGTTTTGGGAGCTCGGGATGCTACAGTGAAGGCAATTGGAAAATGGGTGGCCGGAGGTCGGACATTGAACTAGGGCTCCGAATTGGGGATTTCTTCAATTACCGGCAATGGGGAAGAAGAGGGGAGCTTCGGGGTGTGCGGTTACCTTCAAGGAGGTTGATGGGTTCTCATGGAGGGCTCGGGGTGTTTAAATAGGCGGGGTAAGGCGGTTTGCACCGGAGTGGGAGGAGATAACCACGCGGCGGTGGTTTGGTCTCGGTTGGCCAGCGGACACGGGGCTTCTTAGGCGCGGGTCTGCGGTCAAGGATGTCGAGTGAGCTGCAGGTCGGTGTGAGAGGAAGGCGGGGAAAGAGCAGGGCGGCGTAGGAGGCGGTCGGCGCCGCCACGCCTCCTACCGAGTCGGGCGGTGTCGTATGGACAGGCGAGGTGGTACGACGTGCTGACAGGTGGGGGAAGGCTGGCAGGGACTCGAAGGCGCAGGAGAGATCGGGGCGGCTTAGCGACGAAGAAAGATCGAGGCGGCAAAATCGGCGGCGGCGAGATTTTTTTGATGAATAAAGGACCGCGAAAATCGCCTGCTCAGCTGTGATGACAAGGATTAAGGGATAGGTTTGCTTTGAGATTAGTGTAGAATAGTTTTGGGAGGCTAAAGAAATCAAATTCCAACTCAAACTCAATTCAATTTTGAATTTTGCAAAATTTTCGTTTTGTTTCACAATCATTGCGGCACGATAGACAATCCAACTCCAATATTGGTTTTTCTTCAGAATCTGTGTGTTCAGTCCATCAAGTTGAAGCAGAGAGCATACTCTTGACGAACTCCCGGGGCCGGCAGATAGCGGCCAACGGCGTCGCCATCGGCATCGTCAGCCCGCCGCCTTCGGCCATGTCGATAGCACCGCATTCGCCGATATCCCACTCGAAGCACTGCACGAGCGCAGCCAATGTCAAGCCGACAATGCGCATCGCCAGCCCCTCCCCGGGGCACCGCCTCCGGCCGAGCCCGAACGGCAGCATGGGCGCGGTCGCCGCGCCCGCGTCCAAGAACCGCTCTGGCCTGAACTCCCCCGGCGCGTCCCAGACATCGGCGTCCCGGTGGATCGCCCACGCGTTCACGAGGATCATCGTGCCGCGCCGGACGCGAAAGCCGCCCACCGTGCAGTCCTCCATGGCCTCGTGTGCCGGGATGACCGGGCCGGCGGGGCAGAGCCGGAGGGTCTCCTTGACGACGCATTGCACGTAGGGGAGGTTCGCGATGTCCGTCTCCTCGACCAGACGGCCCGTGCCGACGTTGGCGTCTATCTCGGCCCTCGCCTTCTTCATCACTTCCGGGTGCGTCAGCAGCAGCGCCATCGCCCACTCGGTGGTCAGTGCCGACGTGTCGGTCCCGGCGGAGAGGAGTACCTGAATGCCATGCTGTCATAGGCCAAAACACATGTTGGTGTCACGCAACGCAATTAGCAGAAGAGGCTACTCACCAAGACAATGCCTTTGACGACGGTGTCGGTGTAGTAGTCGGGATCGGTTTCTTGCAGCTCCAGGAGCACGTCGATGACGCTCTTCTTCTCGGTGTCTCGGACGCCGGCGTTGCGCCTTCGCCGGTGGTTGTCGACGAGGCCGCCGACGAACGCGTCACGCCTCGCCTGCAGCCTCGCCAGCGCCGCATCGACGCCGCGGAGACGGTCGACCCACCGCAGCGCCGGGAAGAAGTCCCCGACGCTGGGCGCTCCGCTCACGGTGAAGGTCTCCTCGACGATGTCCTGGAACCTGCGCACGTCGCCGGCGTGCCGGCGCGCGGTCACTGCGCGCAACATCACGTTGAGCACCAGCTCGAAGAGCCTGGGGCGGAGGGTGATCGCCGCGCGGCGGGACCCGGCGCCGCCGACGTCGGCTTCGGCGTCATGGAGCAGGCTCCTGACGAGGGACGCGACCTCGGCGCGGCGGTCGGCGGCGAGCGCGGCGAGGCGGGACGCCGAGAAGAGCTCGACGGCGAGGAACCGGCGGAGGCCGCGCCAGTGGGCGCCGTGGGTGGCCCACACGACCGTGGTGCTCCCGTACCCGAGGATCTCCCCGGCGAGCAGCCGCGGGCGGCCCGCCAGCGTGGCGTCGTGCGTCGTGAAGCACTCCTCGGCCGCGGCATGCGTCGACACGAGGAGCGCCCGGCGCGCGCCCAGCCGCATGGACATGAGCGGCGCCGCGGCGAGCGCTGCCAGCGAGCGGTGCAGCGGCTTCTTGAGCAGGTGGAGGTGGCCGAGCAGCGGGAGCGACGGCGGGGTCGGCGCTTCGCCCCGGTCCCCCCACCGCGTCAACCGAACAAGAACGGCGACGACACCGGCGGCGACGAGCAGTAGTAGGAGAACGTCGCCGCTGGCCATGCCCGCGGCCGCGTCCATGGCTGGCATTGGCATTGGCAAACGCAAGGGCCGCAAGGCCCTTACGCGTAGCAGCTAGTATTCAAGAGTAGCACGTTGCTGCACTGTTAGCACGTTGCTGCTATTCAAGAGTAGCACGTTACTGCCACTGGGAAGTTGTCAACGAGTGTCCGCCGGCGAGAGGGGAATCAATCGCCTGCACATGTAGACAAACAGTGTACGGATTCAACGGCTGATCTGGAATGGCACAGTGATGGACGACGGACAGAGACGCCCGAGATAAAAAAAAATGTTGATTGTTATCATCGACCGGCTTAGCATAGTTCCTCTCTTGACATTTGAAACAATCTCAAAATTCAAATGTTTTGAATTTTTTTTATCTTTGTTTAAGTTCTCAATTCAGTCCTAATTTGGAAATTCTCCTTGAGTTTCCGTCTTTCTTCTTTTGCCTCCCCACCTTCCTCCTCTCGTTGGCGTCTCTGATGAAGCTGCCTTCATCACTGTCTCCCTGTTCCCGGTTCCACGTGCCTAGCTCTCGCCGCTTGAAGTTGCAGCCGTGCCACCCTCTCCTGTTCACATGTGCCCTGTTCTGAGCTGACGCTGTGGCCCCACCAGCCAGTTGCTCAATCATCTGCCCTCTCCCTCGCTTTGCGTGCTGTCTAGCTCGCTCGCTCTCTCTCGTCGCAGCTCACCGCCTCTCCCGGCCGACGCGCACACTCCCACCGTACCGTTTGCATTTACACTCATCAACTCTCATAGAGATGCCAGTGCCACCTCCCTTGCTCTCCCTCACCCCGACAGAGCTCTCACCTCCTCTCCCCTCCATGTGCCAGAGCCGCCCGAACCCTACCATTGCTCCCACCGCCTCAATTCATCTTTAAAACTCAATTGCCATTGCATAGAGCCCCGCACCACTCCCATCTTCACACCAGAACCACCCAATTCAACTCTGCACATTGCCTATGCTCCCACACCAACAAGGGTTGGGATGTGTACTGATGCAAGACAGAAAAGATTGTAGCCTATGCTTCAAGACAATTGTGACCTCACGAAGAAAATTATCCAACATATGATCTGGAGTTAACATTTGTGGTACATTCATTAAAGATTTGGAGGCACTATTTATTGGGCAATCATTGCGAGATATTTTCTGATCACAAAAGTCTGAAATACATATTCACTAAACCAGAACTGAACCTGAGACAACGAAGATGGCTAGAACTGATTAAATATTATGATGTGGATCTTCAATATCATCCAGGTAAAGCTTATATCGTGGCACATGCACTCAGCAAGAAAGCTTATCAAAGCATAGCCAGTGAGACACATTATCCACCTCAATTACAGAAAGATATGCAGAAGTTGAGTTTGACAATAGCTGAACAAGAATTTGTAGCATCATTAGAGATTCAGCCACTACTGACAGATCAGACTAAAGCAGCTCAAGATGAAGATGAAGAAATTCAACAACTTAAGAAAAGCAGCCAAGAAGGAGGTTAATTCAATTAACTAAAGACGAACATGGAATCCTAAAATTCCATGGTCATTATTTTATACCCAAGAAGAAGGAACTAAAACACTTGATACTTGTAGAAGCCCACTTGTCGCAATTTTCAATATATCCCGGAGGCACGAAAATGTATCAAGATCTGAAGAAAAGATTCTGGTGGAGTGCTATGAAGAAAGACATAGCTGAATACGCAGCAAAATGTGATGTATGCCAGAAGGTAAAGATAGATCATCAGAAGCCATCATGACTGCTACACCCATTACCAATTCCAGAATAGAAGTGGGAAAGCATTGGCATGGACTTCTTTACCGGGCTGCCTAAAACTCAAGATGGATATGATGCTATTTGGGTTATAGTTGACAGGTTAACCAAGGTAGCGCATTTTCTTCCAATCAAGCAAACCTATGGGAAAGATAAATTAGCAAAGTTATATTTGACAAAGATTGTGGTACTTCATGGGGTTCCAAAAAGAATTGTTTCAGATAGATGAGCTCAATTCACGTCAAAATTCTAGGAGAAGCTACATGGAACAATGTGCACTAATTTGGCTTTTAGCACAACATATCATCCGCATATTGGAGGACAAACAGAAAGAACAAATCAGATTTTAGAAGATATGTTAAGAGTCTGTGCTATTGTATACAGAGTAGTGTGGAATACTCGCTTGCCATTTGCACAATTCTCTTATAATAACAATTATTAGGCCAGCATTAAAATGGTACCATTTGAAGCCCTATATGGAAGAGAATGTAGAACACCTTTAAACTGGACAGAAATCAGAGAACGTCAATTTCTTGGACCTTAAATTACTCAAGATGCAGAAGCCCACATGAGAATTATCAGAGACAAAATGAAAATTGCTTAAGACCGTCAAAAGAGCTATGTAGACACTCGAAGAAAAGATATGAGTTTTGAAATAGGAGATTTTGTATATCTCATGATTACTCCTTTCAAGATCATCAAGAGATTTTAAATAAAAGGGAAGTTAGCCCCAAGATATGTTGGTCCATTTCAAATTACAAAGAGAGAGGGAGAAGTAGCATATGAAGTGAGCTAACACCAAACTTGGCCAGAAAACATAATGTATTTCATGTGTCACAACTTAGAAAGTGTCTGCAACAGCCTACAGATGAAGTTATGTCCTACCACTTGAAAATGCGATGTTTAATTTGAGATCATATTCACCTTGACAACCTTAGCAATAATTAATTATTGTATAAGTAACTGTAGTTTATTTCACCCAAAATTGTGTACTACTAAGTGACTTTGATTTTGGCCGGTAGAATTATTAAAATAATTCTAGAGTAAGGTGGCATCATGGTAAACCACAAGATGACCCTTGAACACAACCTTACCCTAGGGTAGATGCTTGAGCAGATCCTGGAGCCAAACCGGAGGAGGAGGAGGAGCCCGGCGCCGTTGTGGGCTGCCAGCGCTGCGAGGGAGCGATGCAGAGGCTTCTTGAGTAGATGAAGGTGGCCGATGATTGGGAGGGCGAGCGGGCTTGTGATACTCTTGCCCTGGCCCTGGCCATTAGGGTTCTTGAGAGGTGAAGTAGAGGAGAGCAAGTGCAAGAGTAGCCATGTGAAGAGGAGAAGAGGGGCTAAGAGAAATGGTTGTGAGATCTCCATGGGTTTGTATATGCTGCTTTGCATGGAGCTCACATTGTCTTGGTGTTCATCTAGGGTTTTCCAATTAACCATGGACCATGGTTGATGGTTCATGCATGATGCATGGATTAATTTCTGACCACTGACTTTAAGAGATGGGATTTGTGCGTATCCAAATAATCAAACTTATGGGATTGGGTTTACTATTATATATCAGTCGTTAGTTAACCACTGGAGATTCAGCAAGATCATAATTGATTAAAAAAAATATTGCAATGGCATCTTGTATAAGCAATCTGTCTAGCAAGTCAAATTAAAATCTGGTGATCGACAATAATTATATGTGTATCATTGTGTGGTGCAATGACAAGGCACAAATGTACGGCACGCATAACTAAATGACTAATTTTTGTTAGGTTGACGTTGTAAAACTGTTTAATGTACTCCAATTTTGCTTATATGCCATGCATGTGATTTTGTTTCTTGGACTGGTTGGATTTCCGGTCATTATTTTTCTAGAGCAGAGAAAACTGGCTAGTGTAGTAATCTTTCTCACAACCCGCACGTCATAGGTTTTAATCCAAAACATATATAACTGGCCATCCGCACGTCACTAATTAAAATACGCTGAATTAAGTATTGGTTGGACTGTCAATAGCAGGCACATGCCCCTTAATCTAAATTCACTTTTTTGAACCCTTGATCTGAACCTTCAATTAGATGCATGATTCAACTAATTAAGCAAAATAGAAGAAAATTTAATAGTGAAAAATTAAGATCATGCATGCAACCTGCGTTCTCGGTTCTTTTTTTCCTCGACGTTCTGCACTCCGTGTTTTTTAAAATTTAATCATTAATAAATCTAAAACTATTCAAATTGACCATATAAAAATCACGTTGTTAGATTTACCGCTAAAAGTATTTTTATAATACTATAGTTTTATTAGTAATGCTATAAAAATATTCTCAGAGTTATCTTGTCGTTGATTCTTCGTGCGTCGCAAGTTGCAACCTGCGAGACCAATCTGACCTCGTACAGAAACCGGTCTGGTGTCTGGTGCACAAAACAAGTGCTTAGATCATGGTAGGTGATAGCTGTGAACGTAAACGCAAAAGAAATCAAATGGAGAATACGTATTCTACTTCTCTTTGACAGAAAGAAGTACGTGTTCTACTAGTACTGTTTTGACCGAAGCCGGGGCCACACGCCCCCTTCCGGATAGACCCACGCCGACCCCCGCGTCACCCACCCGGGGGCCACGTCGCACACTAACATCTCGGGCCCACTCTTCAACCGCCTCCACCTTACTAGTCTTGCGCGCACACTGACGAAAATGGTGAAGTAGAATCGACACCTTATCCCCCTCTTCTCCGGCTGACCACAGGGCCCCACCGCGCCCGAGGAAGATTCTAACCTTCGGTGCCGCCCCTTCTGGAGGCTTTGGGAAGGTTCTAAGCCGGCGCGATGATCGTGTCGGCGCTCGCGACGGCGGTGGGCATCAACCTGGGCCTGACCGTGCTCCTCGCTGCGGCCTACACGCTCCTCCGCCGCCGTCCACCGTACGTCGCCGTGTACTCCCCGCACCGCCCCTACGCGCCGCTCGAGCCCTGGCTCGCCGCCGCGTGGCGCCGCTCCGAGGACGACATCCACGCCGCCGCCGGCCTCGACGGCGTCGTCTTCGTCCGCATCTTCGTCTTCAGGTCTCCCGCCCCCGAAACCCCCTCCCCTTCTCCTCTCCACTCTAGTTGGGTCCGTTTCCTTCGTTTGGTTTGCTGAATTAGGCGTGGTGCGGGGTTTGTGGTATGGTGCAGCATTAGGGTTTTCTCGGCGGCCGCGCTGATGGGGGTCGGGGTGCTGATGCCGGTGAATTTCCTGGGGGACCAGCTGCGGTTGATCGACTTCGCCGATCTGCCCAACAAGTCCGTCGATCTCTTCAGCGTCTCCAACGTCCAGGACGGGTCCAACAAGTGAGCAATTTTGAACTCCATGATGCTTAATTTAGTAATTTAGTGCAAATTTTGGGGTTTTACATGGTTTTGGTTAGTGTCTCAAGGTGAATTTAACTGGTGAATTAGCTCCCTGGTATTTACTGTTTAGTTTGGTTTTGTAACTAAGGTTGTTTATGTGCTCTGTTTGGTGTTAGGAGGGCAAGAGCCTGTTTGTGTGCTCTGTTTGGTGTTAGGAGGGTAATTCTCTTGGTCCTGTGGTTCTCTTTTTAATTTCATGGAATGCTTTGTTGTGCAGTTGTGCTAGTGCTTGTTGAGGCATGCAGTAGAAGCTTAGTTTTTAGTTTGGAAAAAGTCAATATAACACCTCAAAATTTGCTCGAAAATCCGTCTAGCGCCCTAAACTATGAAACCGGATATTTGACCTCTACATTTTGCAATCTGTTCAAGTAACACCCTAACTCAGTTTTGGATAGTGGTATTGCCCGTGTGACATGATGAGTGGGCGGTTTTAACATGTAGGATGACATGCTGGTCAAGTTTAAATAAATAACAGGTGGGGCCCATATGGCCTTCTCTCCCAAATTGAAACAGAGAGGGAGGAAACTACATAGGGCGGTGGCTATGGAAGCACAGCTAGGAGCTCGGTGGGGGAGAAGCCCTTGTGGGCTGCACATGTCATTGACCTAACTTGGCCAGCATGTCATCTTACGTTGCAAAACCGTCTAGTCATCGGGCTACGCGGGCGGTGATACCACTATGAGAAACCGGGTCATGGTGTTATTTGAACCGGATTACAGAGTTTGGGGGGGGATTAAATGTCTAGTTTCATAGTTTAGGGGTGCTAGATGGACCTTCAAACAAAGTTTGGGGTGTTATATGGACATATTCCTTTTAGTTTAGGATGCTCAATTTGATAAGAAGTTTGCTTTTCTGAGGGCTTGTCTAGTGCCATAAGCCTGATCGTCAATCTGCATTGTTCGCTATATGACGAAATTATTGTGCTTTCATCGTATTAAATGGCTAGTTTAACGAAAATCAGGAAGCTATTTCAAATATCTTCTGCTTTGCCATTGCAAAAGAATGTTTGTAAGATGTAAATTGAGAAAACATGTTGTAGCTCTGTTTAAAAAAGGAAAAAATATGTTGTTATTAGTACTTAGAATTTGACGTAGATGATATGGAACAATTCCAATCATGGGTCTGCATGTCGTGGCATTCTCCATGGCTTCATGATGATGCAAATCATTTGACAGGAGAATGAGTTGATATTTGTATTGGAAATTATCTTCCTTATTGAGCTAGCAATGCATACTCATTACCTGTGGCAATGTGGTTGACAGATTGTGGCTTCACTTTTCTGCTGTGTATGTCATAACCGGAGTTGCATGCTACCTACTTTATTATGTAAGTAATTTAACATTTTTGCTTATTTTTGGTTACCTAGTGCTAGATAAGATGCTTTGCATGTATCTTTTGTTTTTTTAATAAGATGTTTCCCTGTATATAAGAGTATCAGTTGAATCCATTTTAATTCATCGTCTTCTTTTAATTGATGCATGCTCATTGGATCTGACATACGTTTCGTACATTATTGTTTGTAAAGTTCTCCTTTGGTGTTTTACTGGTTTCACATCTCTGTTTAAGCAATATTTTATGCTTTCTCTTTGCAGGAATACAAATATATTGCTGGCAAGAGGCTTGAGTATTTTATGACGTCAAAGCCACTACCTCAGCATTTCACAGTTCTTGTTCGAGCTATCCCAATAACTGATGGTAGTTCTGTCAGTGATGCTGTTGATAAGTTCTTCAAAGAGTATCATTCATCCACCTACTTGTCACACACTGTTGTTCATCAAACTGGCAAACTTCGCCGCCTTCTTGTGAGATGCAATTCCTTTTGATACTTTTGTGTTGCTTCAATATGAACAGATTCACATGCTTCAACAATGATTCTAATGAAACACTCATATGGGTTGTCTATTGATTGATTTCTTGCATTACATATGGGTTGTTGGGCAATATATTGCATGGCAAATACTAGCATGAGGTTTGTAAGACCTGCATTTTGTTCCTGTTATGATCATTGAATTTGTTACAACTATGGGCATGTTCGTATTGGCTGTGGTTGATGACTTTTGGCTGAAAATGAATAGTAGTGGCTGAAAGAAGTGGTTTTTAGAAGGAAGGCACGAGTGGTGGGAAAAATGAGAGAGAGATGCATACACAAGACGGGAGCGAGAGGAGTAAGGTGCGTGATGCGTCGGTGACTCCTTGCCTTTTCCTTGGAGCGATAGGACTGGAGAAGCCATGTGTTCATATTGGCTTCTGATTTCTCTAACTAGAAATTAAAAGTAGAAGCCAATGCGAACACCGTCTTTAGCAATTCAGCTTATTTTAAATTGCTATTGTATTTTGCAACATGATATCCATAATATACTTAATATGCAATATTTGTATCAATCAAACTGCTTAGACATATGATTCGCCGCAAGCTTACTGAACAATTACTGTTCTTACTTCATACAACCAATATGTTGGCTGACATATACATGTACTGATTTTACCTTGAAGAGGTACATTGGATGGCATGTCTGGTCGCTGAAGTGTTGTCTAGATCCATGCTCTCACAAATACATAAATTAATTACTAATTTACTATATATACATGTCAAGAGAGCGAGAGAAAAATATATTTATGCCATGAAATTGCTGTCAGTTACACTGATTACATATATTGTTTGTTATCCTCATTTGATGTATCATGTTTTCACCTTTTTACGATTATTTATTTTCATGGGAACAAAAAAAAATCTCATCACATTTGGATGCATCTGAAAGTAATGGTAGGCTAGTTTGTTTGCTTTGCTACCTTGAAATCTCTAACCACCCCACTTCTATATTGATATAAACTTCATAAGGAATAGTCGGAATACTTCATTCTAACTTGCTGAACGTAATCTCCCTCTGTTCGATTCCTGTCCAGAATGATGCCGAGAATATCTGCAGCAAGCTTACCAACTTAAAATCTGTACGGCATCTTTCTGAAGACCCTCCAAGAAAATTTCTTGGATTATTTGGCAGAAACGATCTTGGAAAATATCAGAAAAGGCTGGAAGACATAGAAGAAAATGTTAGAATTGAACAATCAGATTCTACTAGGAGCAGACAGGTGCCGGTTTCTTTTTTTTTTGTCTCAGTCAAGTTAATTATGATGCGTTGAATTGCTTATCTATACTTACTGCTCAACTTTTCCCCAGTTGATCTTTGGTTCTGACACTCATAGAATGCAAACACAAACATTTTGATATTATCTTATCTATACTTATTGCTTCATATGTCTCCAGGAAATTCCGGCTGCTTTTGTTTCATTCAAATCTCGATATGGTGCTGCAAATGCAATTTACATTAGGCAGTCAGACAATCCAACTGAGTGGCAAACTGAGCATGCTCCCGATCCTCATGATGTTTATTGGCCTTTCTTTTCTACATCATTCATGGAAAGATGGATATCCAAGTTCATAGTGTTTGTAGCTTCAATTCTCCTGATAATTGTCTTTCTCCTAGTTTCGGCATTTGTTCAAGGACTCACCTATATGGAACAGCTAGAGACATGGTTGCCTTTCCTGAGGAACATACTGGAAATGTTAGTTTTCGTTCATGAATTGATATTTGTGTTTTCATCAATCCTGTATTTTGTTAATTTGGAAGAACCTCGTCATTACTTTTGAAGTTGCTCAGCATACAGTAGTCAAGCACTCAAGCATATGTTCAGATGCTGAATTGGTGATACTAGTGCTAGCTAGTCCATCATGTTGGTTGTACTTTATCTAATGTATTGCACAACAGAATGACCTAGCTAACTGACCTTTATTTTATTTGGCCCTTGCAGAGCTGTTGTCAGTCAAGTGGTTACAGGATATCTTCCCAGCGTCATTCTTCACTTTCTTTCCTCTTATGTGCCCTCAATAATGAAGCTATTTTCAACCATGCAAGGATTTGTTTCTGTTAGTGGGATTGAGAGAAGTGCTTGCAACAAAATGCTTCGGTTTACAATATGGAGTGTGTTCTTTGCAAATGTCCTTACTGGCTCAGTCTTAGGTCAACTCGAGATATTCCTTGATCCAAAGGAAATACCATCAAGACTTGCAATTGTTGTACCAGCACAGGTAGAGCATGCACTTCTTGATTGCCTTCATGATGTAGTTTAGTATTTACATGACAAGTAGTGTTCTTCTAGAAAGTTATCACGAGTTGCTTTGGAAACACATTATGACTTCTAAGCTTGATGTGGTATTGACAATCTCGTTCCTATGGACATGATATACTTACATTGACACGGACAAGGGTTTCCTTTGTTTCTTGAATCAATAGCCTTAGTAGCAGGCAGGGAACCTTATCCATTGTAAATACTCTCTGTTTTGTAGACATCCTTCTACTGTGGGTACTTCAGTGTAAAACGTGCTTCCTAAAACAATTAGTAGTTGTGCAGTATGGTATTATTCTCAAATCTAACTGTGTGTTGCTAAGCTGTCCTTGGTTTATTGTTTGTTCTACAGGCATCTTTTTTTATTGCATATGTGGTGACATCATGGACAAGTATAACATCAGAACTCACTCAAACCTCTGCCCTTTTGTTTCATTTGTGGGGGAACTGTGCAAAATGTTGCAAGAGGGATGACTCTGAACCTCCATCAATGCCTTACCATAGTGAAATTCCTCGGATTCTCTTATTTGGACTGCTTGGACTGACATACTTCATTGTAGCCCCACTTATCGTCCCATTTATATTGGTTTATTTCTGCCTTGGCTACTTTATATTTCGTAATCAGGTGAGAACTTTGCAGTTTTTTTACCTGCTTTACGCATTGTACTGTCATGCAGGGTTCAAAATCCCGGCAGTTACCGAACTGCCGGTTACCGTTTTTACCGGTGGAGACCGGTAACAAAAAAAACTGGCCGGTATCAATTTTCGATTTTCGAATTTTGACCGGTTTTTCCGGTTACCGACCGGTTTTCTGGTTACCGGTTTCAAAAATCTCAAAATTTAAATTTTGATTTTCAAATTGTGACCGGTTTTTTACCGGTTTTTCCGGTAACCGGCCGGTTACCGTTACCGGCCTCCGACCGGGATTTCTTCCGGTTCCGGTTTTTGGAACCTTGCTGTCATGTCATGTCCTGTTCATGAATTCTTGAATTTGGAAAGTGACCTACCAATTTGTTTGACATTGGCATAGGAATTCTTGAATTTGGAAAGTGACCTACCAATTTGTTTGACATTGGCATAGGAATTCTTGAATTTGGTTGCCAGTAATTTAGGATTGCAATGATTAGTTCAATAATGATACCATGAGGTGCAGATGAAATCATGATGACGTGGGTGCAAGGCATATGGTGCCATTTTCTTAGTATGTTTAGCGCATAATCTAAGTGTTATTTCCTGGAAGATGATTTAGATCATTTAGTGATGGAATTCTGTAACATTTTTTTTCCTGAAAGACATGCAACCCTGATGAGTCTTGAAGCTTTTAGGTAGAAAACTTGAGGATATATGAGGATGATTTAATGATAGTCAAATTTGAATCTCAATGCATGCTTGGATAAGAAAAGAGGAATTGTGGATCTCTTCAATAATTTTTAGTTTGATTAGACAATACTTTCATGAATACCTGGGAAGCTGACATTAGTATTTCAAATGTCCTGGGTACACCAGTTCTGAGAAGTGATTACACTGTTGAAATTGCTAAACAAAAGCCTCATATTCTACAAGTGGATTATTTTGTTTGCTAAACAAAAGCTTCAACTCAAATGCTCTTTTTTCTAATGTAGTTAATCAAGTAGTGTTATTACCATGTACGCGTTATAGAAATACTTTAGCTCTCACTCCCAACTTTTTTGACTAGATGGTGCAGTTCTCATGTGAACTTTGTCATTCATCAGTTTAGCGGTGTACACTTTGTAACTTTGCATAGTACAAACGCAGCTTTTTAATGTATATTCGCCCAAGTATGATACTGGTGGAAGGTTTTGGCCTGTCGTGCACAATGCAACAATATTTTCCCTGGTGTTGATGCATATAATTGCGATTGGAGTATTTGGGCTAAAGAAACTTCCTCTCGCATCAAGTTTGCTGGTGCCTCTTCCAGTGCTGACACTTCTGTTCAATGAATATTGCCGGAACCGATTTTTGCCTATCTTCCAAGCATATTCTACTGAGGTACTATTTTCTGTAGTTTTGCATTTTGTCCAGGCATATCATGACATTCTCTGTGTGCATCTTTTGACCAACACCCGTGAGTGTTTGATCATTCCGATTCTTTAGCTGTCACTTCTATGACATGATGTGTCTTCATGTTCATTTTTTGTCCTGCAGTCTTTGATAAAGAAGGATAGAGAAGAACAGAGCAAACCAGAGATGCCAGAATTCTTCAGCAATCTTGTAACAGCATACTGTGACCCAGCACTGAAACCTATCCAGCGCTCATCAAACTCGGATGAACGAACTACACCGCTCTTGTCTTCTGTTTAGATCCAGACAAATCATGGGTGGCATCCTGATTCCCAAGGTGTGAATTTTGGTTTGGTTTTGATGATCAGATACATAACAGTATAGGTGTGCTCGTTCTTGTGTTCTTACTCTGTAAAGCAGAATTTTAGACATACATCACTGTATTGTCGTTTGTTGTACATATTTGTACATCATATTTTGTGCTCACTTCTTCGAGATGAATAATGCATTGCACCTTCAATATTTGTTTTTGAAGGCTGCTCCTTCAATATTGGGTTGGCAATGCAAACCTCTTGTTTGTTGAGTTGTACCTTCAAAATTTTCATCCTTAATAAAATTTTTTTAACTGCTTGTATATGTGGATGCTGTTTTGCTTCATAGTTTGCAGTATATGAGATTGTTTGCCACTTGGAGAATGCGATGAGGACAAGCTGCTTGATGTTAAGCTCTACTTGCCATTTCTTTGGCCGCTCTGAGTACATATATATTTTCTAAGTACAAAAGGTTGCAAATCGTGTGGAATCGGTCATGACGCGGTAGGCTGGTAGGCAATTGTCTATATTGTGTTATTACCGAACTATATGCTTAGATCATTTGATAAGATCATACTCTACGGTCACTGTGACTTGACAATGTCTTGCCACCCTAAAAGTTCATTGCTTCAACTTAATTAAGTATTCCCTTTTGGTTCCTTTTTGTTTATGGTTCTCAAATGTTGACCCAACAAAGATTTGCTTGTAACCAAATTCTGGCTCCGCCACTTACTAGCATTATATATATGTTGCAAAATAAATGTTACAGAAAGTAATTAAGGAGAGGCGCAAAGGAAAACAAGGCCCAGTTCATACGTACGCTGCATTTGACTAGGTCGGCGCGCGACATCCAGATATCACCTTAATTTTGGCGATTAGCTCATGTCTTACGTGCTAATTGGATACCTTTTTAGGATGGTGTAAAGATGGCGTGTATTATATTTGGTGGGTTATGAGCTTGAATTGATCAACTAACTAGCCAAGCTAAGCTAAGCTAAAGCTAGCGTAGTGTATTGTTGTGTTGTGCATCCAACTTGCACCATTTTATTATTTGCAATGCACGCAACTTGGATTGCAACGTCGTCAAAGGGCTAAAAGGGGAGTTGTTGATCTCATTTGGTACCAGTAGGAAGTTCATTAAAGTTAATGTTTCACACGCTGACATATCAAGAAAACAATCTTAACAAGCTAGGATAGTTGTGTTAAGTTAGGCTACTTGTGGACAAGCTGATTGCAGTAGCATACCTGCTGCACTTGGATTTTATGATCGAGGATCGTAGTTCAATCTCAACCAACCACGTGTTTGGTGGGATATTTATTGGTTTATCAAGAAAATAATTTTTTGAAAGCAGCTTATTTGTTTACCGATATTCGATTCGTTCACATAAACACTTATGTTAGAATTAAAACCATAAACCACATAAATCATAAGCCAAAGTCGAAACTCACCTTTTAATTATTGATTAAGTATTCATTAAGTTCAGATAGTAGGACAACCGGTCGTTCTCACTCTTGAAAAAAACAAATAAAATATGAGTTTTCAATAAATCCATTGGATTTACTTTTGCAAATATCAGTTCATTCTCTAGCTTCTATGATACGCAGCTACAGTGCACCGCTCAATATGGCTTGAGCTTCTGGCTTCTGGCTTATTTTTGCACTATTCATAATTTCGTCTTTTTTTGAATTTTTGACTTTTTTTGAGCTTTTTTGCCGGTTCTTTTTTTCCCGTATTCGTTTGCGTTGTCTGTGATGGGCTAACAAATTTTTTATATTTTCAATTTTTTAAAATTTAATTATGTTGAATAAGCCTCGTCATTCATGTGTTTTTTCACCAACTACAGTGTTTTCAGCCATAAGCCACAAAAAATAAGCCGAACTGAACACCAAGTACGCGTAATTTTAGCCAGATACACATACAGACGTAGGCGTACGTCTAATTTTGATATCACGATTCCCGAGGCACGTGGAACTGTAATCATGGGGTAATGCTTGCAGAAACCCTAGGGTTGAAATCCTTCGCCTACATTGCTTTCTTAATTAATCCCCAGGTTAAACCGGCTGTTAATTGTTTTTCTTCTTGAGTCTGTTCGCGTTTGTCATGCCCACTTTCTTATGTCCAACCAGCCGTGGCTCAATCAGATTTGTCCTCCAAAAGGAGGACTGATCCGGGCGGGTTAACCATCCACTGTCATATCAATGGCTCAATGGGAGATGAGATGAAATAGATTATATATGGCAAGAAAGACTTGAGTGCTGATAACTCAAATTGAGATTTGGATCCCTTTCCCTGTCATTGTATTCATTTGGGACCCTGGGTTTAGGCAACTAACTAAAGCTAGCACTGTGTTTGTGCATGCTCTAATTTGGCCTGGGGCTTGACTTGGCAAAGACCCAAGCATCACTGATTATTTCTTTTCTGACCAACTAACTCTCTCTAGCTAGTTGTTGCAGCCAGATGCAAACTTGTTGTGTGCTTGTGATTTGTGAGTCGTTTTTTTCTTAAATCAAAATGATTTTTTTTTCTGAATTAACTAGTTGTCACTGGCTCACATGCTCATATCATATGCCTGATGCTTGGTGCTCAGAGAACAATCAACTGATCACCATCCCCCGCTCCAAGGGGCTTTTAAGCCGCAGCTTCTGGTGTATTTTGTACTGTTGCTGTTGATGACTTATTCTACATAAAAAATATATTATATCAGCACGAACAATACAAAAGAATAAAGAAAAAACCCAAAGTAAAAAAAAAACAGAAAAGACGAAAAATCATAAATCATAAGCCATAAATCAGAAACTAAAAGCTAAGTCCACTTGCACATATCATCCATTGATCAGCATCCACAAGCATGCGTTGAACTCTAGTAAGTTGTGAGACAAACATTCTGAAAGGAAAAAAAAATGACAAGTTGGATCTAGAAGCATGCATGCATGCATGTGTGGCTGAATTGTTGCTGGCCCTACATGAAGCTAGAGGTGAACATCGATCACGTCGCACATCCAACACTTCTTCCCTAGCTCTCTATCTTTGCGCTAACCAAGCCACATGCATTGTAGATTCTACAAAACATTAACCCCATCTCGTGTGCATCTCAACTAGGATTGGACGGTGGCATGATTCCATGACTCTTCCTTCTTTGCTTTTCTTTTGTTGCCCATGAACCATCAAATACTGTTCTTTCCTTTCTAGTAGTACACTACCATCCAGCTATGTTGAGAGAAATTTCCAAGAGTTTTGAGAGATTAAAGAGAGAGTTGTGAATTGTAGAATAAGATGGCCCTCCCCTCTGTCATGTTGCTACTCCTTTCACTAATCTAGTCCAAATAGTAGTTATGTACTACATGTGGTCCATCATATAAAGATTAATTTCTGAACTAATCTGGTTCAATAAACTGCCGTTTGGCATGTTAGCCGACAGGTGAAGCATCAGGTCAAAAGCTAGTGTTACATGCTTTGGAATTTGATATACTGAAATAGGTATATATAGATTCCACTTCACAGCGCGGCACTAGAAAATGTTGGCAACTGGGCATTCCCCCACCCAGGCAGTTTATAGCCGAAAAGAGGAGCACCCGAGATGGACTTGAGATTATACCACATAGGATCGATGCCACTAATATAATCTTAAGCACATGAACTTAGTTAAACAAAAGATAACAAAGGGCGGCAGAACCCTACTTGTGATGCCATAATTAACATGACCATCAGGGGAAGGGTTTAGTTAGTTTAGGCTAGTGTAGTTGACATCATGTGATAGGCAGCATTGTGGTGTACTCAGTGGAGAAGCCATGATTAAATTTGAGGATGGACTGAATTATTTGTCGGACTAAATTAAATTGACACAAATATAGTCTTATACTCTTATAGAATTTCAAATTCATACAGAAATTATATAGTTGGAGTCTTGCAGACAAACAACGAAAAACACAGAAATACAAAGTACGTAACTCGACAATATAAAGCGTATACCCAATAATATATAATTATTCTGCTATGAGTACGGAGTAGAAATAAATCACCTGTGTATGAAACATATGAAAATTAGTGATATAATAGAAAATTGTGAATAATAATGAAATTTTAGATCATATGAATTATGAAACATACCACAAATAAGGTAATTTGAACTATGAGATAAATTTGAATCACATGGCAAATGCATTCTACGCGACTTCATGCCTTGGAAACGGTTTATGATTTTATCATCATCAATAGTTTTAAAGATCTCTCGCTCAGTGTAGCACACCATCAAGTCATCGAGCCACTCATCCGTTACCTTATTGCGCAAATCTGTTTTGATAATATTCATTGCTGTAAATATTCTCTCAACAGATGTCGTTGACATTGGAAGTATCAGTGTCAACTCGATGCGGCGATATACCAACGGGGAGGTTTTATCTTTTCTTGTTTGAACCATCAATTGAGCAAGTTTTGATATATCACGACATCCATTAAATTCTTTATTTCTTCTAATGTTGAGAATGAAGGTTTGAAACTGACTTTTTAACAAAAGTCGATCAGCACCTGTGAAATCATCAGCATAAATCTCAGCAAGCCGAACAAGTTTATCAACATCAAACTTAGAGAAGGAGTCGCTTGGATCAAGACAAGACATGCATACCAATAATTTCGAGGAAACTTCATTGAATCGATGATTCATCTCATTCATAACTGCATCAATATCAACATTAAAAATGTCAACTTTGTAATAATGATGTCGAGTCACTTTATGCTTCCGACGTACTGATTTACCTATAACTCCAATAGGATCTTCCATATTTGTCACATCAATCTTATATGTTTCACAAAATTTTTTTAACTTGGTTGAACAATGGCTCCCACCCATTGTTTGTCATATCTTGAAAACGTTGTTTGACTCATGTAACAAGCCCATAGCTTCAACAATATCTTGATGCTTCCTTTGCAAAGCAAGTGATAGCTCATTTGTAATGTTCAATATGGTTATTAAGAAATGCATGATGAATACAAATTCAAAACATTCCATCTTTTTTAACAAACCTGTTGCTCCAACATGATTTGAGTTTTGACAAGCATCTTCACTTACAAGCTCAAGCACATCCACTACTGTTTCCCACATTTGGTATATGCGAAGCAAAGTTTTGAGATGTAAGCCCCACCGAGTATCTCTAGGTATAGCAAGTCCAGCTTCCTGATGCAGTCCTGTCCTAGCTAAAACCAAACCATTCTCTAACTTCTCCAATAAGACCTCATGATATTTTTTAATGAAGGCATCTTTTTTTATAAGATGAACTCACAACAGTCACTATTAGGGGAACATAGTTAAAAAAATCTACAATAGCTCTACTACAACTTGCCACAGTGACAACTACCAACTGCAACTTGTGGGTGAAGCAATGAACATAGAAAGCATTTGGATTATCATCCCGAATAAGTTTTTACAATCCATTAAATTCACCTCTCATATTTGAAGCTCCGTCGTAGCCTTGCCCATCCCGAATGCTAAAATGGTACTAAATTAGTAATATACTATAGATTACATCAAAACATATTAGACTAGAGATAAAATATATATGTTACTAGATATGTAATGTATCAATCTACATGTTATATAAGTGTTTATGGGGGTATCATGAGGAACGAATATGAGGAGACATTTTGGTCCCCGTTCCGCGTAAGGTGGCGGAGATAAAATCTCCTTATACCCATCCCAAATAGAGGAGAGAAATTTCTCACAGGTTGCTGGGGAATATGGCCATTGCCATCCCTAACAAGTTAGAAGCACGTACGCTCTCAGCTTTGGCTTAAAAAACAAAACGATTTGCTTAATTGGTGTTGAGTGGGGACAGATCAGCAGCTTAGCGTACGTGCATCTAGATGAACGGCGAGAAACGTGCAGGAAGCTTCCATGACAGAAATGTGGCGACAAATTGAGCTCACACCTTCGCACGGTGCAGTGCACTGGTAAGTGGTGGGAAGGTGCGAAGCCATGCACCACTTCCATCCGTCTACTTAATTTTAGTGGGTTTGGACCTAAATTTTGGACTGATTACAGTCTCACTCGTTTTGGTTTCAGTTTCTAACTTCTGGATTATTTTTCACTATTTATAAATTTCGTCTTTTTCTGAATTTTTGACTTTTTTGAGCTTTTTTGCCAATTCTTTTTTCGTATTCGTGTGTGTTGTCCGTGATAAGCTAGCATATTTTTTTATTTTTTATTTTTTTAAATTTAATTACGCTAAATAAGCCATCTTCAGCTACAGTAAAATTTCAGCCGCTACAGTGTAATTTCAGTCATAATTAAGGGGCTGTTAATTGTAAATGTTTCTTAGCTAGCTAGAATGTTCTTGCCAACAACAGAACAACTGGATAGTGTTCAGCGCGGCATCATAGTTTTATATCCCATATCTAGAGTGTCACGCGCCGAGTGTCATTTTGGTAAAAACGCGTCAAAAAATCGCTATTATGGCCAAAAACTCTTGGTTTCCTCATGAACTAACAGTATGTAAGTGGTTCTTCTCACCATTAGAATTAGTTCTAAGTTATCCGTGGTTTTATATATCATAAATAAATTGATAAAAGATGTGATCTATCCTATACCGTAAAAAACAAAAGAAAGCATACGAGATTAGTTAAGAGTATGATGAGTAGTAGTACTATGGCCATACTCTTTTATTTTTTTATCTTCTCTAAGCCGTTTTTTTGGAATGGTTTCTTAAGGTTAAAATTGAGTATATCGTTTATATCCATATTTTTGTTATCTAGTATTATATTAAAAAATATAGTTATAAATTATCAGTCGTATAAAAAAACAGGCTAATAGTGTGTACTTTGACTTTGGCGTTTCGGTCGACTTGGACCCGATCGAGTCGAGAGGAGATGCAACTGCGAGCCGGCTTCGGTGAACGCTCTGACTGATTGTTGTAGAAACCCACCGGAAAACGGCGTGGGCCCGTCGACGTGTTCACGCGAGAGGCGTTGTTCACAGCTTGGATGCATCCCGGAGTGGTCCGTGTGCTTTCTTTCTTGTTTATCGTTTTCTTTTTTTTTTGTCTCCCATTGCATTAACCTTGTACGGATGATACTGTTATGTCGTTCAATTAATTATGTAACCAGCATAAGACAATGATTTCTTTATTTTCATTTTAGTTGCATATATTTTCCTAATGCTGTAGTAGTTTTTTTTTTGTTATCCCTTATTTTCATTTCCCCCACTGTTTCTATTAATTTTAAAATTTTGTTTAGCTAGTTATCTTGATTTGTTCCCCACTTTTATCAATTCGTCTTGACCTACCATTAGGATATCATGATTAATTGTTGAAACATCGTCATCAACAGTTGATACATGAAGTCCAAACCGTACTTGACATTACTATCCAGTTTGTTAATGTTTGCCATCCGGCCAGTACTTCCTGCCCTGGGCTTAAATGTAACTAGCTGCTCAAATTAGGCCTAAAAGGGTCCTTGCTGTTGTGCTAAATTTAGTCAAAAATAGCATTATTTATCTCAAAAATATCAGATCTAGCCTCTAAACAATAACAATTATGTTTATAGCCCCTTTCCCCACCGCATGACTCTAAGACGCTGACATGTGTTAATCGTGCGGCACACCGAAATCGTGTGGTCCCCGATCGCACGACTACTGTTCATGGGTTGATCGTGCAGTCGTACGACCACTGTTCACCCGAGTTGTGTTGTCCCCGACCGCACGATTTGGTACTGTAGTAGCCTAAACGTGCGCTCGGATACCGCATGATTACTGTGCATGTCCCATCCACCCGCCAAAAGCCAGCTACAGTACCAAGTCGTGCGGCCGGAGACCGCACGACTCGGGTGAACAGTGGTCGTGCGGTCCCCGACCGCATGACCAACCTATGAACAGTAGTCATGCGGTCGGGGACCGTATGATTTCGATGTCGTGTGGTTCCCAACTGCACGATTAACATGTGCCAGCATCTGGAAATCGTGCGGTGGAGGAGGATGCTATAAACGGAATTGCTATTATTTGAAGGCTAGATATGATATTTTTAAGATAAACAGTGTTATTTTTGACCAAAATTCCTGTTGTGCTACTGCAGGAGAATTATTCTGCTTTCAGATGCAAGACAAGGGCACTTGCCAAAGCTGTACAAGAATGCTGATGCCGATCGATCGTTCCAAGTTTCGTGCCTGATCGTCACTACTCACAAAAGTGACGATGAATCCATGATCGACGTCTCACTTCCCTTTCAGTCCTAATCCAAATCTTGTCCCAGATGACACCATACAACCTTTGTCCAAAGAGTCATCACCTGTATCATAATTTCTGAGAAATTCTTTTCTGTTCTTCCTTCTTTGATGGCTCGCCAGCATACATGTTTCTGAGAAATTCATGTGTTCTTTGCTCGATCGTCGAGTAATTAGTACGAGTTTTTTTTATGCTCACGGGAATCGCACAGATTCCCCCACGCAATTCACACAAAATCATCTCCCTCTGTGTGTGTTTTTGCTGTTTTGTTATCTTTTCGTTTTTGATCAAAGGCGACAGCCGCTAGAATTTTTGCTTCCTCGTGTACATCCTCTTTTTTTATTGGTATGTTTATTTATATAAAAATCAAAAGGATTGGATTTTGAATAGTAGCAGCAGTGCAGTTTGTAGATAGAACTTGTACATGTGTATTTTTTTCTCTCGTTTCGTCATGTCACGGTCAGATTGTCAATACGGAAAATAGTGCGTAAATTGCAATGCAATACACCTATCGTACTTTTGGTTTGATGTGATGTGTGGTGTACATGTGTCATTTATTAAATCCACTCAATGATTCATTCAAAAAAAAGATAATTAATCTCAAGAAATATAGCTATAGATGTTGTTTTTGACATCAACGTGATCTTTAAAATACAAATTTGATCACTAATTTTTATTATAATAGATTTAAAGATTTATAAAACCTAATAAAATTATATTTTTTATGAAAGTTCTTTTTAGGACATATACATGTACAATCATCTCACTACTGTTGAGATTTTTATGTGGCTTTCAATATTTATTGTGGTAATTATCAGTTTAACTCAATGTGGAATTACTCATATTATTGGTGTAAGTGATAGAGAATAATTTGATGTAGAATTTAACTCAAGAAATTAATACTCGAGGTGATGAGGACGGCTGTGCTAGAATATAATTGACATATTTGTTTAGATCGAATCTACTGTAATTTAATATGTATGTATATGTTTAACCTAGGTATAGCACAGGATGAAATAGCTTGATTTGTTTTGCAGGATCGACTCTGCATGCTGTTGATCCACATGATCATATTGGAATTGATCTCGTAAACAATCTGATCATGATGCATAATTAACACATGTGTGCTAGAGACTAATACATTTTAGACTCATAAAACCGACATGTTTGATTGTAGTTGGTGATATGGTTCAAGAGTTTTACAGTGTACCGGAAATATGTGGGTCACTTTATGACACCTAGAAGTGGAGTCTATAAATAGATCCCTACTCTCTAGCCTTATATGTAACTAGTTTTGTGCCCGTGCGATGTAACGGAACCTAAACTATAGAAGCAAGTACATCAATAAATCATGACAAGTAAGAGGAAAAGTATCAAGACAAAATCACAGAACACAAATTCCTTATGTTCACACCTATGTCCATCATTTAACGGGAACACAAACAACCCCGATTTTTAATATTGCAAGCACTCTAAATAGTAAATATTTTCCCAAAGTGCAAGTAGGTGGAGCTCCAGAGGATATTATAGTTTGCAATTATTGAACAGAAATTGCCAAGGTTAACGTGAATTACCTAAACAGAACATGCACCTAATACGTATTTTTCATCGAAAACATCAAATCGCCGTGTAAAACTTTAGAACCACAGTTTAATTTAATTAATGAAATGTGAACACATGCAAGTATATTTGCTCAATAACACCATAATACATATAAAGGGAAATTTTCCTTAGGCTTACTTTGTAAAGCTCCCCATCAAATTGTGCCAATTGGACACATTTTGCCATAGTTTTCTTTCTCATGAAAAAGGGAGTTTGCAAGTTCAGGACTCCCAAGTTACATAAGGTCCACCAGATGTTACTGAGTGACCACATCGTGGAGAGGAAGATTGTCCTGGGATTAAGGATTATTCAAGCCAAATACATGAAAATTATCATTATGAAATCAACAGATAATCCATAATCCACATAGGTTAACTAAATGAAAATAAAGTGTCCATATGAAAGTCGCTTTTCAATGCTGAAGTTATTCAAGTGCAACAAAGTTCATTAGGTTGAGTTGTCTATTAAATTTGGCAGATATTTCATAAAAAATGGTCAACAAATGTACTATCCATTAGGGAATTTTAGAATAAAAATGAATGCTCAACTTTTGTTACCATCTTCGACAAAAAAAAATCAATGCTTAATATAGCTAAAATTATACTGTAGCAATTGAAATTATATTATGGTAGTTATTAGCTTTTTCTGAGTAAGTTAAATTTAAAAAATAAAAAATACAATTATTATGGATAATGTAAATGGAATAAAGAGAAAAAGGAAAAAAGGAAAAAACCCAAAAATAATAAAATTAAAAACCGTTCAAAAGTTAGAAGTAGCGAAAGCGAAGTTGTTGGTTCGGAGCTGGTTGATTCACCACCCTGCCCACACAGAAATTTTAATGCCAATACACACTTCCAATCCTCGGAATCTGTTGCATTTAATATAACTTAAAAAATTAATGCACTCCTGGCTAGATGCCTGGATCCATCCAAAGCTCTCCAAACCCCCGCAACAAACACTGTTTATCTCACTAAACTATAGACTACAGTATAATTTCAGTCAATTACAATAAAATAAATTATAAGCCACAGTCCAACCGAGCACCACCTAACACTAGAACACCCCTCATTTTCACGATCTAGTACTACTAATCAAAGGCTCACAGCTCAAAAGTTTTTGGCTTGCTTATGTTATTAGTGGAGATGCTCTGAAAGAAATAGGCAAAAAAAAAAATGCGGATAAGTGTGGCAATAAAGGTAAAGTCTTCAAGTTTGCAATCTTTTATTTGTTCCCACAAGATTACACATCTTCTGTTTGTCCTGTTGCCACTGCCGCTGGTTATCTATAGACTACCATACAAAGGAGATAAGAAGAAACAAAGGAAAATAAAGGTGAAGACTTTCACACACACACACACACACACATATATATATATATATATATATATATATATATATATATATATATATATAGTCTTTTTTATATTTTTAGGTGTAATTACACCCGAAAGTAAAAGATTTTTTTTCTATATATGTGTATATATATCCCCTCTCTCTCTCTCTCTGCATTTCCTGGAAAAATTTGTGGAGTGTGGCAGGTGGGAAAGAGACCAGGAGCTTGAGCTTCTGAATTGTTTAAGTTTCTTTTGCTCTCTATCTAGGGCTATTGATTCGTTTTATGTTACTCGCAGTAGTCAATTTCCCCTTATTTTATTGTGTTGATGTGAAGTCTTTTGTTTTCTAATTCTTGCATCCTTTTCACTGCATTTGGTTAGAGATTGTTCTTCGAACAAGCATGCAGCAATCTCTGTGGTGGAGCTCTCCACAACCATTTCCTAGTGTTTCTTGCCTGTCCCTTTCTTGCCAATTGTAGGTAAATAATAGAGATGAATCAACAAAGGTCTAGTCATCTATTCCTCAGATTTGCATCCTCACTACGAATCTTCTTCCATGGAGCCCCTTGCTACATGTCACTCTAGCCGAGTCTAGCTCTATTCTTGCAGACTAGGTGAAGTCTTGTGTTCTTTTCTGTGTAATCTTCTGAAAAGTTGCCATTTTTTTCCATTCTGAAGAAAAATTCGGCCGGGTTTTGTTGCTTAATGTTACAGTAACTAATTTTTAAATAATATGTTTTTCTATGTCACGGTTAATAGAAAAATTATAATAAAAAAGTGTACTAAATTTAGCTGTACCAGCCAAAATTGTATGCGACCATTTTCCTGTACGAACTGTCTCTCACAAATAGCCAGAATTCAAATATTTAAACTATAAACTTTAAACCATCAGTGTAAAAGAACACACCTTCAGATGGTGCTCAGTTAGGCTGAATTTTTATGACTTATGGCCAAATTTTTACTATAGCTGGTTAGAATTACACTGTAACTGATGATGATTTATTTGCCATAATTAAATTTAAAAAATTTAAAATAGAAAAAACGGGTTAACCTAATATGTATAATACAAATAAATATGAGGAAAAAATCAGAAAAAAACTAAAAAAATATAAAAAAATAAAATTTAGAAATAGTAAAAAATAAGTGAGAAGTCCAAATGAGCGGGGTTGCAACCTGTGGAATGTTACTCTCATCGGCGGTTTCCTTGCTCCTTCACTTCTCATTAATTGCTGTAAATTCCATCCTTTTTTCGTTGATGTAAAACACACCCAAATCTGTGTAATCAATGTGAAGCTTCCAGTGGCATGAAAAGGGGGAGAAGGTGAAGCCTTTTAAGCTTATAATTGTTTCTTGTGTGCAGCAGTCTGGTCCCAGGAGGAGTGAGCGTTCTTGAGTTGCTGGTCCAATGGGGGAGACGAACCAGCCTCCGCCGCCGCCGGTGGCCGTGCCTCCACCGATGGTGATGCAGCCCATGATGAACCCGCCAGTCGGCGTCGGCGCCATCCACCCGCCGCACGAGCAGTTCCACCATCTCGCCTACTGCGTCCACTCGAATCCTTCTTGGGGTAAGGAAACCTTTGCCTCCTTTTACCCCCTTTGCATATTTGTGTGTTTTGCTGTATTAGAGCGAGGAAATTCAATTCTTTCGTGTCCACGTTGGTAACATTCGTTCTGTCCTTGTACATAAATTTTTATTTTTCCCCCTCAAGAAATTCGATGCTTTTAGGGGACAGATTTTAGTGGCACCTGTTGGTTTTAGCTAGGCTTTCAGTTGAGTTCATTGATTTACTAGTTTTGTGAACTCCCCCGGTTATAGTTGAGTGCATTGATGTATTTATTTTGTGAAATCCCCCTGTTATGTTTGAAGAGATTATGGCGTTTATCAGAGCATGCTTTATTAACTTGTAATCTGTAAAGAGTTGTGGCTATTATTCTCGGTATAAAACTCTGATAGGAATCGTAGGATGTTCAGTTAGATATGAAGCTGCGTTTCTTGAACCATTATATCTAGTACAATAAACGTTGTTATTTGCCACTTTGACCAAGTATTGAAAAAACAAACTGCATGGATCCTAAATTCCTAATTCTTAAAGAAATTGAGGATCTAATTTGCACCAAGCAGTTAAAAGCTGCATCTGCTGTAGTATTTGCTGAGTTCTCTTTTGGAAATCATAGACACTATCTTGGATATTTAGGTATAAAACATACTGCTGAAAACTGAAATGATTCTAGATATGACTAGGACATGTAAAACTTGTGCTTACTAAGTTAATATTTTTTTCCTTCGTCTTCAGTTCAGGTGGCAACGCTTGCATTCCTTCACTATCTTGTGATGTTGGGTTCTACTGTCATGCTTGCATCAACTATTGTTCCTGCAATGGGTGGTACTGCTGTAAGTATATCGAATTTTTTTATGAATAACATTCTATATCGAATTTTTTATGAATAACATTCTATATCGAATTTTTTATGAATAACATTCTATATCGAATTTTTTATGAATAACATTTTATCACACATAAGGTATAATTTCCCTTTGAAGATTTAGTGTTATTTTTTTCGCCTTTGTTCTTGTTGCTAATAGGGGGATAAGGCTCGTGTTATTCAATCGTTCCTGTTTATGAGTGGCATTAATACACTTCTGCAAACACTTATTGGAACACGGCTTCCAACAATTATGAATGGCTCCTTTGCATTTGTTATCCCAGTGCTGTCAATAGCGAGAGACTTCGATTCAAATGACCTTGCAAGTACTCACCAGGTAGAGTGGCACTCGTTTGCTCCATCCTTACACTTTTTTGGTTGGAAGTGGATGCTTATCCATGCTCCTTGTTGCGTTTTGGAAAATTTTGTTTAAAGCATGATCGATTTTGTTAGCATTGATAGATAAAATATTTTTGACATTGTAATACAAATACTTATAACCTTTAGGGCTTTTGCAGAGATTTGTTCGCACGATGAGAGCAACTCAAGGGGCTCTGATTGTTGCTTCTATCCTCAACATGATTCTTGGATACAGCACAATATGGGGGGCATATGCTAAGTACATATCATATAGTACTTGTTCTTAGACTGCAATCATAGTCCTTTCATGCTAGATTTTTCAAGGTTTTAGCATTCACATGATTTTCTTTGCAGGAAATTCAGTCCAGTAATAATGACCCCTGTTGTTTGCATCGTTGGTCTTGGACTATTTGGACTTGGCTTTCCCCAGGTACCATTCCTATATTTTTACAGCAAGACTTAGCAGTTCAGAAAAAAATAAAAATAAAGGAATGCTGTAATGTTTGATTTGTCATTATAGGTTGGAAAATGTGTGGAGATTGGGCTGCCAATGCTAATTTTGGCGGTGGTTGTGCAACAGGTAACAACTTAATCTCTGTTAATATATTTTGAGGGAAAGATCTGTCAATTGTCCTCCTATGAATGTTATGTCACGAAGCTAGCTAGGAACCAACTATTTAATATGCTGTATGCAGTATGTGCCACATTACTTCAGGCATTTCCATGAGCGAATCATCTTCTTGTTTGAGAGGTATTCGTTGCTTCTTTGCATTGGCATTGTGTGGGCCTTTGCAGCTATCCTTACTGCTGCTGGTGCATACAACCATGTTTCACTCAAGACGGAGCAGCACTGCCGCACTGATAAGTCTTACCTCATGTCATCTGCACCATGGTATGGTTCTAAATGATGTTTCTTACGAACAGATTTTAAGAACTGTAAATGTTTCAAGAAGCCATTTTCTTCTACTCATTGCATGCATTTACTTTTAGGATCAAAATACCATACCCCTTCCAGTGGGGTACACCAATCTTCACTGCAGGTCATTCATTTGGAATGATGGGTGCTGTACTTGTTTCAGCTTTTGAGGTCAAGACTAAGGCCCGATGCTATTATCAGATGGCTTTTTCTTTGTTATCTCTTCTTGTGTGTATTATTGTTTGTAGCATCTAATTTTTGTTATCTCATGTAGTCAACTGGTGCTCATTTTGCAACCGCACGTCTAGCCGGTGCTACACCACCTCCAGCTCATGTCCTTAGTCGAAGTATTGGTTTGCAGGTGAGTGTTATTCCAGAATTTCTCTTATAAGGGCTAGTATTCTTACTTCTTAGTGCTTACACCATGTTATTCCAGTGTACATTGCTGACATAAATGAAAAATCTGGTTTATATCTAAAATGGATTTAGAAACAACTCTTATGCTAATCAATCTTTACAAGTAATAAATCTGACATGAAATATGGTTCTTCGTGTTAACATGAAGGAAGCTTGTTATATTGCAATAGCCCATAGGGCATGTATAGTAGAAGAGACACACAATGATCCAAACCCTACATAATAGAAATGACCTAAATACCCTTAACACCATCCTCAAATGTAAGGCGTATGCAATAGCATTACATTTGAAAAGAGTTAACACTAAAATAGGGAAAATCCAAAGTCCAAGCCTTGTAGATGTCATAGCGTGTAGCTCTTGAAAAATTGTGTCGGAAAGAGCGTCTCCCATCGGAAATCGTGCAGCAACCCATAAAGCACAAAGTGCAGGGGGCCGAGAAGGTAGAGGTAAGCAGGAATAAAGTCGACCGTGGCAACACGATGAAGAGGATGTGAAAGGTGATACAAATAGAGATAGCTATCAAAATAAACTGACGAGAGAGATAGAAGCATGGCAGCACAAATCGAAGCCCGAGATGGCGGCTGCGTAGTACATAGGAAGCGCAACGGAGGCGCAGTGCAGAAGAAGCGTGGCAGCCTCAAAAGCTCGAGGTGACGACTCAAATAGAAGCGGCAGCATCATAACGACTTCTACGATCTGCAGCGGCTCAAAGAGAAGAGCGGTGGCAGCGGCTATGCGAAAGGAAGGAAAGGATCACACCCATTCGAGAGGAGGATGAATCGTGGATAGCAAAGCAGTCGGTTAGAGGAGGATGAATCGTAGCTAGCAAAGCAGTCGGTTGACTGACAAGGAATTTGTGGACTTGCACGGCTTTGACGAACTGATAGAAAGATGGCAATGGACTTGGATCGACACAACGGAAGATGCAAAACGTAAAAGACGATAGATACTAGCAACAACAATAATATTATGCTTCATATTCCCCTCTCTCTTCACCCCCTTTCTCCCTCCCTCCCGTCTCTCTCTGCCGGAGGCGGAAGGAGGCGACAATAGAGAGAGCCCAACGGCGGCGGGAGCGGCGCGCGACGCTCGGATCCAAGGCCGGCCGGGAGGCGGCGGCGGATGGCGCCGCGCGCGAGAGAGGCCGGGCGCTACGCCGTAACCGGCGCGAGGCGGCCGAAGGTGTTGTGGCGCGCTCGGGCGATCGGGGCCGGATCTATGGCGGCGGCGGTCGCCGATCCGATCGGCGGCGAATCGAGGCGGCGGCGATCCGTGTAGAGGCGGCGGGGATCCGCGGGCGGCGGCGAAGGTGGCGGCGGCGGCCGCTAGATCCGCGTGGGGGCCGGAGGTGGCGGATTCGGTGCGGGCGGCGGCGGCCGCGGAGCACCGACAGCGACGGCGCGGCCGTGTCTGAGCAAGACTGGCGGCATGGAGCGCGAACGAGACGGCCGGCGGCCGGGAGATGGCCGCCCCTGGGAGTGGAGATGCTCCTCCCAGGGGCAGCGCAGCGGAATCAAGTCGGCCGTCGGCGGCGACTAACCTTGCTCTGATACCATGTTAATATGAAGGAAGCTTGTTATATTGTAATAGCCCATAGGGCATATATATATAGTATAAGAGACACAAGAACCCAAACTCTAGACAATAGAAAATGACCTGAAGAGAGCGCAGAGGAGGACGGATCCAGGCGGAGGAGATCGGCAGCATGGACGCGGGAGCTAGCGACGGTAGCAGCGGCCGAATGTGGCACGTCGAGGCCATCGTGGGGGAGACTGGATCCGTGACGGTGCGAAGGAGGCACGGTCGGATCCAGGCGGCGTCGGCCCTACGCGGGCGAGCTCGGCCGGATCCGGTGTGGGGCGCTCGGATCCGGGCGGGCGAGCAGCGGCGGATCCGGGGTTGGCGGCGGTGGGAAGGCCTTTTGGTGGTGGCGGCGCGCAGATGAACGCGAGCGACGGCGGCGTCGCGTCGACGCCGGGAGGTGGCCGTCCCAGTGGAGCACACCCCACCCCGGCGGGGGGGCAGGCGGCGGCTAGAGCTAGGCTCTAAAACCTGTGCTCTGATGCCATGTAAGATATGAATGAAGCTCAAGTGTATTGCAATAGTCTATGGGGCTTATATAGTACATAAGATACATAAGAGCCCAAACCCTAGATAATAGAAAATGATCTAAATACCTTTAACACTTCGTAAATATTCGGAATTATTTCCATATATTACTTGCCAAAAATGCTTTGACTGGATGGATCTGTTGGAGAGCTTCTAGTTTAAGTCCTTGCATTCTAATGTGATTATTTGAAATTTTCTGGGCTGCTATTAAAATGTTTGTATACAGGGCATTGGGATGTTCCTGGAAGGCATCTTTGGTGCTCCAGCAGGTTCATCCGTATCAGTGTAAGGGAATATCAGCTTTTGTCCCCTATCGATGGGGTGATTATTCTAGAACAGTTTCATGGACTTGCAATTTCCTCTTTCCTTCCTGAAATTTTGTGTTAAATGTGTATTCTTGAAACCTCAAGGCATGGTTCATGAGAAATTATACTAGCGTTGGCCAGAGTTTGTATTCCTGCATTCTAGCTAGGTGCAGATCAGTAACCAACTATTAGTGACCATGGTGTAATAAAATTTGTGAAATTTTCTTTCCATGACATAGAGAGACCCGTCACAGAACTAATGGAATGTAAAATTCGGACTTGTGCAGCTTTCTTTCTTTCACTTATGAATGAATTTTGATTTCCAGAAAGAAATGATGATGATGTAACGCAAAAAAATTTCCTTGTAATTGTGGAACCTGCAATTGCGTGGCCATTACTTTTTTTAAAAAAATAGTGTAGCATATGCTTCAGTACTAGAAACGAATAGTGCCCACCAACCGAAGGCTAACCCAACGGTATAGTACCCATGTCTTTTGGCTAACAGCCGTAGTTTGTTGGGTGGGTTTATTTCTAGATTTTTGGGGATTTGATCCCGTCCCGTGACCTCTTGGTTGTTGAGCCTTAAGGATGACTATGAAACAAATTGCACCCCTTCACAAAAATAAAAATAATAAATAATAAACAAAGAGTGTCCTCTTGAGGCAGGTATGACATACGGTAGATATGCATGCTGGTTTATTTTGTTAGAACTTACCAAACAAAACTGAAGGCTTGAAGCTGTGGTTAAGATTTTCCATTATAGGTCTGCCCCAAGATTAGTGAAGATAAGGGGCAATGGTGCTGAGGGAGGTTAGGGATTAGGGATTTGACACCTAGTGTTCAAACTGTGGGGCAGCCCTCGCCGTTGCAGTCTTCCTGCTCCCTACCCACGCCCTCACCGCGTTGCCCAATTCCTGGTGTGCCCTCGCGGCACTGGCCTGCTCCCTCGAAACCACTTCGCTGCCCGCTCTCAGCTCTTTGGCTGTGCCCTTGACGGGCCATGTGCAGCCTGCTCCGTGGCTGCACCCTTGACGCGGCCTCACCGGACTTGCAATGCGCTGCGCCACACTGGACTCCATCGAGGCAGTGTACATGTGTTGCAATTGGATTCTCGGACAGTCAATTGGGCCAACAGTGGACCTTACTTCGATGCTATTGCTAGCCAGTCAGCCCAAGTTCCTTTTGCTCCTGCTCATCATCTTCGATTGCCGATTGCTGCTTGCCATGGCTGCTGGGTGCGTGGGGCAAATGCTGAGGCACCTAGGGGTAGATCCCTAGTTGCCTCTGGCCTACCCGGGACAGCTACCCTGGTGCTGGCTCCTCCCTTGATCCTGAGTACACAAATGGCCTTGGGAGACTCAGCTAACCCAATGTTTTGGTCCAACCACCTAAGTTAGGCTGGGATTAGCATGATATTGGCTTGAATATGGGTTTACCTAAAAGGGTAGAACTGACCGAGCTGGCGCCAACCAAGTGCTTAGGGTGTGGCGAGGGGGGCAGAACCACCCTGGAGAAAGTTCGGTAGCACAACCTAGCCTGGCCTCGGCCTGAGTATTGCTCATGTCCAGGGAGAGAGAAAAGATGGATGTGGAATTAGAGAGGGAGGGGTTTTTTTATGGGTAGTGGGCCCTGTATGAATCAATCAGTTCCAGCTGGACCATAGTCAACTTGATAGTTCCTGCTTAAACACAGCAAGAAATTTGCTTAGAAAGCACAGCAGCCAGTCTCTTATTGACAAACTATTCCATGGTTAGCAATACTATACTGGTGCACTTTTATCATATTGCATCCAAATAAGATTCAGTTGATTGTTTCTTAAGACAAATGTTTCCACAGAATTGCTTATACTATGCCCTTGTGAACTGAAATCACTCCTTGTCATTCTATTTAATGCAGTGAAAACATTGGCCTTCTTGGACTAACAAAAGTTGGAAGTAGGAGAGTGATCCAGATATCAACTGGATTTATGATATTCTTCTCCATATTTGGTAGTCTTCTGTTCTAGTCTTTGGTTGCCAAAGGGAAAACAAGGAAATAATTTTGTGGCTCAAATTTGGTAACTTTTATTCTTGCAGGGAAGTTTGGTGCTTTCTTTGCATCAATTCCATTGCCAATATTTGCAGCAATTTACTGCATCTTATTTGGCATCGTAGGTGAGTCAGAACTTTCTTTTTGGACCCTCGTATAGATAGTCAAAGCTTGGTATGGTTTTGTTATTTTGCCTAATCAGTGTATTTTGTTGATATCAGCTGCTGTGGGAGTCTCGTACATGCAATTTGCGAACATGAACTCGATGAGGAATATCTACATCATTGGACTAGCATTGTTCCTTGGCATCTCGATCCCTCAATATTTCAACGAGTATACTTCTTCTGCTGGCAGTGGGCCTGCCCGAACAAATGCAGGATGGGTATATTCTGCAACCCTTTTACATGGCATGCTACTATATGTGCAATCCTTATAGCAAACTTACAATGCCTTTCTACCAGCTGTATATGTTATATTTTGTGCCTAGGTGTACTGTAATTAGATGCCTTCAGTTATCTCAGGTCCGTCTCTTGGAACTCTTGCTACATGCATTCTGACTTCTATTGTTTCTGTTTTTCGTTATTGCAGTTCAATGACATCATAAACACAGTGTTCGCTTCTGGTCCAACAGTGGCATTGGTCGTCGCATCTGTTCTGGATAACACATTGGAGGTCAGGGGCCGCGAGTCCGACCGAGGGCTCTCATGGTTCACGCCATTCCTGCACCGTCGGAAAGGTTACCCGGATCCTAGAAACGAGGAGTTCTACAGCTACCCGATCAGGGTCCATGACTTCATCCCGAGCCGGTTTCTCTGACTAGAGGAGTGCTGTTACCTGTGCTACTGTGCATGTAAGTCTCTTTGTTCTTGTTAGTCCTTACTCCTGTGACCTGTAGTGATTTGCGCTGTCATAGTTTCTACTTAGTGGGATATGGTACAAGAATGCCTAGTGTTAAGGGTATTAGAGTTGTATTAGAGATAATATATTAGAGATAGAATAGGATTGTTATTCTATCTCCTTCCTTATCTCTATATGGTATATCCCTACCATATATCGCTTTGTACTCTCCTATATATATGGCCCTTTGGGTCTCATATCAATACACACAATATTCATAACATGGTATCAGAGCTTAGGTGAAACCCTAATCTCATCAATCTTCCGCATCTGCTGCCCCTGGGAGGATTGATCTACTCTCCCAGGGGCGGTCATCTTGTTGGGCTACTCCGCTGCCGCCTGTCCACGGTCTTTGATCTTCTCCGTCATGGCTCCTCGGCCTTCGATCGTCATGCTCGATCAGTTGGTGGTGGCCGTGACTTACCGAGTAAAGGGTCGAATCAATATTTGAGGTGTCTTTGCATTGATTCGACCCAGGACCGTAAGGTCGTCCGCGAGCTCCCAAGCTCGCCGGCGGTGGCGCAACTACCCGCCTCGGCGATGTCCGCGCTCCCGCCGAGTGGATCGCCTTCCTCTTCCTCTCCACGTGTTCGCAGAGGGTGCTCCTCTCCGCCGACGACCGCCGCCGCCGCCTCAAGGCCGGATCCGGCCGCCTCGGCCGGATCCGACCGTCCTCGCGGCCTCCTCCTCCGGCCGTTCGCCCGTGCTCGGCGCGCCGCCGTCTCTGTCTTGCGCTGCGGCCGAAGCTTCGCCCGTCCCATGACCGCTGCGCGACCTCTTCCGCTTCACCGACGGCCTCGATCGCCTCCTCATGGCCGTCGGCACGCCGCCGCCGCCGGCCACTCCCATCGCCGAGCCGACCTCCTCCCGCCGCCGACAACCCGGATCCGCACGGCCCATCGCTGACGCCGGCCGCCGCCGGATCTGCGCTGGGACCTCCGCTCGAGCCGCCGCCGCCGCCGACGTCGTCCCTCCGCCGCCGCCGCCGCCGCCGCCGCCGCCGCCGCCGCCGCCGCCGATCGCCCGATCGATGCGTGCGGTGACCGACTTCATGTGTCGGTCGGTTTGTAAACCAACTTAAAACACCAGTTGCCGCCGACTCTCGTCCATCGTCGCCGATTCCTGCTCCGTTCACCGCCCGGCTGGTCGTCGACTTCCGCGTCGTCGCCGTCACCGACTCGCCGTGCTCGGGACTCACGGTGCCGCCGCCTCTCGGATCCGATCTGGAACCGCTCGTCGTCATCTTTGACGACTCTTCCGCCGTCTTTGCCCGAGCTATCGCCGACCTCGTCTGCGTCGGCTTTCTTGCCGTCGACCGTCGCCGACTCGCCGTCACCGTCGCCAAGACTCGCCGCTTTCGCCGGCATCTCTTTCTTCTTGGCTCGCTGCGCTGTGGTCGTCTTCCTCGGCCTCGCCTCACCGCCTCCCGGCCACCCCGGCGGCTCTCTGCCGCTCTGCCGACTCCGTCGTCTCGAGGTCGGTCGTTCCGCCCCGCTCGACTCCGGCCGCCTCCGCCTCCCATCGTCTCTGCTGCGCGGCAGTGCCGCTTTCCGCATGGCTCGCCGTGTGCTCGCCCCCCGCCTCTGCCGAGACGTCGGCCTTTTCCGATCCGGTCTCCTGCACCGTGCCTCCGTTGCGCTTCTTGTGCATTGCGCCGCTCGGCTCTCTGTCGCTCGCTTGTCGTGCCGCACGTCGGCCTCGCCGCCGCGCCGCCTCCTCCGCCGCTGTTTCGGCTCCTTGTCGTCCGCCGCGTCGGCCTCGCCGCTCGTCGGCCTCCTCTTCTGCGCCGCACCGCCGCACCTCACGTCGTTCTTGTTGCCAACCTCGCCGACTCACCGCTGCTCTGCCGATTCCGCTGCTCGAGGTCGGCCGTTACCGATCCCGCGACTCCACCGCCGCTACGCCGTTCGTTTCGGTTCTCCGTCGCCGCTTGTCGTGCCGCCTCGCCGCCTCGGCCGCTCCGTCGGCCTCGCCGTGCCGCCGCCGCCTCGGTCGCTCCGTCGGCCTCGCCGTGCGTGCCGCCACCGCCTCGGTCGCTCCGTCGGCCTCCTTCGTGCCGCCTCGCCGCCTCGGTCGCTCCGTCGACCTCCTTCGTCGCCGGGCCTCCTTCCATTGCGCCGCACGCCGGCCTCCAGTGTGGCACCTCCTCGCGCCTCGTCTACCGCTCCGGGGCCACCCCGCTGCTCGCCATCATCAAGATTCGGTTGGATTTTTCTTGTTTTAGTATTAACCTTTTTCAAATGCAATGCTATTGCATACGCCTTGCATTTGAGGGGGGGTGTTAAGGGTATTAGAGTTGTATTAGAGATAATATATTAGAGATAGAATAGGATTGTTATTCTATCTCCTTCCTTATCTCTATATGGTATATCCCTACCATATATCGCTTTGTACTCTCCTATATATATGGCCCTTTGGGTCTCATATCAATACACACAATATTCATAACACCTAGGACTTTTGCTTTCTTTTTTTCCCCGTTTTGGCCAAGGATTTGGTTATATGGTGATGTAGAGTTTTATGTCTGGGTGTATGTGTTGGGGAAAGATTGCTAAAGAATAGTACCTCATTTGTTAATTACCGAGCCAGGGATGTTGATGAACATTCAGTGCATGCATTGGTTTTTTATTACTTTGTAAGTACACCGGATGGCTTTTTGTCTGCATTTTATTAGAGGATGCTCAAAATCGAGTCAGGGATAACATTTGGCACGAAAATTTCTTAGTATGTGTTCAGAACTGTCACCTAGTTTTATGCCTTCTACGGCTCGATCTGATGGCTCGAAAGGTGCCGAATGGCATGGCCATTGGCCATCTACTTCCTGGTCTGAAATGACGAACTGAACAGCAGTGGTTCGTGCATATCGAACTGGAGTACTGGACTGCAGGTGCTAAATAATTGCATGAGATCAGATAGTACAATATTGTGTGATATTTGTAAAAGAGCAGATGAAGGAGCACAAGTGCTACAAGCTGACAGATGAACATTCCTTTTTCTTCGACAAAAACAGAGATGAGCGGTTCATGGAGGCCACTCCATAGGTTTGCTACGGTAAGCTTGCAAGGCATCGGAAGCTCTCGTGCTGCTTCCTTGTGGACACATACTGCCAGGGTTTTGTGTTGTACTGGACTATTTGTAACTGGGAATTGCATAGACAAGTTCCAGGACACTGCAAGCTGATCGTAACAAGTACTTCTGATAGAGATGATGAAATTAAGAGCGGTTGCTGGTTTCGACCTGGCATTCTGCAATATCAAATACCCTGCTTTTGGTACGCAAAAAATACTGGTTTTAACTATTTCTTTGAAGAGTTGCCTAGAGGCCTTTGGGGTCGTCAGAAATCTACCGAACGGTCTTGTTTTAGTTTAGTAATCTATGTAGTTTTCTCTCTTTTGTCGCTTGTTTATAACGCCTACGCTCTTTTTAGTTCTTTGGTCGTCATTTTGCCTCCCTGAATTTCAATCGAAAAACATGGACACAAATGCCATGGATGCAACTAGTTACTGCACAGGTCAGCGTTTCTTTCGGTTGAATTGCGGAGATCCAACTGATATTGTTACTGCCAGGGATATTGTTTCCGGTGAAGTCATAAAAATAACTAAGATTCAATTTGTAAAATAATCTATCTATCATATTATTACAGCAAAAGGTAAAAGGAGCCACCACGTTCGCTCATAAGTAGAAATTCCCACGTTAATCAGAGGGAGAAAAAGATCTACACCGTTGATCGTAGAAAGTCTAAATTATAACGGTCTAGATTAAAAGAAAGAGTCCATGACAAGTACAATCTACAAGATAACTAAACTCCAGAATAAAAAACAAAATAAAATTACTAATTTGATTTCCATAAGAATTCATAAGCAACATTAAATAAAAATAATTCCGAATAAAAAATAAACAAAATGTAACAGTTGGAATTGTATATGAATTCCAACAAAAAATAACTAAATTTTAGAATATAAAATAAAATTAGTAATTTGATTATAATACGAATTCCAAAGTGAAATCTCTAAATAACTGTAAATCGTAATAAAAAATTAAAAAAATAGTAAATGGATTTGTGTATGAATTCCAACCAATAAAATTGAAAATAGAAATAGAAAACAAAAGAAAATTTATAATTTGATTATCATACAATTCCAAAGTAAAATCCATAAACTACTAAAATTTGGAATAAATTAAATAAAATTAGCAAATTGGTTTCCATATGAATTCCTAAGTATAATCCCTAAATAAATATAATTCAGAATAAAAATTAAACAAATATTATCAATTGGATTTGTACATGAATTCCAACTAAAAATGATTGAAATTTGAATAAAAATATAATAAAAATAGCAATTTGATTTTGATTTGAATCCCAAAGTGAAATCAATAAATAATAATCATTCTAAATAAAAAATAGACAAAAATTAGCAATTGCATTTGTAAACAAATTTCCATAAAAAAATAATTGAAATTTGGAGTAAAAACAAAATAAAATTTGTAATTTGATTTCCATACAATTATAAAGTAAAATCCCTAAATAACTAAAATTTAATATAAATAAAATAAAATTAGCAATTTGATTTGTATTGTATACGAACTCCAATAAAAACAATAGAAATTTAAATAACAATAAAAGTTATAACAAACATAGCACGAATGATGTTGGAGGAGACCATAAAGAGTACAATTGTGTCGATTTATCCAACAAAAAGATATTGATCCGCCGGGAAGCAAAGAGTCGTGTTGATGATAGGGAAGATGAGGACAATGGCATGCTGTCCACCTTAGCCGTTCGATAAGGACAATATTGTGTTACTCTCCAAAGATGTTGAAGAGAAAAATCGGAGTCAAAGGAACAAAGGGCTAGAACGACGAGTGGTGAGTGTCAGCATTGTTAAACAAGTCAGTGTCCAAATAAACTCAATAATAGAAAAGTTTTGGTAGAGAGAAGATGAAGCTTTTGTATTCAAGATGAGATATAATGATATGAGGCTACCAAGTAGTTAGGAGTGTATCATCGCTGTCAAGGGGCACGACGTCACTTACGATGTCGAGAAGATTTTCTATATTGTTAGACAACAATTAAAACAAACATACTGACATCAGTGAAGATACGAGATCACCACAGTTAGTGAGGAAGCCATAGCGTTGAAGTGGCCAATGTTGAAGAAGAGGAACAATCGACATGGGAGAAAAGGAACATCAAGCATGTATAACATCATGCATGCGTATATACATATATGCATACGTATACATAGAAGCATAGGCATACAGAAGCAGAGGAGTAAAGAGCTCGAAGTAGAGATGGCGTAGACATAGAGAATAGGTTTAGGGCCACCCGAGAGAGCGTAACAGGTGTCCCTGACAGGGAATAATTGAGAGAAGTAGAAGATAGCTATATGATGGAGTATTGTATTGGAATGAATAGCACCTAAGAGATTGTATTAGAATGGGTAACAATTAAGAGGGATTAATCAAGAATTAGGCTTGCTATTGGAAGTTGGAGCATCAGAGTTGTAATGATGAGAAGAGATAGAAGACACACGGTTCGATGAGGCAGCCGATGTGTGAGGGATTATAAGTTTAAGGTATGTCGTCCATGGTGTATCGGTGTGTATGTGAGCAATATACTCTAATACCATGTAAATTAATAAGATTGCCACATATATAACCAACGTATTATTTTGAGATTAAATAGAGGTACATACGTATGCACATATTTTGAAAAAGAGTAACTAATGGAGGAAGAATAGGCGTATGCAGCTACATGATCCATGTATGATAGAGAGTGTTTACATTTTTAAGAACATCAACCCATCAAACTCGTATTTCAATTATATTTCCTAAGTTGTATTTTCCTTCAAGTTTCTATTATTATTTTCAATGTTTATGCTGTATTCAAATCCTAAATAGCTTACCAGATACATAAACATATTATCAAACATCTAAGTTATATCATTTGATACTAAAAACTTTGAAATAAATCTAGCCACGCAAATGCGCGGGCCACACTGCTAGTTCACCATGCTAGCAAAATAAAGAACTCCAATCCTTAATGAACTGAAGTGGAGTTGGCTGCTCAGCGAATAATTTTTGGACATACTCCCCGATGCTTTCCACATCACTCTACAGCACGTCTAAATCCTGTGACCTGTAGTAATTGCACTGGCACAGTTTTTACTTTCTAGTGGGATGATGTTGATGAACTTTCTGTGCATTGCATTGGCTTTCGGTACTTGATCTGCCATTTGATTGGAAATAGACGCTCAAACTCTAGGCCAGGGTTAAATTTTGGCACTAGAATTTCTCAAAAGATGTTCATAATTGTCACCCGGTTTGATCTTATCATCTTAGCTTCATGCGGCTTGATCAGATGGCTTCAAAGGAGCCTGAAGGCATGGGAACTGATGAGCTGAACAGTTGATTAAACATGCAACGGTAGGTGCACATTGAATTCGACTACAGATCTTGAACAACTGATTGGAATCAGATAGTACATTCGTATATGATGTACTGATATTGTGTTCTCCTTTCCGCTCCATAAAAGAGCATATGTAGGAGCACAGGTGCTACAATCTGAGAGAAAAACCTTTTTTTTTTGAACTGAATGAGAGATTTCATAGAGGACCAGCCTAGTAGCTTGCTATGGTAGGCCTGGGAGGCATTGGGAGCTCTCATCATTTTTGCCTTTGAAGCTTCAGCAAAAAGCCAAGCTAAACATGGTGGATGGGTTATACGCGTATAATGTTTTTAGTAACTAATTGATGCGTCTTGCAGGATCTTCATGCTCGTCGACAGGAGGTGAGTTTGAGTGTGTCGGCAGTTTGGTCAGTCTAAATGAGTCGAGTCAATCTGCAGTTCTGCACACCCACATGTTGACAGCAGGAAACTGCAAGAATGCACACTCTTCCTCCACATAATTTTGAAATTTACCATACTTCTCTCTAATCATCCAAACACCTTGAACCATTCATGTATTCTGGAATTCGAAATTCACTAGCTGCCCACATGGTTTCTACATTATTCAGTACTAATGCTTCCTGATTTCTTTCTCTCTTTTTTGCAAGAATGTTTTCTGATTTCTGAAGAGGTTTAAAGCTTTCTGTTGCCGTAAGAATGGCTTATGTTATATCTTTGCTGCTGTGACATGTAGTGACTGGTGCTGTCACAGGTTCTAGTTTTGGACTGAGAAATACGTACTAATCTTGCAAGAAGAAATCACAAGATGCTTGCAAGGTCGGCATATCGTGCAAGAATGTTTAGGACATTTGCTCTCCATTTTTACCCTTTGGGCTAAGGATTGGTTTGTGATGCTGCAGAGTTTTATGGCGCTGCATTTGTTAATGGGAAATTTTTTTGTATGCCACTAAAAATTGCACAAATCTCAGATATGTCATTCCTTGTGTCACTGACATGTGGGGCCTGAGATCAAGAAAACTTGCAGTGGCAAATAAGGAATTGCTCTCTTTGTTAATTACCGAGAGTGTGATATTCTCCATGCATTGCTTTATTTCAATTACACCAGATGGTCTTTCGACTTTGGTACGGTGTTGGTCTGCCATTTGATGAGAACATAAATGTTCAAAATCGAGGCAAGAGGTTGTATTTTGGCAATAAAATTTCTCAAGACACATTCAGAATTGCCACCTAATTGATTTTATCTGAGCAGTTTACTGAACATGCAGTGATAGGTGCGCATTGAACGGACTGCGTGTCTTGATGTCTACATGGAATCAGACAGTGCATTCTTATGTGATATCGTGATCTCTTTGGGTCCATAAAAGGGCAGGGCAGTGCAGATGAAGGGGCACTAGTGTGCTACAAGCTGAGCGAGAAGAACATCCTTTAAGACAGAAAAAGACATCACAGTAAGTGCCTATGGGAGGCCTTGGATTGATATCATCGGCCTAGGAGGCATCGGGAGCTCTCGTGTTACCAGATTTGGCGATTGTACTGGAGTGGACTTTCGGTGCTCAACGAATAACTTAATTTCGAAGAACGGAAGAAAAGTCTCTCTCTCTCTCTGTGCAGAAATATTTTCACAAGTTCGGATGCTTTCTTGGATGCTTTCTTGGATCGTGGCTCTGATACCAAGTCAAGAAAATGAGATAGTGTTTGTGTTTCACAGGATGTCCCTCCTCTGAGGTTTCTACTCTATATTTATCTTACATTTGATTACATACACGAGTATACAAAAGATTACATGAAATCATTACAATTGGTAACAGATCAAATCTGCTAACTGAATATTGCCATATAATGAATAGTATCACCTGTAGCAGCAACATATCAGCTCCGATGGTAGCAATCAGCCTAACGATGGAAATTCCATCTTCGTATTTTTGGCAACAACATAGCGATGAATAGTAACTGAATGTTTGCGCGTTAACTGAATATCTGAAGAACTTTGAACGCAACGATAGCAGACTGACAGCGATAGCAAGCATCTCCTGACGTCTACTTTTAACAGTTTTGTGAGGTTCCAGTTACATAAAAGTTTCAAAGCAGGTTTCAAAACAAGTTTCACATGTTTAAAAATCTAAAACTTAAGTTTCAGTAGGTTTCAAATATGAAACTTGAAGCTTTAGATGTAAGTTTCAAGCTTTAGGCATGAAACTTCAATTTCAAATGTGAGTTTTCAACAAGTTTGAGTGAATTTCGCACAAGTTTCATTTAAATTTCAGCCAAGTTTCAAAAATCCAAAATGAGCTCGACTAGTTTCACACAAGTTAAAAAAATCCAAAACGAGATCGACTAGTTTTACACAAGTTTTAAAAATTCAAAGTGAGTTCGACGAGGTTCACATAAGTTTTAAAAATCCAAAACGACTTTCTTGGGATTCTAGGTTGTTTCAGAACATACCTAGCTCAACAGCAGCCATATTCCCGCCGCTCACTGTGCCCACTCACCCTTACTAGCCCACCATTGCATTTGGCTGCAGGTAGCGCGCACCTCTGGCGAGGGCTTGAAGTCCCTGAACATCTCGTCACCGGCGAAGCCCGCCCGGCGAGTGATGACAAAGAGTGTGCCCTCACCATAGCAATCGACATCGAGCCGGTCGCCTGGGCTCACCGCCAGCGGGTAGAACGGCGTGCCTCCTAGCTCGACGGCCGCCTTAAAAGAAACGAGAAGAGCTCTGAGGTGAGAGACAGAAGACTCATGGTGAGTGCAAGTTCATATGGATGCTCCGGTGGCTTGGCGGCTTGGCTATGGTAGGCTTAGGAGGCATCGGGAATCCTCCTGTTACCGGAAGTCACAGCGGTGAGTTCTTGCCTTGCCATTTTGCCTCCTGGAGCTTTCATTTTTAAGGCGCGGCACACAGATGCCATGCAACTCTTGATAGTAACTGGCTGCTGTATCTTGCAGTCTCCTCCAGGTATCCTCATAGGTCTGAGGCAGGGTTACAAAAATCGGCCGAAAATCGGTTCTATCGCCGTCCGCGGTTAGAGTACAAACCGGTCTCAAATATTTCGTTTTACTCCAAGTTACACCGATTTCGACCGATTTTTATTTGAAATTTGAAAAACAAGCCCAATTTTAAGTCATAAAAGAATTCACCATGCATGCTAGCTATGGATATAAACAAGCCCAATTTTCATGGGCAAGGATTCACGAGGCAGCGATTATTGGTTTCTACAACGAAAAAAGCATGACATGATTAAGGAGTGGTTGGAACTTGGGACGAAGGAAAATAGAAAATTATGGAAGATTAGAATCATATGTAAAGTTTCTATGCAAATCGTCTGTAACAAAGGAAAAGAGATATATAGAGAATGTGTAACTTTTGTGCAAGCATCTTCGCGCGTTCAAAGTAAGCCGCAAAAACACACACTATTCTCCAAAATAATTTTAAAAATTCCTACATTTGCTTGCGCTTACACGTCACTCTAAATTCCACACAAACTATCGTACATGTATCACCCGTGTACAGATCGATGCACATCCTCGCAAAGAGAGAGAGAGAGAGAGAGAGAGAGAGAGAGAGAGAGAGAGAGAGAGAGAGATCGATGTACATATGGTGCAGCTTCAATCTGTCAGATCCGACATTAGTGATTTCTGCAGAATCAAACCCGACTTCACATGATAAACAAGCCGCAGTTTGTGCACGGCGTTTGCTGCCTAATTTCTTCAGAGATGTTCAGAGTTTTGACCTAATTTGATCTCAGCCTTAACGGCCCGATCGGACGGCTGTGAATTACCGAAAGGTGTGGCGTCTACTTCCTAGTCTGAACAAGATTGGCGTGTGTTATCCGTGCTGCTGTGACCTGTAGTGATTGGCATGTACAGTTTCTACTGGGATATGGCACAAGAATATAATTTGCAGGAACTTTTTTGCTCTCTCTTTTCTTTTCCCCTTGGGCTAAGGATTGGATGCATGATGTTGTTTGTTTTTTGAAGACTACATGATGTTTGTAGAGTTCTATTTGAAGGTGTATGTCACCTAATTTAATCACAGCCGTCCAATGCTTGATTGGATGGCCCTACAGGAACCGAAAAGGCCTGGCCATTGACTAGCTGGTTTGAACTGATGAATTGAAGAGCTGACTGAACTCATACGATTCCCCATTGAATGGACAGAGTGAGAGCACACACTCATTCAGCGGTAGCTAGGTGCCCATTGAACAATGAACAGAGTGACTGCAAGTATTGAATTAATAAATGCATGGAATCAGATACTGCATTTCGTAGCAGATTTGCAATCTCTTGTGGCCCATAAAAGAGGTGAGAAGAGATTTGAGCTGAGAGACAGACGACTCGGTGGTGAGTGCAACTACGTTTGTTATGGTAGGCTTGGTAGGCATCGGGAGTTCTCTTGTTACTTGAAATCCTCAAGGTGAGTACTTTCCTCGCCATTCTGCATCCTAGAAGTTTCAACTTAAAAAGACATGGGGGCACAAATGGCATGCAAGTTTTGACAGTAACTAGTTATTGCATCTTGCAGTAACTTCTAAGCTTTCGGATCTTGCAAGAACCTCCAATTTTCTCCGGTCGCTGATCATGATTAGGTTGGGTCTCTCTGCAACCTTTCTGAGTTCAGGCTAGCTGAGAAATATATTGTACAAAGTAGTGATAAAATCTAAGATTCTAATCGTAGAAGATTTGACATGATTGCTATGGATATAAAGAAGCCCGATTTTTAGTAGGCAAGGATTCGCCAAGGCAACGATTACTGGTTCTACAACGAAAATAACATGATATTACTCAATGCGCTGCTCTGAGTGAGAGTGAGCTCTGAATGAGAGTAAGGAGTGGTTAAAACAACGGAAAATAGAAAATTATAGGAGATTAGAATCCTATGTAAAGTTTCTGTGCGAAGTGCCTGCAGGAGCAAAGGAAAATACATTATAATTAAATTAAAACTCTTTTAGACAAGCATCTCCCCAGAGTTTTAGAAAGAAACAAACAAAAAACCGTGTAACTTGATGGAAATCTTTTAGGCCTTCAAAGTAAACTGCACTCCAAAATAATCTTGAAATTTCCTATATTTACTTGCGCTTACACATCACTCCATAGTCTACACAAACTATCGTATGTCCGTAGCCCGTAGGTCTAATGTACATGTGTGCAACCCCAATTTGTCAGATCTGAATTTGGTGATTTCTGCATAATCAAATCCCTAACTTGACGACGTGGTACATAATGTGCCGTTTGCCAATGGCGTGATGATATTTTTGCTGCCTAATTTCTTCAGAGATGTTAGTTTTCACCCAATTTGATCTCATCCTTTGATAGCTCGATCGGACGGCTGTGAAGGTACCAAAAGGCGTAGCTGAATAATTTCAACAGAACAGCTAAATAACAGAGTAAGTTCCTAGCTTGAACAGAACAGAACAGCTGAATAAACTTTGATGGCTCCCATTGAATGGAGATGTACACGTCCATGCAGTGGTAGGTGCATAATGAAGTTGGAATTCAGATACTAAGTGATTGCAAGGGATCAGACAGTACATTATTATGTGATTTTGTGATCTCGTTTGGTCCATAAAAGAGCAGAGGAAGGAGCATAAGTGCTACAAGCTAAAAGATGGGCAGTTCATGGAGGCTACTCCAATGGCTTTGCTGTGGTATGCTTGGGAGGCATCGGGAGGTCTCATGTTACTTCGTTCTTACGAGGTAAGATGTTGTCTCACCAATTTTGCCTTTGAGTGTTTTAGCAAAAACGATCTATTTAAACATGGTGGACGTGTTATATTAACCAATTGTTGTGTCCTGCGGGATCACCGTAATCTTTCCTTGCATCTTATTTAGAGTGCATGCAATGCATCTGTGATAGTGGAAAGTGATGTTGGAAGGAAGGTATGTTCAAACTTGAAAGGAAACTGCAAAAGTACTCTCTTCAAAATATTTTAGAAATTTCCCATATTTTTCTCTAAACATCCACAGGCCTTCTTGAACCATTCCTGTATTCTGGAATATCCATTCGACGTTATTTAGTACTAATGTTTGCTGATTTCTAAAGTGGCCTAAGGATTTCTATTGCAGTCAGAAATACTGAGTGGAGTGGGTGATGTCCAGGACTACTTGTAATACCAGTAGTAAAGAAAAGTATGGGACAAAAACAACCCAAGGAAAAATAAAAGAAAGTGAAAAGAGTTTTGCAGTCAGAACTCTTCGGCTTTAAATAATGCCAAAGCATTAGTGCTCACAGAGGTTTCTGGACCGTTAAAGGCCGGTTGGCGCCTCTCGCTTATGTGGACATCATTCAGCAATAGGAAAAAATCTGAAGCCCACGTCTTTACTGTCTTAGCCCCCGCGGTAAAAAAGCCATCAACAGTGCAAAAGCCCACCCGTTGTATCAAAAGTCCTTAAAGCCCATGGACTTATGAGAGAGGAGCCAGGGGTAAGTGGGGGGCAGCCTGGTCAAATGCATAGAGCCAAGAGAGTCCGAGGGGGAGGGGCATAAGTGCAACGCAGGGGAGGCGGCCGACGACCAGGGAGCGGCCAGATTCGGCGCTAGGGCCGGATCTGAGAAAGGAAAGGGAGAGTTCGGGTGAAAAAGGAGGAGAGAGAGAAAAGAGAGAGCTCGGGTGGGGAAAGAAAAAAGATGAAGAGAAAAGAGAGAGATAAAAGAAAAGAAAGAAGAGGGAGAAAGGGAAAGGAGAAAAAGAAAAGAAAAAATGAGGGTTTTGCACCATGTGTGTCGAATCCTTATCCTTACGTGTTTATGTCGATGACGGGTGTTAGGCGTAGAATCAGTGATGTGTGCATCGGATCCTTAACCCGAACGTTTTATGCCAGCAACGGGCTTTACGCGTAGAATCGATACCGTTCATTTAAGCGCATGTACTGATACACTATTCTGAATCAGGATTGACGCTTGTACAGATGGAGGTCTTAGTGGGGAGCCATCCACGCATCGTCCCCGAAAATAAACAGACAAGTGTATAGTAGTGCGGTAGACGGTAATTGTTATAAAACATGTCATGCTTCGCTTTATGTGCCGATAAGGATAGGCCCAAGATTTAGGTGAACATAGATGGATGTTCACTTGGCAATACCGATATATGCAATGAGATCAGCAAATGAGCATGTAGAGTAGTGCTGCATTGCATAAATGGTATGACAATATTAAAACATGAGAATGATGTTATGAACATGATAATGCATGAGGAGTATGACATGGTTGGTTAATTACTTGTTCGATAGTGTTTATCGTCCTATTATATGTTTGCTGAGTTTTCGGACTCATCCTTACTTTTTGTTTTTTTGGTGGCACTGAAGACATCATACATGGGCGGGAGTAGCACATGAATAATTTCAGGTACCAGCAGCACCTCATATATCAACTTTTGTTAGTATGTTTAGACTATACTGATGTCCTAAAGTAGTTGCTTAAAAATGGTAATATGTTTATCTGGTTACTACATTATAAATAAATTTGTGGTTGTTTAAAATTACGAGTACTGGTTGAAATTAGTATAATGATGTAATGGTGGTGACATTTCAGGCCTAAAAGATGGATGGGGTGTTACACCACTCCAGGTGTGTTATGGTATAATGGCACCCGTTCTGCGATTTGATTGGAAAATAAATGCTCAAAAGTCAAGACACGGGTTAAAACTTGCACTAAAATTTCGCAAGAGTTTTTCAGAATTGCCACATAGTTTTAAGTTTATCCCAGCTTTCTGTGGCTCGATCTCCATAAGGCACCGAAAATTTGGGCATTGATTTCTTGGACGGAACTGACGAACTGAAAAAAATGATTAAACATGCAGTGGTAGGCTGCAAGTGCTGAATAATTGCATGGAATCGGACAGTAGTACATTTCATGGAAGAGATGCAATCACTTTTGGCACATAAAAGAGACGCGAAGAGCTCTGAGGTGAGAGACGGACAAACCACTCATGCCTCATGCTGGATGTAGGTTCATTCAATTCATACGGATGCCAAAAACTCAAAACTCTAGTGGCTTGGCAGCTTGGCTATCGTAGGTTTGGAAGGCACAGGGAATTCTAATATTTCCAGATTTGACTCTTGTATGTTCTTTTCTCACCATTTTAACTCCCAGAATTTCAATAAAAAGAACACGGATACATATATATTCCATGCAGTGTTGATAGTAACTTGTTACCTCTTGAAAATAAACACTGCTAGCTACTGAAAATAAACAAGTATAATTGTTGAAGTGCAAGAACCCACGAACATAACGAATGAGGATAGAGCAATCAAATGTTTGTACAGTGAAAAGAATGGCATAACTCAATGTGGTGCACTGAAGTATGTGTAACGCCCCACGTTTTCAATTAACATTAAGCGATAAGTTATGAAACTAAATAAGATTAATTAAATTACTAATAGGTAAATTGTGAGGTAACTTAAGCTTCCCCATACGCCAAGTCAAAGTGAAACCCAAGCAGTACATAAATAGATTGCATTCACAAATCTCATTTCCGGGAATTAATACAATCTAAGCATATCGGGTTAAGAAATACAATTAATCAAGCAAGCAAACACTTTAATCAATCGACAATTGGAAGTGTTCATCAAATCAAATAAAATATATAACAATTCGTATTACAACAGTTAATTAATTACAATCCACATTACTTCAATTCACAATTCTCTACCTCAATGAAGGCAATCATCTCCTAAATATAAATAATTGAAGCACAATTAAAATTACATTAGTAATTTCTAAGCTGGAGTAACTGCATCTATTTAATTGCGGTGCCATTACCCGAGGTAGTAATGGCACGGATGGTCATAGTATTTAGGGATTACAATGGTCTTTAGTTTTCCTTTAATGAACTATGTAGGGATTACAATGGTCTTTAGTTTTCCTTTAATGAGCTAAGTGAGTAAGGAGCGCCTGTTAGAGAGGAAAATTTGAAAATCATGGAACATTTTAATCCTATGTAAAGTTTCTATTCGAGGCATTCAATCGAAATTCTTTTGGAAAAACATTTTTCACATGAGTTTTGGGAGATATAAAAAAAAGGTGTGACTCTATGGAAATGTTTTAGGCGTTCAAGTAAACTTCACGAACACACTCTCTTGCCCTGAGTAGTTTTAAAATAGTCGTAAAAAAGTAGTTTTGAAAATTCCTATATTTTTCTCTAGGCATCCAAGCGCCTTCTTCAACCATTTTGATGGGCTGTATTCTTGTATCAGCGTGCCGCGTGGTAGTTGTGAATTTCGAGCACCTCTCGGGTTGCAAATTAGCAATGTGTTGAACTCCGGTGGATGCTAAGAACTGTTTTTTTTCCTTTTATTAAAAAGGAAAAGAAAACTCCGGGTGAATCGAGCACCTCTCTGTGGCTCAATCTGATGGCTCTGATGTCTCTACGGCTCCCCATTGAATGGATGGGTACATGTGTCCATTGCACAGGGGCGGACCCAACGGGGTCAGCCGGATCTGGCGTCCCTTACCGTCGGCTGGTCCGTGGATATTGGAATTAATCATATTGTATTGTTGTTAGTAGTCGTTTGTCGAGTACTCGGTGTGTTCGAGTGTTGTGTAGTTGTATCGAGTACTCAGTGTGTTCGAGTACTCTATAGTCGTGTGTCGAGTGCAAGTCGAAGACCCGGAGTCAGAGAGTAGTCGGAGACTTCGGAGTCGGAGAGCGGTTATAGTAGTCATAGTCGTAAGTCGAACTACGCAGTGGTCGTAGTTGTAAATCGAACTGCATAGTGGTCGCAGTCGTAAGTTGAGTTGCATAGCTATCGATGATCAGTACTCATAAGCTACAGTACCCGGTCGTGCTCGAAGACCGGTTACACCGTCTGTGTGAGCGAAATTACCGGAGATGTTGGTCGACAAGCCATGGTCGGTGAAGCGATCGAAGGCACCGTGGTCGACAAGCCGTGGTCGGCGAAGCGGTTGAAGGCACTGTGGTCAAAACAACCATGATCGTGAGGCATAGTCGAGGCACCATAGTCGACATAACATGGTCGAAGGACTCGTGAATAGACTCGAAGCAGAACCTGAAGGATTGTGTGCGGTCGTAGACCGAACCAAATAGCGGTTAGTCTGTATGTAACTGATCGTATCTACTAAATTGAGTGTGATGGTTAGTGGAGCAAGTCGTACGGGTAGTGCAAAGTGTGTGAGTTATGGAGATCGTGTCCGAAAGAGTTGGGTAGTTTTAGCCGATACACTTGTAATCAGAGTCTATAAATAGATGAGAAAATGGAAAAACGGTGGCGGATTGATGCGGCGCAAATCTCTAGTGTGTCTTGAGTTGTGCAGAAGTGTTCGTGTGAGTTTCGACCACCATGTATGTGCTTCTGGTTCCGCCCGTGGGCTAACAGTGGATACCTTCCTGGAGCTGAGCGGCAGAAGAGCAGAGTTGGGCACTGGAGGCCGGGGGGCGGCCGACCGAGCACAGAGGCGACGTGCCAGAGCGTAGAAGGGAGGCGAGCAGCAGGGGAGCGCGAGGAACCGGAGGTCGACACTGGAGGCAGGGGTAGCGCCTGGAGAGCAAGCGGTGGTGCCAATGGAGTGAGAAGCAAGGGGAATCGATCGGTGCAAGAGATGGAGTAGGACAGGACATAGGGAAGAAGGAAATGGAGAGAGATAAGAAATGGGGGAGAGAGAAGAGACAAGGAGGAAGTCAGGAGTAGATGGCAGCCATCTGGCCAAATGAGAAAAGGCTAGGGGGGGAGAGCGTCTAAAAATTAGTATTCGCGTATTGGGTACAGAGCGCTATGTCATTTGTTTAGTTGTTCAGTTAATTTTGTTAGTTGTATTTAAATTGCAGAACCCCACTAATAAATAATCATGATTATTAAAATGAATTAATTGCCATCACTAGACTAAATTTTGTACGTGGAGATTTAAATAAATTTAATTTATAAAATCCGCAATCGGCTAAATTAATTTTTGAGGATCGCACGGGGACGCACGGGACAGAGAAAGAAATGGGTAGAGAGTGGAAAAATGGGTCGGTCAGGATCCACTTTTAATTAACACATACCCAAACATGATTAGAGAGGTCCAGATTTAATTAGAGAGATAGATAAATGCATACACACCTGCATAAAAGCAAATAAGTATATTTGTATACATATAATTGGATAGCGGTATTTTTATAGATATATGCACACGTATTTACTCACTCGTGCCAGATCGGTAAATTTATAAGTAATTAACAAAATGTTGAGTATAGCCCTCATATAAGCCCGCACAACCTAACACTAGTAAAATAATGACAATCGACGGTTATAGGATAGAATTTAATTATAGTTACCATGATTGTTTAATTTGACCACAATATCGACCTAGAAACACATTGACATGGCACATTTTCTTATGTTTATGTAGATTAAGTTGTAGCCTAGTTCTATTTGGACCGTATGACGGCCACCGTCTTCTCCTCCCGCACTAAGGACTGGGTGTCGTGCCCTCCTTTGATAAAATGTGACATGTATCATAGCTTCCAAGATAGCCCGCTATAGCCGCAATAGCGTTTTTCTATCTCTCACAGGCAGTGCGGCAGGCTAGCAACTCGGCATTTGATACACCGGTGAGCAAGTCCCATTAACCCCCTCCCCTCCCTCCAAATTTTGATTCTGGATCTGCCGTTGTCCATGCAGCAGTGGGTGTTACATTCAACTGGACTTCAGATGCTGAATGTTGCATGAAATCAAACAGTACATCCTCGTGTGATCTCTCTTTGCCCATATAAGAGCACATGAGGGAACAGAAATGTTACAAGTTGAGAGATGAACAGTTCATGGAAGCTACTCTAGTGGATTTCTACTGACCGCAATAGGCTTGGCAAGCATCAGGAGCTCTTGTGTTACAGAATCTAAGTGAAAGACCTATTCGGCAGGCAAGAAGCCGGATGGTTTTTGGCTTTTGGTACAGTACCTAACTTTTAAATGGAGTATTTTCTCAAGACGGGGTCTATAAGTTAAACGTAGTACACGTTAAAAGCCCAACATCTGTACCAGCCAAAATTGTAAGTGAGTATCGGTCTCTCTCAGAATCAGATCAGTAACACCAAAATTCAAAATTTCACCAAAACCATAAGCCATGCCAAATCTGTACGTAATCTGTACTGTGAGCATTGTGCATTTGAAAGCTTCAGCTCTCTAAAGTCGACTTAAACATGGTGGAGGAGTGTTTATGGCAGTAACTCATTGTTGCATCTCGCAGGGTCGTCACTATATTCACTTGGAGCTGAGTTTTAGTAGGGATTTTGCTCAAGCCTATCCAGATATGCATCCTAGAGCTGACACCCTAGTAAATATATTGTTCAAACTTTAAAGGACAAGCTCTCTATCTACATATAACTTTTGAATTCCCCGTGTTTTTCTCTAATAATCCGAACACATTCTTGAAGACTTGAACCATTCCTATATTTTGGTATACTCGTTCGATGTAATTCAATACCAAAGTTATTCTTTTTCGAGGTTTGTTTTGTTTTTAGTAATCCTGTTTCTGGTTTCTAAAGAGGCCTAAGGTTTTCTAACCAACTAAGTTGATTGAAACCAAAAAAAAAGAGAGAGAGAGAAAAGGATAACAATTTGCACACATGATTGTATGTGTTCAGTTCGGCTTATTTTTAGTGGCTTATGACTGAAAATATCAGAGTGGCTAAAAAACACCAGAATGACAGAGGCTTATTCAACATAATTAAATTTAAAAAAATTAAAAAATATAAAAAATTTGTTAGCTCATCAGAGACAACGCAAACGAATACGGGAAAAAAAAGAACCGGCAAAAAAGCTCAAAAAGCCAAAAATTTAAAAAAAAAAGACGAAATTATAAATAGTGCAAAAATAAGTCAGAAGCCAAAAGCTCAAGCCATATTAAGCGGTACCATCGCGCATAACTGCAAGAATGGCTGCACGCACACAAACTCACAAAGCACATGCATGCACACCACTCCAAGTACCTATAGGACAGCTCTACTTTGTCAGATTAAGGTCCAGAGAATTATGCAAAATCAGGACCCTGAGTCCTTGGCCTGATAAGGTGCCATTTGTACGTAAGGTTACGACAATTTTCCTGCCTAATTTTAGGTGCTTCTCTGATGATGGTGGATCCACTGAAGCCGAGTAAAATAATGTGGCAATGACACTTCTTGAGAGATGGATCCAAAGTTACTGAAAGGAATAGCCATCTACTTCCTGGTCTGAACTGATGAACAACTTATTAAATGTATTGGCCGTTGGGTTGATCTCGGCTAACGGAATCCTGAAATTTTAGGGAGGCCACGCCTCCCTCGTGCTTTGATCGAAGGCGCAACTAACTTTCATTTGGTTTCGGTCCCGGTCACCTAGCGCTACATAAAAACAGAGGGTTTCGGCAAGCCTAGTTTATGAGTTGTTCAAGGCCACTAAGATCCCACACACTCTCGATCTCTCACGAGCGCTGAGGTGCACGAAGACCGGAACTTCTTCGTCCCCGTCCACGGTTTCACCGACACCGGCCGACCAATTCTACATCCACACCTCTCCATGACATCTTCAAGTTTGGGTACACTTTCGCACTAAAGTTTATGTTTGTGTTTTTGTTTGAGTTTATGGTTTAAAGTTTATTGTTCATGTTCGGCCTTAGATCAAACTAATATTGGCTTCACGTTGAATGGATAGATCCACGGCCATGCAGTGGCAAGTGCAGATTGCAGATGTTGAATATTTGCATGGAATTAGATAGCCTAATGTTCAGTGGGGTTAATGTATTACTAGGAAGTTTAGCACACAAGAGAAGCAAGCTTCTGAATTTCAGGTTCTAACAATGGTAAGGAGCCAAACAAAAACATCAAGAGAAAGAATGTAATATTTATAGTCTTCACGGCAGTTCGTTCCTAACCATGGAACTCACGATTGGAAGGAGCAATGATACTGTCCTGATGAACGGTCTCCTCCTCTCAAGTATCCTTGGATCCCATGTAGAATGGAGGCGAGACATACATATATCCAGGAGGTGGTCTGCGTAGTCGCCGACCACAGCTCAAGCGACGGCGGAGAGGCGGCGGCGCACCGGGTGATGAGGTCTGTGGGAGGCACCGCTGGCTCGGACAGCGCAAGCGGCGGTGGGGCGCGGTGTGCTGGAGCGGCGGCGCCTGTCTCGGCCGGCCGGCAAGCGCGGCGGCGACGGCAAGTCCCGCTCCGCATCGTCGGCGACCTCCTCCGACTCCCCAGTGGCCAAATATTTCTGAGATTTAATTGGGCTTTACGGAACTTTCTTATATTTTGGAATATAGATTTAATTGGGCTTGTTATTCAATTCCTATGTTTCTTCCTGATTTCTAAAGAGCTGAGACCCTGAGGTTTTTGGTTACCAACTCAAAAGGTTGATGAACTTATATCGATTCCAAAAGAAACTACCGTATGTCTGATGTACATGCTGTGCATCTTCAGTTTGTTAGATCTGAATCCAGAGATTTATGCAAAACCAGAGCCCTAACTTGACCAGATGAGGTGCCATTTGTACAAAACTTGATGACAAATAGGTTGCCTAATTTGTGGAGAGAGATTCAGAATTGGCACCTAATTTGATCTCAGCTTTCCGTGGCTCGATCAGATGGCTTTAATGGTACCGAAAGGCATGGCCATCTACATCCTAGTTCCTGTCTAAACTTGAAACTGACTGAACCATTGATAAACATTTACAGCTTCAATTGAAAGTAGATATACAGTCCATGCAGTGGTAGGTGCACAATGAACTGCACTGTATTTTTTGAAACAGGGGCAGAAGCTCTGCCTCATTTTATTAATAGAGAGGAGAAAAAAAACACCGATCCAAGGTGAACAAAGCCACTTCTTACACACCAAAACAACCATACAACAACACCTACGACTGATACAACGAGCCACCAAAACCATACCACCTGAGCTACTGAACTTTAGCTACACTGATGATAAGGCGGCTAATGTGCTCACCTCAACTCACCTAAAACACCCACCTAGCTAGAACATGAAGCCACCATACCAGCAACAAGAACACACCTATTGCTTACCCCTTCCACTTATTTGGTCCACACAAGGTTGCGAAAATCACACTAGGTGGGAATGAACCAGGGGCTTCTATGCATCTGTCTATGGCACTCTCATCCACTTCATCATCCTTTCCAAGAATGTCCAACTTCTTCATACACAAATATTGTGCCTTCTGATTCATATCAAGACGTCCAACTTTTGCTTTGGAAGCTGGGGAAGCATTCCGTCGATGGATAAGTTGTTTAGATGATTTCCTAACCTTTGGACCTTCCACCTTTGAGGCTGATGATTCAATAGGTGAACATCTTGATGAGAGAACTTGAGACACAATCTCTGAATTTGGCTCAACATGAGGGATGGTTTCAACCTATACAGATCCAGCAAGGTCTTTCTTCAACAAGCAGGGTTCCTCTACCGATTTCAATGTGGACGAGATTGTATCATCAATTGGTGTAGGCAGCTTGGTTGATGATTCTCCAAGAGATGGCCTAGTAGAGAGCACCTCAAAAGGTAACATACTTGGCATGGTCGAAGGTTCCCCAACAACATCATCTTGAGGTTCTGTTGTACTCGTGCACAACAAACTTGATGACTTCACACTTGACATACTCTTATGAAGCACAGCTGGGGACTCTCTTGTAAGTGTCATGGCTGAGGGCACCGTCAAAGGCGAAGGCGGTGAGGGCATCATCTGAAGCAACGAAAGTGATAAATCCTCATCACTATGAGTTAGTGTTGGAGATGAGTGCCTCAAGTTCTCCATGGAAGGACCACCACCTCCTGAAACATCTAAGAGAACCTGGACATGTATCTCCTTCCTTGGAGCCTGGAACTTATCATATATCACACGAGCAACTTCCACTGCGGAAACAGGCATGCCAGAAAAGGAGACCAACATAGAGAGATGCTTTGTAGTGCTAGCAGTCAATGACAGAGGTGCAACCATAGAGGGATGCATCGTAGAAAGTATAGCAGAGCACCCTGAGTGGGATTGAGAGCACCAACGAGCAAGGTGCCCGATGCCCCAACACCGAAGACAACGAGGTTGGTTTCTGCAAACCGTAACCTGATGACCTATAGCGAGGCAATTGAAGCACTTGCCGTGGAACCTTGACAAAGGGCGCAACCATACCATCTTGGTCACCCGTTGGTCATTGGGATCTTGAGCAATGCATGGGTTTGGACATTCTGCAACTCGGTGGCCGGTGGTGAAGCAATTGACACACTTGCCATTCAACCTGCCTCGTGTGTCATTCAACCTACCTCGCAAAGGAGGCTCCTTAGCCATTGGGTGAGAATGACACGGGATGTTCTGCATGGTAGGGCATCGACCTCTCTTGTCAACCTGAGTCCACCCTTCAGAGGCAGAGCCTAGTAGTGGACTCAGTGCACTTGTCTTCTCTCCACTTCCCATGCCAATATCATGAGAAGTCTTAAAAAATTTGGTAGGGGTAATTCATCAAACAGCTTGCGAGCATTGTTTGATAAGGGTGGAGAAGCTGAAGAATTGAGGGCAAACCGGTGAATAGTGGCGAAAGGTCGGTGGAGAAGCAGCAAGAATGTGGGTTGAAGGTGGTGGAGCGGATGGGCATCGGCGCCAGAGGGGCTTAGGCAGCCAGGTGGAGCTGGGCAGCGATACGTAGCTCGGTGGTGCGGAGAGCAAAGTGGAGCTGGGGACAACACTGGTTGTGCGGTGGCCAAGGATGGTGAAGAGCGAGGTGGGCAGGGGAACCACCGATAGGCCCTCCGATAGGCGGCGGTGACGGAGCTCCTAGATGGGGGTGAGCAGGCAAGGGGTGGCGAGAGTGGTGGGAAGGGGGCGGCGGTGGAGGGGCGGTGTGAGAGTGGGTGGGCGGAGGCAGGAAAGGCGGTGGATAGGGGTGGACGCCGGTGCTGGAGTGGCGCTGGACCTTAGATCACCCTGAGGGTCGCCTCTGGAAGGCTCCCAACGGGCCGCTCAGTCACTCCCTCCATCAAACCTCCATACTTGTACGTATCACACGTAATGCCGTCATGATCTGCATTGTAGATGCTGAATAATTGCATGGAATCAAGTAGTACATCCTTATGTGATATCGTGATCGCTTTTGGCCCACAAAAGAGCAGGTGAAGGATTTGAAGTGCTACAAGCTGAGAAATGAACAGTTCATGGAGGCCACTCTAGTGGCGTTGGCGCGTTGCTATGGTAGGATTGGAAGGCGTCGGGAGCTCTAGTGTTGCTGGTTTGAATCGACGTAAGTTCTTGCCACACCATTTTGCCTTTAATTGAAAGCTTCAGCTGAAAGTCGGCTTCAACATTGTGGATGTGTTGTAACCAAATCGCTGCATCTTGCAGCTGGTTCGTTGTATTCCCTTGAAGCTGAGTTTGAGTACAATAGGGTTCGGTCAGTCTCGCTCCACCGGGTCAATCCAGTGGCGCAGCCAGCCGCCGGTGGGAGCCCAAGCAAAACTAGTTGCCGGCAGGTGGAGGAGCTCGTCACGGAGCTCGGACGACGATGGGGCTACTCGCCAGCGAGCCCGGACAGCAGCCCAGGGTCACCGGACGGTGGCTCCACCCTTGGGTCAATCAGAACTGACCTGTGTGACGAAATTGTAGTGCTCGCTGATTCAGGAGCTAATAAAGAGCTGCACAAATATGCTTTCTTCCTCCAAAGAATTTTGAAATTCCATGTATTTGGTTTTCTCTAATCATCCAAACACCTTCTTGAGCCATTCCTATATTTTGAAATTTTGGAATAATGTTATCCGATACTTGCTTATTTTCGCCCTGATTTCTGAAGAGTGCTCGTGTTTTTCTCTATTGAAAATATTTAAAAGCATTTTTTTTGTGAGTGCCAACTTAAAAGTTTGGTGAACTTTGATAGGCACAAAAGGAAAGAAAAACAAAAGTAAACGGTAACAACCTGCACTCGTGCTGTCATTCATGCACGGCTGCACGCACACAAAGCACATGCACCCCTCCATGTACATATGATATGGTACAGCTCTCCTTCGTCAGATTAAGATCCAGAGATTTCTCCTACTTGAGAGCCGTAAGTCCTTAACCTGATAAGGTGATGACAATTGTGCTGCCTAATTTTGGGCGCTTATCTGAAGATGATGGATCCATTGGAGCCTATTAAAATAATACTCTTCCAATGGCCTGAAGTTGCAGTTGTTTTTTTAGAGGGGACTGCAATTTTAGTTGATTGAGAGTGCAACTTCAAGTGACTGAGAGACAAAAAAATTTCAGTCGCCTTGGCAATAGCAAAACCGATTAAAATAATACTCTTCCAATGGCCATCACCCTCTTCTTCGACCATTCGAGAGGAGAGCTAGGGGGGGCGCCATGGCCATCAACATCAGGAGTGCAAGAAACAACATACTGGTCTTCCAGATTGCCCAAATGAATCGGCAACTTGACTCCTGCAAACTGCACACCAATGGGTCCTTTTGTACAAAACCATCAAATTGCAATTGGATATTTTTTGCTTGGCGCCATTTGCAATTCTTGACCTTTAATTTAGAGCAGAAGTTTAGGGGGGAGGGATGGAAGGCAAGAGCTGCTGTTCGTTGATGTCGCTGGCGAGAATCTATTGGAGACCTGTGGCCACCTTCTTTTGTGCATCTTTCTCTTTTTTTTTCAAGAATTCAGCACGTGGGATTCTGGATGTTGCTTGACAGATCAGCCCTCTTCTGATGGCCACATCATTTCTCAGGAGCTTCATTTTTTTTAGGAACGTGCAAAAGAATTACACGCTGTTGTATTAAGAAGATTGAAACCAGTATAAGGCACTAGACAGACTAGTGTTTCGGGATATAGACTAGAAAAAAAAAAGAGAAATCCAAAAAGAGAACGACAAAGAGCTTGCATTTCAAAGGAGCTTTGCTTTTCCAAATTAGCTTCTGTCGCCGTCTTGCAAATTGCTTGAATAACCAGCTCAGGAGCTCTGCTGCATTATTTGCATCCTTACTTTTTTTCTCATAAATACCGCAAATATCTCTTCTGCAGAGCTAAGATCAGATGCAATGAACCATATATAGTATTTAATGCTGATAGGAAACACTTGTCAAGAGTCCTGTAGGTGCATCATGCATGTAAATGAGCATGTAATGGTTCTAGTACAGCCACTGCTAGATCCAGCGTGTGGCTCTTTTCTTCAGGGTCAAAGTTCATCAACTTTTAAGTAAGGTTCAGACTTTCAGGGATGACTGAAAACTAGTGGAGGCATATTCGGTAACCTTTGAAATTCTTTTTCATGGTAAGGCAAGCTTGTGTGTGTGTGTGTGTGTCCACTCTTTAACCACTGACGTGTTATCGACTCCAATTTTCAGCGCAGATCGCTTGTGGCGTTGTCCAGAAAGATCATGTGGGTCACATCGTACGCAATATACTGCGTTAATTACTACATCATGGTTGGCACTTTGGCACAAAGGCTTAATTGCCGTTCATAATTTTACTCGATAAATTCTGAATCTTTTGATCCATTTTCAGCATGACTGCATGAGCAGGAACTTGTTTGAGAATGCATTGCAGACTTGTATGTATAACCGTATAGGCGTGATGTCTGATTTCTTTTTAAGACTGATGTCTGAACTTTGAACTGAACAAATGAAAGAGATGAATGCCAAAATGGGATGAGACTAGAGACCTTTCTTCCATTCTTTGCATCCCAAGAGACATCGCTTCTATAACTCAAGTCGACAAGCCCCAAAAGGATCTTGGCGCTATATTTAATCCAAGTTGCAACACTGTTTTAGTACTACAAATCTCGTAGTAGAGTATTAGAGGTCATGATTAAGATTAAGCACCCATGGATTGGACTTGAACAAAAAGTGAATATAGTCTGTTTGTTCTTTAACAAGATCTTGGCGCTATATCTCTTTATCATTTTTCTCATCGCACACGTTGTCTTTATTAAAGTCACTTATTTCAACCACTAATATTTACTTTCAGTTAAAAATCATCAACCACAGCCAAAAACTATCCGTCACAGGTAATACGGACGCACCCCCACATTCAGCCAGTCGCACTCCTCCCTCGAAAATATTCTACATCACCCGTCGTAATTGGGATCACGCGAGCAACCAATCACGCCCTAAGCGATGACGATGGATGCCATGAACGCGATCTCAAGAGTAGGTCTCCTTTATCATACGAGGCATTTAGAAACAAGCAATCATTCGGCCCAGAAAAGCGACGGATTAAGAAGAATAGCAATTCTATTCGTCATCCGCTTCTGCGTCGCATCTCCTAATTACTAAAAGCAGCACGAATCGCTCTCATGTTCACTGCCGTGTAGGCTCTGCTGCTTCAGCATGCCAGGACAGAAACAGTTGACAGTGTAAGGCGCATACATATCGTTCTCAAATGTTGGGTTTTCACATCGATCACATCGATTCCTTCTCTTTGACAACAACCCCGGTCTCCATTTCGATCGTTCGTGATCTTGTTCAAGGGCAGAAACTTAGATTGGTAATCGGAGTAATTAGCCATGTGTTAGAACTAGTAATTAGCTGAGTTTCTCTCTGCTGTTTTAGTATTACTTGGTCGACGTGTTTGGCTCGATGATGGAGATCACCGTCGTCGTCAGGGTATAGACAATGAGCCCTGAAGGATCCTCTTTCTACAGATTGGAATAGACGGTGACTCGTTTTTGGACATCTCATAAAATAATAATTGAGGAGGCAGTCCATACATATCACCATTGGTAGCTTCGATTACTTGGCCAAAGCCCACAGCAAGTTTGTTGGTGCTCATTTAATCGCTCAAGTACTGTGGTTTGACACACCACACCATACTGCTATGTCATGCTATACAGGCCTTGTTTCTAATGGCTTTTGGATTCAGCTTCTCTTGAAGCTAAAATAAATAAGACGGTTTTTTTAACTGGCTTTTTGAAATCGTTTTTCTAAATGGTTTTTTATGTTTAAAATCGTGTGTATCATCCGTGTCGATGTCTCCACCGTTGTTTCAAAAAAATACAGTAAAAAACCATCAACCATAGCTTAAAAAAATAAAGTTATTGTCTAATCTTATCTTCTTTCTTACTACCCGCAGCGAGGTGGCCCAAATTGCTATCTTGTTCTTCTCGAGAAGTTTGAGGAAATGATCTTAATCAAGTTTCATCCAAATTAAATGCCAAGCAAGCGATGGCTGGGTGACAAGGAAGGGCGGTGCTTAGCCACCGAAAGCAGCCCATTTGCTTTCAGGCTGACTGGGACTGGCCTAGCTAGCCGCCCTGGTACCACCATGCAACACCATTGCTAAAACCAGGGGGACGATACAGTCACATGTTGGACAATCTAGCCAAGCCTAGTTCATAGTGGAAGGCTTTGCAAAGGGGTTTTTGGCTGTCTGTGTAAGTCTAGCCTGGCTCAATAAGGCAGGTTTACTTGGTTGGAACAAGAGGAGTTGATGCGATTATGGATTCTTTGGTTACCTCCACGAGACCAGTTGAGTGTTGAGATGTTTTTTTTGGTTGCATACATGAGATGGACTGGCCTATAAAAGTAGGAGAAGCTATAGGCTGGCGGACAGAGTTTTAGGGCTTTCGTGGAGAAGGTTTTTAGGGGTGTCGTGAGGCGCTTTGTATCCAAGAACACGATGAGAAAATAATAGATTAGATTCTTCTCAGAAAAAGATCTCTGGCGACGTCCAGAGCATCGCTCATTTTCCTCTGTTTTCCGTGCTCTGTTTTGCCTTCGGCGTGTACTCGTTCGGGCGGTGGTTGAACGGCTAGGGACATCAGGCAGAAGAAGGTTACGACCACATGTGTCGTTATCGAGTCGAGCAATCGCAACAAGCAGGCGATCGATCTGAGACCGTGTCGAGTGATTGGAACGAGAAGGCGGTTGATCCGAGATCGTGCCGAGCGATTGGGATTGACTGGGCGATCGATCCGAGCGGTCGTAAGCGAGCAGTCGGAGTGAGCGTCCAGGACGAGCGATCATAAGGGTGGTAGTAACGAGCAGTCAGCCGACAGAGGTTTACAATCACGTACGAGCAAGCAGCTGCGGTCGGTACTTCCGTTCGATAATCCAGATTGCTTCTCTTTTCTTTTCTCTGTGCTTTGTTTTGATTTCAAGTGTTAAAAACGGAGACAATCATTAACCTCTCTAGTTGTGCCACACGATCCTACACCATCTAACTATTGAAACTTTGTTACAACCCTTTTATCAATTGTTATAAGAAGTATTTGATTTTGTTGTAAAGTATAATACACTTCTTGCAACAGTTAATAAAAGAACCGTAATAAAGTCAAGTTTGTTACAATATTTTTTAAATTACACGTGACAACACGTATTCAAACACTCGTTGCAAAAATCGATAAAAGTGCTATAACAAAGTTTTCAAGTCTTTCATACTACATGGTTTTCACCCGTATGCTCCCAACTACGTATCCTTGCGTAGTGTAGACACGGCGGAGTGGGCCGCTGGGCCCACTTGACTACTGCCGGCGTCAGTGACCCACCCGAGTTCTCGGCGACCCCTCACCGCAAACGGTTGACCTCCCAAGCTGCCGCCCCGTACTCTCCCGCCTCCTATAATTGTTCTCCGCCTCCGCCTCGCGACCAAACGCGACGCCCGCCTCCTCTTCCATGGCGATGGCGACCTCTCTCTTGCCCGACTAAACAACGCAATCAAGCGCACTATTAAGCTCACGCAAGCACGCACGCGCCCGCCCCGAGCAAGAAGAGAGAGAGAGAGAGAGAGAGAAAGGGAGGGAGGGGCAGGCGGCCGACAAGATCCTTGAAGTGGCGTGAGCGACAACCATGCAGCGGCTCCTCTTCGACGAGCTCGCCGAGGAGGCGGTGCGGGAGCTGCTGCGGGCTGTGCGGGGCACGTTCATGTGCCGCTCCACCGCCGAGCGCCTGCGCCGGAACGTGGAGCCGCTGCTCCCGCTCGTGCAGAGCAGCCACCACGCCGCGGGGCACCGGAGCGCGGGGGAGCTCACGGAGCTCGCCGCGCAGCTCAGGGAGGCGCTCGACCTCGCGCGCCGCGCCGCCGCGGCCCCGCGCTGGAACGTGTACCGCACCGCGCAGCTCGCGCGCCGGATGGAGGCGGCCGACCGCGGCATCGCGCGCTGGCTGGCGCGCCACGCGCCGGCCCACGTGCTCGACGGCGTGCGCCGGCTCCGCGACGAGGCCGACGCGCGGATCGGGCGGCTCGAGCGCCGCGTCGAGGAAGTCGCCGCGGCGCAGACGGTCCCGTTGCCGCCCGCCATGTCCGTCCCCGTCGCGCTGCCGCCGCCGCCCAAGGCCATGGCCATGGCGATGGAGGTGCCGCCCAAGGCCATGGGAATGGCGATGGATGTGGAGCTCCCAGAGGAGGAGGACGATGGGGTGGTGGGCGGCGGCGTTAAGGTGGGCAAGGAGATGGTGAAGGAGATGGTGATGAGCGGCGGCGGCGGGTGGGAGGTGGTCGGCATCTGTGGCATGGGCGGCAGCGGCAAGACCACGCTCGCCATGGAGATCTTCAGGGATCACAAGGTCCGAGGTAAGAACATGGATCAAATCTTAACCATCTCGTCTCATGGGATTCTTTTTGGCTTCTTTTTGTTCGGTTCTTCTAATCTTCTGCGCAAAGTTTGCATCTTTGTGCAGAATTATTCAACCCTTTCGTGCAAAGATTGCATCTTTTCTTAAATTATTGGGCGGCAAAAATTGCAAATTGGGACATCTTTAATGGTTGATTTGCGTGTCATCATATCTTTACTATTATAAAAGAATGAGTTGTGGTTGTATATTCATTCTTCTTTAACCGCTCTATTCGCTTAACTTTTCACCGTTCTCCACTTTCTAACTGATCAGAACAACTCTCTTTTATAGCACAATTCTCTATACATTCAATGAGTTCCGTTACAACGCACGTGTATCTTTACTATTATGAAAGAATGAATTGGTGATTGTACTTTCATTCTCTTTCAACCGCTCTATTCTCTCAACTTCTCACTATTCTCTACTTTCTAACCGATCAGAGCAACTCTCTTCTATAGCACAGTTCTCTGTACATTCAATGGGTTTTGTTACAACGCACAGATATGTAACTAGTAATTCGGTTAAGTTAAGGATGGTGCATTCGTTTTGTACTTCACCGCTTGTTTGGTCAAAATTGGCGCTTTGACCAACTCAGTGTAAAGTGTACGATTGTAATGGAATTAGATTGCTGATGGAGCACACAATTACTCCGAACGGCCTAACTTCAGCAGATACTGTGAATTTTGATCCAACTTGAGCAACTTCACTATTGTTCATGGTGATTACATTTTGTCTTAAATCAAGAATTTTTTAAGGAAAAAAGATATGCTTGCCACTTAATAAACTGCTGATGAGACTAGCCGGATCTATTTAACAAAGGGTAACCCCTAAAAGTTGAATGCTAGTATGTTCTCTTCTAAATTCAGATCCAATAAACATACTTTTTTTTTATCATTCCAAGAGTACCAATTTTCAATCCATAATTGGTGATTGTTTAATGCAAATCTGATATTATCATCTGTAAGTGCAAAGGGAATTGGAATTAGTGATGGTGGTGAAGCTAATATAGCTCGAGCCCGCTACATGTGTCCATAGCGCCAACACCTCTGTTTTTAATCAAGATCGCAGTAAAAAGTTAATACAATTATCGTGATCTTTGAGAATTAAGAAGACCTATTGTCTGAATTTGATTGTCTGCTGTCCTAATCCTTTTTTTGACGTGTTTTAAATATTAATTGATCTCAACTTCAGTAACTAGTCTGTGAATGCTGTGCTAATATGTCTGTTTCTCATCAAGATCTGTTCTCAAGATGATGCGTCCTCAAAGTTGATTCTGTATTAGATTCTTTCCTAATCGGTCTCAAAATTCAGCAAGCGTTCTTGTCTTCGTAGTGCTGACATGTCTGTCTCTTCGTTTAGCCTACTTCAACGAGAGGATCTTCTTTGAGACGGTCTCGCAATCCGCAAATCTGGAGACCATCAAGATGAACCTGTGGGAGCAGATCAGCAGCAACACTGTGCTTGGCGCATACAGCCAGCTCCCTGAATGGCAGCTCAAGTTAGGGCCAAGGGACCGAGGACCGGTCCTCGTTATACTCGACGATGTGTGGTCTCTCTCACAGCTCGAGGAGCTCGTCTTCAAGCTCCCTGGGTGCAAGACTCTTGTTGTGTCGAGGTCCAAGTTCCCCACGCTGGTCACCCGGACCTACGAGATGCAGCTGCTCGGCGAAGAGGAGGCCTTGTCTGTCTTCTGCCGTTCTGTCTTCGGGCAGCGGCGTGTTCCTCCGACCGCCGACAAGAAACTGGTCAAGCAGGTTGCTGCAGAGTGCAGAGGGCTTCCTCTGGCCCTGAAGGTTATCGGCGCATCCCTGCGGGATCAGCCTCCTAAGATATGGCTGAGCGCAGAGAACCGCTTGTCACGAGGAGAGTCTATATCTGAATCTCACGAGACCAAGCTCCTGGAGAGAATGGCGGCGAGCATCGAGTGCTTGTCAGGAACGGCTAGAGAATGTTTCCTTGATATGGGCTGCTTCCCAGAGGATAAGAAGATCCCTCTTGATGTGCTGATCAGCATCTGGATGGAGATACATGATCTTGATGAGCCGGATGCTTTCGCCGTCTTGGTTGAGCTGTCAGACAAGAACCTTCTTGCTCTAGTTAATGATGCACAGTACGTACGTCGTTTACGTTCTTGAAATCTTCGTGAGAACTCGTATATCACAAGAGCAGCTTTGACTCGCTCATGCTCTTTGTGCAGGAACAAAGCTGGAGATTTGTACAGTAGCTACCATGACTACTCGGTGACGCAGCATGATGTGTTGAGGGATCTGGCACTTCACATGTGCGGCCGTGATTCTCTGAACAAACGAAGGCTGTTAGTGATGCCAAGAAGAGAAGAGTCGCTTCCGAGGGATTGGCAGAGAAACAAGGACATTCCTTTTGAAGCTCAGATAGTTTCCATTCATACAGGTGATATATTGGTCGCTCACTGTTAGAGTAGAAAGCATAGAAGCACTACTCATACAACATAATGACATTGCAAGGTTTTGACTTAATCTTGCGATCTTTATTTCCTGTAAACCACCTGCTATTGTGCTGAATTTGTTTAGTTCTTAAGCAATGAATTTGTTTAGTTCTTAAGCAAACTTAGCATAATTCGTAAAATTCCATTTACATCAGTGTTACAGGAACATGCATTTATAGTTTTCTTGTCAAACGTTTCCCTGACTTAAAAGTTCTAGAAGTAGTTGTGTGATCTGTTCCTTTGGAACAAAATGATCTGACCAACTGATTTCAAACTTCAGGCGAGATGAAAGAATCTGACTGGTTCCAGATGAGCTTCCCCAAGGCAGAAGTGCTCATCCTCAACTTCGCCTCAACTGTGTACTACCTTCCTCCATTCATCGCAACTATGCAGAACCTGAAAGCCCTGGTGCTGATCAACAATGGCACCGCCAGCGCAACCCTTGACAACCTATCTGCCTTCACCATGCTCAACGACCTGAGGAGCCTCTGGCTGGAGAAGATTACACTCCCACCACTGCCGAAATCCACAATCCCGCTGAAGAACCTTCGCAAGATCTCCCTCGTCCTTTGCGAACTGAACAACAGTCTAAGAGGATCAAAGATGGACCTCTCGATGACGTTCCCGCGCCTATCCAACCTCACCATTGACCATTGCATAGATCTGGAGGAGCTGCCGTCTAGTATATGCGAGATCAGCTCCCTGGAAAGCTTCTCCATCTCAAACTGCCATGACCTCACAGAGCTGCCGTACGAGCTGGGCAAGCTACATTGCCTGAGCATCCTACGGGTGTATGCCTGCCCGGCGTTGTGGAGGCTCCCGCCGTCGGTGTGCAGCCTGAAGAGGCTGAAATACCTTGACATATCTCAGTGCGTCAACCTGACAGACCTCCCGGAGGAGCTTGGTCACTTGACAAGCTTGGAGAAGATCAACATGCGGGAATGCTCGCAGTTGAGGAGCCTCCCGAGGTCGTCCTCGTCGCTGAAGTCCCTCGGGCACGTCGTGTGCGACGAGGAGACGGCGTTGCTATGGAGGGAAGCCGAGCAGGTCATCCCAGACCTCTGGGTGCAGGTAGCAGAAGAGTGTTACAACCTGGACTGGCTTGTAGATTGATCTCCTGGACGCTTCGACTCCAAACTCACCATGTACAAATGATGTGTATATTTTTCCCTGTATAATGCAGGATGGGTAACCAATCCACTGTGCGACTCTGACATGCTCAATGGTCGTGCAATTTTTTTTTTTTTATGGTAGAAGAGAAATACAACTCCAACCCAAAAAGGGTAAAGACGCACCGAAAATGTTCATGCGATTGACTCTTCAGTAACGGCCAAAGCCTGACTCATGGCTCCAAAGCAGAAATGCACACAAAAATATAATCATACAGTTAATACAGAATTTTTCTTAACACAAAGCACATTCACATACATAGGATACACAGACAATACAACAAGCAATGCAGCATTTCTGTCTCTCGGGTTTAGAGAACAGATACCGAGGTTATAAACAGTAGTTCTCAATAGGAAGAAGAGACAGTTTTACACGGTAACATCCAGCGCTAAATTGTTGCACAACACACATACTACACATTCAGCAGCAGCAGCAACACTACTATTAGAAATAATCTTGACTTAGAATTCAAGACGTAGTAGAGTCTGTCTCTGTGTGTAAATTAAGTTGAAGTTATGTTCAATTTGAAGTTCGAATAAGTATGCTAGTAGGAGATTATTAGCCTATACATTGAGAATGCTTGTAGCCAGTTTTGTAATAACAAAAAAAAGAAAATAGGAGCAAGTAAGAGAATAGAGAAATTCAGAAATTCTCTTGTGTTCTCTCAGTTTATTTGCGATATGTGCGCTTTCTCCTAGAATAAAGTTAACAAGTGGTATTAGAGCCCAGCCAAGAATCTAGTCGCTGAAAAAATCGTCTCAGCGATTCCGTTTTAGCGCATCTTGCGCAGCGCTCCAGAGGTATCGCACGCAGGCTTGGCGCCCCCTGTTCCGACGTGTTCTCCCGTCGCGTTTCACCATCTCCGAAGCGCAAAGGACAACAAGCACGTCTTCGCTCGGTCCTACGGTTCTGGCGCGTTCCGAAGCAGCAAGAGGCAGGCGCCAAGCGTTTTGTCCTTCGGTTCTTCCGTCCGTCTCCGAGACGATGAAGTGCTCAACGATGATAAATCAACAGTATTCTGATGATAAGTTGAGTAAGGGATGTTGAGAAGATGTGTCGCCGTCCAAACTCAAATAAGGTGAAAATGAATCGGAATGTTAAGGAGATGTGTCAAGTATGAGTTTAGTAAGTCGTAGTTAAGTCCGACTGCCTCAATGTTTTAGAATTTTTGCATCTGGATAGACCCGTACCAGTTGAGTTGAGTCTCTATATGTAACTTACATATAGAACGCTTCATGTGGAGGCGTGACTGATAGTTCATAATACATTGAGACTAAAACTAGAGTATGTCGAGTCAAGATTAAGGGAGAGATTGTTATAAATAATCTTAACTTAGAGTTCAAGACGTAGTGGAGTCTGTCTTCGTGTGTAACTTAAGTTGAAGTTATGTCCAACTTGAAGTCCGAATATGTATATTAGTAGGAGATTATTAGGATATATATTGAGGAGACTTATATCCAATTTTGTAAGAAGAAAAGCAAGAAAAAAGGGAAATCAAACAAGAAAATAGAGAAATTCAGAAATTCTCCTATGTTCTCTCAGTTTTGTAAGAAGAAAAGTAAAGAAAAAGGAGGAACAAACAAGTGAATAGAGAAATTCAGAAATTCTCCTGTATTCTCTCAGTTTATTTATGATACGTATGTTTTCTCCTAAATCAAAGTTAACAACTACAATATGGCTCATCAGACATTCAGACTCAAAAACAGTATTGGCAACAGAACCTGCGCCGTAGCCAGAGCACAAATCTTTTCTGGAGCTCCAGCTGCTCTTGGCCATCTGCATCTTGACAGACAGATTCACAAGGTGGACGATCGCAAATACAGTTTCTGCGCAAATATTCACATGATTATTACATAGCATATACTATCTCTCCGCTGCTCTCGATGTCGAGGTCAAGGTCTGAGTCCAGATCCTCCATATCATCGTCAAGGTCAAGGCTGTCGGTCAAGAACTGGTTGATTCCGCGAGTACCAGCTGCTGGTATGGTTGCCTCTGCCAGTGTTTGCATGATCTCGTTCATGCTCTGTATTGGCTGGTCAGGCTCCTCATATACTGGTTGCTCATTGTGCCATCATCCATGAGGTCAGCTGGGAGGTTCTTAAGGAACCATGGGTGGCTCTTCATCTCAGGCATTGTGATCCTCTGCAAATCCAAATGGCAGATGTTATATCACAGCTGAACAAGTGGCACCGTGTGACAATAAAATAAGTACTCACTGTAGCTGGGTTAGCAAAAAAAATCCTTGAGATAAGGTCTCGGCACTCTGGAGAAATGTGAACATAGTCCGGAATCGAGTACTGAACACCCAATATTTTCTGCAAATTGAGCTCAGCATTTAGCCGATTGGCTATGACAGCAACTTGTGGAACTGCAGAGCTAAATGGTTGGCAAGATACCTGAATTGTCGTTCAGAAATTCTTAGGATCTTCTGGATCCTCGAAAGGGTAGGAACCAACCAACATCACGTAAAGGGTTACACCACATGACCGCACATCAGCAATCTACATCCAATGACAAATTATTAGTGATTGAGCTAATACATACATACATTATATAAAGGGTTACTCCACAAGACCATACACCACTCTTGTGTCATCAATTGATGGATGACACCTTTACAATGAAAACGCAGCTTCTATTGTCGAGCAAAAGGCATGAAATTAGGCAGCAGATGGTAGCAGAGTATGCAGGAAACAGCTTAGAGCACAAAGGGTATGGAACATGTTCTTTTGTGGCTTTTGGCTTTAGTTTTTGACTTTTCTACAGTAACTAGCTTTTAAACGGAGTGTCTTTTCAAGATAGGTTTTCATGTTAAATATTTGTCTTGTGTTCCTAATTATTCTTTGTTGTTTCATATCTTGTCTAGTCGATTTCATACCAAGTGGTATCAAAGCTCTAGGTTTGAGTTCAAAGCCGCTGCCCCAGGTGAAGGAGACTCCTGGGGCGACTGTTGCGCGACATCAAGAGTGGCATTCAGAAGAACATCATTTTCCACGATTCGATTCGTTTCGACTCTGTTCCGCATCTCGACTCTGACTTGGCGTCAACCCGCGCCATGCTAAGCGTCAATCGGCGCTCTACCTCGACGACTGTTTCAATGTCAAGTTCACAAACATCATCACCTGCGAGCGCTCGGCGCCATGCCATGGCATCATATTATGCCATCTCCGTCGAAGATCTTCTGACTCAATCGATCGTCATCTTTCATCAAGAAGCTATGTTGTTAGCTCTTTATGTTTTTCATTAGAGATGGAGTCCATTGCAATTCAGATCATTGTGCCTATTATTGGTGGCATATACGGGATTCAGTGGTGATTTCATCGACGATCTATCACCTGCTACAGATTACTGCAGTCTATGGAGGGAGAAGGAGCATTGGAGAGTGACCTATGGGCCTTCTCCTTAATTCAATTTTATTTTCGCTGACTTGTACATGAAATAAGAGAGAAAGACTTCGCACGTGTCAAAACCATCGTCATGCCGGTGCCACCTAGGATTAAAACATGGTGGAATGGTTTGAGGCGTATGTTGCTTGATTTTTACAGTTAAAAACAATAAAACATCCAGTTTTACCCTTTGACGTTAAAATTTGAACTTTCTTAAGAGTTCACATGTCAAATGGGACTTGAACATCGAGTTATTCCTTTGTCTTGCGTGTGTTTTTGTTTGGTAATGTCTAGAGAATATATTCTTCTCCAGAATTGAACTAGCTGGTCCAGAAAGTTCACAAAGAGAGAGAGAGAGAGAGAGAGACTTGGAGAGCGGGGCATTCTGAATTCTGATTCTGATTCTTCTGCACTCGCATAAAAGCCAACACAACAGTCGAGATGCAAGAAAAAGACGAACAGAAAAAAAAAAAGAAGGTATGGTGCATGTCCATCGCCTCGCTGTGTGCACAACCACGATCAACCTTGGTGGCTCGAATATTCTCTGCAACCACACAAGATTACAAGCAGCAAATCGAAAAGAATTTCCTTTTTCTGACAATTGAGTTTGTTGCACATATCTCCAGCTCGCATGGATTTTGTTGAAATTTCGTAGAAAATATTCGGTTCCTATAAAAATTAGAAAAATTTTCCACGTTCAACATGGTAGTAGAAGAATAGGCCGAAAACTCCATGGTTACTTGCAAACCGCAATCAAGATTCAGCTAAAATTTTGAAGTTTCAGCTATACATATCCCTTTTACCTTTTAGGAAATTTCGGCGTAGCTTGCTTGAGGTGTGTTTTGTGATTCGATGCCCCTGTCTCACTGACAGCCGGCCATCTTGATTTGCAGACATTTGGTCTCGTGCAACTACCACTTCGCTTTTGTGCAGTTTGTTGGCATTGTTTTATCCCACTCCCTCCCGTAGCAAATACATATTATTTTAGATATTGACATGATCCCAAAACGTAATTTTGACTACTAATTTCTATTATAGTATAGTTAAAATACCTAGTAAAATTATAATATTATGATAATACTTTCCAAAACAAATCTATACATATGATTTTCATATATCCAATCTAAATATTTTAAAAAGATACCAATAACTAAAGTTTTAAAATTTTGAGTACACATATCCCAAACCTACGTATATTTGTGACCGGAGGGACTATTTCTTTAAGACTCTACATGCCAATTAACAAAAACAAGATCGGATGGACTTAAAGCATAATCCCCTCACTTAATTAGTAGTAATGAATAAGTTGGTGCCCCGCTCTAAGTGGATTCGACTTTTGGCTTCTGACTTTCAGAAGCCAGAATGAACGCATCGCCTTCTTTTTTTGTTGTTTTGCTTTTTAACTTTTTTAAGGCTTTTTTGTTTTTCTTTTCCCCTTATTTCTTTGTATTGTCTGTAGAGATATAATGGAGTTTTTTTTTCTTTATTTGAATGAGACTTAGAAAAGACTAACAGTCACTACAGTGTGATTTCAGCCAAAATCCAGCAGCCGAAAGCCAGAAGCCGTAGCTGGTTGGAGCGGGGTATAAGTGCCCCATGGCAACACCTTCACACAAAAGGCCTAGTTTTTTTCAGTCTATGGCTTATGCCTTCTCTCGAACAAATAAATGGGACAGTTTCTCCGTCGCCGTTTCGAAGTGGTTTATCGGGACAGTCTTTTCAAAATAGCTTATCGACATTAGTTCATTCACACAAACGCTTGCGTTATGACTAAAAAACATAAGTTGCACCTGAAAAAAAAACCCACCTGGAGAATTTGGATGGCATCTCCAAGTTTTATGTCCCAACCAAAAGGAAGGGATTAAGATTTGATCTCACCTCACTCCCATTAATAAATCATGGTTAAGATAGGATACGATAAGATAATAGTCCCTTGCATAATAGTACAAGAGGAAGAGAGAGAGAATAAAGAAGACAAGATGTACAAGTCTTTGAAGTAATCTCCGGGGATCTCACAGATTCTTCTGCCCTTCAAATTGGTCTTAGTTTTTTTTTTTTTTACTCTCTCTTGTTGATATTTTTCATGTGAAGATTGCAACCAAGTCAAATTGTGGCTCTTGGAACGTGGGAGGGGCAAATGGCCAATCAATTGCTGGTCCACAATTCCAGCTTACAAATGTGCTGTTTGGACTTTGAATGTTTCCCTTTGGACCCTGGTCAATGGCATCAACTTCAATAGAACTACCCGTAACAAAAAGGTCATACATGCTTATGGAAGTTTGTTGGTGTAAGTTTATGTTTTAGGCTATGTACAATAGTGTAATGTTAGCTGTCTATAAATGTTGTCACGTAGGGTACAAGATGATATAGAGAAGAAAAAGAAAGCATACAGAATTGGGTCGTCTCTCACATAGTAGTCGACTGTAACACGATAAACAAGACACAGTGTGTCATAGAGAAGTTATCTATAGAGATATACAAAAAATAACCTATTATATGAGTTATCTTTAGTATCGTCTATAGATGATATATAGAATATTATAGACAGAAGTTATCTATACTATTGCACGTTTTCTAAGGTTGTAGCTACTGTATTTAGACGGAGGATAATAAAGGTTGCGGGTTAAATTCCACCAACAACAAATAGAGTACAATCCTATGCGGTAAGAGGAAGGGTTTTACTAGTAAAATATAGCGGAGAAATACCATTTTCGCCGTAGCAGTATACTACTCCAAACAAACATGGAATATCCCATTCCGTTTGTTACAACTTACAAGAATAACTCTTGCAGAGACTTTTTTACAGATGTACCCCTGAGTAGATTCCGGGCATGTTTTTTTTTTTTTTTTTGCGGCTTATGGTTGAAATTTTTGAATTTTGGATATTTACGGTACAGATTATGGAGAGATCGATAATCACTTACGATTTGACTGGTACAGATATTGGGCTTTTAACGTGTACTACGTTTAACTTGTAGACCCCGTCTTGAGAAAATACTCCGTTTGAAAGTTAGGTTTGTAGCAAAAGTCAAAAGCCGGCCGGCTTTTGACTTGCCAAATAGGCCCTTCATCCCACTGAGGGTCTGTTCTTTTTGGCTGCGGCTTATAACTTTTGGCTGAAAATTTTGAATTTTGGCTGTTTACGACAGAGATTGTGGAGAGAGATGCTCGCTTGTAATTTTGGTTGATACAGATGTTAGGCTTTTAACATATACTACATTTAACTTGTAAATCACGTCTTGAAAAAAATACTCTATTTAAAAGTTAGGTACTGTAGCAAAAATCAAAAACCGCTTTTAATAGTCGTAAAGGACAGGCCCTCAGTTTGTTACAACTTTCAAGAATAACTCTTGCATAGACTTTTTTACAGATGTACCCCTGAGTTGATTTCATAGCTTACGACAAATCGACAAAACAGCCTTGCAATCCAATTCCCCTCTTGTTTCTTATACTTAGCCCTATGAGTGCTGGGTAAGATGGCCTGGCTTTTAGCCAGGGGACATCTGAAGTGGGTCACATCTGGTCTGAACTTCTTCACAGTTTGTTGGCAAACAGCATCAAACAAAGTTAACCGATCTAGTGGCCTGCGCGTACAGCCCACGACCTGGAGATACGATAAGGATCTCGATAGGTGCAGGACGTTTGGTGATAACCTAGTACAATATTCTCTCTATTTATATTTATATCTAGTACAGTATCGACTCGAGCTATTGGAGTACAATACGTTCTTGTGCACCTTCAGATGGCATGTATGTTTGGTTGGCAACCACACTTTCGGTAATTCAGTCCGTCCAGCTTTGGTGTCGCTCGGTTGAGTTAAAATAAATTGATTTATAGCTAAAATTATATTACAATTGGTTGAAATTATATTGCAGATCATGGTAGCTTATTTGTCTACAATTAGTTTTTAAATAATACGTACAGGTAAATTATAGTGTACATTGTACTGAGTTCAGCTATATCGACTAAAATCATATACGACTATTTCTCTGTACATATTATTTCTTACGAACAGATAAAATTTAAAAAATATAAACTAAAAGCCAAAGCCATGATCGATCTAAAAGATGTACTCTTACCACTGCTCTGGTCCGTAAGGAGACGAATCTTGCCGCTTATCACCAGCAACAACACGCAGGCGGGCAGGATCAGAAGCGGACCCAGCACAAAAACGAGTGCGCGATCCACGCGCACTCTTTCCCACCAAAAGCTGCTACGGCTCAGGGAATGGGTGGCAGCGTGTAGTTGAAGTGGCCCATGAACAATGGCCTTCGCCACCACCATCGTGGCGCACATTGTTTTTTTGACTAACGAGAGATCTATATATTGAGATTGGCAAATCAGTTTGGACGCGACGGCACTTCGCCGTGTTAAAAGAGACTATTGCTTTGGGTAGGCTTTCTAATTAGCCGGCAAAGCTGTCTGAATCTGAGCACTATCATATAGATTATGTTTCAAACTGCCGTGACTTCTGACTCTTAGCATCTTCTTAATGTGGTTCTTTTCTCTTTTCTCTTTTTTCTTTTTATTTGTATTATCCGTGAAGATGTAATAGTTTTTTATTTTTCTTTAATTGAATAACTAAGAAAAAACTAAAATCAAAAGCCACCACAGGTTGGGTTCTTTTCGGTTTGTTTCTTGTGGCTTTTGATTTTTGCTACAGTAATTAGCTTTTCAAACGGTGTGTCTTTTCGATGTGGAGTTAATAAGTCGATTGTAGTATATACTATACCGACTTCAGTTATACCCTCTAAAATCACATATGGCTATCACTCTCTTCACACTCTTTCTTACGAACAGCCAAAATTCAAAAGTCATAAACCAAATTTCATAATTCACATTTCAAAAGAAGCCAGTGCCATAGCTGTTGAATAGACTGCTACTGCCTAAGTCAATCTTGCTTTAAAAATTCTCATTGTCCTTATAGCCTTCTTTTGTAGCAAGAAACCAACTCCAGGAGTTCGATTTTATAAAGACAGCACTTAGAATGATCACTGATAGTGCAGACTGAGTTTATAGCATATTTAGCTAAATACCAATTAAAATCTCCTTGGTGTCAACAGCTGCCGCATGCCACCTCACCTTTAGATAAGAAACCAACGCTCTAGATCAATAATGTATGCCTCATTTCTAGGAGCGCTGGTAATCTCCGCAATTGTCCAGAACTATTCAGTTGCAGAGTACTGTACATGAGTGAGCACCAAACTAACACATGCTTATAACACATAACCCAAACTTTATTACTATAAAAGTATAGCTTATCAGCTAGGTCTGGACACAGTAGGCATGCAACATCAAAGTTATTTTACAACACAAAAGTAAAACTCTAAAGGCGTGCCTGATCGAGGATAAGACTTAAAGCCATTGATCATCAACATAGTAGGGCTCTTTAAGTTCTTCTTCAACAACTTCCTCAATGTTATCCCAAGATTCTACTGCTGATAGTTTTGCAAGTAATGAGTACAACCGTACCCAGCAAGTTACATAGACAAGCCCTAAATTAACTACTTGCTATGATTGTAAAGAGGTGGGATCGTACAGGGAGTTCACGGATCAGCGCAGCGTGCAAGACGAGGCGAGTGATGAGGTCAGCCGGAGGTGGTGGGTTGAATACGTGGGTTGTGCTGGCAAAGCTGGGAGTCACGATGTGAACACCGAGAGGGCTAAGTTGGGGTTGCGGCGCAGGAATGCCATGTGGCCAGCCGGCACAGAGGAGAAGCAGGAGGAAGGAAGGCGCTAGCCAAGGAAGAAAACGGGGTGGCCGAAAGAGGAAAGCGGGATTTTGGTCGGGGTTGCCGAATTGGGAAAGAACTCAAGTTCAAAAGAGACTCAAATTAAAATTCAAACTCATTTTGAATTATGAGGTGTTTCAAATAGCAAGACGGTGATTTAGCAAATTTCCTCATGTCTCCCTATTACGAGGGTTCAGTCTAAAGTTCTAAACCGCGCATTATATGTTGACAAACCTTATCTCTCTCTCTCTCTCTCTCTCTCTCTCTCTCTCTCAGATATACCATTACCAAGTGCCCGTTATCCAGATTCGTTGGTACGACAATCCCTCAACAAGATGAGTTGTACACCTTAAAGCCGCAGCAAAGAATCCAATGTAAGGGAGGAGAATACGATGGATGGATCGATTGAAAGGGTGTAAATGCATATAAATCTATGAACACGATGGCTGCTATTCACACGGTCTTGACTTTCGAGGGCCCGAATCGATATGAGAATATCCCATCCCTGCGTCCAAAGGCAGCATGCAGGGGCTCATCAGAATCTCCACCGATCCAAAGCCAATTTGAGATTAAACTTTAAACCCTCGTCTTCACAATTCAACAGCCGAATCAATGGAGAAAAAAAAATATATATTATTCTCTGCACCAAATGTGCACATAGCTGGTCGTATTAGAATCTTTTTGGTGGCTCACCCTCTTCTTCGATCCAACCCTTTAATAAAACAGGAGAAACTTTGGAGCCTGGGAAATGTGACGCTGGCTTGTCTCTTTGTCCCTGAGAGAGGGAATCTCCCTTGCCGTGTCCTCTCAGCAATGGCAACACGAAATCCCCTTCAGATCCTCCTCTCTCTCTCTCTCTCTCTCTCTGGCCCACTCATACGTGGAATCCTTATCCCTTGCCAATAATTCCTCAGCTGTTTGGGACGTTTTTATGTTAAAAATTATTAATCTAATAAATAGCGATGATAAAATAGTGATAATGAAAGAAATCAAAATGGAGAGTGAAGAGTCGAAGAGAACATACAAATTAAGGAGGGCCATTGGTTGGGAGGAGGAAGGAACAATCTTGTGTTAAATCTTGGAGGATGGTACTGCAACTTGCCATGGGTCTTATCCTTCACGCTGACTTTCACAGGGAAGGCTGTGTGGCATGTCTAGTGAGAAAAACAGCTCTACTACGATGGCTGTACTGGAGATTTTCGAATCTAGGGAGAGTAATTAGATAGTTACTCTTAATGAGCTTTGTGTACTGACTGTACTATGTGATTATAATAACTTTGGTGTCACGGTACAGATCCTTTTTCAGTCTGGTTCTTGAGTTGCACTAGCTTACTGAAGAGAATGGAAGAGGAAACATCTCGCTTTCATCGGATGATGCATTGGAGGTATCCCTGATACATCTTGTACTACTTTGATATTTACTTGCAAAACGAGAAAACATTATGTCAATCCTCTGTTCTAAAGAAGATGGATGATTTTACGAGCATTTAAGATCACTCGATTTTTATAGCTGATTAAGTTTAGACTTTAAATAATTTTCGAAAAAAAAAGAGTTAGCTTCATTTATCTAACTCGAGATTCTTGCCCCCAAAAAGAAAAGGGGAAAATGAAATAGTGATAGCTATAAACATGTACACATCTCGTGCTAAATTAGCTACGATGTCTGGGTTTCACGTTCAGTATCAATTCTCAAGCTCGTGGATAGGTGCATGCTGATGCGTTTAATATTTTGTTGTTGACATGCTCTCTTCTTGATAAGCATTCGACATAATTTAACAACATTCTAGACGTGATGCGTGAGGTAGCTAGCAACGAAAGTCTTAACACACTTTGTTGGTTATGGTCTCATGGAAAGTTCGTGAGATCGTTTAGATTACACAATTTAACATCATGGAGAACTTAGACTAAACTAGGATCGCTATTCATAAACTACTATGCTTCTTCAAAAAGATAAGTTGCATGCATGTAATTAATAAAAACGGCTATATAAATGAAAGCAGCATGTTAGCTAAGGTTAATATTAGGTGGATTTGCTAGGTTAAAGAATAGGTTGGAAGATTAACACAGCTCCAAGACATAGTAGCATTCCCATATTTTGTTAGGTAGAGACCAACACAACTATATTCCACTGTGGAAAGCAACAATTTCACATAAAATTTCATAACGAGCGGCCATCGGATCTGTTGTCTCTACCCCTCTACCGATCCCGTCCACCGCCCTCCTCCCCACCCGCCTCCGGCGGTGCCACCGCCGTTGTCGCCACCTCGACATCCCTCTAAGCCTAGTGGCCACCAATAAATCCCAACCCTAACAAGTGAACCTAAATCCTAACTTAGCATCTCCAATGAAGACGCCAGCGATAGTCGGAGAATAAAACGACGGGGAGCCTCGCTGAATATTTGCCGGAGACAGAGACAGAGGTGGCTGGGAGTACGAATCTTGGCGTAAATTGAACATACGAAATTCGACTAATCTCCTCACAAAAATAGTCGAACATTGTATATCATTTGTTCTTTTATTTTTGTATTGTTTAATTATGTGCCCAATCTAGCTTCTAGTTATTAATTGATTCATCATTTAGATCGCTAGACGAATTTAATAGAAAGGCCCCATGTATCCCTCTTTATCCCTTTGATACCTACCCCTCACCAACTCCCCCCGGATCCTAGCACAGGAGAGGAAGCCGCGACACGACAATTCCTCGGTAGAATAGACCACAGAGGAGAAAGGGCACAAACCTCGCGGCTAACGACAGCAAAGGAAAGGGAATCTTCCAGCCATGAACCCACCTTGGACCCCTTGATCTTTCACAGTATTGCATAACAATCACAAACGTTGTCAAAAATTACCCAAATTTATAGTTCCTCGCAAATAGAAAAACAACGCCGAAAGTACGTGCCACGCGCGTGTATTTTCCTAAACGAAGGACGCCGGTCTTGGTTGAGGTGCCTAGTAAAAATTTCCCAGTGGGGAGACGATTTGCACGAACCCGCATATCGATCGAGGTTAAGAAAAAAAAATCTGCAGATCGCGTTGGGTCGAATTTCATGAATCCCGAGGGGGTGGGCTGTAAAAAGAGGGGAAATATTGGAAGAGGAAAGATTCCGGGGCACGACGGCGCGTGGGAGAGGGACGGTATCTGGACGCCCCTTCGCTTGTTACGCGACGAAACGCCTCTGCTAAACCTGCTCCGCTTTGCCACGCACCATCTTTTCTCCCACTCCCAACTCCTCCCTCTGCCAATTTACCATTTTGCCCCTGCCATCCTGATCAAGCCCCTCAGCTGCTATTAGTTACACTAACCTGGTATAAGTGCGTAGGAAAAGAAGAATATTCAGAGAAGCTCTTTTTACCTTCATGCATAAGAAAGTAAGGGGCCATCCCAAACCGTTGGTGGTTTCTAGATGGGTTAGCTTCTAAAAACGATTTCTACAAGCCACTTTAGTGTTGCCGTGGCCTTTGCCCTTGCCTCCGCTCGTTGTCGCTGGTGTCGCCTCCTTTCCTGCCTTCAAGTTCATTGTCTCCGCTCATCTGGCTCTACCCCTGCCTGCGTCTCCGCCACCTACCGCCTCCACCCCTCTTCTCTTGGCCCCGTCGGTGCCGCTCCCGTCCCTCCTATCTTTGCCTCACCAGCGCCGCTCCCCGCCTGTCGGCGCCTCTCGACCTTGGTTCCGTTGGAGCCGCCTGGTGAATTTGGTTTTCTTTTCTTTTTTCTTTCGATTTCTTTATTTTTTTTCTTCTGTATCCATTTGATCCTTCTTAATTTTCACTATATTTCCTTTTTTTCCCAAATCATCTCGGTCAAAGGTTGAATTGATTATTCTTACTTTAAGTTGTAGCTTTTTACAGCTGATACAGTGCTATTTTAGACAAAAAAAACCGACGGTAGGCGCAGCTCATTTTTTTTAAAAAAAAAACTAGTACAAGTAGTACCAGAGAAGCCAGTGGTATCTTCCATGGCCGGTTCTATTCTGTTCCTTTGCAAATGACCATTCTACACTCCGGTCCACCTGAACCGGCCACGCAGAGCAGCTCCTCTCCTCCAGTATAAACGCAAGAACACGCAAACAGGCACACCACCATTTCCATCACCTCCCCCTCCTTCCAAATTCGGGTGAGGAATCGCACAGCTCTGGGTCGGCGGCGGTGATGGGGTCGACGGTGCAGAAGGAGGCCGTCGGCGGCGGCGTGGACCTGCGGCTGCTGGTGGCGACGACGGTGACGGACTCGCTGAGGGCGGCCGTGTCCAGATCGAGCGCGGGGGAGAAGGCGGCACGGTTCGAGGAGTGCATCCGGAGCCTCGAGGCCGAGAAGGCCAAGATGGAGGTGTTCCGCCGCGAGCTCCCCATCAGCGTCCACCTCATCGGTGACGGTGCGTGACCGCGTGCGCTCGCTCGTTCGTCGATCAGCTCGTGATTTCTCGCCAAAAAGAGAAAAAACGTGGCTTTTAGTTTCTTGGGTGGTTTTATCGAGCCTTCTTTTTTTTGGTTGGTTTCAGTGATCGAGTGGCTGAAAGATGAGCTGGAACAGCACCGGCGGCCGGCGCCGGAGATGTTCACCCTGGCGCCATCGCTGGCTCCGGCGGAGAAGAGGAAGGCGGAGGAGAAGGCGGGGGGCGTCAAGTCGGAGGTGGACTCGACCGACAAGAGGAGCTGGATGAGCTCGGCGCAGCTGTGGAGCTGCGGGAGCCGCAACAGCACGAGCAACAGCAATGGCGGCAGCGCCAAGAAACAGGCACAGAAGGTAGGGGAGGAGATGAAACGGAACAGACGAAAACGATGGATTTTTGGGTGGTGAAATTTTGTTGAACAAAGGTTTTTTTTTCTTGGTTTCATAATTTGTGCTTAAATCATGCAACTAGTTCAAGAAAGATCGTTTCGGAAAGCAAGAAAAGTGATGCTAAGAACCGAAAAATACAGACATTTGAGCTGATTTGTTCAAGAAAGATGGCGAATTTATGTGACACTGAAAAACAAGAAGACTTTATAACTCCTATGGTCAATAAAAAGCGGCCAATTTTATGGTAGCAGCTAGAGAAAGGACAGTAGCTTTTTTCAGCTCATTTGTAGATTTTTTTTGGAAAATTTACACCAGAAACCCAAAATTGGGGTTGCTTTAGGATGTTTTAGCTCGTTCGTTTGTTAGAAGATGTCAAATATTTGTTCAAGCTTATAAATTTTGTGCTCCCATCCCAAGAAAAAGCCTAACCTCTTTTGCTCATGTATGTCAAGCTGATTAGCTAATTAACTTGTGTTGTCAATTTCAGATATGCCAACTCATATATATTTGCCTGTTTTTCTAACTTGTGACGTCAATTCCAAATCACCAGGTGTCCAATGCATTCATGCCGCTGAACGGCTTGCCGGCGTTTGCAAAATCACCCGAGAAACCGGAGAAGGCCGCCATGCCACCTGTCCCAGACCTGTCCCTCTCATCCCCGGCGATCGACGCCCCCTGCCCGGCCGCTGCTCCGAGTGCCAACAGCAGTGCCATCACGGACGCCGGAGCGCAACGCCAGCAGGTGGTGCAACGGAAGGCCAGGAGGTGCTGGTCACCGGAGCTGCACCGCCGGTTCGTCGCCGCGCTCCAGCGCATCGGCGGCCCGCAAGGTGGGGATTGTTCAATCTATCTGATTGTGTTATCACATTGTTTGTAGGTTGCTATGAACAGTTAATATTCGGTTCTTGATTGGTGTGCTGAATTTGCTTGCTTGCTCCGATTGATGTTGATGCAGCTGCGACTCCTAAGCAGATCAGGGAGCTGATGAAGGTGGATGGACTCACAAATGATGAGGTCAAGAGCCACCTGCAGGTTTGTTCTCAACTTCTGTTACCATCCATCTTCTGATCTAGTTATTGCAATCCATACACCACGCCTGCTAGCTACTCGATCAATCAGGGTTCAGCATTGGAACGTGACCAAAAATGTTCAATCACACTCGTGCAGAAGTACAGGCTGCACACGCGGCGAGCATCCGACGGCGGTGACCAGCAGGCGTCGGCGGGCCTGTGGACCTCACCGGAGCAGTACACCACATCGCAGCACAGCACGTCGCAGTCCGGCTCGCCCCAGGGCCCCCTGCAGCTCACCGGGTCGAGCCGCGGCGTGGTGTCGGTGACCGCCGGGGACAGCTGCGAGGGCGGGGAGGAGGAGGAGGACGGCAAGTCGGAGAGCTACAGCTGGGAGATGCAGAACGGAGCAAAAGCACCGTCATCATCTTGAACATCATATACAGGTGCAGCGCAGGAACACAGTGAGGGTTGAGGCTTCTTTCTGTACAGTCATTGAGAGGTTCTTTTTTCAGGAGGAGGAGTGTACTGACTGCTCCTCGTTCTTCAGCTCTTGCTCCTGCTCCTCCAACGATTCAATTCTCTAAGAATCTAGAACTGGCCGAGGGATGCAGACTTAGATTTGTGTGTGACATGCGCTGTTGCTTGCATCGTATATTGATTGGAGTCTTGGAGATGCTCTTGTGCTAACGCCAATTAATCTGGATTAAATTTCTTGGAGGCGTCGGTGGTGATTGGCGAGTAAGTGTGCGTATTTTCTTCAGATCGATTGCTGATAGATGGTAGTTATGAACTTTGGGCCGGGATTTGCCGTGCATGTCGCAGTACCGTACAAATTTATCAATTTTAGGCGGGAACCTATTTCAACTCCCTGTTGCAGCTTCTGTTTTCTGGTTCATTATTTTTAAATTTTGTCATTTTCTGATTTTTTTAGGCTTTTTTTTCTTTTTTTTTCTGTATTTGTTTGCATTGTCCATGATTGGCTAGCCTATTTTTTTTAAAAAAAAAAATTAATTTTTAATTACGCCAAAAAGTCACTAGCAGCTACAATGCAAAATAAAACAGTTACAGTATAAAAAAGCCATAAGCCAACTTATTTCATCTGAACTGAGCAGGGAGTTTTTGCCCTCGCCTCAGATGCATATTCCGTCTGTTTGTTGCTCTTGCTTCTACCGTTTCGCTTATCTAGGCACCTTCTCTTCCTTTTGCAACAGCTGCTGCTGTGATGTGAAACAGATACAGGAGACGCCAATGTTTCATCTTAGACCTAAAAATAGCGTCTTTGTTCCTTCACTCGGGTCATAATGCACTTATAAGGGTAAGGATGGGGCCAGAATGTCAGGGACTCACATCACAACAGAAGGAGCAAAGGGTGGCTCAAATTTCGGGCTCGACACGAGACGACGCGCCTAGAGCTCCAGCCCCATATCAGATCTCATCCTCCTCCTTCCCTTCCTCTCGCGTCTTCGCTTTGCTTCTATCCGCCCATGCTACCTCGTCATGCCCAAACCCTAACCCTAGCCATGAAGACAGAGGAGGGAATGGCGTTGGGATACCGCTTCCGCCCCGCACCTAGATGCTCCCGCGACAACGATCATAAGTGGCCCCAGCCCTCGCCATGGGGCTGTGAGATTGTGAAACCCTAGCTATCTGCCGCCACGTCTGCAGACACAACAGCCGCGCGATGTGGGTGGGTGGAAAATGGGAGGTGGCTGGCGTTTGATGTGCCCATGGCTCTCAGGCTGCTAATTCCACATCGCCATGGTCACTACCACATCGTTTGGAGAGGTCGAGTCTCAAGATGCGGTTGGAGGGGAGGAGGGCTACGTCTGAGGGGCCCATGCTAGGCTTGCTCCAGATTCTGCATCCCCACGGTTGCCTTCCCCATGGCACTCTTGGTTAGGGTTTGGTTGGGATCGAGATCGAGATGGAGAGGAGGATGGGAGAAGTGGTTTCAAAAAATGGATGCTTCAAAAGGGCTGGGATTGGACTTGGGTTCGACGAGACCGACTTTGGGTTTGGTGCTGTTGGACCTCGAATTTATAATCCGGAATCCTCTATGATTCCACCGTACTATTCCCTGGATCAATAGATAGTGCTCATAGATATATTATTGAACATCAAATACATATATTGCGAAAGCATAATTAATACAATAGTAGACTTACACAAAGGCCAGTCAGGATGAAACATTTAAAGAGCAGCAGCGAAAACGAAAATATCACATAGGTGGAACCCTCATGATATACCTATAGACAATCAACTGGGGCTCGTAACCTAGTTTTTGTCATCATTATCTTTCAATTTTGTCAACGTCCTTAGATGACTGCAAGGCTTTTATTTCTCATTCTTACTTACTGAATAATAGTAATTGACCAGTAATAAGTACGAATGTACTCAGGAAAACTATTTACATGATACTTTAATAACCCATTATACATTAACACACACACACATATATATAGGAAGCCTGTTTTCTACTCCTGTGTGTAATTACACCTTATGTCATATCTCACAATGTAGATAGTATCTCGTGTAACGGAGGGTATGTACATGTAGTATACGAGTATTTAAGACCATTTTAGTGGTATGAATAATTTTTCAGATGTGATATATATATATATATATATATATATATATATATATATATATATATATATATATATATATATATATATATATATATATATATATATATATATATATATATATATTTAACATACTTCTTTTATGTATGTATATGATGGTATTTACAAAATACGTTAAAAACTATGAACTCCTTTGTAATTTTTTCATGTGTTTCGTATTAGAATATCTTATAATTAGTATACGAGTATACTAAAGTGATAAAGGAGTATCTTAATTTTATTTAGGTGGTGTATTAGAGGTGAATATAATTACATTGAGAGTAAAATATATATATATATATATATATATATATATATATATATATATATATATATATATATATATATATATATATATATACACACACACAACAGCGCTTTTAGGTGCGCTATAGTCTTATCACGCACCCCTACCTCGACATGTGCGGCCCACCCGTTTCGCAATGCTTCCTTAGTTTGTGCACATGACTTCACTCCTATCTAGACCGTAGCCCAAAGCACGCGTGGCCCACGCACCCACCTCACGCTTTCTTTTTACCGAGCGTGCACCACCCACCACTCTATTAATCTCCCGTGGGTCTTTTACAATGTACAGCCACGCGGACCCACCACTTAATTATCTTTCTTGGGGCATTTTTTTATGGCTCAAAAAGCATTGCCCATGCAGCGCATCTACGATGCATTTCTCCATATACCCCCCAGGAGAATGTCAGTTGCAATTTACCATCAGTAATCAAGTCAACATTCAGTAGCACACTAAGTCACCATTACTAGCACACTAAAATTCACCATAAATCGGTAAATTTACTATTTGTAGCGTCCTAAGTTCAACATATTTTATCATCATTAGCACACCGAGTCACCATCTCTGGTTCAAGAAATTATCACCCTAAAGTTTGAAAAATACACTATTCAGATGTATTTGTTTAACACACATGCATGTCATCTTTCATGAGAATGTAACAAAAAAATATCATCAGTTGCACGCTAAGTTATCGTGTATAATCTGGACAAATTACCAGCCTAAAGTTCAAACATACATAACATTTATGGAATAATCTTATAAATATTTGGTCTTATATTCATAGCATTTACCACTAAATTATGCCATGTAACTTAAGAAATTCAAAAATAAAACTAAAAAATAAAATTTATCATATGAATTTTTAATAAATTACCAGACGAAAGTCACATAAATTATCATCCGTTAGACACTAAGTTAGTACTGATAACTTAACAAATCACCAACATAAATTCAGAATTACCATCAATTTATGAATTTGAGAAAAAAATTAGGAATTACCTAATTCGAATCCTAAGTTACCATTATAGTTTTAAGAAACTATCATCCTAAGTTCAAAATTATCATAATTTCTACAAGTTCAAAATATTTTAAAACTTACCATCAGTTGCACTAAAGTTACTATCAGCTGCACCCTAAGTTATCATATGTATTTTTATAAATTACCGTCCTATTTTCTGAATTTACTATTATTTTATGGTATCATCACTTTTAACCCAAAAATAAACCCGAGCATTCAAAACTTATCATCAGTTTGGTCCTAGATTATCAGCTGCAGTTTTAATAAGCTACCATTCTAACTTTAGAAATTATCATTATTGTTAATTTAAAAAAATTAAAAATTACCAACCATTACACCCTAAATTACCATCTATATTTTTGATAAATTATTAGCCTAAAAACCATTTAGATCAAGAACACACACATCACAAGTCATCATTTTGGATGCATGGAGTTGGCTCTGATTGACGACTAACGAACTAACTAGTGCTGACAACCATTCATGTTTCTCGTGCATACTACTAACTTACATGATGATTGATATATGCATGCATATTGATCAGAGTTGCAGTGAAGAAGTTTCATTGATTAATATTTTTTAATTATATGCTGGGTTATTGGGTTCGGTCTTTTTCCTTTTCCACCTCTACTTTTGCCACGTCCAATGCACTAGCTTATTTGACTTTGTGTGTTCAAGGAGATGTGGCTAGCACTTGCATTACTATTTACTACACATCAGAGGCCGACCTATCACTGGAGTGTGGTCTGGACATAGGTGTAAGATCAAGAATAACCGACTAGAAGGGGTGAATAGGAGGTTTAAAAATTTTCTTGCCTTCCAAATAATTTCTATAAATTTAATATGACAGAAATTTAATACTTAATAAACACATCGGTCCCATATTCACAAAAATTCATTAATTACAAAAACCATTTTCAGGATCCTAGATGTTTTCAATCTCCATCTTTTTGGTAATTGATGACAATACAAATTTTATATGAGGTGAATTAAGTTTTGAATATATCACTTGTTTGAAAACTAGTTATGTATTCTTTTGTGACTTTAAGAGAAAGTAATTCTTGCAAAGATTTTATATGAGCTTCAGAGAATTAGTTCCTTTTTAAAGTCAAAAATAGGAAAAGCTACCCCTAAACATGTGCATATAAATGAGAATCTATTTCAAACACAATAAATATCAATTTGAGCACAAGATGTATGCGCCTTCAAATTTATCATTAACAAGGCATAAACATAGCATAAAGATAAAGTGTACAAGTTCATTACACAATAAAGACATTTCAAAAAAGTTCATTATATAAATATATAGATAAATTTGGGCTAAATTTCTTCTTCTTCTTTGCTGCTTCCCTTTCAAGCCTCTCCCCCTTTCACATCATCTTCTACATCTTCTCCCATTTGGCATCAGATGACCAAAAAGGTTACTCCTGTGTTCCCTGAGAAGAAGGGTCAGGTCGACGACGCGACCATATTGGACAGGAGATGGAGAACGAGCCAAAACATGCTCGATAGATGTGACTCTCCCATCAAGAGAGTCCATCCAGGAGGAAAGGGAGGCGAACCCCTCAACCTGGGAGTTGCGAAGCTGAAGAATGGCTGAGTAAATCTGAGAGAGGGAGACTTGGTCTTCTTCTTGCTGAGCTGATGTAGGTTCTTCCTATTGAGGGACTTGAGGACGGGCCTTGGCTCCTCCGCGCCATGCCGTCTCAGCTCTTCCTTCCCCCCGGGTCTTGGCGCCTTCACCGCCGGCTCTCCCCGGCGCCTCCTTCAACATCTTGCGCCGCCCCTCTGCTGCGCCTTCCTCTCGCGCCGCCGGTCCCAGCGGCGTCGCCCTGCCTCGCCTAGGCCATCCCCGCCTCGCCGTTCGTGTGTCGCATAAGTGCTGCTGCCAGATCCATGGACTAGGGCCCGGATCTGGTGCCCTCTCCCTCGAATCCGACCCAATCTAAGGTTGATTTGCCGGTTATTTTACTTTAGCTCTAATGGATTTGCTTATGGGGTGGTAGGCATGGAGGTGAGCTGCCCTGGGTTGGTCACGGCCGAGCCGGAGCCGCCCGCACGCCGAGGGAGTGCGCGGTGGCGGTTGGGTGTGTGGCTATCTTGGGTAGCATACGTCGCCGCTTCGCTCTCTGTAAACTTCGGTCCTTACTTACTCTGTCTACTCCCTTCTTCTACCTCTGGTTGGCATACTTGTGATGGTTCATGGTTGTTAGTGGTGCTAGTTGACAACGAATGGTGGCTTAATGTCTATGACTATGCAAGGTTTACTATTGAAATTGATGTAAGATTATGGGTGATTGGTGGGCTACCTTTGTTGGTTGATTTCGGTTGCTTTGATGCAGATGGCGACTTGTATTCTGCGGTTGTTTTCCCTGGTTGGCTGTGGCCCAGTTGGCTAGCTGGTGGTCTCCTCCTCCGGTTGGTGGCCGGTGAGCTGGTCCCTGGCTACTTTCCTCCCTCGGCTTGGTGCTGCCAGATGCTTGTTGTGGCCTCCTAGGGTTGATGGTCTCTTGCCGTCGCTGTCGCCGTGCTCCTGGCCGCCTCGCCTGGCCTTCGTCTTGCGTCTGGCTTCTCCTCGGTGGCTCTCGTTTCTGTGTGGCTGGGAATGGATGGGGAAAGGGGAAAAGAAGTGTGTTGTGCTGCTCGGGCTTCTCTCTTCTCTCTGGTTTGGATGCGCCCTGTGCTGGCTGTGCGATATTTCTGGAGGGCTTGCCGTGATGTTTGATTGGCTGTGAGATGGCCTGTTGTTGCGCTGTTCGCTTACTGTGGCCATGTGGCCTTCTGGTTGCTGTGGGCTGGGAAAATGGTATTGTGGATTTTGGTATACCTTGGCTGGTCGCTATATCAAATCAGGTTTGTTTGCGCCGAGTGATGACCCTACGGTTGTGAGAGGTGCCGACTGGCCCCCAGACGGTCAGGTATCTCCGTGAACGGATTGCCCTGCCCGAACTTAACCTCTAGGGCTCTGACGGCAATTTCTATCCTTTTTCCTTTCTTCGCTTATTTCTATTTGTTCTTTTGTTCAATCTTTTTGGTATTACAATTACTGGTTTGCTCACAAATGGAATAACGGTGTGGCGGCAGTTCGACGATAGATCCTAATGTATGAGATGACCTAAATGTATTTGGACTTTCTCTTAATATTGATGTCTAGATGATATTGCATGTTATCTAAATGTAATTTCTATTCTCTGTTAATTCAGATGCAATTGAATATGTATGAGATGGATTTAGTGTAAATTAAATCATGTACTTCCTTACTGAATACATTGCATTGCAAATGCTTAGACCTTGAGATGGTTATTTGGTTGATACATGGAATTGTATACTTGCTGTAATTCGTATTGTTGCTATTATGCAATGTCAATTGTAATATTGTTATTTGATTTGATACGAATTCTAATTGTCGCTTGACGGATGTAATTGATTTGTTGTACAAGGATCGTGAAATTGCACTGTTGTACTATGGACTGTTCTATATATTTTAATTGAGTAGAAAAATTTTACTTGTCGTACAATTGAATTTTTATCGCTCACTTTAGCCTATACAAATTGGGATTCGCCCTCGTCGACGGAGTTACGGTAGTAGTATTAGTTTATCATTCGTTGGTTTCGCCCTACACAGATACACATAAAAGTTTTAAATTCCTCCGTATTTTATATCATTAGTCGCATAATTAATCATGTTTAACGTCTTAACTCGTCATTTAGGGTTAGTTAACGACGTGGGTAGTTACACTTAGCATGCGTCTCATCATCATTTTAGGGACTAAGCCTTTTCAATACTTAATAAACACGTTAGTCTCATATTCACATAAATTTATTAATTACCAAAACTATTTTTTGGGACCTAGATGCTTTCAATAGGCTACATGATGCACCGCATGTTCGTGTGCTTAGCCGCCCCTCTCGTGACAAAACGTACGTACCACACGGCATGTCACTACTACAAAAACAAGCTATACTGGACGTCTCATCACAGACGGTTCATGTGGAGCCGTCTGTGCTTTGATTATTATAGACGGTTCATGGCTAAAACCATCTCTAAAACTATTACAGATGGTTAGGTTTAAAAGCCGTCTGTGATATACGCATTATCATAGGCGGTTTTTAATTAAATCGTCTATGAAACTATCACAGACGATTTTTATTTACAACCATATGTGTTTTGTCCTTTGTCGTATGAACTACAAAAGCTACTGAGATGAGAGACAAATTCAAGGAAAATTTGTTATAAAAGTCCCAAAAAAAAGAGATTCCTAGATCTTAGTCTTCTGGGCTTCATATACTTCTTTTTCGACTTTTGGAGTTGGAGGATCAGCCGCTGAGTTCTCGAATGCCGTGAAGATTGTCCTTGCCCTCTGCACTTCCTCCTCCACCCTGGGCAAATCATTAGCACGGTCCATAATCTCATAGAAGATGCTATGATAAGCTTCCTCATAATCGTCCGCTTATGCTTGATCGGCAATATTATCCATGTGTCTCTCCACTGCCACAAGAGGTTCTTCCGTTTTGTGCACATTGCAAAGAAGAACGAGGCTGAGTGCGGTTTCCCTTTGCTGAGCGGCAATGAGACACCTCCATCGACGGCGGATGATGAGGTCCAGCTGACAGATGGAAGCGAGTCGAGGAAGGAGAGCAGGGCGTGAGCGGAGGAGTTGCTCCATACGTAAATTGTTGGCCGCCTGTGTAAGGTTACGGCCGAACAACTCATGATGGATAGATAAGAGCAAGGAGATCAAAAGAATATTAGATGTCATTATTGAGAAATCTGGCGAAGAAGATGAGAGGACAACGTAGAAGAGTTGAATTAGGGTGCACATATTTAAGCGTTATCATAGACGGTTCGTATACCAAACCATCTCTGATATTAATATCATAGATGGTTCGTATAACAAACTGTCTCTGATATGTGCCTTATCACAGACGGTTCCTACAACAAACCGTCTCTGATAATGACATATCACCGATTCATGGCGTGTCCCCCAGGATTTCGATCTCACCCGTCCATTTTTTCCACATTGAATGACAGGCATCGGTTCCTCCCACCGCTTGACCCTTATTAATTACTTCTCATCTACCTTTCCACCGGCAGTCACACATGAGTTCATCCATTATATAGCTTCCTGCATCCTCCCCTCAACGACGTCGACTACCACCGTGAGCTAGCGCCTCCGTTGTGACACCATGGTCGACTGCATAACACACTCTTGTCGTAAGTGTTGTAAGAGTGTCTTATGCAGTCTCATCGTCATGCCATAAAGGTGGCGCTACCATCATCTCTCCATTGCCGATGATATTCAGCCGCCATCCGATGCATCCAGCTTGTTCCTCGACGACGTCGACTACCGCCGTGAGCTAACGCCTCCGTTGTGACACGATGGTCGACTGCACAACACACTCTTGTCATAAGTGTCGTAAGGGTGTCTTGTGTAGTCTCACCGTCGTGCCACAAAGGTGGCGCTACCGCTGCCTCTCTATTGCCGGTGATATCCAGTCGCCATCTGTGCATCCAGGTTCTATTGTCTGCTAAGATATCTGCTTCTTATATATTCTTGTCGTGTTGAAGAGTTGGGTTCGTTATCTTGTTATGCTGTAATAGTGGATTCTAATCTCAATGGAAATGGAATGTGCTGTTGTGTTAATTTGCCACTGTATTTATTTGTTTTCAAAGGGCATAGGTAACATTATTTCTTGAGGCTAGCCAAAAACAGAAAAAAATTTAGGTATAGAGTGAACTATCGCAGACAGTTTTGTGGTATAAACCATCTATGAATGACTATCTCAACCGTCTGTGATACTCACTAATCACAGACGGTTGGTAACTAGAATCGTCTGTGATGTGTGAGTATCACAGACGGTTTTTGGTTCGAGCCGTCTGTAATAGTTTTCTTCACAGACGGTTCTAGTTACAAACCGTCTGTGTTATTTTTATCACAGACGGCTCACAAACCGTCTGTGATAACCCACGATTATCACTGATATATAAATGTAGGCGGTTTAGAAAATTATCTGTGATGACAATTCCGAACCGTTTGTGATGACCTTTTTTTTTAAGTAGTGGATACTAGCATACGATGATGGGTCCCACCGAGTACTTGGCTCCCATGTCACTTCTCCGGCAAGTGTTGAAGTAAGAAAACGTCAAGTGGCCATGTATCGGAAAGCAACGTCAATATCGTGCGGTGGAGAAAACGACACGTACTAATTCTATAACGCGGCTAGTAGCGCTATAGATTTAGCGTATATCAATACATAAAATTAGAAAAAGAATCTTAGCTTAAACGAAGAATTCATGAATGTCCACGAATGTTTGGATCAAATAAATTATTTATGCTTTTATATTTATTTTATATGTATAATTTAAAGGGTTTTCATGTTCTGAGAAATATTTATAATCATATTTGATTCAATTTGTATTTGTGTTTGCTATTATTCATATTTATATCTAGAGTAGAGTATCTGTATTTATTTCCACATAAAAAATATAAAAATAAATGCAGCAGAGCATTATTCCGTATGTTATCCGTTTTGACTTGCGCACAGAGATGCATGCCGCTTTGTGATTGATGACATGATGCTATGCTTTTTTTAGGTATATATGATGATGCTATGTCCCGCTTAGATGGGCTGAAAATATTGGCTTATGACTGAAATTATATTGTAGCTGACTACGATTACACTGTAGGTAAAGGTGACTTATTTGGTGTAATTAAATTAAAAAAAAATAAAAATAGAAAAATATGTTAGGTCATCACGAACAATGCAAATGAATACAGAGAAAAAAGAATGGACAAAAATGTAAAATTTTTTAAAAAATAAAATTTATAAATAGTACAAGCGACAAGTTTAGCTCGGCCCAACTTAACATAACCAGGGCTGACATGTCGCAGGCACGCGCGCGCTGCCCTACCCCTCTTTTGCTCGCTCTCTCGGGGACCCGCCGCTTCATCTTCCCATTCTTCGGCGGCGGCGGCCACTGGTTGCTCCACCGCGCGATCTCCGTAACCCCGCTAACCATACACAGTCCTCCGGGAGGCGCGAGGGGGAGAGATGAGGGAGGTCGTGACGGCACAAGTCGGCGGCTTCGCCAACTTCGTCGGCGCCCACTTCTGGAACTTCCAGGTCCCGCAAGATCCTAGCAAATTGAGTCCTAGACTGTCCGTACAACCTTGTGGCTCTATAACCCGACTCCACTTCTTTTGCTGATCCTCAGGATGAGCTGCTCGGGCTCGCCGACGACCCTGGCGCCGACCCTGCCTTCAAGACCGCGTCGCTCGACATGGACGTCCTGTACCGCGCCGGCGAGACGCACCAGGTAGGAGCGCGGGCCGCTTGCCTCAAAATATGCATCTTTTCTACTATGGGTTGGTTATCTCCGATCCTTTGAGTTACGCTGCTCAATTTCGTCAGGGCGTCTGCACCTACTGCCCCCGTTTGGTATCTGTTGGTTCTCGAGGTAATTTTCTTCTGTTCTTGATTCCTTTATGTGCTGTAATGCTGAATTTACTCCTAGTATAGCAGTGTACTCAAGCTTACTAGGTTTAATCGTGCTTGGTAGCGTTCCTCCATTGTGGAGAAGTGTAACTTACCTGTTATTTTATCAGTGATAGTGCAAATTACATAGTGGTATGATTTGCAGGGTCTCTTGGCTCTTTAAGCTCCTCTGGTACTCTGGGTCTGAGTAGCGCTGCTGCGGATCAGCTCAATGTTGCTACATGGCAAGTGGCGTTCTAACTTCTCTAGAATTCGTCTCATGTTTGATTTTCTTACTATGTCCATCGTGCATAATTGGTTGTTGTATTGGTCAGTGTATATATGAGTAAAGAGAAGCAGGCGGTTGTTTCAGTGTGGTTTTCGATTACTTGTGCAAGTTAGCTAGAAGTGCACTAGAATACAGCAGCTTCACTGTATAGATGTTTGCTTGAAAAAATTATAGGAAATTGTTGCAGGCTGTAGGAGCAATGAACTGCTGTTAGCCTCATAATATGATTATTTTGGAGATTGTAATGGTGCATATACTCATCCAACTGCTCTTGAAATTTGCTTCATCTCCTTTCATGGATTATCATTCAGCTTTGGACTTGTCAAGGCTTGTTGTTTATAGCCGTGCTTCTGTACAAAAAAATCATGCTATGAGTGAGTAATTATATGCTAATATTACTGACGAGTGAACTCCAGTTAGAGAGCAGCTACTGTGAAATAATGTGTCAAGCTCATGGAGTACTTTGATGAGTCTAACTCCATTTAATGTAGGTCTGGAAATGTAACAAGATCGGTAGCAAAACCTCATGGGCGGAACTTGTTTCTGCAAAGCCTAGCTGAACAAGAGCAGAACCCAAGCACTAGCAGTGGTGGGAACAACACCCAGAAAAGTGTTGAAGATAAGGACCTGGTTGAATGCCTAGAGGATGGTGTCAACTTTTGGACTGATTATTCGAAGGTTCAGTATCACCCTCAGAGCTTGTATGAGTTGCATGGGTCATGGACAGACTTTGACAAGTTCGATAATTATGGGACTGCACGGGAGGTAGTTTCAGAATGGTCTCACATAGAGGAGATGAATGAGAGGCTAAGGTTCTTTGTTGAAGAATGCGACCATATTCAGGTCCTATCTTTTCCCCATTATACTATTGATGAACACTCCATTTACGGTTATACTATAGGCTATGTTAACTCATGACTTTTCAAATGATGCATTTTGTTGAGGTCTTAAAATTTGAAATTAATTAATTCATAATTTACTACAGGGCATCCAGTTTATTGTGGATGATTCAGGAGGTTTTTCCAGTGTAGCTGCACAGTATTTGGAGAACATTGCCGATGATTACACAAACACACCTGTATTGCTTTATTGTGTGAGGGATCCAGCCACCCATGTATCATCCAGGAATCAAAGGGAGTCCACTACAAGATCTTTGCATGATGCCGTTTCATTTTCAAAACTTTCATCCTTTTGCAATCTGATGGTTCCAATTGGACTGCCTTCTCTAAGTAGAAGTATGCTTTCATTTACCAGACTACCACATTCGATTTTGTGCTTTTCTGAAAAATTTCCATTCTAGCATGTTCAGATGATCTGTGAATCGCTGTTGTTTATATTCCTGTGCATTGATCTTATGCTGAAAACATTGCACTTGATCGCAGTTTCCATTAAATATCAACTCATTAACTCACCTGTACATACTGTTTGTATATATATGTGTGAATGCAGCGCTCATCCTAGAATAAAGCAGATTTACTAGCATATGTCTATTTATCTTTTCTCACATTATCCATCATGGGTATACAAAAGTTCATTCTGAATTGTTCTCCTAGTATAAAGCAGCTTTACTAGCATTTGTCTATTTATTTCTTCAAACATTTTCCATACAAAATTATTTTCATGTGCATACAAAAGCTTATTCTAAATTGTTCAGGTAACAATTTTCATTTAACTTCATTTCATTAGGTTACCTGTCACCTTTGCTTTCTATACAAGATGAGAAACCATTCCACTCCGGTGCCATTTGTGCTGCAGCAATACATTCAGTTACTGTTCCATTTAGACTACAAAACATCCGCCCAGCTTCAAACTTTGCACATTCTTGTGGTAATATTGGTATTGGTGAACTTGTGCACATAATATCTGATCAAGGTCGGCAGAACATGGTTACTGCTCTGGATGTAGCAATGCCTGCCCCTTCCTTGACAGGTACACAATAGCTGCCCTGTTTGATCTGACTTAAATGAAAATCTAATGTTGCTTGCTAACTGCGTGCTCCTAATTTTCCAGATAGAAATGATCTGGGGAACATGCAGAAGAATATGCATTCTTTGACCCCTGAAATCAGTGATGAAGATGAAGATCCTTATTCTGTTGAATCACTGGTGATTCATGGAGCTCTGGATGCAGGTTTGCCTTATCTTATGCCTTGGTATTCATTTTAGTCTTATTGTCTGTCACGCTAGTTGCTACTGGAGTTCCTTTTTTTTCTAGTGTTACTTATTAGCTAACATTTCACAATATTCAAGGCATAATTAAAATCTTCTTGCACGGTTACATCTAGAAGTACAAATACTTACTGTAAATTTGTTGATACAGTCGGGCAAAGGGCTTCAATATCACAAGTGAAGGACTCTGTGTGTTCAGCTTATGACGGCAGAGCCACAAAACCAAAGTTCTCTCATCTCTCAGTATCACTCTGCCCCCTCCCAATCCCCCTCCCATTTCCATCCATCTTCAGGAGCAACATAGGCCGGCACGGCGAGGTCCTCAGCAATCATTCAGAAGGGACCCGGCCAAAGGGTTCTCTTGACGTTGAGTCGATACCGATGGCGGCACGTCTAAGGTCAAGCAACGCCATTCTGCCTTTCATAGAGAGGCGGTCGCTAAGCCTTCAGAGGCATGGCGCGGCAAGGGGAGGGGTCGGGTCTCAGGTCCTCCGCGACTGGGGATTTGGGAAGGAAGAGGTCGAGGACATGGGAGAGCACCTGTCGAAGATGCTCCGGGCGTTCTACCCCGAGACCGAGCCGACATCGGATTCCGATTAGACGGACCGTGTTGCGAGTTTTTCGCGAGAATCAGCTCGGTTTTGTTCTATGGAACCTGTGGTAGAGCTGCTGTAGGATGTGCTTTTTGTTTTGTTGAGACTCGTATGTACAATGGATGTGGATGTAGTTCTGAAACTAAAGATGATATCTGGGAGTATGTCGTGCAAGCCTCCATGGATGCTGGCGCTATAGCGAGTGAGTGCTCTGTGCGCATGTGCGTTCATTTGAGCACGGGTGTATGCATGCAGTGCATCATGCCACATGCAGGTGTTGTGACATTCTGCGATGTTTCAGGTTAGATCCAGATCGATCGGATCCCCATTTGTCCCCTTTCCTTTTCTTTCCTTTTTTTTTGGGTTCTTGAAATCCCCGGCTCAATTTGTTCGTCTCATGCAACACTCGAGAAGACAATGACCGTACTGCACCTACAAATCTCAGCAGAGGAAGGCATGTTACTCTTAACTTGTGCTACAAAGTTGGCAATCTCTCTGAACTGCCGTTGCAGAGGAAGGTGGAACATTGCCTGCCTTGCTTCACCTTGCAGCAGAATTCAGCCATTTACTTGTCTGAGTCTGACTGACACATGGATGTCCTGCACAAACCATGATCCTTGTTCATTGCATGACCTGTACCATTGAAAGAACCGGAGCTCTAATTAACTCTAAGCAGGGTAATTAGCAGTAATCAAGAAATAACAAAAATTATTACAACGCATTTAATTACAAGAATGAATTACAACAATTGGCCCTAGGCCTTTATAAAGGAAGTAAAGACACTATTTCAACACTTGGTTAATTACAATAATTATGCAAATAGTAAAAACTAAATTTGTTGCGTATCCAAAACTGCATGAAACAAAAAGCAAATAAAAATAGCATTTCATTCCTTGCCTTATTGGTACCTGTGTATTGCTCGATGTGTAGCACCCAAGCCGGCCAGTGGCCACACCTCTAGTCGCGCTCGTGTATTGAACCAGGCAAGGCACGCCTAGTGGCGCTGTCCCAGAAAACCAATCGCCTCGCTGTGCCACGCAAGATAGACGAAGTTGTTGGAGATACAATGCCATCCTTCGCAATCCGAGATATAGCGGAGTAACGAAGTGGAGGTACAAGGGATGCTGCTCAGGATCACCGAAAGTGCACCCAAGAACACCAAGTATCACAACACTCCTCGCGATCAAGCCAAAGTTGATCTCCACGGGAATCGACAACACAAGCCTTAGTTTCCCCTTGAACCGAAAACACACAGATAATGCAGTGCTCAAGGGAAACCGAGGAGATATGCGCACAAAGGATCAAGGGTTCACCACCAAGAACCACGGCGCCAAAACCCCAAATCCCCTCCAAGATCAAGACCAAGAATCGGAGAGGAAGAAGCACAAATTAGAAGGGAAAGTTAGATTTCTACTCACTCCTTTTGGAAAAAGAAGAGGAGGCCACATTTAAGGAGGAGAACGGCTCCATGAGATGCGGTGGCCACGAACGACCAGCCCCGAAGGACCCGAGCTAGCTTGCGCCTCCGGCGCCGCCTGCCTTCAAAACAGATAGAAGTAAGGCCCTGTTTGTTTCCACTTAAGATTATTATAATCTAGTTTATAGGTGCAGATTATATAAACTAACTTATAATAAGCTGGTGGGAAATAAGCTGTCAGGTGTTTGGCAGCCTGGATTATCAGAGTTATGAATTATTGTATTCGAATGTTTAAAGACTACAATGTCCTTGAGCTTATAATGTTTAAAGATTGGGGAGTTAATGAATGGCAAATGTGGGTAATTTTTCTGAAGTTTTATGGTCATTTAGATAAAATGTGATCTATAAGCTGAAATAAGCTCCTTTTTTGAGTTTATTAGATTACAATAATCTGAGCTATTAGATTATAATAAGTTACCTTATAATTTGGACTGTTTGTTTCCACTTATGATTTATAAGTTAGATTATAATAATCTTAAGTGGAAACAAACAGGGCCTAAACTGCTTCCCCACGCGTGTGAGAGAGAGCTAGGGTCAACCCTTCACCTCCTCTCAGTGATAAGTGGGCCCTACTAATTTCTTTTCCTTTTCCATTTTATTCTTTTCTCTAATTGAGAAAGTATCAAAATATCCTCGTAGATTCCAACAGGAACAAGATAACAGATGGACGGATTGTCACATCTAAACAAACATGGAATACTGAGTGTTTTTTCTTCGACATCTCGACGATTAGTCTCTTCGTGTTTGTTTTGATTGCACTAATACTGTTCAATGTCCTGTGTAGAGATACAAAAGAGACGGATAATTTTCGTCTAACCGACTGTCCGAAAGCTTATGAAATGAATACGAAATAAAGAAATAGGTATCCGGTACTATTTGTATCTATCTCTAAAAAAATATAAAATAGAATACCCGTTCATATCCAGACCACTTGCTTCTAACAGAGACCCATGGAAACTTGACTTTTTCGCAGTCGTGCTCTGCGTTCCTTTGGCTGTAGCAGTTCGCTGCAGAGTTTCAAAGTCTTAGCGAAAGGAATCTCGTTTGGACCCGTCCATCTTTTTTTCTTCCCCCCTTTTTTGTGCTTTTGTGAGGCATTTATTTTCGACGCCTTTTGCTTTCATCACCGTATCTTTGCCAAGTCTCATTCCTGGCCTTCTCTAGAAAAAAAGAGGTCTCATTTCCTGGTCGTTGGGGATGGTAGATAACCTGGAGGTTATATGACTTATGGCTGAAATTGCATTGTAGTGATTGAAATTTTATTATAGCGAAATATGACTTATTTGATATAATTAAATTTAAAAAAATATGCTAGCTCATTACGGATAACACAAATGAATATAAGAAAAAGAACCGACAAAAAAACTAAAAAATCTAAAAGTTAAAAAAAATAAAATTTATAAATAGTAAAAAATAAGTCAGAAACTAAAACTGAAACTGAAACTGAATCGAGGGAGGCAATGGCCAGTGCCACTTGATCTGCCTGTAAGAAGACGGCATATGGCATTAATGATTTGTGACGAGGTTCACATGGCCGGCATCTGCAAGGAGCCAAGAACGCGTGAGACACCGGACTTCAAAAAAGAGAGAAGAAAGAAAGAAACGGCCGGCTGCAGTGCAGATCGGATAGTAAAAAGAAAGAAACTGACACGAGCGAGACAAGGATTAGTTAAGTAGAGATAGAAACCGACACGTCCGGGACTCTGCGAGCCATTACTGACTTAAGTTAGCGAGCGATCCAGACGTTAAGGATGGATGGGATTTTTCTTATGGTTTGATTCAAAACGTTCGTGTTCCACGACTTGCATGCCTATATTTTTTTTTGTTCCTCCTGATTTTCTTCCTTCTCATCGAATAGTCTATGCCTTTTTGTTCTGAAACAAGAGAATCTCTAGCTTCCGCTTTGCCTTTGCGTAATCGCTGGACGGTGGTTGGGTAAAGGTGCTTGCTTTTTTCTATGCTCGCTTTTCCGAGAACACATGTGTTCATGTTTCTAGTGGCCAAAAGGAGATTGCCGGTGGATAAAACTTGCCATCTACTTGGTCCATTCAAAAGAAATGTTGACATCCTAATGCATGCAGACGCTTTGACTAACAATATCTTTATAAATATTATATCAACCATTCGGCGGCACGTGAATGCAATTATAATGTTATTAAATTTTAAAATTTTATTACAATAAAGTCGTGTCTTAAAACCGTATCTAAAACTTCACTTTTGTAGGATACGATATGATGCAACAGTGACTTTTTAGCAGATTTGACATCGTTAGCGACGGTATTTATAAAAATAGTAGTATACATATTATATTTACAGAAATATTATTTTTACCGTTCAGTGGACGGACTACAAGCGCGGGTGCGAGGGGCATGACACACACGATAATAATTGTGCGAAGGATACAGTAGTCAACGGTACCAAATTCGTTAAAAATTCTGCAGTAGTAACATGTATCGGTATGTGGGATGAGGAGGAACACAACACCCGGGAGAGACGTGAGGCCAATAGACGTCACCCTCGTCCCCCGTTTCCCCCCACCTTCCTTCCTCCCTCCCCCTGGCAGCCAGAATCCAACGCAAGCCTACCACTGCTACGCGAGCGACGGCCCCCGCACCAATCGGGAACCCGATTCCCACCCACCCTGAGTACTCGCCCGCTCCTCTCCCTTCCTCGCAATCCCATATTCCCATCCCGTCCATGCGTGCGCGCGCGGGGTTGGTTGGGGTTTGAGTCGAGGTAAGCGAGGAATCGGAGCGGCGCGGCGGAGGAGGCGGGGGATGGAGAGCTACCTGGAGGAAAACTTCGGTGGCGTCAAGGCCAAGAACTCGGAGGAGGAGGCGCTGCGGCGGTGGCGCAAGCTCTGCGGCGTCGTCAAGAACCCCAAGCGCCGGTTCCGCTTCACCGCCAACCTCGACAAGCGCGGCGAGGCGCAGGCCATCAAGCACGCCAACCACGTATGTGCGCCGCCTTCCTTCTCTCTCTCCTCCTCCTCCGCTGCCGCTGCTTGGAATCCACCGCCGCCGCTTCTCCTGCTCAATTCCGTGGGTGTGCGGGAGGGAGGGAGAGTATCCAGGGGTTCGCGATGGGGCTTTCACGCTGGGATCTGCGATATGGTTGTGTGATCTGGAGCCGGGTTAGTTAGCGGGTCCGGGTTTCCAGGGTTTACGCCGAGTGAGATCACATCAGTGCGCTTGATTCAGCTGGGCTAAAGAGGGCGCGATGTTGGGCTGGAGTGTGAGAGGGGGTTTTCAAGTGAATTTAGCAATTTTTTGGGTGTTTGGTTGGAGCATTTGGGATGTTGGAGTTACTTAGGGTTTGTGGGATCAGTGGAGGGGGGCAATGGCATAGTCAAAATTGTGTGGTTGTTATTTGGGGTATCGATGTTTGTTGTTGAGCAAGGAGAGATCATTCATACTTATCTTACCTAGTTTGACATTGCTACAACATGCCATTTTTGCACTGTGTGTTAGTAGCACTAACCTTGGTTTACCAAACCCATTCCCGATATTGGGAGTGGCCACCTTCAACTACTTACCTAGTTTGACATTGCTGCAACATGCCGTCTCCGCACTGTGTTAGTAGCACTAACCTTGGTTTAGCAAACCCATTTTTCGATATTATGAGTTAGTAGTAACCTCGGTTTACCAAACCCATTTTTCGATATTGCGAGTTAGTAGTAACCTTGGTTTACCAAACCCATTTTTCGATATTGGGAGTGGCTACTTTCGAATTGTTTTAGAAGCATCACAATAGCACTCCATCTTACTTGGTATGCCATAAACCTTCTGTAGCTTTCTTAACCCCACAGCGCAGCCACGTAGCTTGGCATTCCCAAATAGACCATGAAGTGGTTAAACATGGAAATTTGGGGTGCTAGTGTAGCTACCCTCATACTACATACTAGCTTCTCTTCTACACTTATTTTAAGGGTTACTGAAATTCATACTGTGGGTGTGTGACAGGAGAAGCTGCGGGTTGCTGTGCTGGTGTCGAAAGCTGCACTTCAGTTTATACATGGTAAGAATTGATTTTTTCGTAATATGACTTCATGTTTTGGCTCTAGTTTTGATCAATTCTAGTATCTAGGCATACTGCTGACAAACACATATACTCAGGCCTTTCACTTCAAAGTGAGTATGTTGTCCCTGAAGAAGTCAAGGCTGCAGGGTTTCAGATTTGCGCTGATGAACTGGGGTCCATTGTTGAGGGCCATGATAGTAAAAAGTTGATCACCCATGGCGGAGTTGCTGGAATAGCAGACAAGCTTGCAACATCGCCGACAGATGGGCTAAGTACAGCTGAGGACAGCATTAAGCGCAGGCAAGACATATATGGAATAAACAAATTCACAGAAAGTGAGGTCCGCAGTTTCTGGGTGTTTGTGTGGGAAGCACTTCAAGACACAACTCTTATAATTCTTGCTGTCTGTGCCTTTGTATCGTTGATTGTTGGCATTGCGATGGAAGGATGGCCTAAAGGTGCTCATGATGGCCTCGGAATTGTTGCAAGTATCCTGTTGGTTGTGTTTGTTACTGCTACAAGTGACTATCGGCAGTCGCTGCAATTCAAGGACCTGGACAAGGAGAAAAAGAAAATTCAAGTGCAAGTTACAAGGAATGGTTTTAGACAAAGACTATCGATATATGACCTTCTTCCTGGAGATGTTGTCCATCTAGCAATTGGAGATCAGGTTCCTGCAGATGGGCTCTTCATTTCTGGGTTCTTTCTATTGATTAATGAATCTAGCCTAACTGGCGAGAGTGAACCTGTTGATGTAAATGAAGATAACCCTTTTCTTTTGTCGGGGACCAAAGTCCAAGATGGGTCATGCAAGATGCTGGTTACAACAGTTGGAATGCGAACCCAATGGGGAAAACTTATGGCTACTCTCAGCGAAGGCGGGGATGATGAAACCCCACTGCAGGTCAAGCTTAATGGAGTTGCAACTATTATAGGCAAGATTGGTCTATTTTTCGCAGTCATAACTTTCATTGTCCTGTCTCAAGGGTTAATCAGCAAGAAGTACCATGAGGGGCTGCTTTTAAGCTGGTCAGGAGATGATGCACTGGAGATGTTGGAGCATTTTGCTATTGCGGTTACTATTGTTGTTGTTGCTGTTCCTGAGGGATTGCCCTTAGCAGTCACGTTGAGCCTTGCGTTTGCAATGAAGAAAATGATGAATGACAAGGCACTGGTTCGCCACTTAGCTGCATGTGAAACTATGGGCTCAGCTACTACCATCTGCAGCGACAAGACAGGAACACTGACGACCAATCATATGACTGTTGTCAAGGCCTGCATTTGTGGAAACATCAAGGAAGTTAACATCCCTCAGAATGCATCTAAGTTGTGTTCTGAACTTCCAGAGATTGTTATCGAAACTATTCTGGAGTCAATATTTAACAATACAGGTGGTGAGGTTGTGATTAACCAAGATGGAAAATATCAGATCCTGGGTACCCCAACAGAGACAGCTTTATTGGAGTTTGCATTGTCACTAGGTGGAGATTTTAAGGCAAAACGTGATGAGACTAAGATTGTGAAAGTGGAACCTTTAATTCAACAAAAAGAGGATGAGTGTCATTCTTGAGCTTCCTGGAGGAGGACGCCGTGCACATTGTAAAGGTGCTTCAGAAATAGTCTTGGCTGCCTGTGATAAGTTCATAGATGAGACAGGTGGCGTTGTTCGCTTGATAAAACAACTGCAGACAAGCTTAGTGGTATTATTGAAAGTTTTGCTAGTGAAGCGCTTAGGACATTGTGCCTTGCTTATATGGAAATGGAAGAAGGCTTTGCTGTTGACGAGCAAATACCGCTGCAAGGGTATACATGCATTGGCATTGTAGGCATTAAAGATCCTGTTCGCCCAGGTGTGAGAGAGTCTGTTGCAACTTGCCGGTCTGCTGGAATTATGGTGAGAATGGTCACAGGTGACAACATATATACGGCAAAGGCGATCGCTCGTGAATGTGGTATACTTACTGAAGATGGTCTGGCTATTGAGGGACCAGAGTTCAGAGAGAAAAGTCTTGAAGAACTCCTTAAGCTGATTCCAAAAATCCAGGTTTGCTGTGTATATAATATCTTATTGACTTTTAAAAGTTTACCATCTGTCTACAAGTCTCATCTCCTGGTAATTCTGTGTATTAAAGGTAATGGCCCGATCATCACCACTTGACAAACATACACTTGTAAAGCATTTGCGCACAACATTCAATGAAGTTGTTGCTGTTACCGGTGATGGCACAAATGATGCTCCTGCCCTGCATGAAGCAGATATTGGACTTGCAATGGGCATTTCTGGGACTGAGGTGAGAATGCTTAATCATAAAAGAGGTCAAACCAATAGGTGCTATCAATTAGCTTGCAGATATATCATGACGTATTGTGTTATGTAATACATGCAATTACACAATGAGATCTCTTACAGAATTTATTGAGGCTTACTGGACCTGAATATTGCAAATTTGATATCACATCCTTGCTATTCTTATTCATACCATCCAGTAGACCTAATGCAAGCTTATTCAGGTGGCCAAAGAGAGTGCTGATGTCATCATTCTGGATGACAATTTCTCTACAATTGTTACTGTTGCCAAATGGGGACGCTCTGTTTACATCAACATACAAAAGTTTGTGCAGTTTCAGCTGACTGTTAATGTTGTATGCTACTAGTTAACTTCTCTTCAGCTTGCTTCACAGGTATACCTCCTAGCCTTGATGATTCTCTGTTATCTTTAGATTTCCCGCTTGATTATTTACACTTGCAATTCCAGGAAATGCACCACTGACAGCTGTTCAACTTCTTTGGGTCAACATGATCATGGACACCCTTGGAGCTCTTGCATTAGCCACCGAACCACCTAATGATGACTTGATGAAGAGAGAGCCAGTAGGAAGAACAGGGAAATTCATCACAAATGTAATGTGGAGGAACATTTTGGGGCAGTCTTTATACCAATTTGTTGTCATATGGTATCTCCAGATGCAAGGGAAAAACTTGTTTCGGCTTGGAGGCTCTGATGCTGATATTGTGCTAAATACAATTATTTTCAACTCATTCGTCTTCTGCCAGGTATGTCTACTGCTGCAAATCCTCCCATTCGCTAGTGATATGTTTGCTACGGGATAACCTGAGAGAACAAGAAGCATAGCAAGCCATTTTCTTTCATGTAGTGTAGCACTTGAAGGAGATGAAACAACAGAAAGGAATGAAGTGGGAATAGGAGATTATTTGTTATTTCCATAGGGTTCAATTTTCTCTCCAAAGGTGGGGACAATGATGTCACGATTTTGCTCTTGGTTGACTAGCCTAGACTATTTTTCCCACTTTTGTTGGATTAGCAAATGCACCCTGACTTTTTTTTATGCTTCGTACATTAGGTTGTAGCGTTTTGCACCGGGGCAGTTTCATTATTTTCTCTTGCAATTTGTTATGATTTTGAAAAACTTGAGCGAACTTTAAAGCGTAGAGTGCAGTATATAGTCTAATATAACCAGGTAAATAAACAGAGGTAGAAGAGGGGTACTATGAAATTGGTGGAAAGGGCCTAGTCCAACATGCAGACCTGTTCCGTCAAAGGTCCAAAATAATATTTTACTTCTTTTAGCTGCCCGCTTGGACTATTACCGATTTGTGTTATACGATATTTCTTCAGGTGTTCAACGAGATAAGCTCCAGGGAGATGGAGAAGATCAACGTGCTCAAGGGCATGCTGAAGAACTACGTCTTCATGGGCGTCTTCAGCAGCACGGTCATCTTCCAGTTCATCATGGTCCAGTTCCTCGCGAGTTTGCCAACACGACGCCTCACCAAGCTCCAGTGGCTTGCCAGCGTGCTCCTTGGCCTTGTCGGGATGCCCATTGCCGCCGCCATCAAGCTGATCCCGGTTGGATCCTCTTGATGAAGACGTGCCTGTAACGCACGAATTCCAACTGGTTGATTTCATACTGTGTGCACTTGAACTCAAGGCAGCGTCTTTTGGAAATGCATGAAGAGCAAGATTGGGAACAGCTGCACTTGACAAGTTTTGTAGCCTTACCTATGAATGTGGCACATTGCATCATATTGTAAGAAGCATTTTGTTTGACTTAGGGCTCAGGTTCTGCTCGTTAGTGTAGCAGAATTGCAAGATTGTTGTTTGGATTGGGATTCAGACTACAGAAAATTGCTGTGGACGAATGAACGGAAACCTGATACTTTCTCGCTTGATTTCTTGCTTCTCTGGATGATTGATTTAAAGATAGAGCTGTGCACTTGTTAATCAACCGACAACCATGATATATATCGTAATTTTGAATATGAATGTTGAATATGAAAGAGGTTGACTTTCTCACTTGTACATGGATGTCCATGTACCTTCTGGGCCATCCGATTGCTCCAAGGTTCGTGCATCTTCTCTCCGCTGCCCCTGTCCCTCGCCGGAGCCGAGAGAGGGAAGGTATGCCAATAGACGTCACCCTCGTCCCCGTTTCCCCACCTTCCTTCCTCCCTCCCCTGGCAGCCAGAATCCAACGCAAGCCTACCACTGCTACGCGAGCGACGGCCCCGCACCAATCGGGAACCCGATTCCCACCCACCCCTGAGTACTCGCCCGCTCCTCTCCCCTTCCCTCGCAATCCCATATTCCCATCCCGTCCATGCGTGCGCGCGCGGGGTTGGTTGGGGTTTGAGTCGAGGTAAGCGAGGAATCGGAGCGGCGCGGCGGAGGAGGCGGGGGATGGAGAGCTACCTGGAGGAAAACTTCGGTGGCGTCAAGGCCAAGAACTCGGAGGAGGAGGCGCTGCGGCGGTGGCGCAAGCTCTGCGGCGTCGTCAAGAACCCCAAGCGCCGGTTCCGCTTCACCGCCAACCTCGACAAGCGCGGCGAGGCGCAGGCCATCAAGCACGCCAACCACGTATGTGCGCCGCCTTCTCTCTCTCTCTCCTCCGCTGCCGCTGCTTGGAATCCACCGCCGCCGCTTCTCCTGCTCAATTCCGTGGGTGTGCGGGAGGGAGGGAGAGTATCCAGGGGTTCGCGATGGGGCTTTCACGCTGGGATCTGCGATATGGTTGTGTGATCTGGAGCCGGGTTAGTTAGCGGGTCCGGGTTTCCAGGGTTTACGCCGAGTGAGATCACATCAGTGCGCTTGATTCAGCTGGGCTAAAGAGGGCGCGATGTTGGGCTGGAGTGTGAGAGGGGGTTTTCAAGTGAATTTAGCAATTTTTTGGGTGTTTGGTTGGAGCATTTGGGATGTTGGAGTTACTTAGGGTTTGTGGGATCAGTGGAGGGGGGCAATGGCATAGTCAAAATTGTGTGGTTGTTATTTGGGGTATCGATGTTTGTTGTTGAGCAAGGAGAGATCATTCATACTTATCTTACCTAGTTTGACATTGCTACAACATGCCATTTTTGCACTGTGTGTTAGTAGCACTAACCTTGGTTTACCAAACCCATTCCCGATATTGGGAGTGGCCACCTTCAACTACTTACCTAGTTTGACATTGCTGCAACATGCCGTCTCCGCACTGTGTTAGTAGCACTAACCTTGGTTTAGCAAACCCATTTTTCGATATTGCGAGTTAGTAGTAACCTCGGTTTACCAAACCCATTTTTCGATATTGCGAGTTAGTAGTAACCTTGGTTTACCAAACCCATTTTTCGATATTGGGAGTGGCTACTTTCGAATTGTTTTTAGAAGCATCACAATAGCACTCCATCTTACTTGGTATGCCATAAACCTTCTGTAGCTTTCTTAACCCCACAGCGCAGCCACGTAGCTTGGCATTCCCAAATAGACCATGAAGTGGTTAAACATGGAAATTTGGGGTGCTAGTGTAGCTACCCTCATACTACATACTAGCTTCTCTTCTACACTTATTTTAAGGGGTTACTGAAATTCATACTGTGGGTGTGTGACAGGAGAAGCTGCGGGTTGCTGTGCTGGTGTCGAAAGCTGCACTTCAGTTTATACATGGTAAGAATTGATTTTTTCGTAATATGACTTCATGTTTTGGCTCTAGTTTTGATCAATTCTAGTATCTAGGCATACTGCTGACAAACACATATACTCAGGCCTTTCACTTCAAAGTGAGTATGTTGTCCCTGAAGAAGTCAAGGCTGCAGGGTTTCAGATTTGCGCTGATGAACTGGGGTCCATTGTTGAGGGCCATGATAGTAAAAAGTTGATCACCCATGGCGGAGTTGCTGGAATAGCAGACAAGCTTGCAACATCGCCGACAGATGGGCTAAGTACAGCTGAGGACAGCATTAAGCGCAGGCAAGACATATATGGAATAAACAAATTCACAGAAAGTGAGGTCCGCAGTTTCTGGGTGTTTGTGTGGGAAGCACTTCAAGACACAACTCTTATAATTCTTGCTGTCTGTGCCTTTGTATCGTTGATTGTTGGCATTGCGATGGAAGGATGGCCTAAAGGTGCTCATGATGGCCTCGGAATTGTTGCAAGTATCCTGTTGGTTGTGTTTGTTACTGCTACAAGTGACTATCGGCAGTCGCTGCAATTCAAGGACCTGGACAAGGAGAAAAAGAAAATTCAAGTGCAAGTTACAAGGAATGGTTTTAGACAAAGACTATCGATATATGACCTTCTTCCTGGAGATGTTGTCCATCTAGCAATTGGAGATCAGGTTCCTGCAGATGGGCTCTTCATTTCTGGGTTCTTTCTATTGATTAATGAATCTAGCCTAACTGGCGAGAGTGAACCTGTTGATGTAAATGAAGATAACCCTTTTCTTTTGTCGGGGACCAAAGTCCAAGATGGGTCATGCAAGATGCTGGTTACAACAGTTGGAATGCGAACCCAATGGGGAAAACTTATGGCTACTCTCAGCGGGCGGGATGATGAAACCCCACTGCAGGTCAAGCTTAATGGAGTTGCAACTATTATAGGCAAGATTGGTCTATTTTTCGCAGTCATAACTTTCATTGTCCTGTCTCAAGGGTTAATCAGCAAGAAGTACCATGAGGGGCTGCTTTTAAGCTGGTCAGGAGATGATGCACTGGAGATGTTGGAGCATTTTGCTATTGCGGTTACTATTGTTGTTGTTGCTGTTCCTGAGGGATTGCCCTTAGCAGTCACGTTGAGCCTTGCGTTTGCAATGAAGAAAATGATGAATGACAAGGCACTGGTTCGCCACTTAGCTGCATGTGAAACTATGGGCTCAGCTACTACCATCTGCAGCGACAAGACAGGAACACTGACGACCAATCATATGACTGTTGTCAAGGCCTGCATTTGTGGAAACATCAAGGAAGTTAACATCCCTCAGAATGCATCTAAGTTGTGTTCTGAACTTCCAGAGATTGTTATCGAAACTATTCTGGAGTCAATATTTAACAATACAGGTGGTGAGGTTGTGATTAACCAAGATGGAAAATATCAGATCCTGGGTACCCCAACAGAGACAGCTTTATTGGAGTTTGCATTGTCACTAGGTGGAGATTTTAAGGCAAAACGTGATGAGACTAAGATTGTGAAAGTGGAACCTTTTAATTCAACAAAAAAGAGGATGAGTGTCATTCTTGAGCTTCCTGGAGGAGGACGCCGTGCACATTGTAAAGGTGCTTCAGAAATAGTCTTGGCTGCCTGTGATAAGTTCATAGATGAGACAGGTGGCGTTGCTCCGCTTGATAAAACAACTGCAGACAAGCTTAGTGGTATTATTGAAAGTTTTGCTAGTGAAGCGCTTAGGACATTGTGCCTTGCTTATATGGAAATGGAAGAAGGCTTTGCTGTTGACGAGCAAATACCGCTGCAAGGGTATACATGCATTGGCATTGTAGGCATTAAAGATCCTGTTCGCCCAGGTGTGAGAGAGTCTGTTGCAACTTGCCGGTCTGCTGGAATTATGGTGAGAATGGTCACAGGTGACAACATATATACGGCAAAGGCGATCGCTCGTGAATGTGGTATACTTACTGAAGATGGTCTGGCTATTGAGGGACCAGAGTTCAGAGAGAAAAGTCTTGAAGAACTCCTTAAGCTGATTCCAAAAATCCAGGTTTGCTGTGTATATAATATCTTATTGACTTTTAAAAGTTTACCATCTGTCTACAAGTCTCATCTCCTGGTAATTCTGTGTATTAAAGGTAATGGCCCGATCATCACCACTTGACAAACATACACTTGTAAAGCATTTGCGCACAACATTCAATGAAGTTGTTGCTGTTACCGGTGATGGCACAAATGATGCTCCTGCCCTGCATGAAGCAGATATTGGACTTGCAATGGGCATTTCTGGGACTGAGGTGAGAATGCTTAATCATAAAAGAGGTCAAACCAATAGGTGCTATCAATTAGCTTGCAGATATATCATGACGTATTGTGTTATGTAATACATGCAATTACACAATGAGATCTCTTACAGAATTTATTGAGGCTTACTGGACCTGAATATTGCAAATTTGATATCACATCCTTGCTATTCTTATTCATACCATCCAGTAGACCTAATGCAAGCTTATTCAGGTGGCCAAAGAGAGTGCTGATGTCATCATTCTGGATGACAATTTCTCTACAATTGTTACTGTTGCCAAATGGGGACGCTCTGTTTACATCAACATACAAAAGTTTGTGCAGTTTCAGCTGACTGTTAATGTTGTGGCGTTACTAGTTAACTTCTCTTCAGCTTGCTTCACAGGTATACCTCCTAGCCTTGATGATTCTCTGTTATCTTTAGATTTCCCCGTTTGATTATTTACACTTGCAATTCCAGGAAATGCACCACTGACAGCTGTTCAACTTCTTTGGGTCAACATGATCATGGACACCCTTGGAGCTCTTGCATTAGCCACCGAACCACCTAATGATGACTTGATGAAGAGAGAGCCAGTAGGAAGAACAGGGAAATTCATCACAAATGTAATGTGGAGGAACATTTTGGGGCAGTCTTTATACCAATTTGTTGTCATATGGTATCTCCAGATGCAAGGGAAAACTTGTTTCGGCTTGGAGGCTCTGATGCTGATATTGTGCTAAATACAATTATTTTCAACTCATTCGTCTTCTGCCAGGTATGTCTACTGCTGCAAATCCTCCCATTCGCTAGTGATATGTTTGCTACGGGATAACCTGAGAGAACAAGAAGCATAGCAAGCCATTTTCTTTCATGTAGTGTAGCACTTGAAGGAGATGAAACAACAGAAAGGAATGAAGTGGGAATAGGAGATTATTTGTTATTTCCATAGGGTTCAATTTTCTCTCCAAAGGTGGGGACAATGATGTCACGATTTTGCTCTTGGTTGACTAGCCTAGACTATTTTTCCCACTTTTGTTGGATTAGCAAATGCACCCTGACTTTTTTTTATGCTTCGTACATTAGGTTGTAGCGTTTTGCACCGGGGCAGTTTCATTATTTTCTCTTGCAATTTGTTATGATTTTGAAAAACTTGAGCGAACTTTAAAGCGTAGAGTGCAGTATATAGTCTAATATAACCAGGTAAATAAACAGAGGTAGAAGAGGGGTACTATGAAATTGGTGGAAAGGGCCTAGTCCAACATGCAGACCTGTTCCGTCAAAGGTCCAAAATAATATTTTACTTCTTTTAGCTGCCCGCTTGGACTATTACCGATTTGTGTTATACGATATTTCTTCAGGTGTTCAACGAGATAAGCTCCAGGGAGATGGAGAAGATCAACGTGCTCAAGGGCATGCTGAAGAACTACGTCTTCATGGGCGTCTTCAGCAGCACGGTCATCTTCCAGTTCATCATGGTCCAGTTCCTCGGCGAGTTTGCCAACACGACGCCTCTCACCAAGCTCCAGTGGCTTGCCAGCGTGCTCCTTGGCCTTGTCGGGATGCCCATTGCCGTCGCCATCAAGCTGATCCCGGTTGGATCCTCTTGATGAAGACGTGCCTGTAACGCACGAATTCCAACTGGTTGATTTCATACTGTGTGCACTTGAACTCAAGGCAGCGTCTTTTGGAAATGCATGAAGAGCAAGATTGGGAACAGCTGCACTTGACAAGTTTTGTAGCCTTACCTATGAATGTGGCACATTGCATCATATTGTAAGAAGCATTTTGTTTGACTTAGGGCTCAGGTTCTGCTCGTTAGTGTAGCAGAATTGCAAGATTGTTGTTTGGATTGGGATTCAGACTACAGAAAATTGCTGTGGACGAATGAACGGAAACCTGATACTTTCTCGCTTGATTTCTTGCTTCTCTGGATGATTGATTTAAAGATAGAGCTGTGCACTTGTTAATCAACCGACAACCATGATATATATCGTAATTTTGAATATGAATGTTGAATATGAAAGAGGTTGACTTTCTCACTTGTACATGGATGTCCATGTACCTTCTGGGCCATCCGATTGCTCCAAGGTTCGTGCATCTTCTCTCTCCGCTGCCCCTGTCCCCTGCCGGAGCCGAGAGAGAGGGGAAGGTATAGAGATGAGAGATGGGGCACGGATGTCAACGCCATCCAACGGCACCGCATGTCCATGTACATGCGGTCTTTTCCGATATGAATACCATGATAGACATTACATGCACGCGTGTGCCCATCGCAAGATTGTATATGTGAGGCCCCGAAAAAGCTACGTGGAATAACTAACGGAAATGTTAGCAGTGCAAAGCCGAACTATGTATATGCTGTGAATCCATGGGATCAGTGGCCCAGCTCAGCTCATGGCCTCCCAGCCTTCCAGCATCGTCCCGGCCTTCCGGTGCTGCCCAGCGAGATCCCGGTCATTCTTGTCGGATGCTGTGAATCCATGAGATCCCGATCATTCTTGTCGGATGCGTAGCTGCAGCTGCTGGTGGGGTTCTGCTCCCTGCGTTTGGGCTGGTGATCTCCAGCTCCATCGCCGCGTTCTACGAGCCGCCGGGCACGCCGTCTTCTACGCGGAGATGTTCGTGGCGCTGGGCTGTTGGGCGTAGCCGGCGCGAGGCCCGTCCGGCGGGTGCCATCTCTGTCGTTTCGCAGCGTGGTGCTGGGAAATCGCTACGGATCAACACACACAAATCGTCCAAGAGTTTTTTTGTTGTCGAACGGAAAACAGAGAGGAACAAAGACGAGGAGGAACGAGAATAACAGAGTTGTATAAGAGAGTGTTTGGGGACAATATTTCTTGTATTCTCTTTCTTCATTTCTTCAACTTACAACTCGACTCGATTTATAGACTCCCTTTTTCCTTCAAAAGCTAGACTGACTGAGATCCGATTTCTTTGGCCTCAACTACAGCGCCGTCTACCCATACCAGGCAATTCGTCTACTGAAAGACGGCCTACGTCATCCACGACCACCCATACTAATGACTACTACAGTTACCATCAACTGCTACAATGGTCGTCGACTGCACTCGGCGCCACCACCATGACGCCAACGACCGCACACACACTCGACGTCAATGGCCATGGTCCTATGACCATGACACCTACGAGCATAACGTTTATGATCACACAACCCGGTCGTATACGACCACATATGGAATCGGTCGTAACGACTCCATAGATTGGTCGTATACGACTACACATGAAACCGGTTATAACGACCATATAGACATCGATCGCAACGATTACGAGGGAACCGATTGTAATGACCACATAGACACCGACTGGCTTTGAGCATGGCAGGGACTTCGGTGTCGCAATCAAGCTTTCAGGTCACTTCTGACTTGAGCGAAGCTAATGAGGCGTATCGTTCCATCTTCAGCATCCTTGACAGGGAGTCCAAGATCGACGCGGGCTCCGAGGAGGGGACGACGTTGCAGCACGCCGTGACGGGAGAGATCGAGATGCAGAACGTGAGCTTCCGGAGTCCGACGAGACGCCATGCGCAGGTCTTGAGACCTGAGAGGCCCGTGCAAGACCTGCGCTTAACGATCCCGACGTCCCGTCTTTCAAGGTTAACGAGCAGACGGTGGCGCTTGTTGGCGAGATCATCGCTCTGCTGGAGAGGTTCCATGACCCCGACCATGGTGCGGTCACGCTCGACGGCGTGAGCCTCATGAGCTCCAAGGATCGCTCTGCACAAGAACATAGCCTTTATATGTACGGATGAAATTAAGCCTAACATCTCTATCATTTTCCTTTGCACTTTGCTTTTGTTATGTTAATTGAACATTGGTAAACAGTTACCACTGGTACGTACGCATGCATCCATCCGGCCCATGCATTTGGCAAGATTAGTTGTTGCAACTCCAGAACTCGTATCAATGCTTCGTCGGCTTAATTACTGAGCCCACGTATCATCTCATTTGTGATGTGTGATCGGGCTCAAGTGCAATAGGATGTTATGATCCATTCGATTGGATCATCATGGTCACCAAATGGCCCATGGGCCTATGGGTTTCTCGTGGACAAGACACAGCCGAAGAAAAATAATGCAGCTGAACTTATTCGTACTGACCTCTTTCCTCGACGCCGCGCTAGCCACCGTGTGGACCGAAGTAAAAGAGACGATAATTCGTGAGACGTTTCTTAAAAAAAATCGAGGACGTATGCGTAATTTTGGAGAAACTAAAGGGTTTTTCGCAAAAAAGTAGGGACCCGCAAGGACCTGTATGTAACTAAACAAGGACCTATACATAATTTTGAAAACCGCGGGTTGCTATCGGTGAAGTGGAGGGTGTTTTTCAGGAAAAAAAACCTGACAGGGACCTGTTTGCGAGAAGTAGGGACCTGTTTGCGAGGACAGAGGACATCTACGTAATTTCGCAAAGCGCAGGGACTTAATCGCAAAAAACATGACGTGGCCACGCTCTCAGTCCGGGAACCCCCCGGTGTAATATAGTTATTATGTAGGGTGGAATTGATCGAATATGTATTAAATAGTGCCTTTATCATATTCATATTTATATTTATAAATGAATACAAATATGAATACGAATTTAAATATTTTCGAATACAAATACGAATCAAATATTGTAATAAATACGAATTCGAATAGAATATCTACTCAATTTGATCGGATCCGGATATCCTCGTAACTTATGCAGTATGAATATATTAATGATATTTTATCCTCGTACATTCACACTTAATTATTCTAATTCATTTACTTCACCTAAAAAAACACAAATTACCATTGAATTAAAAAACTTGTCTAACTAATTAGTTGTTTTGTAATAAAATATGTATACTACTTCATCGAATACGAATAATCTAGATAAAATAACATTTTGAATGGTAACAGTTCATACTATATTCGTATCTATATATTTTTATGCGAATTTGAATATAAATACGAACATGAGAGAAATTATTAATCGGATAAAAAAACTATATCGTATTCATATCCTATCGAATACGATAACCGGATAATATGGATAATTCACAGTGACGGACCCAGGAATTTCAAAATGGGCATTCAAAATTATAAAATATTGTTCAATTAAAAACATAAAGGTCTACAGTAACGAAAATTAAAGTACAATTGATTATATTAGAGACAACATCTCAAATAATATAAAGAAAGTCTAAAATAATCAAAAATTAACACGACGATGCTTTATGTCTTGGAAACGAGATATAATGTCATACAGACAAGCACACAAAAAGGAAGGAACTTCAGAAATGAGTGAAAAACAGAACTCAAAGACTAATAGCTTGTAACTTCAGTGGTGCATTTGTGTCCATTGGTACGCAACTGGACGACCGGAAGAACTATGGTGATGTGGCACTCTCCATCTCGTTGTTGGCACTCAAGTCGACTCTACTACAGAGATAAGATATGTATGCTGCAAAATCCAATACACGAGAGATTGTAGGCTACATACGCTGCCGCAGAACGCCAAAAGAAGCCACGCCTTTTCCAGAATGAACATGTGCACAGCAGTTCACTACCCTTACAAGCATGCTCGTTGATTTAGTACTAGTACTATGTGCTGCCACTAGTATAGCACACAAGATGCCATGGGACACGACTAGTCACCAGGAGCACTTCACCAACAGCTGGTAGCCTGTGCTCTTCTCCTATCTACCGTCTCTGTAGTCTGTAGCCTACCAAAGAATTCCAATAAGCTAAGCTATATGTACAGCTTGTAACTTCAGAAGAACGAATTGATGGAACAGTCAGTTGTCAGGTCAATTAATTAGCCTGATGCTAATCATGTGTTGGGCCGGCGCAGGAACTGAGGCGAGCGATGCAGAGAAGAATGGTGATGCTAACGCCATGCCTCTGATGGAGTAGGACTGGCTGTCCCCGATCTCGAGGTTGACCAGCCAGCTAGCCAGCAGCCCGGCAAGTGCACGGGCTCATGATGCCCGAGTGCGAACAACCACCAAATGGCCAAGAAAAACAAACAACACATGCATGTATGTATGTGCTACTGCATTGCTGCATGCCTGCATACATATGCTTGCTAAGTACTTGATTAATGGTTCCGTGTGATCGATTGAAGTTTCTATGCTTTTCTTCAACAGTGATTTGTATAATTTTTAAATTACGATAAATGATAGATCAATATTATTTATCTCTTCGTATGCTTTGAGATTAATGCTACTTTTATTGGAGAGGAAAACATATAAGCACTACTCGCTCTACTCTGTTGTCTAGCTTCAATGTTCAGGCTAGCTACAGACTAATTCGCTTTTTGCAGTCTGGTGATTGCTGCATGATGCTGAGAATGCTCAGATTAATTAATCCTCCACGGTTGGTTCGAATGGCATCAAGGATGTTGCTTAATGTGCCTCTGATTTACAGTTTGATCAGAAATTAAACGGGTGAGATTGTAATCCCAAGACCCTTGGAACTTATAGCAGTGTTTCCATGCTGTGGCGGGAAAAAAAATCGCAAATATCAAAACAGTATAACTGCAAATAAAGTCATCGATGTGCTATAAAATCTGTGCCTTTTCTACTTTCAGGGAGAACATTGGAGCACTTCCCTCAACTGGAACTTACCACGAATTTGCCAAGATGAAAAGTACATGAAAAATACATTTAACATCAGGCTAGGGTGAGAATGAGACCACACACACACAACCACATTTCCCCCATCTCTGCATAGTACAAGACTAACTCCCAGCTATACACAGGAGACAGTTCATCACATTCACCAGCGGTGTCAGCATAAAAAACCAAAACATGCAATAGAAAACAAAACCATATGTGTTTCTTTGGCCAGATCAGGAGCTGTGTGTGCCCCTGTGTTGCTAACGTGTGTCGTATGATGCATGGACAGATATCTTTGTGTTGGCTTCTCTGTCTTTGTGCAGGCTAGCTTGTTTGTAGTCTTTAGACCACCACCAACCCAGCAGAATACTTGATCTGCCTCTGCAGTGCAGTGCTGCCTGTGAGCTAGCTAGGGCCACACCCTGCCATTGATGCAAGCAAGCATCTTTGGTTCAGGCTTTCAGTTGAGACTCACAGCTGTACACATTCCAACTGCCATTCCCTCATCCAGTCATCCCCTCTCCCTCTGTAAGGCTTTCCTTTCCATGTGTACCACCATTTACATTAAGTATGGCTACCATACTAGTACATATAAACGTAATGCGAGTTGGAAGTTGCAGCAGAGTGAGAAAATGTAAGGCTGTGTTTGGAACACGGGAAACATTACACTAACTCTAACTCGAAGTTTCTTTCATATGAAATTCGTGTATTGTTGACTTTCTATCGCTGTTTATGACACTTGTTCTTAAAAAATGGTGCTTTGCTAGGGCCAGGCAGCCGGCCAGCCAGTGAGGCTCCCACTCACTTCTAGGTGGTACTCTTTTGAACCAGCAAAATTTTAACCAAGCTTTGTCTCCAAGCCTGTTTTTGACTGCATTGGTGACTGAGAAGCTATGCAGGTTTTTTAAAGGAAAAATTGCTCCCTTGCCCCAAAGTTTAATGGCGTTTGCTTAAATGCCCCATGATGTCTCACTGACATGCGGGTCCAGGGCCCACATGTCAGTGAGACATCATGGGGCATTTGAGCAAACGCCATTAAACTTTGGGGTACATGAGCAAATCCCCCTTTTTTAAACCCTTTCCGGATTCTGATCTCTATTCATCCAACAACGAGTCATGAGCAATCCAGATTCAGAAGGAAGGAAGGCAATAGTATATGCTCTGTACACTTTAGATGTAAGTGACTGGCCAGTTGTAAATTCGATTGGTTGAACCACATGTATAATAGGTTACCTTCAGTTGGCCACCTTAACATTGTACAGTTGATTAGTTCAAGAAAATCTTCTGAACATGTTGATTTGATCTGCTTGGTTGATGGACTTGCAATGTATTTGCTCCGTTCTTCTTGACCAGCTCGATTGCTGAGGTCTTGTAAATGATAAAAGGATTGGACTGAATGAAAATCGTTGTATGCTGACTCGAGGAATCAAGTCTGGAATAGGTGCCCAAATCCTATTGGTAATGTGTAACTACTGATATATTCGTGTATGGTGTATTTTACACAACGAGGCTGTCAGGATTGATCTTAGGTAGGATTGTTTTCGGGTTGATAGGATTGACCAGGATCATATATAATAGGTTTGTCAGCTACACAATTATGATTCTAAACATTACAAGCTCTACATTTAGATCTTACATAGGATCGGAATTGTAATGGTCCTATAGGATCGTAGCCGTAGGATCCTAATGAACAAGCGTAGATACTTGTATCGGTAAGTGACCGCCGTATGCAAAACATGGTTATCAAAACCGGTTTTAAATTTTTACCGGAGGGGTCTGGTAGGATCGGTATGACTAAATTTCGGTAGTTTTTGGGCCGAAAATTTCAAATAAAAATTCAAATTTCAAATAAAATCAACTAAAATCGGTCATAAATCGGACTAACTCGGTGTGAAACGAAATATTTAAGACCGGTTTATAGTCTAACCGGAGGTGACCGATTAAACTGGTTTTCGGCCAATTTTGATAACCATGATGCAAACCACGAAGTCTAAAGTGTCATCTCCATTGGGAGTATACATGGAAGGGTTAAGATGTTTTTCTAAGATAAGACATCATTTTTTCCTAGATATTTAAGAATTTTATAGCATAGGGGCTTATTTGTACCTAGCTACCTGTACTCATAGCAGGCAACGGGAAATGATAAAATTCATGTTCATAGATACTCCAACATTTTTTAATTAATTAGAACTTACTTTTGACCAGGCCTACAACATGGACTCTCAAAGATGCTCTAAACCCAATTCCTCTCGATCTTGGGACCGTGCATGGTCTACCACTGAATTATTCAAATGTAACAATAGGTGCTTTGGTGCTTTTATCAAATTGAACCAGCCAAACGTGCCTTAAACCTTTCAATTTGTACTAGTTTGAGTTCCATCTTCCATGCATGCACTAGCCTAACTTAATGGAAAAATAAAACACTGTTTGAGAGTAGCAGCATTTGTGGCCATGCTTCGATGCAGAGAGAGAATCCCTTCCCTTTTTTATAGCAACATCGAAGTAAGAAAACTAAGCAATGAGGCCAAATGAATGAGAGAGAGAGAGAGAGAGAGAGAGAGAGAGAGAGAGAGAGAGAAGAGGGTTCGGTTGCAATGCATTACATTGCAGCAGGCAGCAGGCATGCAGAGATGGTGGTGCCTCAGAAAGTCACTCCATTGCCCATGGGGCATTTTTATTGCCTGAGTGCATGCATTGCAGGGGCAGGAGGGAAAGAGAAAAAGCTAGCTCTTTTTACCAGCTGTAAGGCAGAGTGTGCAATGTAAGACCTGCATTAGTTAGTGGATGAAGCCAGAAGACCAACTTTAGGGTTTAGGGGTTAAGGAAGGCAGTGCATGTAAAGATAGCATAATTATTGATTCCAAGAAAGTAATGATATTTGGGCATGTGTTTGTTCATCTTTTGTGAAAGAGCATCGTGGCAAATTTGTAACCCTCTAGTACTTCTTACCTCGACTGGTACTAGTGGTGAAGCCAGATACCAAGCATTAATGGAGTTTGTATTTGTCAGAGTTGCCTTCGTTGAAGAAGAACATGGAATTAATAGTTGTTTATCAGGACAGGCAACTTGGTCGTCATGCAAGCAGTGAGTGACATTTTACCAAGATGCTTGCATTAATCATCTCATCCAAAAATCTTTGTCTATCAAGGAATGATAGGAATTCTACTCATCTAAATACACTTCATGATGAAGTGTATGCGTTTGCCAAGAATTGTCATTTTTAGGAAGCATTAACTATATCATTTGCTGAAAAAAATTGTTCACATGCCACAACTTCTTTTACATCACTCCTTAAGAACTTGCAAAAACATGACCTTTGCTTTCTAACAATGGCCTTTTGTTTGGCTCTTCAATTGAACCTTCCTTTGTAGTGTGCTCCACTAAGTGTCAAAATATGAAGCTCAACTAGTTCTCCCCCAACTAAATACACTGGTTAAAAGTCACATCCCCAGTGCTAATCTTTAGGCAATTATTGAAACAAAGTACTAATCTCCTGTATCTTGTACATTAATACCATCCATATGCAACACTTGTCGCTCTTCCAAGAGAACACAGTGACGCATGCTTTCCTCAACATGCACAATTATTACCAAATGGATACAATGTACTTATCAATCATGGTTGACAAGAGCTTTCTTTACAGATAATCTATTCTTTTACATTACTGTGGAATGCAATGAAACCCAACTCAAAACAATGCCATGTTCATGTTTGCTCACTAATAATGGAAGCACTGTGACAGTGGGGATTGCCCTAATTCATCACAGGGTGTGCCTTTGTGGAATCAAGCAAGTGCTAACAGGAAAAAGTTGCCTTGGATTCTCCCTGCTCAAAGGGAGAGGAAGATAAGAAAAAAAACAATGGCCCAGAACTGAATGAATGGCACTGAAAGATTGCAGTTCCAGCAGATCTGATCAAGAAACCTACAGGGCACACTCAGGCATGCATGCATACATAAAATGCAATCTGATTCCATTTCTCGAGAACAGAAGATGAGGTTACAGAAGTTACAACCACTCCACAAGGTTTGTTACAAACCAATGTAATTGTAACCCATGCAAGTGCAGTGCAGCTGAGTGAAACACCACTCCCCACACACATCCACTTGCAGAAGAAAAAAATGGCTCTATAAACAATGGCCAAAACCCCAACCTTTCAGTGTTACTACTTATTTTTTCAACTTCTCTGCATGATTCAGCAGCATCTCATTCTCACCATATGCAGTGCAATGCAATGCAACATGGCATCCACAATGGCATCATATCAAATTGTACAACTTTTCGAGTAAAGTTCACAGGAAATGTGCTCCATTTGGGTAGTGGCGTTGGGGCTCAACTCAAGCTCTCCTCTCCTTAGGAAAGCTCAGCCCTTTTGTTTGTTCATTTCTCCCCCTCTCACAAACCAAGCCAATCCAATCCAAAAGCATTACCAATGCCAGCGATGGCAATGGCTCAAAGAACCTATTTTTTAAAAAACATGTAAGTGAAAAAAAAAGGAGGGAAAGGAAGATCCAAATCAAGCCCCCCTAGACATTTGACTAAAAACTGTGTGTGCCCGGTGGTGCTAGCTTCTCAACGGATGCCCGGCAGCGCCAGCCTGATCCGTTTATTCCTCGTCGCCACCGCCACGGCGAAGGTGGCGGTGTCAGCAACATCATCAACAAGAACAGAATCATATGTCCTAGTGGCAACTTCATTGGAGCCTGAACATGGCAATGATCTCTTGTTGCTCCTCCTGTTCAAGTCGCCAACCATCATACTGTAGCAGGCATGTACATGCTCCTGATCAAAGAAATAAACCACTCCAATTAATATACCAAAGTTGACCACATCTAATACTTAGTTCATCCAAATAGAACATTAATATGACCAAAATGCTGATAAGGATTAATCTATGCAAGCAAGTGACTAGCCTTCTCAATAAGACAAGTTGGGGATAGATTGGTCATCTTGGACTCCAATGCTTCTTTGGTCAATAGACCTCCATAGGATGCAGCCAAGATTGCAGCTGCAGCTACAGTGGATGGCATGTAATCAAGCACACTACCAGCTGCATGAAGACAACAGAAATCAATCAGGGCAATGCAAGAAAGATCACTAGATGTCAGAGTGAGTGAAAGAGATGTGATATGATTTTGATGGGTAGAGTGTAGACAGCTGCGAATGAACCTTCAGCCGTGGCAAAGATGAACCCGATGGCTTTGAGGGCAACATGAGTGGCGTCATGGCCGCCGCCGCCGCCGCCATGCCGGTGAAGCCGGGAGGAGAAGCAGGGGAGGTAGTCGAAGGGCGTGACGGCGCCCATGCGCCAGCTGAGCGTGGACAGCACGAGCAGCTCCATCTGGAGGATGGAGGCGGAGCAGAACTCGTAGCCACCGCCGGCGTCGAACTCCGACAGCGCCGGCGTGCGGTACTCCTCCATCTTGGCCGCGACGGACACGCAGGCGATGGACAGCAGCCGCGCCGCCCACGGCATCGCCGCCCTCTGGACACCAATGCACGCACACAACCACATCATCGGCGCGTTCCCGAGAAACAGAGAGACTAAAAAAAGTCGTGATTTTTACGGCGGTGCGATGATTACATCGACGCGTCGCCGGAGGCAGAAGCGGTCGAAGTAGGCAATCGCCAGGTACGCCGTGCGGTGGCCGAACCCGAAACATCCCCGCGTCTGCAAATGCAATCGAATGCCAATCTAATGGCGTGAGTGTCGATCCTTGCATCAAGAAACTATTCGAGAGAGAAGCATATGCTCTAGCTATGTATGGTGTGCTCAGTGCTCACTTCAAGGATCCATTTGACGGCGGCGAGGCGCGCTTGCCGGAACCAGTCCTCGGAGGCGGCGGACGAGTAGTCGCCGTCGCCGCCGTCAGCGTCGGCGCCGGAGTCGGAGGAGGAGCAGAAGCTGGTCTCCTTGGAGACCAGCTGCTCCATGTACTCATTGTCGTCATCCTCATCGTCGACGGTGGCGCTGGTGTAGAACAAGAAGGGGTCGCCGTCGTCGACGACGCCGTCCCCAAGATCGGCGCCGTCTTCTTGGCAAGTAAGCGAGAAGGCGCACGCCGAGCAGTCCTCTGCTTCCTCCATCGGCATCTTCTTGCTTCGCCTCTCGTTACTACTGTTAGTTACAGAGCTACCGGTGCGTCAAGCAAGAGCCATGAGTGAGAGGCGCGTGCTCTAATGGCACGGTGGTCGGCGGCGATGGCGGCGGCGGCGGAGTGGGAGTGGGAGCGGGAGCGAGAGTGAGAAGACTAGAGAGCCTCCTCCCCTCTATTTAAGTGGCTCTAGTTTCATTAAACTTTTTTACCGCTCTTTTCCCTTTTTTACATCTTGCCATTTGCGTTCTTGGATATTGACAGTTCTGGTAAATTCTTGCCTCTGGTGGTTAAATCCTACTGAGACTAGTACACGGGTACGTCTCGGCGTATCTGAAGTGCATCAATGTATTTATGCATCTGTCAACAATTTAATGGTGTCATTTACTCAGCCAAGATAGCGCTTAAAACACATTACGTAGTCCTGTCCCTGCTCTTTCTAGTTACCTGTTAGTACACCTGATCTGATGAAGAAAACGCTATGCTTAATCGGTAACTTTGTAGGTTGCAGCTAAGCTAGCCTCGGTACCAAAAGGGTTTTGGTTATAATGCCAAAGTACATGTAAATAATATTCGGTAAACTATATATAATGCAATACTCTAAAAACAGGTCTACTAAGCCGTATATAAGGAATATGTGCTCTTCCTGATCCAACCGTGTACTCACTACTACCAGTTATCATTTTTTAGAACATTGGTTGACAGTATGCATTATGCATCCATACACTCCATCTGACAAGGCATGCTTGCTCCTAACATTTTCCCACACAAAAAATATATTATTGGATTGCAGGCAAACCCTATAATCTAATGATCTGAAAAAGGCAGGCTGCAGGCTACATATAAAAAAGGGATTTGTTGAGAGGGTAATCTCAACTACCTCCTAGCATGCATCATCTCCCCTAAAATTCTTAATGCAGCCAAGAAAATGCTACATTTCTTTTGCAGAATGTAAGAGTGAGACAAAGCACCTGGTTAGGCCACTAATCCTTGTGGGCCCGGCCAGGGCTCCAAATCCACCAGAGAACAGAGCCATTTTGTGACTGAACAGAGACATAATACAGACACACCATGGTATCTACTCAAGAATCATGCAGCTACTCTATAGCATCTCATAACATAATGCTGCCTACTGACAAACTTCACAATTAATCTCAACACTAGACAGATTTAACCTTGTGCAAGCAAAATCACAGTTTTTTTATTATGATGGAACTAATCTTGCAATGTCAATACACATTTTCTTGCTCGTGAACTAGGACAAGTTAGTCTGCAAAGTCGCTGTCTTACTACATCCAGAAGTTATTAATAGTGGGGGCTCAGCATATATATAAACATGATAAATATATATACATATATATGCAGTGGCGGAACCAGGATTTGGTTACGCCCCGGGCTCAGTTGTGGAATAATCTAAGCTATCTAAACTAATCATGAAAATATTACCTAGGCTGGACTAAATTTATCCGGACTATACACTAGATATTTTTCCACACCTCAAACTGAAGCCTACTCTCCCTGGGGTGTGGCTCCGCCCCTGTATATATGATATGTGAGCTCACGAGACGAGGTTAGAAATGGCGGACAGTGAACAGAATGCACAATTCAAGGGCCAATGTTTTGGAGTAGCGAAACAGTTCCAGTCCTACACGCATCGTCCCATGACGAGATGCAATTTAGTACCAACCAACCCCAATAGCGAGCCATTTGAAAAACAAGGGAAAAGGCCAAGATTTGGACTGAACTCACTAATGTCAAGGAGGCAATGGACCACCGGTCTCTCATTCTTGTAGCTGCATTAGGTGATTCAGACAAGACGACGAGCGAGGAGCCGCGTCTGCAAACAAAAGGATGAATGGAGCACAGAAGGTTAGATCATCAGATCATAAATGCCAAAGTTTTCAGATGCTAGGCCTCTAGAGAAGATTTCAGTTTCAGATTAAGGAAATGAAGATAAACGCCAATCTTGGGAGTTTGATGTCGAACCTGAATTGTTTGGCAATTATTTTGATGGACTGAAACATAAAATATCTTCAGATATGATAGAATAACGTGTTGTTTTAAATTGCATCAAGAATCAGATTCAGAAATGGAATTTAAAGATGCAAGAGCTTCAGGTTTTGATTAAGTTTCACTGAACATGAACATATGTCATCCTTGAAACGATAATACCTCGGCTCGATCATTCGATCATTTTACTTTTAGCATATAAGATCGTTCATCAGAAATCAATTTGCAACTGCAAGATCTGAAGACCACCACAGTAATTATAAGTAGAAACTTCTCCAGGAATTGTAAACTTTACATTAGCCATGTTGAATCTACTGTGCCCGACTGTCCTGCATGTCGAACCGGCACACTGCATTTAAGATTGTACAAGCCATTCTGTCCAACAATTTCTGCAATGGACAATTGTACATAGTACAAAGTACAGACCTGTCCTATTTGAATTATAAATTTCTTCGACATAAATTTATGGATTACAAGCCAGCAGGTGTGTGTCACAAATCAAACAACCCAGGAAACATCATATCAAGTTTGCTACAGTCCCCTGCATAACCAGCCTTGAATTCAGGTTCCCCAGTCCCACAAGAGAACGAGGGAAGAGAGAGAGGGAGGGAGGGACAGAGGCCATCATCTCTATACCCTAGTATTGCATGCAGCATTCAAGAATCATCAAGCCACAAGTGTTGACTCAACCCTCATCAGTCTTTCAAATTAGTAGGCAAACCTAATGCATATCAGATGATAAGAGCAGCAACTAGCAAGTAAACTAGAACTAGAGAGTTCTTTCAAGTTGCCCCCACTTTGACAAAGCAAGGGTTAAGAAACTATAGTGATGCTATCTACTATGCCACTTAAGATCTTTCCCCACTCAACAATGTTTTCTTTGACCGATGCCTCAAGCTTCTGCGTCAACCCACAACAAGATGATAAATAAATGAAGCCTAGGTTTGGTCATGTCAATGTCCCAAGGGGCCCTTCCCCAATCTCCCCTATTTCAATGAAAGCAGGGGACTGTGCCAATCACTAGAGGACACAATGGACCTTTGCTTGTGAGAATGAAGTAAGCAAAAGCGGGCATTAGGAGGAGGTCCTGTCCATTAACCCACTAAAGCCACGCAGAGGCTAAACTTTACTAGTGCCAAACTTGAGCATGCTAGCTGTAGCGTTAGCTTGAGTCACCAAAACACCATTGGTATTATAGTATGAGCTATGATAGCGAGCTACGTAGAAGAAGCAATATCTGGTAGCCCTATTTGTTACCTTCTTGTTTCCAGGCCTATTTGGGGTCAGTTCTTGTTGCCCAAAGAGCAAACAATTGCTTCTGAATCATCCAAGGAAAGCCTAGCACCGCCTCTGCTGTTTATAGTAGTACACATAGTACCATTGCATTGTAATGGACAACAATACGCCAAGGACAAGGTTGATTGGATAGCTCAGGACAGATTCTGTGCCACCCATGCTACAAAGATTTAACTACATGTAGTTTATTTAGCTGATGTAACACTTCTCCAGCTTGTACCGCTCTTACATGGTTGAGAACACTGAATAATGGTTGCCGCTGACAACCGGAAACCCTAGCATGACCGCGTGAAGGCTACCTACCCGACTTGCAGTGATTTATAAATGGTTTTCGCCGATTCTTGATCGGTATTCCCACCATTCACTCTTATACTATGAACAATGAAGATCATTTAAATCTTTGAAATCTTTGCCAAGTTCTGCCGGAATCCATCAACATCACATATCAGACGGTAGCCTAGCCGGTCTGGTATCCGTTTTATAAACCCTGCTGCAACCATCTAAAATGAAAGCCGTGTAGGCCCATGGGAACTTTAGGTATGCACTATTGTCTTGCCATCATTGATGAAAAGCTGGACAAGTCGTTGCACGTAGGTTAAGATTATCAGCCAGGCTTTATGCCAACCCAATCAGATTAAAGTGGCTAGCCAAAAAGTCTAATCTTTTACAAAGTTTAACCTAATAATAAGGTAGCTTCCCAATGTTTGACCGGTATAAGGGTTCAGCAACACCAAGTAGAGCACATGCACATGCATGCAAGCACGCAAGCGATGCACTTATCTTTTGCTTCACAAGAAATGTTCTAATACACACAGTTGTAATATACTGGTCAGTAGATGAGACAATGCGCCAAAATGCGAAGGAAAAGACAGCCAAATAATAGTAGAAAAGGACTTACTGTCTCAAAAAGCAAAAATTCAAGAGTAACATGATAATGTAGTAAATACATGTCGATAAGATGGTCATACACAGCATAGTGCGAGGGACCACTATACTTTTTTGTTGTGGTCTTAACTCTGAACATCTTTTACCGCAACTTCTTATATCGTATGTGATATATTATGTGTATACTTGTTTGCCATTTTGCATTGGTGATAGGACTAAGGACCAAGATGCAGCATTTATCTGTACAGTGTTAATTCCAAAAAATTCCTTTAAGGCATATGGCAAATAGAAGAAATCAAGTATAACTGTGTAATAGATTATAACCATAGTAAGTACAAATTTTATACATAACATACTTGCTCTAAAATCATTGGATAAATTCATTTGGTTACAATCTTTGCAGACAGAACAGTTAGTACAGGAGATGAGACCAATCAGAATACTGTAATCACATGGAAGTTGGAACCTTCAGCTATCCGATGTCTGCTGTCTGATATCAGTGGAACCAGCAAGTGATGGTTTGCCTCATCACTATACAAATTTCAGACAGGTTTGAAGAGCAGGGAGGACTTACAGATACACCAGGAATTGAGCCAACAAGTTTGTAAGGATATGGCAGAAGCCTGAACAAACCAGAATCATACTGGATAGAAACACTAATTATCCAAAGCAAGTTTGGCTTATGCCATTGTTTGTGAGGCCCAACTATGTAGGAATCTCTGCTGGTTTTCTGGCACTACAAACAAAATAATATTAAGTGTATGTGTCAGTACAAAACCAGCAATCAACTGTTACCATACGCAGAAAAATTTGTGACTGCACAAAATTAAATCACGAAGTCAGAGATTCTCTTGCAACAAGTTTGAATTTCAGTTAAACAGTAAGTTCAGTTTCCATCATCATCGTCTTCAAGCAGGTAGTCTTCTATTTGATCTCTGAAATAAAAGTCATCAACAGTTCACTGAATCAGTGCACTAAAGGATGAATAGGACATGACATGAACAAACAAATGGAGTAACTGCACACATAGAAACAAGTGGTCACATTGAATTAAACATTATCCTAACAAAGAAGCTCTTATACCGGTAGATTTAATTGTTGTGGCTATTGACCAAACAGCATATGAAGGGACTAGCTAGAGAGAGCCAACGATAGGAGAGAGAGTGCTCGTGTATAAAATGAGTGGATCTGACCTTTCATACATCTTTTGAGGGCTTATATACATGAGTGGGATTGTATGGGAAATTTCTATCCTACCTCCTTAATAATTACAAAAGGTAGGAGTACATTAGTACATTTCTTTATGCACATGTTCCTATACTATTGAGCCTATCACATATTATGTCAGTTGCAAAGCCCTGTCACGGAGGGTTGTGCCACTCGTATAGCATTAATGTTTTCTTTGCTAAACTACTGATAACGTGCACTATAGCTACAAAGACAATGAAGCAGCCCATAAAGAAATTGACATAAACCTCACCATAGCGAGCTATGGCTGGCAGATGCAGTGTCCACTCTCTCAGTCCAGAACTTTGGTAGTAGTGAAAAGAAGTGTTCATGCAAGTTTGTGCCACTTGGTAGAATCTGGAAATGACAGCTTTGACAACAATGAGCAGTATAAAGATCATTTTTCTTCTGAGTCTTGTGCTTTGTGCTTTCCAAATTCTGGAGTTCTGATTCACTGAATGGGCTTCCACATATCAGGCAGAGAACCTCAGAGAAAGTAGACTCATCACTATCAACATTCTGGAACTTGGGACGTAGCTGTGACGGCAGGAAATCGTGATAGCCATTTGCTGAGAACTTGTTAAAAGAGAATGGCTTAAGCTTTTGTGCTGTTCTTACAATGGTATGCTCTCGAGAAGGGTTTTCTTCCTGTAAATGTAAATAGTAAAGTGTAAAGATTATGACCGGCAGGGCTTGCGAATTGCTCGCGTCCCAGCTCTGGATCGCCTTGGACCGCATATCGTGTATGAATTGCAGAGCCACACTAGAATATAAAGATTAACACTTCAATTCAAAAGATCATAACAATAATTATGCAAAGGAAGCAACTCTGAGAAGTACACAATTATTTTAAAAAATGACAAAAAAAAATGGGGGAAAAGTGGGAGAAGCGAACCTGGAGGCGGGGCCGCCAGAGAAGGCGAGGAGGACGGAGTCGGTGGGCCGCACCATGGCGTTGCTCGTCACGGCGAGCTTGAACTTCCCAAACAGGTGGGCACTCCCCGCACTTGCCGCACGAAGCGCCGCCGTCGGCGACGGAGAGGCGTCCCATCCTCTCCGCCGGAGACACCTCGGTGGCATCAAAGGAGGAGCAGTGGGGCCAGCAGCCAGCGCCGCCGCAGGGGGAGGAGGCGGCGGCGGCGGCCACGGTAGATAAAAAAAATCCAATGCTGGAAGAAATTTGTGCGGCCCGGGCACAACATTCTCTGACAGAGTAATACGAAGAATAATTTTCCTTAAAAAAGGAAAATTGATGATTTACCCCCGCTAAGATATCGGTTTGAGGATTTAAGTTTTATCTTCATGATTTGTTACTAGGAAGACAAAAAAAATTCCCTCCGTTTTTTTTTTACTTACTTTCTAGAATTCAAATTTTCTAAAGTTTTAACTACCAATAAATTTTAAAATATATATATTAATTATATAAAATTATATCATAAGATTTATCGTTAAAAATTCTTTTATAATATTACAATTTTGTTAGTACATCTTAATGTAAAGTTATAAAAAGTAACAATCAAAATCATATCTTGAAAACCGTAGAAAGTAAAAACGTCAAGTAAAAAAGATCACTAGATTTTGTTTTTTTTTTTTGAAAGTGAGCAGAAGGCTTGCCTTGATTAAATTAGAGGAAAGCATATTTAATTACAAGGACCCCTTCATAAAGAAGGGGGTGGAAGCCACGTAGCAGCCCTGATCACGGAAAATAAACCAGAATTACAGAATTAAGGGTAGTTCCACCAAGCGCTTCTCTCCCGCAAGGACCCACGCACGGACCTTCTGTTTGACTTGCATTATAAGAGACTTCGAGGAAGACTCTAACGAGCGAAAATATCTTGCATTTCGCTCGCTCCAAATTTGCCAGGACACTAGCATCAGGAAGGTTGCTAGGGCTTTACACAGGGCTCCAGACGTCCGGATGATCGATTCCCACCACTTTCGCACAGAGGACGTGGCCGACTAGCTCGTGGGCTCCAAGGCGCCGCAAGCAGTCCATCGTGTAGTGGGCGTCCAGATTCTTGCGGAGTAGCGGCACTCAGCTATGAGGTGGATTGCCGTCTTTGAGTCACATCTGCAAAGTGGGCACCACTGTTGATTTGGCCATCCTTGCGTTGAGAGGCGATCGACTGTCCAAATCATGTTTTGTATGATGAGCCAGGCAAAGGTTTTGCACTTTTGTGGTGCCCAATTCTTCTAAATTAATCTATCCATGGTTGTTTGCGTCGCGCCTAAGAATTGAGCCGTATATGCCGATGCGACAGTGTAGATTCCATCTAGAGTGAACTTCCAGACTGCGGTATCCTCATTCCATCCCTGAAGGTTTACATAGAAGTCAAACTCCATAGGGTGGCAAATACTTGAATGTGCTGCACCGTGATGCCATTAGGGGAGTGAAGGTCCCGAAGCCATGTGTTGTGCAAAAGGCTATCATGTAGGGTGCGGTTCTTTCTCCTAGAGGCTTTGTAGATGATCGGTGCAAGATCTTCAGGCCAGTTCCCCTACGCCCAGGCCGAACTCCAGAAGGACACATTTTTCCCATTCTCGATGAGTATGGTGGTCATCGTGGCAAAAAGTTCTCGATCTTGTTGGTTACACGGTGTTCCCAAACCTTGCCAAGGTTTACTTTCTGTAGCCCATTCATATGACAACTACCTGAGTCTTAATGCCCCGGCGAAGCAGTCTAGGCCTAGGATACCAAGACCTCCCACGCTTATAGGTCTGCAGACTTTTTTCCAGTTAACCTTGCACTCCATCTATGTTCTAGTATTTTCCCTGTTGTTTCCTCCCAAAATCGTATGTACAAAGACAATTATGCCCTTCTTTCCCTCCCTCTTCTCCCCTCGACCTTGCCTGGAAGCATGGAGTGCAGCTGGGACAGGCTACTGGAAGGCCACCGCCGTCGACAAGCGTGTGGTGCGTAATTGTCTCGCGTCGACACCGCCGTCACCTCCCGCTGACTCGCCTCGCGCCGCTGCCCTTCTCGCCTCTACTCTCGTTGGGAGACAAGGGTTTCTTCTCCTCTCCTCGGCGGCGAAGTCCAAGTCAAAGGCGAAGCAGGCCACATCGGAGCTCCGGCGATGGGCAGCGAGAAGGAGAGGCTCGACCTCACCGACCTCAATTCCTTGCTACGGGAGCATCTACTGGAGGAGAGAAACTCACTGGAAGCAACAGTCGAGCTCAGTGATGCCGGGTGTGGGCTGTTGACGGCGGACCGAGGTGGCGCAGAGGAGGAGCACGGCACCGGCGGTGAAGAGGCAAGGATGGTCCAATTGGCGGTGGGGGGTAGCTCCACGGTGTCACAAGGGGGGTTCTAGCAAGCGGAATTGGTCGATGGCGCACGGGGTCGATAGGAGGCGGAGGTCACCAGGGAAGAGAGGGGTTCCGACGAGCTGCAAGCGGAGGTCAATACCGACTGGTTGATGCACAAGTACCGACGCGGGTAAGCACGGGGCAATCTCTTCTTGTCAAAATCCTTTGTGCTCCCCCGCCCACCATTTTTTCCGTGCATCAAGATTTCGTTGTCTTCTTGTTCTTGCGAGATAATGCGTATGCTGTTGATGTTCGATTAATTGCATCTGGATGATCGGGTGCTGTGCCGGCTGGACAACAAGAAGAACGAGTGGGAGAAGATGCAGCAGGAGAACGGGAAGGAGGCATCGCACTCGCAGACGCATTCGTGGGGGGAGACGCCGAGGCCGTAGTCAGATATCGACAACGACCCGTTCCCGGAGCTGGACTCGCGGCCGGCGTTCCAGGCAAGGCGGCGGCCACATGAGTAGGGACTACGGAGAGGAGGCAGGTGCAGGAGAATAAGAGGAAGACAGGAGGAAAGAATAGGGACATAATCGTCTTTCCACATGCGATTTTGGGAGAGAAAAAAAAAGAAAAATACTAAAAATACGGAAGGAGTGGCAAAACCCAGCTATTTTCGTCTTAGGAGAGGCAAATCATGAAAAAAAAAACTTATCGGTGGCAAATCATCAGTTTTCCCTAAAAAAATGAAGAATAATTATTTAAACTGAAGGGTAGTGCATGAGTTTGAGGGCAAACAGGTTGCAATCTACATGCATTATTTGGATCTTTTAAAAAAAGATAATATAATTTGGCAGTTTCAGGCATTGCTCTTTTTAAAAGATCAGGGTTTGAAATGTTCAAAAGTGCAAGCAATGAGAGACAAGATTATTGAACAAATCGTCACAGGACAAGAAATGTTTATATTTGCGCCAAAGAGAACAAATAAGAATGTACAACTTTTCAAGATTTTGCGTTACATGCTGCATCCCAGACAAAAAAAAAGATTGTATCTTAGTTATGCTAGGCCTCTAAAAGGGTGTGTCTTTTCTGAAGACAAAATCTTGCCCCATGCAAATGTTGGGGAGTAAACCGCCTTTTGATGTAAGTTGCCTTGCTTGTCTTCGCAAGTTTGAGGACCTGTTCCAGTATTTACCTATGATCCTTCAGTAGCTGTTGATCTACCGTGGTTAGTGATAAACTCCTCGAGCTTAAACACAAACTGCATTCCCCATTAGGGACCGTCGAATCATCTCTCAATGTTCAGATCAATTCCAATGTTCATCCCATTGTACGCAATAGGCGCATACATCCACATTTCATCGGAGCTCAGGAGCTGCAGAATTGGACAAAAATGCTCAATGGCATGTCGTCGCAGAACAATTTGGATGATCTGAACTGAACTAAATTATGCAAATCCTCACCTTGATCTGAAGCTGCAGGAACTTCACATAGTGCACTGCCTCTTCAAGCATGGTGCTCATATCGACCTGCAAGATCAAGATAAGTATTGCTATTTTAGCCATTGGACCTCAGTATTTCATTCATGTAACTGCTGGCAGTAACATTTTTGTTCAGAAGCATACTTTGGTTCCATTGGGCACAAGGTTCTGCAGCATCTTCAGCCTCTCATTGATCCTTTCCCTCCTTTTCTGCTTAAGCAAAGAACAACATTAGTATTTTCACATTCAGTTATGGAAAATATTAGTCCTTACAGATACAAAAGAGATTATCATTTGTAGTACCCTTGCATAGAGGCTCTGGGGATCAGTTGCTTCCCCACGACCAGCCCGAGCCTTGCCTTTCGGACTAGCACCAGCATCTGCAGACTCCTGAGAAGCATTTGAATCGTTGTCAGAAGTGCAACAGCTCGTTGTACTTCCATTCGTGATGGCAACACTCGCATCCTCCTCTCCACTTTGCTTGGACTTCTTCGTTCGCTTCGGTTCGGCCTTTCTTGAGCATTTCTGACCCTGCATTTAATCCATTTCAATCAGTATTTACATTAACAATATGAACATTTTTCTGAAACATAACTGGTGAAAAGAATGATCAGTGATCATCAAGACTTACTCTTGCTTGGTCATCAATTTCTTCTTCTACTGAGTGCTTTCTCTTGTTAGTAGCACCAACTGAATCAAGATCCTCGCAGCTCGACTCGCCATTCCCGTGTAAATTAAGGGAACGATTTGTAATCATATTCAGAAACTCAGTTGCACCTTGCACCTGGACCAAGTTCAGGTCATCTGATGCAATGCAGGAGCTAATACCCAGGGCCTCATTTGAGTCATTCAAATAGTAGCCCTCACACTCAGATGGAACAAGAAGGCAACTAGCATTGCTGTCACTGTACGCACTGTTGTTAGGATTACAGTTATAATAGCATGGATTGGAAGCCTGATCAGACCAAGGTAGCTCCAGGTGGCCTTCCTCGCCATTGGAGGAGAAGGCACCAAGCAGCTGCGCCATTATCTCCGACTCGCCCTGCGATGGCAAGTCAAAGATGGTCCAGCCTACCTCAGCAATGATCCCTCCGGCCTCCATTTGTGATGTGAATTTTAGGACTTGGTGGTGAGAGGTGATCTGTGGAGTGTGGTTTGAGGTACTTTGTGGGTGAAGACAAATGCACAACAGTACAGGTGCTTTTATACTGTTCAGACATAATAATTCAGAAAGGTTGCAGGAGACATCATCTGCAAAAATTAAAATGTGACCTTGATTAAAGAAATGACAGTCCACGGTTGGGCTGACGTGTATGGTGATTAGTCAACGACTAGCAACAGCCAAGGTATGTTCTGGAGGTGTGAAGAACTGAAGATCACAAGATTATAAAATTTCAACTGCTAGTTGGTAGACAAGACAGTGACTTACCCAAGATTACAGTTCCGTGGCCTGTCTGTGAAGGACTGATCAATGATTGGAGACATTTTACTAATCATTGATTCATCAAGGACAGGCAAAAAAGGTCTACGATATATGAACCGGAACAACAAGAGTTTACCTTAGCAAATAGAATAGAATAGGATGCAGAGAGTAATGTACTTATGTTGGTTAGAGAGATGGAATAAAGAAAAGTAGGAGATGCAAAGAGAGGCCTGCGTGAACATGGTAGATTGGTGGAGGGATTCTGAACATTCTCAAGAATTCAAAAGGGGATATGATCATATGAAAACCCCTTCGCATGTATCGAGGTTTTCGCCTTTTTCAATGTATTGATGTCGATCTGCAGTTCTGCACATAGTTCTCACAGCTTGTGCTCACAGCCTCATTGATGTTCAATACTTGCAACTTGCAAGTACTCCAAAAAGACTGGTATTCTGAAATATTTACCACATTGACATTTGACACAAAACAATTGCATCAATCCAGTAAAATTTTTCTGAACTAAACTTGTGACAAAAACAAGCTTGTGCCCACAGCATCAAAGAATGCAGCGCTAAATGAAATATGGACCACCACAATATACTAAAAAACTGAACAAATCTGTCCCATAGGCTGTCATCAGATGGTTTGTTAATTCTCTCCTGTCTGAAGGTCAACCAAGGTAACATTCACAGCAATATTGCCACAGGCCTACAGAAAACTCAATTAGATCTTAAATTCAGATTATGGCACGTTTTAAGAATCAATGAGCCTGTGCATAATCAAATTGCAAGCCACAATGTAGGTCTCCGTTTAAGTTGTCAGGTTTGCGCAACACCCGACAAATCACAGTGGGGGCCTCCCCTGCTGTATTTTCTTCAAAAAAAAACACCCGACAAATCTGAATCTGTTGGAGATCTGATGCTGATATCCTCATCAGCAGGAAGTGATCTGCATGTATCCAGCAATTAATAGCTGCACATGACTCAATCCACCACAATGTGCAAATCAGCTTGTCGATGTACTAATATCGATTTTACGTATGATTTGTTTTGATTCGGAGAAATTCTAGAAAACTTAATGTATGAACATGCAGAATAGAGACACAGAAATTTTTATATAGGTTCGGACCTTCTCATAAAAGAATAATAACCCTACGTTCTGTGTGGCTATTGCTCAAAGAAAGGATTATTATATCCTCATCACAGCTATACTTTTGTCATGTCTCTCTTTGGTAAACAAGAACAGCTAAGATGCTGGCAAGGAAAATGATTTTAAGGGACAAGATGAGGTTTGTTTATAGCCCATGATTCTTACCCTTTCTCTCTACAAAAGAAGCAAGGAATCCTCCGTTGTTATACGGACAAATTGCATGTGTATGTATTATAGAAGACCTAAACAACCAACCAGGTTCATTAATAGCATTAAAATGGAAAACTTAATATAAGGTCATTACCAAATAAACACTTATGTTTATTTTCTGACTTCACAAAGTTCAACTTCATATCATGGCAAAGGCAAATTGCTCATGAGATTACTCCATTTTGAAGATCCTAAAAGATATTCTCTTCTTAGTGTTTCCAGTTTATAAATCAAGTGCACAAACTGGCACTAATAAGTTACACACAGGTATGACTTGCTCTGTTATGCTTATATGAAGAACAGCTGCATTTTAAGATGAGTGTAGCTGCTTTCAAATATGACTATACTTCTAGATCTAAGAATATTTTTCTAGCATGTATTTTTTATTGCTTTCTCAAAGTAATATCATCATATTTATATCATTATAAAATTCAAGATGGGGAATACAATGGGAAGATAGGTTTCACAAACAAATCAATACAGAAAATAACAAAATCTTGAAATTGATTATTCAAAGTAACTTGTTAGTTGTTACTATATATCCTTACTCCCTGGTAAAAATTGTAGTAAATATACAAGGAAGGAATTGTAGGAAGGCAGGGGTAACTTACCATGACAATATTAAGTGATCACAATCCACAGGATTCTAATTCGCTGAATATAGTATTAAAAATGAAAACAAAAGGAAGAATAAAAGAGCTATGATATTTTCTGTCACTTTCAATTGACAATACTAATATGATATTGTTAAGAACTTTATTGGTTGACGTACACAAAATGTCAATATGATAGTATACTCAGAAACTTAGGGCATGTTTGGTTCGTAGCCAAACCTTGCCACGACTGTCGCTGCCGAGAGCCAAACCTTGCTACGACTGTCGCTGCCGAGAGCAAAAACGGGATGCCCTCGCTGAGCCGTACCTAGGGGAGGCTAAGGCTACGCCGGAGAAGCACCGGAGGGGCGGCGCGACAACGAGAGGCGCGGCGGAGGCACGACCGACATGGTGGCCATGGCACCAGTGGTGCGACGAACTAATTAAAGACACGAGAAGCATCTACGGGGTGAGGGGGACCTACCGGAGAGGTTGGCGGGGTCCAAGGAAGGTCGAGGTAGCACGACGGTGAGAGGCCAAGGCAGCGCAAGGGAGGAGCACAACACCAACGACGTGGAGACGATGGCGGTCCAATCCAGCGGTAGGGGATCGACAGAGGAGGTGGCGAGGATGATCGAGCCAGGTGGAATCGACTGGAGAGGCGGCAAGGTGACGGATCGAGGCGAGGCGACCGGAAAGGAAACAGAAGTGAAAAAGAAAACATATATAAAGAGATTATACAGGGATATATAGACATCCAGTACCATCTAAGCAAAGATATATGAATACCTGATCACCAATATACATCTAAGCAAAGATATATCAAGACCTGATCACCAATATAGCATCCCAAAAACTATACAGGTATCAATGGCAACATGATATTTTATCTTCAATATGGGTAGACCAACACCCACCCTCACCAACCACACAAGAAAAAACTCTTTCTTATAAGAATGAGCATTCATCAGTTAATGCAAGCTGCGAGGCAAAGAAGTCAAAAGCAAGCAGATGAGACTTTCAAAAGAAAATGGAACAAATTAGAAGTCAGAGATTATATATAAATAGCTCAAGGTCAAACATAAAGGGTAGGTAATCACAAAACTATTTCCTGAATCTATAACAACCTTGAAGTCAAACAAGACTCAGGGATCTTCGATTAGGGCATTCAGAAGAAAGCATCACCAATTGATTTACTACTTAAAAGCCGGTGACACATCTGACAAAACACTTTAGCTCTGTACATTCAAAAGCATAATTCGGTTAAGGCTATATTGCTCCTTGGAATAACACATAGAGACCATTCTACTCATTCTAAAATCCTCCAAAATTACCTTCTCACAGTTAGATAGGGCAGTCTAATTATTATAGCATGATGCACGGACCGGCTGTTCATCACAGGATGGTACCCCAAACCTTTCACAGCCAGGAACAGAAAAAACATTGCCTAAACCATATTGTTTGAAGTAAATATTCGTAGTCAAGATTTAAGATCCTCATTGCTAGAGCAACTAATTTGACTCCACAAGTTAAATTCTGAGGTTTTCAAGCCACAAATCGGTATGATCAACAGCATGGCATGGCCACATGCAAAATTAATAACTTGATTGGGACGAAGAAGATGGCAAAAGGCACATTGAGGTAAGCACACATCAAACTACAAAAGCATAACGCTTACCTGAAATATGATCAATGGTCACAAAAGAAAAGCATCCATGAGTGTTTCTAAAATTCTAAGTACCGGCACCACTGGCCCCCCACATAATCTCCTCAAATCAATGCAGAAGGCCATCTCCAAACATTAACCACAAACGCGTCAGTGATTTTTGCTAATCAAAAGCCGTAGCAACAAAGCAGGAAAGTAATAGCAACAACAACAAACTCCAATATGGATCGTCCTTGATTGACATAAATAATTTGCACTGTTTTTGACAGAAATAAGCCACGTATTACAAGGACCAGCAATAAAGTCTACATTCCCAATTAATCCGTGCGCTTACAAATTTAAAGATGATGTTTTATTGTGCAGCTCCAGATAGGAACTAGCTAACATAGAAACATAGGATATCTTTGCTGCTTCCAGTATAGTTCCAGAAAGGAAACATCAATGGGAACAACTCAAGAGATCATAAGTTGTTCCATCCTGCTTAGTCCGCCTTTACAAGGACAAAAATTGGCCTGTCGCCCAACTTGTCCCGGCCCTGAAATACATGCCACAGTTAGGACACTAAACAAAGACAGTTTCTCATGACAAGCAATGTTAAGTCATTTCTAACTAAAATTCGGTTTTGCTCCTAGATGATAACCATGATTCTTTAAGCTGCAAATTTCCTGACCTCTGAGATGGCCATTAATCTATTATTGAAAAATGCAGATAAGCTTAGTCAAAGTCTTTTGCTATGAACTTCTGGTCATGACTTGCACATATTATCTTTCTTGTAGCTTGTCTCAAGTCATAAGGATCATTTTTTTCCCCGTTTGCATCCATATGAGTGTGCATGAACTGTCTGTAACCAATATCCGAAGATGTACAACCAATTATTTGTCGTTCAAATTTAAATTCAATAACTAACTTGTGTTATCCAACTGCATAAGGATGCAAAGCAGAAAGAGTTTTATGATGAAAAGAACCTAGTATATTTAAGTGGAGAACAAGTGCAGAGAAATCTCCCAAGAATCACATCAAAGTGAAGCTCCTTTCATTTTCTAGAGCATCCAAGGTAGCTAACGGGAAATTCTAGCAAATGATCGAGTAGTTGCATGCTATAAATACATAGAAGCAAATCTCTCGATGATAATTTACTAAAACCTGACCAAATTAAGAGCTCGAAAACAATTTCATTACGGTATACAAACAATGTTTTCCTCATCTAAATTGGGAGATTGATGCATTGGAAGCAAAATGTACCTTCAATTCTGGCAGTTCAATAACACAAGCACACTCAACCACCTCTGCTCCAACACGTTCTGCAGAGTAGCAAGGTATAAAATTAAGGTAAGTAAACCATCATACCAAAAACCATAAGAAAGCAATCCAACAATATGTTTAGAATGTTATAAAGTGCACTCCCTTCAAAAATTTGAAGAAATAGTATCATTTTAACAGCAGGCTAAACAAAGAAAAAGTCCTTCAGAATTTTATCTTCCAGTCTTCCACACGTCCATTTATGTGCACTAAGAGCATTTTTTTCTCAAAATTTGGGGGAAAATGTTGGTGCAAATGTGCAATATTGTTCTAAAAGCTAGTACTATGAGAATTTTGAATATGAAGGAACATTAATTATATATATTTTGTAACTTAAAAGGAAATGGAAGTTGCAGTGATAAACAAGCCTTTTCAAAATAGAAAATTGATTTAGAGAACTATTTTAAGACATTGTCTATACAGTAACAAAATACAGCATAGAACTGAATACAGGTGCTCACCGATAAGTTTGGCAGCTGCACAGAGGGTTCCACCTGTGGCAATAAGATCATCCACCACAAGGGCCCGGTCATTGGGCTCCACGGCTCCTACATGCATTTCTATTTTGTCGGTGCCATATTCCAGAGAATATTCTTCCGCGATGACCTCACCTAGTATAAACATGGAAGATTGTTAGCTAATGCATCCAGCTTGAGCCCTGAAGTATAGCTGTTCAGTAATAGCAGCAGCTGCACATCAAACAACATGAAAACATACCAGGTAATTTTTTTGGCTTCCTTAATGGAACAAACTTTGCACCTATGGCTAATGCAATGGGGGGACCAAAAATGAATCCCCTAGCTTCAACACCTGGTTTTGATGACAACAAATATGAATAGTGAGTACAAGAGAACACATAAGGATCTCAATTGCATTATTTACAATACTGACTTTCCTTTATTATAAGTGCATCCAATGCCAAGATAACATACTACTTAATTTCACATTACCAGCAACTACAGTGATCCCTTTGTCCTTGTACCGCTCGACGAAGAGGTCAATTGTGTCATGGAATGCCTCTGGATTGAGAAGCAACGTCGTGATATCCTGAAACAAAATCCCTGCACAAAGAAACAAAACGATACATGATTAGAAGAAACAGGTGATTCCTACACATAAAAATGCCGAGTATTTTACCAAACCAAGTAGCAAAAATGGCATCTCATTTAAAAGCACACTTGCCAACTCCACGGTAACCAATGTTTCATATGAAACTACCCACTATGGGGAAAATCATGCCGTAACCAGCCAAGTTCCCCGTGCAACTAATTCAAGTCGCTGTTCACTAGCAGATAAGCAGCAGTTAGTTTCCAGTTGTACAAAAATAAATCTGTAACATCCATTGGTAGTGTTCCAAACAGCTTAAAAGCCATGGCTTTTGGTTTCTACTGTAGGTTTTTGGCTATAATTATACTATAGCGACTGTTAGCTTTCCTAAGTTAAAAAATAAGAAAAAATGAGAAATCTGAAGAACACCTCTGTATCATTTTGAAAAATGCAAAGCAATAGGAGAAAAAACTAGAAAAAAAGCTAAAAAACCAAAATTAAGAAGCCATCGCGTTCCTGGAGACGTTTGGAGCGAGGCAGCTGTTACTGCCAGTGGCAAATCATTGCTAGTGTTACATTATGCCTGTACTAACTACTGCTTCATCACAACAACTCTGTTTTACTTAATTTACAGTACTAGTAATATGCAGTAGGACCAATTTACTCACTCTAGTTAGTAATATGCAGTAGGACCAATTTACTCACTCTAGTTAGTGTTACAGTACAGCTAGCCCTCATCCGCACCGCAACACAGAGTTACTAAACTCCACCGCCGCCGCCGCCCGAACGAGTGGGGAGTCGACGTCGGTCAGAGCCGCCGCCGCCACTAAGCATCAAGCAGATCGACCCACCCAACCAACCAAGCAACATCTACTAGGGTTCTAGAGAGACGGGGAGGAGGGGGGACCTGGCTTGGGAAGTCGGGGATGACGCGGATGGCGGACGCGATCCGCGCCACGCGCCCGTCAGATGCCATCACCACCGCCGCTGACCCTCGCCGCCGCGGCCGCCCGCCTCCGAGGGATCCGAACCGCACGCTGGAGCTCGAAGCGCGCGCGTCGCCGGGAATCGGAGCCGACGCGGAGGAACGGCAGCAGTACGGGAGGAGGAGGAGGCGAGACGCGAGCATGCTTCCCTTTTTATTTGCGCCTCGCCGCGACCGTCAATTATAACCGCGCGGCGGGCCGAACGCTCCGGCTAGCCGAATGTTCCGGCTGACACGTGGGTCAACGGTAGTTGATGTCCCCACCTGTCAGTGGTATGAGGCGAGGAGTTATAGATCGTTAGAGGATTGTGATTGCGTCGGCGAGTTCCACCTTTTTTTTTCTCGTTCGCCGCCGCGGGTGTGGGCCTGGGAAGGGGCGTGGTTCATGCCTGTTGGTGTCGACGACATGTGGGCCCAGACGGATGCATGCACACCTTCGCGCCTGCTCGGGTTTGTTGGTCGGATGACATGTGGGGCCACCGCCCCCCGACGCCAGCTTGGGCGGCTTGTCTTGCCTTGCGTGAGCACCTCCCGAATGAAGGCACAAACGTAAGAGGTGGTGTTGGCGTTGCTTTTTGTTCGAAAAATCCAAAGTTAATATAAATATCTAATTTTTTTAAATTAGTTTTTTACTTTTATTTTACTTTAAGGATAAAATAGGAGGTTATAAGAGCATTGCGTATCTCACTCTTCTTGCTTTCGTCTCGTGCATATATCTCTTCCTCGTTTTCTTTACCGCTTACCCTCTTCTTCTAAGATTACTTTTTTTAGCCGCTACTATTTATTTTCAGCTAAAAGACATCAGTCATAACACAATATATGGGCCACCAAACCATGCAAATTTTCAGTGATTTTGATCAGTTCAATATGTTCACTGTTCTGTTGCAATGTTATGACAGGTTTTCGACATCGCAATGGTAACAGGAGGGAAATGAAAAGCTGTGCCATGAACAAAAACAAGACCCGATGAATCCAACGGCGACAAGGCGGATCAGGGAAAGAAGGGCTGCCATTGAAGGCCAGTGCTTCCCGGCAGTCACATCATCAGATTGAGGTTCTGCAAAGCCTGGCCAGATGCTCCTTCCATAAGATTGCCTATCTGTGAAGTTAAAGCACATAGGAGATCTGAATCAGCTGAAGATGCTTACCAAAGAGATCACAATGCCTCTCTCAGGGGTTCTGCCTGACCCCAAGACATTAGACGTGGCGCATTTGTGGAGCCGTGCTGCGGTTCGACACCCTATCAAATTTCTTCATCCTGACACAAATCAAGAACAGAATAAAGCCATTGTAAAAGCAAAAATGAAAGAGGGTGGTCAATGACATGAAGCAAGGTGTTGCTCTTAGCACTGTATGATATATTGATATGTACTTCAATGGAAAATTGTGGCCCAGCTCTGCCTCCCTGGTATCATAATAGTGTCACTGACTAGAGAATAGAGATTGGCTTGGTTTTAGTGACAGTTCTTGGAGGTAGCTTTTTGTGTTAGGGTTTTTAGAGGTGCTTGTGAGGGCAATTTGTAAATCCACGGAAATTCAGCAATAAAGAGCCTCCCAGAATTAAGAGGACAAAACGTGCGGTATGTATGAACTCATGTACAATAATGCTAATTAACAGACCAAAGTAGGAACGAAAGATCGAAGAAACGAACACCAAGTGCTGAAAGTAAATGCTTGTACAAGTGGTAACTTTGTGAATGATGCTTAAATCTAGAGGCTATTGTTTGGTTTGACTCTAGCAGACTAGCACCAGATTGTTCAAGGTGAATAAGCCAGATCCTGGAATTTTAAACTATGCGGCCAGTGGCCTGCACTGGCACTGCAGAGTGTACCGATGTGGATGTTCATAACTCAGAACTTCAGCTCTTGACATTTGGTTTCTATCTCTACTACTTCCAAGGCATCTTGCTTTTCATTCACTGATCTGGGATTTGCAGGAACTAAAAAGATGCTTTCAAGTGCTTAACCCAACATCAGACTCACGCAGCCCAGTGCATTGGGAGGCTAAAATTACTGCTGCAAATTACACCCCATGGCAGCAGTATAAACAACAGGTTTCAAACCCCTTGTTTCCTCATCGCTTGCAACCAAACGCTCACGCCATCTCCAGACCTCGAGGCGCGCAAGCTGAAGAATCTGCTGAAAATGCTACCATTCCAAGACGACAGGCAACGAGCAAGCACTAAAGAAAAGAGCCTGCATGGTGGACACGGACTATGAGCAAACACAAGGCAACAAAAATAAGGGAGCACACACAACTACACTACTAGGCATGGTTAACACATAGAAATACTACTTTAACTGTAAACTACGAGTACTATTGCTAGCTGTACAACTTAGAAGAAAAATTTAGCCCCTAGAGACATGATTCCCATAGGAATTTGTAAATTTTTTTACAGGCACAGGAACACTCTTTGCAGAAATAAAAGTTTTTTTACTTATAGAAATCCATGAAGTTATAATTAAAGAATTTGCAGCATAGAGGGGAAAAGAACACCCTAAATCCAGCCTCTTCTCCGGACATGCTTTCAACTCAAACTACAAAGCCTCGGTGTTTGGACTTTGGTGAGCCTTGTGAGCTGAGGTGTGACATGGGAAGGGACAAGTGGGTGGTCTCCCCAAGTTAGGGTTCTCTAGACTCTAGAGTTTACCATGTTTTGACATTGTTCTGTGGTTTTGCGCATGTCTTCATGCAACTGGCCATAGAAAAACAAAAACTACCACAAGATTGGGAGCAAGCAACTAATGCTAGCTAGTAGCTTGCATTAAGAAAATGAGTGGTTTTTATTGGAGCTTTCCAGCTTATAAAACCTGGTTCTGCATAAGTTTTTCAGCATGGTTGGTTCAGAATTCAGATCATGAATATAATTGATGTATGCTTTCAGACAATTTGTCAATGATTAGGTTAGTAACATCAATTGGCAATACAATTTACAGCTAATCTTGTGCCAAGGAGGGAATGGAATCTTAATCTGAATTGCTAGGGACAATTTTTTACATGGGTCTCGAAATGAGATCTGTGCCCATGGCACTGCATGAGCTGACCTAGGAAGTCTTGTATGCTCACAGGCAAGTGATCAGATGCTATCTCTATCCTGATCTACATCTTTAACTCCTTGTTCTAGTACAAGTTCAATTTGGGTATAGTAAAGGCATGAATAATTGGAAGATACAGCAACATGTGCTAGGCTTTATTTTTCTTAGTCCCTTGTCCTTGCCCCATCTTTGCAGTGAGTGGTCCTACTTCTGTCATCACAATAATTAGACAAACCAAGGGGCCGCAGTTAATAAAATTTGGGAATTTTACTTCAATTCTGAAGCAAGAACAGTTAGAACCTTACCCCACCAAATGCTTGGAGATGGCTAGGCAGACAAGATCAATCCTGAAAAATAGTACTTCCAATTCAGAATAGATAATTTGGAATCCTGAAGAGTAGCACTACTTCTCAATCCAAACTAAATACTCCGGAGTTCTCTCAGATACCAATATTCAAAGTAGAACATCTGTTTTAGCAGGATGCTATCTTGGCAGAATTAGACAAATTATCCACAGAATCCAGGCAGGTTTTGGCATTTATAACTATCAAATCAAACTATTGAGAATCATGTACAGATGTGCCTGCCTACCTCAAGTCATTTTTAACAAATATAAATGTTTTGTACACAAAAAAAACCTGTAAACTACATAAAAATTATATCTGAAACATTGGCTGGTCGGACTGTATCTGTTCAATTCTCGCAAAAAAAAAACAGTTCAATTCCTGTTAGAATTGAGAAAAAAAATTATGTTCCAAACGAAGTCTAATTAGTCAGAACTGTCACTACCATCTCGTAATTTCTCCATGTAAATCTCACCGAGATACCCTTCGATGGAAATTGCAACATTCAACATGGCATGGACAGGACAAGACCAAAGAGGCCGATCAGAACTGTTGCCATCATTCACAGTAGTCACTAGTCAGTGGCAGCAGTGCAGCATGGAGTGATAGGGAAATAAAAAGTTTCAGCCTTTTTGCGACAGCTCACAGTTTCACAAGGCATATGCTAATCTGTTATATGTTGCCATTTGACTTTTTCCTGTACATTGACACACTGGATTCTTTGTGCATGAGCAAGATGTACACCAGGTCCAGTGATCATGAGTCATCACAAGTTGACAAGAGCAACAATCAAAGATAGGTCCATACTCCACAGCATGATGCCATACAATTCATACCGCATGGCTAGATTGGATTTCTTGCACTAAATACGAATAGTAAACAACAGTATGATTTGTTTATTGAGTTGAGAAAAATAATAAAATATCAAAATATTATTGATATGCAAATATCATACAGTTATCATTAAGGAAGGTCAGTGTGATGGCCCAATTTATGAGACCGTCAGGTTTCCTGCAACTGTCGAGGAAAATCAATCGCGAGCAAAAGAGAGTGCACATCAAACATGCTTATGCTTTAATCATAAAAGCCAAACTTTCATTACTAGAGGGTACGGCTTAGTAGCCGAGTTTTACAACATTAAAAGCATCCAAACCCAAAGTTTATATTACAACACAAAAGATCTTCCAAATAAACCACATGTATGCTCGAGCGTAGACGAGACCTAAAACCAGTAGTTGTCACATTCTAGTGAGTCATCGAAGTCTCCCTCAAAAGGTTCCGTAGAGTCTTTCTAAGCTTCTATGAGTACTACTGTACTCAGCAAATCACACGGGATTAAGCAAGTATCGGGTGAAATCCTAGCAAGTAGTTAAGTGGATGTTCCCGTGTGACTTGCTGAGTTCGGTTGTACTCATACTTGCTTAATCATCATCAAAAGAAGCTTAGGAAGATACCACAAATTCTTTTGAGGAAGACTTCGATGACTTCCTGAAAGGTGATGACTGCTGGTTTTAAGTCTTGTTTACACTCAGGTATACATGTGGTTTATTTAGAAGATCTTTTGTGTTGTAATATAAACTTTGGGTTTGAATGCCCTTAATGTTGTAAAACTCGGCTACTAAGTTGTACCCTCTAGTAATGAAAGTTTGGCTTTTATGATTAAAGCATGAGTAGATTTGATGCACACTCTCTTTTACACTCCACAACTAATCTTCGAGGGTAGTTGCGAGAAACCCGTGACCTCGTAAATAGGGTCATCACATTTAGTATCGCTTATTCAATATCGTGAAATCCTAGCAAGTAGTTAAGTAGATGTTCCCGTGTGACTTGCTGAGTACGATTATACTCATACTTGTTTAATCATCATCAAAAGAAGCTTGGAAAGACATCGCGAAACCTTTCGAGAGAGACTTTGATGACTCCTTAAAAGGTGACAACTACTGATTTTAGGTTTCACCTATGCTCAGGCATACTTGTAATTTATTTGAAAGATCTTTTGTGTTATAATATAAAATTTGGGTTTAGATGCCCTTAATATTGCAAAACCTACCTTGTAAGCCATACCCACATGTAATAAAAGTTTGGTTTTTATGTTTAAAGCATAAGGTGTTTGATGCACACTCTCTTTTCACTCTACAACTAATCTTACTAGGCAACATGGGAAACCCAATGACCATAGAAATAGGGTCGTCATAGTCAGTGTTAGTTATTTAATATGAGCATTTATAAACATTAAAAATTTGCAACTAAATTGGAAAGAACTTATTTCCTTTGGGACCTATCCAAAATTTAGTTATCAATCTTGTGGCAACAAAGTATGCAGATTATCATAAAAAATAAAATAAATAAAAGAATTATCATGCCATGAAAAAGAATGAAAATAAATATTATTTTTTAAAAGCATGAGGGGAGAGAGACAAGTCCACAAAATTAGTCAAGAAAATAATCATTGAGCCCCAGGGGAAAAATAATAGTAAAGCCGATAATAAGGTACCAAACACTTTGTTTTTTGTCCTCCTCAATGTGGTTTATGGCTCCGCTCTAAAAGGCTTCAGTTTTGGTTTCTTAATTTTGTCTTTTTGTTTTTCCCCATTCTTTTGCATTATCGTGATGATATAGCATTTTATTTTAAATTTAATTACTGAAAAAGCTATGACCACTTGATTGCATTTTCGGTCACTATGGTGAAAAAGAAGCCACGGCTTATAGGTCACGTTGAGCAAGGCCTATAAGCCGTGGCTTCTGACTTTTTTGCAGTATAGCGGCTGAAAATGCACTACAACGGTTGTTAGCTTTTCTTGAGTAATTAAATTTAAAAATGAAAAAATATAAAAAGGCTATATCATCACGAATAATGCAAAGAAATAAGAAAAAAGAGTAAAACTAAAACCAAAATAAAATAAAATTAAAAAGAAGCTGAAGTTGTTAGAAACAGGCCTATTTGGTGGATAGCACTAAAGCACTTAGCGGAGATGGCCAAATGGGCCATGCCAAACGGGTCGACCCAAGGCACGGTACTATTGGCACGGCTCACGGCACGGCTCGACACGAGGCCATGGGTTGTGCCTGGGTTAGAGCCTCGGCCCACCGTGCCGGCACGACCCATTAGACCCGTCGGCAATGGTCGGCACGAATAGCCCGTTTGGCACGACGAGCACGGGCATGGGCACGGCCCAAAGAGCATGGCCCATCTTGCTTGTTTAGCATATTTAGATGCCCATCGATCGCTTTTTAAAAAAAGTAGCTATTTTTGGCCGTGTAAGCCTTAAAATACGAAAATGTTCAAAAAATCTGAAATTTTTTGATAAATAGTCACCATACCCCAAATTATCCACAGAATCCAGGCAGGTTTTGGCATTTATAACTATCAAATCAAACTATTGAGAATCATGTACAGATGTGCCTGCCTACCTCAAGTCATTTTAACAAATATAAATGTTTTGTACACAAAAAAACCTGTAAACTACATAAAATTATATCTGAAACATTGGCTGGTCGGACTGTATCTGTTCAATTCTCGCAAAAAAAAAACAGTTCAATTCCTGTTAGAATTGAGAAAAAAAATTATGTTCCAAACGAAGTCTAATTAGTCAGAACTGTCACTACCATCTCGTAATTTCTCCATGTAAATCTCACCGAGATACCCTTCGATGGAAATTGCAACATTCAACATGGCATGGACAGGACAAGACCAAAGAGGCCGATCAGAACTGTTGCCATCATTCACAGTAGTCACTAGTCAGTGGCAGCAGTGCAGCATGGAGTGATAGGGAAATAAAAAGTTTCAGCCTTTTTGCGACAGCTCACAGTTTCACAAGGCATATGCTAATCTGTTATATGTTGCCATTTGACTTTTTCCTGTACATTGACACACTGGATTCTTTGTGCATGAGCAAGATGTACACCAGGTCCAGTGATCATGAGTCATCACAAGTTGACAAGAGCAACAATCAAAGATAGGTCCATACTCCACAGCATGATGCCATACAATTCATACCGCATGGCTAGATTGGATTTCTTGCACTAAATACGAATAGTAAACAACAGTATGATTTGTTTATTGAGTTGAGAAAAATAATAAAATATCAAAATATTATTGATATGCAAATATCATACAGTTATCATTAAGGAAGGTCAGTGTGATGGCCCAATTTATGAGACCGTCAGGTTTCCCTGCAACTGTCGAGGAAAATCAATCGCGGAGCAAAAAAGAGAGTGCACATCAAACATGCTTATGCTTTAATCATAAAAGCCAAACTTTCATTACTAGAGGGTACGGCTTAGTAGCCGAGTTTTACAACATTAAAAGCATCCAAACCCAAAGTTTATATTACAACACAAAAGATCTTCCAAATAAACCACATGTATGCTCGGCGTGAGCGAGACCTAAAACCGATGGTTGTCACATTCTAGTGAGTCATCAAGTCTCCCTCAAAGGTTCCGTAGAGTCTTTCTAAGCTTCTATGAGTACTACTGTACTCAGCAAATCACACGGGATTAAGCAAGTATCGGGTGAAATCCTAGCAAGTAGTTAAGTGGATGTTCCCGTGTGACTTGCTGAGTTCGGTTGTACTCATACTTGCTTAATCATCATCAAAAGAAGCTTAGGAAGATACCACAAATTCTTTTGAGGAAGACTTCGATGACTTCCTGAAAGGTGATGACTGCTGGTTTTAAGTCTTGTTTACACTCAGGTATACATGTGGTTTATTAGAAGATCTTTGTGTTATAAACTTTGGGTTTGAATGCCCTTAATGTTGTAAAACTCGGCTACTAAGTTGTACCCTCTAGTAATGAAAGTTTGGCTTTTATGATTAAAGCATGAGTAGATTTGATGCACACTCTCTTTTACACTCCACAACTAATCTTCGAGGGTAGTTGCGAGGAAACCTGGTGACCTCAGAAATAGGGTCATCACATTTAGTATCAGTTATTCAATATCAGGTGAAATCCTAGCAAGTAGTTAAGTAGATGTTCCCGTGTGACTTGCTGAGTACGATTATACTCATACTTGTTTAATCATCATCAAAAGAAGCTTGGAAAGACATCGCGAAACCTTTCGAGAGAGACTTTGATGACTCCTTAAAAGGTGACAACTACTGATTTTAGGTTTCACCTATGCTCAGGCATACTTGTAATTTATTTGAAAGATCTTTTGTGTTATAATATAAAATTTGGGTTTAGATGCCCTTAATATTGCAAAACCTACCTTGTAAGCCATACCCACATGTAATAAAAGTTTGGTTTTTATGTTTAAAGCATAAGCAGGTTTGATGCACACTCTCTTTTTCACTCTACAACTAATCTTACTAGGCAGCTGCGGGGAAACCCAACAGCCATAGAAATAGGGTCGTCATAGTCAGTGTTAGTTATTTAATATGAGCATTTATAAACATTAAAAATTTGCAACTAAATTGGAAAGAACTTATTTCCTTTGGGACCTATCCAAAATTTAGTTATCAATCTTGTGGCAACAAAGTATGCAGATTATCATAAAAATAAAATAAATAAAAGAATTATCATGCCATGAAAAGAATGAAAATAAATATTATTTTTAAAAGCATGAGGGGAGAGAGACAAGTCCACAAAATTAGTCAAGAAAATAATCATTGAGCCCCAGGGGAAAAATAATAGTAAAGCCGATAATAAGGTACCAAACACTTTGTTTTTTGTCCTCCTCAATGTGGTTTATGGCTCCGCTCTAAAAGGCTTCAGTTTTGGTTTCTTAATTTTGTCTTTTTTGTTTTTCCCCCATTCTTTTGCATTATCTGTGATGATATAGCATTTTTATTTTTAAAATTTAATTACTCAGAAAAAGCTAACAGCCACTTCAGTGCATTTTCAGTCGCTACAGTGAAAAAAGTAAGAAGCCACGGCTTATAGGTCACGTTGAGCAAGGCCTATAAGCCGTGGCTTCTGACTTTTTTTTGCAGTATAGCGGCTGAAAATGCACTACAACGGTTGTTAGCTTTTCTTGAGTAATTAAATTTAAAAATGAAAAAATATAAAAAGGCTATATCATCACGAATAATGCAAAGAAATAAGAAAAAAGAGTAAAAACTAAAAACCAAAAATAAAATAAAATTAAAAAGAAGCTGAAGTTGTTAGAAACAGGCCTATTTGGTGGATAGCACTAAAGCACTTAGCGGAGATGGCCAAATGGGCCATGCCAAACGGGTCGACCCAAGGCACGGTACTATTGGCACTGACTCACGGCGCGGCTCGACACGAGGCCATGGGTTGTGCCTGGGTTAGAGCCTCGACCATCGCGTCAAGACGACCCATTAGACCCGTCGGCAATGGTCGGCACGAATAGCCCGTTTGGCACGACGAGCACGGGCATGGGCACGGCCCAAAGAGCATGGCCCATCTTGCTTGTTTAGCATATTTAGGATGCCCATCGATCGTTTTTTTAAAAAAAAAGTAGCTATTTTTGGCCGTGTAAGCCTTAAAAATACGAAAAATGTTCAAAAAAATCTGAAATTTTTTTGATAAATAGTCACCATACCCCCCTCATCAACCCACATTCAAATCAGCATTCTCCTCTCCTCAATCTCTTGTGGAAATTCTGAAGCTCTTTATAGTAATTTGGCAAAATTCAGAATAATTTTGCCAAAATTCCAAAAATTTGAAATCCAGGCGGTGGTCAAGTGGTGAGAATACTAATTTCCATGTTCTTATATTATTTTTATTCCTCTTTTATAATTTACTGTAATACAAATTAGGTAATAATGTATTTGTATTTTGCAGTTTTGTGCATTTTGAAATTTTGTCATGAAACATTTTGATGAATTTGCTGCGAGTGTCTACGGAATTGATCTAGAAGATCTTGCATCATTCGGGACGGGTCTGCCTCCACCACAAACGGCCGAGGCCGACGTCGAGCAAATCGCGGTTGTACCATCATCAGGCTCTACTAGTGCCTCTGCATCATCATGCACTGGAGCTAAGAGATCCAGACTGAGCACGTTCGATGTGTGGGGAGATTTCAACAAGGTCATAAAGGAATTGCCGTCCGGAGAGCAGGTAAGAGTTATTGTTTGCAAAATATGTCTTCATGAATTGTTTGCAAAGTCTACATATGGAACTGGACACTTGCACAGACATGCCCAGAGATGTAAAGAAAAGCAAGGTGTCTCCATGAGGCAGACAAAGCTGATATACAACCCCGACGGTACGGTACGGTACATAACTGGGATTATAATCCTGAGGTAGGTCGTGAATCTTTAGCATGTTTAATTGCTTCGCAAGATCTTTCTTTAAACTTTGGTGGAACAGATGCATTTCAAAAGTATATTAGAACTGCTCATAATTCTAAATTTACTCATGTATATAGACAGATAACCACTAGAGATTTAGTTAAATACTATAATTGTGGTCATGAGAAAATTAAAGAACTGTTTGGAACATGTATATTTTTGGTAGCTTTAACCTAGGACATATAGAGTGGTCGTGCTAGGGAGGATTATCTTAGCATAGTTGCTTATGACTGGGTATTAGAAAAGAGAATAATAGGTTTTAAATTGATAGATGTAGCACATACGTGTGAGAATATAGCAAAATATATTATCAAAGTCATAGACAATTTTGGTCTTACAAATATTTTTTTGCAATTACCCTAGACAATGCTACAGCAAACTCTAGGGCAATGGATATTCTTACTCCCTTATTTGGTACATATGTCGATTCCTACTTGCTACATCAGCGATGCGCTTGCTATATTATTAATTTTATAGTTAAAACTGGTTTGAAAAGGTTGAATCCATATCTTCAAGCTTTTCGCGATGTAATTTCTTTTATAAATAATTCTAACCAATGTATTGCAGCATATAAGAACTACTGCATTGCGATGGGTGTACGTCTACGAAAGTTCGTTGTGGACATGTCGGTGAGGTGGAACTCAACTTATCTCATGCTACAAAATCTTTTCCCATACAAATCCACTTTTTCTGTTTTCATCCGCACGCGCTATAACGGCCATACCAGCAATACATTGCTGACTGAGGACCACTGGTATATTGCTGAGAAGTTATTACCATTTCTTGAACCTTTTTACGAATCAACTGTTGCTTTTATCCGGAGTGTATTATCCAACATCTCCTGTCTCGACGGTTTCTTCCGAATCTGCTTTCAGTCTTTCTGGAAGAATATTAGAGGAGAGAAGAACAAGACTCACGAGTGAGATGGTGGAAGTACTTCTCACAGTGAAAAACTGGGAACAAGCTGAGGCGCGTGACCAACATAGTGTGGTGGATACGGAGTTGGAAAATGCATTCAACAATTTGTATCTGGATGATGATGAAGGCAGTCAGGACGCCACAAATGATTCTTATAGTATCCATGTATATATTGTATTTTATGCTTTTTCACCTGTAATGTTGAGCTGCAGGCTGTACTTTTTTTCTTTGCCAATGTTTTCTCGAGTTGAGCTTTTTACTTGGCACATTTTTTAACAAGACAACAATTTTAACATAAATAAAAGCTCATTATTACATTTCTATAATTTACTATATCTTTTTCTACATTTTTTATAATTTAATGTGTCCTTCTACATTTTCTATAATTTATTATGTATATTCTACACTTTCTACAATTTAATCTGTATTTTTTATACTTTCTACAATTTATTTTGTCTTTTTTAAATTCTATGTATTTTTCTTAACAAAGTTTTTTTAAATTTTTTTAAGACCAAACAGGCCACATAGACGTCTCGTGCCGACCTAGCCCAATGCGCTAATTATGCCTGGCCCAGTCTAGCTCGACACGCCACCCTCCCGGGCGTGCCTAGACCGGAGGCTCGGCTTGTAGGCTAACATGGCACCATCTATTCCAAATGACGGGCCAATGGACTCATAGCCGTGCCATGCCGGGGAAATTTAACTATTTGCCACTCTTAAGAATGTCACCTATTCAAATGTCACTTTCTTCGTTGCAATTAAAATTTTGCCACTCTTAAGATGTGGTTCACTAATTAATTGCCACTTTCGAGCCCACGAGGCGCCAAATCAGTGCCATGTCAGCATCCTACGGGGGAGTTAGACGCGAAATGACGATTTTGCCCCTTATGCCTATGTGTTATCGGTTTTGCCTGCGGGAGCAAACCCTAAATCCCATTTGTTCACCATGGTAGCGGCGGTTGGCCCGCCCGCCGCCCTGCGCCTCCCGTCCCCCCCCCCGCTCGCCTCGCGCTGCCGCCTCAGTCCTCAACGCCTCGCCTCCCACTCGCCTCAAGCCCCATCCCGACGGCCAGCGCCTCCCCGCCCGCGCCTGCGCTCTCAGTCCCGCCTCGCCTCCGCTTTAGATTAATTGTTAGTGTTGGTAAATACATTGCGAAACTCGACTATGGTTGCTTGGATATGGTTTCAATAATGCTTTCCATCCTCATTCTTCTATTGCTTTGTATTTATATTGCATTTTCAGAAAAAGAACAAAAAAATCCAAATCTGATGTGGGAAGGAAGAAGACAAAGAATGATGGAGAGGCTGGACAAATTACACCATCTAACATGTTATCTACTAGTCCTGAGCCTATCACTAGAAGGTAACCTTTTGAACCCACAAATTGAACTTGTACATTATTTGAAACATACATTAATTAATTAATGTTGTTGCTATCAGGAGGTTGGCAATGGAGACTTGGTTAGCTTCATCACAACCTATGCCCTCCAGTACTCCTTCCATAGAGCCTGCTTGTTCACAACCACCTTCTACATCATCTTTGCAGCCCACAACCACCAAGTTCACAACTCCCAGAAAGAAAGTTGGAGCTAGGAAGAAGTTGACTCCCAAGAAGAAAACTGACTGAAGCAGAATTTATGCTTTTGCTATCTATTTTGTGGCCTGACACTGTAATGGCTTTTGCTATCTAGTTTGTTCTTCTGGATAAAGAATCTGACCTGCTTTGATTGGGGGCACTTGTTTTGTGTGCATGTGCCGTGCTTTGATATGTCCATGGAAGAATATAAGTCAAACAATTATGACTTTACCTTTGCTCTATTTTTTGTTTATTCATGCTCTCTAGTGTTTGTGAAATTTCTTTTGGCTATTCAAATAGTTATACTTTGTAGTGATTGTAATGGACAGGTAGAACTGCAGTGAAATCAAGCCAGGGGTAAAATGATCATCTCCTTTTTAGATTCCAGGTTGGATGGTGACATGGCTAAAAAATGGCAAGCAATTAGGAAACTCTCTTCCTAATGGCAAAATTTTAATTGCAAGTAAGAAAGTAGCATTTGAATAGATGACATTCTTAAGAATGACAAATAGTTAAATTTCCCGCCATGCCGACTCGCCACACTAAAGTAGTGCCAGTACTTTACTTGAAGTAGGAACAAAAACCAAACGAATAAAAAAGCTGGGGCTGTTGTCTGGTCGCTAGCCGCTAGTAGTTCTTGAAAATGAATGCAACCTCCTCATGATGCAATGTTTAGTTGCATTGAAACCGCTTGCAAGGAGTTTGGTGAGAGGAGGGATGGGGTGATTTCTGCATCTGAGCATCATCCATTCCATCCTTCAAGCAGTGCTGTTCTCGCTAGATTTCATTTCTACATTTGTTTGTTTGAGAATTGTTCTTGCTGCAAGGCAAAAAAGTGAAGTCAAATCTTTTGTTTTTCTTTGCTCTTTCTTTAATTTGAGTTCTTGATCCTGCCAAAAGGAAAAGGTGAAGGGTGTCCTTGCATTTCAAACCCCCACCAATCCCTCCCCCTCCATTCCGCTTCAAAGAAAGCTTCAATTTTTACCACCAAAATCTGCAATTTTCCCACCTTGACTTCTTCCCCACTTCACACCAAGAAAACCTCAGATTTCGGCACCAGGAGCTACACACCCACAGTTATTGATTCAAGAAATGCTCACTTCCTCACACTTCTGATCCGTACTGCACCCAGCTCTCCAAACCAAAGATCCAATTATTCCACCCAAAGCTGCAGTTTTTCCGCACTTGCTGATCCAATATCTCTCGGATTTTTCCGCTCCACCAACTCCACTCCATGCCTCACTCCACTCGTTGATCCAAACCGCCGCAGAAAAGCTGCGTTTTTCCGCCTGCGAGCGCCGGTTTCCCGACCCAAGAACTCACGGGAGGCCCATGCATCTCTCCCTATGGAAGCCGCTCTCCCACTGCGCTGCCGTCCTCCTCGCCAAGAACCACCGGCGCCGCGGCGGTGGCAGCGGCGGCCATGGCAGCCACGGCCACTGTGACGACCCGTCATCGTTCCTCCGGCAGCTGCGCGACGCGCTCGACGCCGCGTCGGAGGACGGCTCCCTGTGTCCACCGCCGGACACCGCCGGCGCCGACGCGGACGCCGCCGTGTCCCGCTCCCTCGCGCGCCTGCGCGCGCAGCGTGACTTCCTCCGCGCCACCGCCCTGGCCGCCTCCGCCGGCCCGTTCCGCTCCCTCTCCGACCTCCCCCTCCTCCCCCACGCTATAGCCAGCTTCCTCTCCATGTACCCGGACTACGCCTGCACCTCCGACGTCGATCGCGTCCGCTTGGACCATTATTCTCATCACGACGCCCCCGGCGCCGGCAGGGTCTGCCTAGACTACTGCGGCTTCGGCCTCTTCGACTCCAGCTGGGACGACTCCTCGTCGTCGTTCACATTGTCCGAGCTCAATGCCAATTTGAGCAACCACGCGCTCTATGGTGGTGCAGAGCCCGGCACGGCCGAGAACGACATCAAGGAACGGATCTTGGAGTACTTGAATGTGCCGGCCAGTGAATATGCGCTGGTGTTCACGGTGAGCCGAGGGTCAGCGTTCCGGCTGCTTGCTGAGTGCTACCCGTTCGAGAGCAACCGGAGACTGCTGACCATGTTCGACCATGAGAGCCAGTCAGTGAGCTGGATGGCGCAGAGTGCACGGGCGAAGGGAGCCAAGACACGCACTGCATGGTTCCGGTGGCCCACGCTGAAGCTCTGCTCAACGGAGTTGCGGAAGGAGATTGTGGGTAAGAGGAGGGCACGGCGACGGGATGCTGCCGTTGGGTTATTTGTGTTCCCTGCACAATCTCGGGTGACTGGCGCCAAGTACTCCTACCAGTGGATGGCGCTGGCACAGCAGAATGGCTGGCATGTGATGCTTGATGCTGGCGCACTTGGTCCCAAGGACATGGACTCACTGGGGCTCTCGCTGTTCCGACCGGACTTCATTATAACCTCGTTCTATCGGGTGTTTGGCGCAGACCCAACTGGGTTTGGTTGCCTTCTGATCAAGAAGTTGGTTATCGGGAGCTTGCAGGGGAGGAATGGGTATAATGCTTCTGGGATGGTGAGGATTGTTCCAGTGTTTCCACAGTATCTGAGTGACTCCATTGATGGATTTGATGCATTGGATGGGCTCGAAGATGACTCTGGCATTCACAAAGATGAAAAACCAGCTTCTGATGCCCGTAATGGCTCCCAGCTGCCAGCATTTTCGGGTGTGTACACTTCTGCTCAGGTCAGAGAGGTGTTTGAGAGCGACCCTGGTCGTGACAGCAGCTCGGATAGGGATGGGGCAAGCACCATCTTTGAAGAAACTGAGAGCATATCTGTCGGTGAGGTCATGAGGAGCCCAGCATTCAGTGAGGACTGCTCATCAGAGAATTCTTTCTGGGTTGTTGTTGGCCAGAGTCCATTGGGGTCAGATAAGTCTGGTCAGTTCAAGAAAGGGAAACTGGGATCACCATTACCATCTTCTTGGTTCACTGGCAGAAAAAGTAACAAGAGGATGTCACCAAACCTAGTATCCAGGATATCAAGAAGCCCACTCTATGATGGTCATGTGATTTCCTTTGATGCAACTGTACTATCAGTCTCGCAAGATGTAGACTGCCTCAAGGAAGATCCTGAAGAAGAAATCTTTGATAATGGCCGGAGAAATCATTTCAGGCAAGTCAGCAAAATCCAAGAGGAACCAGAGGTTGAAGAGGTCGCATGCCAACGTACTATCAACGGCAATGCGGGTCACAAAGAAAGCGCGATAAGGAGGGAGACTGAAGGGGAATTTCGGCTGCTGGCAGGGAGGGATGGAAACAGCAGGTTTGCTGGGGGTCGGCTCTTTGGTGTTGAAGAGATTGACGAAGCTGCAAGCGTGGGGCGTAGGGTTTCATTCAGCACTGAAGCAAATATGATTGCTGACAGGCTACACCGGGCCTCAGATGCTGCTGAAGCTTCTGGATATGCATTTCGTGATGATGATGGTTGTGTAAGTGATGGGTATGATGATGCTCAGGACTGGGGCAGGAGGGAACCAGAGATAATTTGCAGGCACATTGATCATGTTGATATCATGGGGCTCAACAGAACAACTCTTAGGTTAAGATACCTGGTCAATTGGCTAGTAACTTCGCTATTGCAGCTGAAGTTGCCAGACTCAAAAGATGGTGATGGAGTCCCTCTTGTCCACATTTATGGACCAAAGATTAAGTACGAAAGGGGAGCGGCTGTTGCTTTCAATGTGAAGCTAAGTGATGGTACTTTTGTTAATGCCGAAGTTGTTCAGAAGATTGCCGAGACAAATGGCGTATCTCTTGGCATCGGTTTTCTTAGTCATATAAAGGTAGATCTGAACCAGAAACAATTAAATGGAACACTAGATATACCTGAGGCTTCCTTTTATAAGAATGGTCACAGAGACAATAAAAAGGTGACCGTACGAGTTGAAGTTGTGACTGCTTCTCTTGGCTTCCTTACCAATTTTGAAGATGTGTACAAGATGTGGGCATTTGTTGCCAAGTTTCTAGATCCTTCATTTCTGGAAAGTGAGCGCCTCACCATTGCTGCTGACCACTCAGAAGGACAAACTTGAGCTTGATGTGTAATTTAGCAACTAGCCAAGGACAGGAAAGTGATTTTTCTCCTTTTGTCGAAGCATATATTGTCTTTTATGTTTTCAAGGGGTAATTGGTAGTGGATTTAGCAGATTTGTTTATTCTTTGCCTAGTTCCTCAACATGTGACTTTTGTTTCATGTAGAGTTTGCTCAAATATGTACCAGCAGCTCATCAGTAGAGCTCCTTTCCACTGAACAATGTTTGTAAAGCAGCTCACTAGAAATGAGATAGTTTTGAGTGCTTTGTGATACAACTTGGTTAGGAATGTAATGTGTTCATGATTGTTTTTACTGTTAAGGATAAGAATAACAAACCTATTCTATTTCCTAATACCATATTGAGTTTCATGCACCAGCCAGTTCACCCAGAAGCTTAGCTGATGAGGAAAGATGGACAATTCACTTATACTTCAACACTCCCCCTCACGTGTAGACTCCCTTAGGCCTAATACGTGGAATAGAAGTGGACTGCAATTATTTTTTTTAATTGCGTCAGCCAGATCTTGAACTCGGGACCTCTTGGCTCCGAAACCATGTTATAAATATTGTGCATCTATTCATGAGGCCTAAAGGGCAACATATATGGAGCGTACAAAGGGTATACAGAAGGAATAAAGTCATATAAGAAAACAAATAACAAACATATTCTATTTCATATTCTTATCCTTAACATTTACATCTTCAGTTAATATTGTCTGATGTATTCTCATCTGCGTTTTTTGCTTTAATCTGCAACTTTATTTGCAGACCCTTGATATTAATCGATGTTGCTTCATACATCTTTTTTGTTCGTGAGGTAAACACAGAAACCACATGATGTGGAGCATTTTTACGTTCCAATTTTTCCTGGCATTTTATTCTAGTCAGTCTGTTCTGTTAGATATGTGTATAGTCTAGGGGTCTCTTTGCATATTGTACATGGATATATTAGCCTGTTAGGCCCTTTGGAAAAATGAAGTCTCATTGCAACATGATATCGGAGCCTAGGTTGGGCTAGGGCTTCAGTTCTACTATTTTGTTCATGGTGGGTTTTAATTTACATAGGTATATATGGGCATCTTGACATTAAAGAAAAGACACATAACTTTTGGGTTCGCCCTAATATCTAAAACCTTTGCTACTACTGTTGAAACCATTGATTTGGAGTTGTGGCAACTGGTATCTTGCAAAAATCCCAGTACTCTCTTGTTTTGGTCTCTGTTACTATTGTTTTTGCTATTCAGTTGTTACCTGCGCCACAATATCATGACAAAATCTCCTACAACATTCTGTAAATCTTTTTGTTCTTCCTTATCTCAATTATGGTGTCGGTTGTAGCACAAGATAATGACAGAATCTACAATAACATTCCTTAACTATTCTTGCTTTTCCTTATAATTTTAGACTTACAAAAAGAAGGAAATGAGAATAGCATATGCCAGTAGATTCCTTGCAGATTTTGGTGCTGAAAAATCAAAATTCTCAACAGCAGTAAAAATATGTCATGCATTTATCTGAGCAAGATATATACCTGAATAGCTTTCAAAGTGAGGTTCTTTTTCAGCAAAAAGATATGATTACCAGCCATGGTTAATGTGTCGAATAGTGAAACACATCTTATTTACAGCAATGCAAGTACAGGTTTCACATGTATATGCAGTCTGTTGTTTGGTTCATCAGTTAATGCAATGTCTGCCTTCCAAAAAAATTGGAATGTCTGGGATGGAGACAATTTTGATAACATTATTTTTCACACCTTTTTCCCACTCTTAGCCTGCTGTATCACAAGATGGAGACAGTTTTGAGGACAGTATTTCTCACACTTTTTCTTTTATAAATGAAGATTCCATTTATGTTTTGATGTGCTTATAAATAAACTCAGGTTATGTCAATCTATTATATAATAAAAGCTCATGACAATCCTTTTACAACTGCTGAGAAAAAAAGATAAACATTCTAGAAATTCTCATCAAAAAGAAAAACATCCGGCCTTTGATAAGATGGGCCACAATTAAAGTTGAACTATAGCGGCAATTGAATGTTATTAAAAAAAGAGATATGCTAGAAATTCTAAAAGAAGTAAAACACTTGCCCTTAATAAGGTGGGCCCTAATTATAAAGAAAATTATCTGCAATTAATCTTATAGTACAAAGAATTTTTTATCTCTTCCTATTACATGTGAAAACCCATTCAAGTTCATCTAAATCATCAAGAACCCACGAGCAAGACCAGATTGAGGTTTTCCTCTTTTCCCGACTTTGGTGTAACCTTCTTTGTTTTGGATAAAGGTACATATTTTGGTATTGATTCTTCATGATCCATGTATGGAATAGGTTTTTGATATCCTAGCATACCATTTTTAGGTTTTTTGAAGTTGTGGATCAAAAGTTTCGATTTTTAGATTTGAAATAGTGCTGAAATTGGCTCTGTCAAAGGGGCCGGTCAGACCGCCCCTAGACCAGTCAGACCGCCTATTGACTTGCTATTAGACCGCACCAGGCCATTCATACCGCCCAGTGGTCTGCGGTTAGACCTCTTAAAGTCGGTTAGACCGCATGTTGTCCTGCGGTCATATCGTCTGGGAAGAATTGGCTCGGTTTTTCTTAGAGCTTTTCTTGTTGGTGATTGGTCTCTGATCTTCATAATTTTTCATAGCTATTGGAGTGAAGAGATTTGCCTTTTCCTTCTGGAAAAAATTTGGAAAAGTTTTTAATCGGATTGGTTCCTATTCATCCTCTTTAGACGCCGTTCTCGGTCCTACAATGCTAGTATGTCGGCACAATTGGTTGGGTCCCCTCACAAGGCCTCTACTTCAAAGAAACCTAGTGGCAAGACTTAACAAAGTAAGTAGTAGTACAAGTTTGCGGTGCGACTAATACATGAGATCTCTTAATATGTACCTCTTTTGAGATCTTGGCTTTGTCAGCTAACACATACACCTGAAACTATGCATCATCAATAATGTGTTTTTCTTGATCATTTTCAATATATATAAGTTGATTCACACACTGTAAATTTTTCCGCGGGGCAAGAGCCTGAATTACCTAACAGTAACAACTATCATGTTAAGCATTGAGGAAATTGAGGAGAGTGATGACACATATGCTGACTCCTACTACTACTCAAGGGTTGCCGATAGATTAATCGAGTAGCAAAAGGAGGAAATTATAACACCCTATCTATCCTCTGAGTCTGAAATGCTACCATCATTACATAAATTTACCATTTTCAACAAGTACTCATAGTTTTAAGCAACTTCATGTACCACATGATCACCTGCAGTGCAATGCTCATGATCAAGTCTCATTCTCCATCTGTAGCTTATACCGGTAAAGCGGAGGGCACACCCGTCAATGTCACCTTCTACCTTAATCCCGTGGAGGTGCCTACCGAAGTAGGTCTTTCCCTCTATCCCTTAGAGGTACCTACCGAAGTAGAACTTTTCAAGAGCACGTTGGATTAGTCAGATGGCTTTACTCATAGCTATTGACTTTATCACCGCTCATAATACATATGCCATATCATGAATGCTATTCTCCATCATTTTACCATGTATCACAATTATCATCATCAATCGAGTAGCATCAAATAATGTAAACATCGCATGTCCCATAACATTGACAGTTTACCGTTCTACCATGCACTTACCTCGTTAGCCTCAAGGACGATGTGTGGATGGCTCCAAATCAAGATATGTACAAGCGTCAACCCAACTCAATACAGGATAGCGATACACGTGTACTTATATGAATGGCATCGATTCTACGTGCAAAGCCCGATACCGGCATAAAAACGCGTAAGGATGAGGATTCAACACGCACGTCGCAAAACCCCCATTTTGAGTAATATACATATATTATTACAATATGATTAATTAGTTGGATAAGTTTTTTTAATTGAATGTAAATTCGTATTTCTTTAGGTGAAGTAAATGAATTAAAATGATTAAGCATGATTGTACGATGATAAAATGTCATTAATGTCTTCGTACTACATAAGTTATGAGGATATCCGGATCCAACCAAATTGAGTAGATATTCGAATTCGTATCCAATATTTGTTTGGTCTGTATTCGTATCCGACGTTTGTTCGATTCGTATTCGATTTTGAGAAAAAAAAATATGGATGTGAACACGATTTGAGCACTCTCCAATCTATATTCGATCCGTTTTCTCCCTACCCAAGGCACCTCCTCGGCTGCCGGTGTCATGGCTCGGCCTCCGGCTGCCAGTACCCAGACTGGCCTTCGGTTGCCTTGCCGACCGTCGGCCGCCGTGGCCAAGCGTCACCGTCACCTTCATGCATCGTCGCCTCCCTTGGGCTCGGGCGCCTGCGCTACCCCCCGACTCCACTCGCCACTCGGCGCCGCCACTCCCCCCGGGCTTGGCGGCCACAGCGCGCCGGCCTGGAGCTCACCGTCGGCTCCGATCTTCTACACGCCGTCACGGGCTCAACGCCGGCCGAAGGCTCGGCGGCGCCCTGGCCTCATCCTCTAGCTTCTCTTGTGCCGCCCCTGCGCCCCAGGCCACTCGGTCGTAGCTCTCATGCTGCACGGTAATGGCCACATCTTGGCTCGGCCCCCGGGCCGTTGTTGGCCTCCTTCCACTACCTGCACGGCTCCCCAACCGCCAGTGCTAACACTCGGCATGGTCTCACCTAGGTATACTCCATCCTACTCCCCTCTCTACTTTCCCTTCCTCTATCCCCCCTCCCTTGCTCTGTGATAGTTTGTGTTGTGCCATGGTGCTGTAAGCAAAGATGGAGGGTGAGGGACCTACTTGATTGACAGGCTAGAAAGGAATATACGAAGACGAAAGTCGTGGTGATGACGAGGGTCGGGGTTCCTGACGGTCGTGGACGTCCTAAGTCTTCATGACCGTCGTCCTTGCTCCGTCGTCCTCCCTACTTCTTGAGTTCCTTGCCTCCGGTCTCTCTCTCTTCTTCACTGTCTCTTTGAGGTGGTCGTGGATGAGCTCTCGGTTTGGGGAAGAAGGAGCAGGGATGAGAAATACTTGGTTGGCTCTCAGGTGGAGGAAGAAAATGAGATGGAATTAGGTGCTGGTTGGGGCTTATGAAGGGGGCTTTGGCTGGCCTCTCCCTCTACTGCCCTGTGCATTGACCAGGCTGTCCCTCCCTTTTTCTTTACTCCTCTCTCTCATGTGTTTGTTTGCCTCAAGGATCTTTTGGTCCAAGGGTGGGCTCTGTACTGTTCTACTGGTATTACGGAAATAGTGGGTTTGGCTTCGAGCCAACCGGACAACCATGCATTTGTGACTGTTCTGCAGATGAGCCTTCGACGCAGGAACAACTTTCTGGTGAGTCTATTCATTTAGACAGAGTAATTGAAATGATTTAATACAATAGCTACTTCAAATTCCTGCTTTTATTAACTTAGGCTTGTACGAGATTTGCATATAGTTGAGCATTTTGATTTGTTGGTAGCAGTCAGAAGGTAAGCGTTCCTCACTAAAAAATAATACATAGTATTTGTCTGAATTCTGAAACATTGTGGAAATCATAACCAATTTGTCTTAGGCTCTGATTGCCAAGATTGCTATTTGATAATCTCGTACTACAAGTCTATAACTAAGGATTCAATTATCACCAACCGTAGTGTACTTCTGCCTGACTGCTACTACAAAATTTTTAGTTAACAACAACTTTTTGAGTATGTATACACTATATGTACGGCAATATGTTTATCTACAATATAATTGTGTGAATTTTGTAGATCTTACCCTGCTTCTGGGTACAATACTGACACAGCCGATATTCTTGTGCAGGCCATCCCCAGTAGGTTTGCTGCTGATCACCTTGACAGCAGAACACGTGAGATCACACTTTGCAAGCCAAATAGGAAAGACAAGTGGTGCATCAGATACTATCACACGAGCACCACCCGTGGCTTCCAAAGCTGCCAGTTTTTCAAGTTTGTGCGCTACAACAAGCTTCGCGAGGCCTGCATCTGCGTCTTCGAGCTGATGAAAGGCGCTAGGAGGGTGATGATGACCGTCCATGTCATCAGGAAGGTTGACGACCGGTTTGTTCTGGTGGGCTAAGTCCTTGTATCCTCGTAAGAGTTGCCATGCAATGTGCAAATGTGGTTTCTACGGTATGTAGTATGTAGTGCTGAAAACTGAACTGAAAGTGCCTAGCGCTGCCTTGCATGCAAGAGCACTTTGTACCCTATAGATACCTTCTTGATGCTGTATGACTGCTAGAACAAGGTGTGAGCAGTGTGAATGTTTCTAAGCAAATGGCGGGTAGTGCTTCTGTGTCTTGTTTTGTTCTCCCTGCAGGTGCAGTACTCTGATACTCTTGCCTAGGACTGTTGTTTCAGTGGCAGTTTATACGTCCAGAGATAACCTTGTAAATTGTGTAGACATGGTGAAACTAGTAGCAGCGATCTGCTCTCTTATGCATTTCTGTGGATATTGTAGCATGTGTGGTGATGTATATGATATTATGAGGTGTATTATTCCAAAAGTTCTGAAATGGTTTATCACTGTAAAGTTTCAGCTAAGTTGAGTAGTTTTCAGCTGATTTTGTGGTACCTAACCTTTTCTGTACTTCTGTATTATTACAGATTTATAGGTGTGAATATTAACCAGCTAGTTAGGCAATTATCTGAAATTGCACTGATTTTACTTTATGTTTGTTTGATAATTCGGTAATCTTATGATAGCATTGTTCTTGATACAACTTGGTTTGTTCATCAGTTCACAAGTTTTTTTTTTTTTTTTTGGAAAAACTGGTTCAGTTCACAAGTGAACAGAAGGAAATAAGTCTTATGCACTGTTATCTCCACTGACTGCCAACTTTACCTCACTCCAAGGCGACGCAAACGCCATCCCAATGCGTATACCGCAGGGACCTCACTTGTCAGTGATCAAGGTCTATGAACACCTGGTCTACTATCTTTACTGAGCATCTGTCAAATCTCACAGTAACACTCTTCTCACCCTCAGCAAAACAATGCCTAGATCGTCATCTTCACCTCGTCAGAGAATGCAAGAAGAGACAGGCAAGAACTCTGCCTTCTTGAAGTCTTATAGTATACTTCGCATCTTTTGAGCTGTGACAATGTTACATGGTTGCATGGCAGATGGCTCAGAAGGGGTGTGAGTTGCAGAAACTGGCAAGAGCACTACTGCCGGGAGCACATGGATGTGACCAAGAATCCTAGTTTCTTCAATCTCATGACCGGAGATTTTTCCCAGGGCATTGCAATTATCGAGTATCCTGCCATTTTAATGGTTCTTCATATTGTGCATCACCTAACTGTTAAAACTTGTGGTTGTGTTGAGCATTTGTGCTAGTTCGGTGACTGGAGATATGTTGCTGATCGAAAGGAAGACGTGCTATGAAAGGATACGCTTGTGGTCTTGATCTTTTGGATCTATGAATTTTGGGAAAACTTATGAGAGTGGGGTTATATCATAAATTATAGTATTTTAAGTACAGTTTTAGTTACTTTTTTAGATGACAGTTATTAGCTGATTGTCAAAAAAATAATTGCATTAGTTACTACAGTATCACCCTATGATTTTCTTCTGAGATCCGATTTAAGTAAACTGGTCGTGCAATTCATCATGTCAGCCGAATAAAGTTAGTTACAGCTATCATCCACTGAAGCTAACCTAATTATTTGAGCTGTCTGTTTACTGTTTTCATCGTAGAGCATACCGGAGAAATTTGTCGACAATTTCAACGGGCAGATCACAAAAGGGTTCAACCTCAAAGCACCGAGCGGCGAAACATGGCTTGTGGGGGTCACCAAGATTGCTGATGAGCCGTTCTTCATGTCTGGATGGGATGATTTTGCCAAGGCTCATGAATTGCAGGAGATTGACCTCCTGTTCTTCACATGCAGTGGCAGTAGTCACTTAATGCAAACCCCTGAAACCAAATATTGTCAAGAATCAAGAATGTGTTTTACTTGTTCATTTTTAATATATGAGTTGATGTACATAATGCACATTTTTCCACAGGGAAAGAGCCTGAATCTCCAAACAGTAGCAACAATCAAGTTAGGCTTGAGGCGACTGAGGAGGAGGAGAGTGATGACGAACATGCCGACTCCAATTACTACTACTACTCGAGGTTTGCCAGTTACTTAACTGGCGAGGAACAAGAGGAAATATTCAGTTTGGCATCAATTCAATCAGGCAATCCTGTATATGTGGCTGTCCTGCAGAAGTCCCTGTTCATCGCAAGAACATCCTGGCCAGTTTAATTGTTCCGCTATAGGATGAAAAATACTTTCGTAGAGTTTTTATCTCTGTTAATTTAGACCTTCAAACAAAATTTCCATGTAGTTCATCTTTCTTATTTGATAGAATTTTTATCTCTGTTAATTTAGACCTTCAAACAAAATTTCCATGTAGTTCATCTTTCTTATTTGATAGGAAACAGATAAGTTTTCTTTGATCATAATTCTTACAAGTACCTAAATATAGTTAGTGACACACCAAGGGTTTCTGGATGCCAAGACTACATCCAATCTCATGCTACTGCTGGATTTACCATTACTGAATCAGTTAATGCTTTGTATGCAGATCATCCCCAGCAGATTTGCAGCTGAGCATCTTGAGAGATCACCTGTCCTCCTTTGTTTAGACCAAACAGAAAAGAGAAGTGGTATGCCAAGTACTACCATGCACCCGAGCTTCACCCGAGGCTTCAACTGCCACCGCTGGGTCAAAGTTTGTTGGCCACAATCGGCTGCACGAGGTCTACATCTGCATCTTCAGTGACAATGACCGTCCATGTCAGTGGAAAGGTTGATGGCCAGTTAGTTCTACTTGGCTAAGCTTGTGTCCTCCTTTGTTGATCATGTAACGTGCGGCTAATAAGTTTCTCTGTCCTCCTTTGTTACTATGTAACGTGCAAGTGTGGTCTGTGCAGTATGCGCGCAGAAACGAGGACTGAACTGGCAGTACATAGTGGTGCCTTGTATGATAAGTGCACTTTGTACCCTAAAGCTAACCTCTTGATGCAACGTGTCTCTAGTCTCTGCTAGAACCAGGTGTGAGCTGTACGAATGTTCCTTCTCTGCCTGATTCATCATCCATGAACAGTTCTGAACTTGACATTAAGAAAGAAAGAAACAACATTTCAGAGGGCAGCAACTGGTTGGAAACCATTTGATACGGTTGACGTATCTCAAGCAACACTGATGAACGACAGTAATACACACAACCGTGAATTTTGGGTTTGTGTGCTCGGCAACTATTCCACACAAACTGGAAACTCGAATGATAAGGCATATTACATGAACATCTCATGCAGAGATTTTTTTAAAAAAAGACATCGATATCATATTATTCAGTCAATTGAAATGCAACAGGAAAGCATCTCAGCAGGCAGTAGTGAGATATTGCCCAAAAAAATAGATGCTAAATCCATAGGCACATGCCATGTCATATAACAGGAAAATTATTTATCAGTGTAGGCTAAAAACTTTGAGACTTGAGAGAGACGAACTACTGCTGGAGAAATTCTTCTTAACTTTGCAGTTAAAAGGATGAAACGCCAGAATAGCTTTCTAAGACGCATCCAAGAAGAGTTGTATCCTTTCCAAAGGACAAATGAATCTACATGGTAACTTCAAGTACCTGCAAAATAACAGCACCATATAGGTTAGTAAGGCTGGGAAAATTTACAGCAGAGTAACATGTGACAATCAAGAATTGCAAATGGACAAATTCAGACAAGCAGCTATTCTCCAAAATAAAAGGTTTGAATCGGCAAAGCAAAAAGGTCACCAAGATTGCTGGTGCTCAACTTCAACAATCAAAACAAGATAAAGTAGTGACAGCAGAATTTCATAGATAGGCACCAAACTCCCACATAAACAGAAGACAGAAGTTACAGAAAATGTATACTACTGCCAGGAAATCCATTTTTTTTCTTTCATTGTTGACAGTTGACATTATCACAATGGGAAATGTTTAGCATCGACAAGGGAAGATAAGACTTTTTTTGGTAGGGAAAAGGTTACAGCTGGATAAGCAGTACATATCCAGCAAAGGAAAGGACACAAACACCAGCTTGCCTAGGTTAGATTGCTCTATTCTTAGGGTTGAACGTACTGCATGAACTGTAGTTCATCATTAAAATGTGCTAAACGTTTCAAATTGAAGTAGTAACCAACAGCTGCAATTGTGACAACTATTTTACCATG